>CM060949.1:196236286-196876286 GCA_030765055.1 Mantis religiosa | reverse complement strand
AGGAATCACAAAACATTTATTACCGCTGAAACCTGGGTGTCGAAGTTTTCGATACACTGCAGTATCTACTTCCCATACCTAGCATGCTTTTGTTTGACTGTTGTAGAACACAAAAGGCGGAAGTATTTCTGTGTGCCACCAGAACTACATAATGTCCCGAGCATGCACATAAACACGTGAGGTTTATGTACACAGGTACACCGACAGGCAGTTGCCTTGTTCACGAACATTTTCAAGAACTTGCCGACATTTGAGAGATAGTGACTCATTTGACTGTAGTGTTTCGGCATACTATGAGAGGTAGACGCATTGCCAGTGAATGAGTTTTTTCTGATTTCCTTTTTTTTTTTTTTTTCCTTTATTACCTAAGGTCATATCGGCGGATTTGGCTTTTACTTAACAAAGATATATATTAACGTTACTAATAGGCACAACGTGTCTCGGACGGCTAACAATGGAAGCTTGCATAAAAATAGATAAACGGTATTAGGACAGCAGTTAAGTCTCTTACAGTGGACGGGTTCAAATCAAGTCAAAATGCAGACACCGTCATACGCCCACAAAGTAGAAACTTAATATTCTATGTATTACAGTTTTGTAAAGAAGACAAACGTAAAGGTCTAATTTATTATTACGTTAAATAATCCTACAACAAGGAATTGTACATAACATAATGAAAAAGGTTCAACATTCAAAGTGCAGGGGAGAAAAACCTTCAACATTGTCAATATCCAAAAAGGTTCAAACTCGATGAGTTTGAAAAACGCGTTGTGTACAGAACTTTTCTTGAGTTTTACGAACAAAGAAGACAAACTCCTATAATGTATAAACTTATGAAAATATCCCTTTTGAAGGTAGAAGGACACATTCTGGAGAATACTTAAAGACATGGGGTATCGTTTTAGCAAGTACAAAAATATACGTCGTGTTACATACGCTGTACTGATGGTTAGACTGTACTGCATTGTTGTGCTGCTGCCAGCCCGCGCGTAGGCGAACGCCTAGAGAGAGACAAGCATGAAAGACCGCGAAACTTCGGCAGCTTTCGAGAAACAATGGCTCGGGTATAAAGAAATGGCAAGGTGTGTTGGAAAGCACCACACCCCCGCAGACTGTCCAAATTTCAATTTCAGAGGTTGACGGATAGAATGGGTACCCTCTATCAAATACCTGGGAGTTAAGTTAGAGGTTTCACTTTTCGCCAACACATCAGGTAACTCTCGGCAAGGGTTCAGGGAACTATAGCTTCCTTCTACCCTATGCTGGCTTCTCGATCGATGCTAGTCCGCGTGAAGTTACATCTCTTTCGAGTCCCGTTGATGCTGTATGGCTGCGAGGTCCGGGGCATGGCCGCAGATTCCTGGCTGGCATATCTTCAGCACGCTCAGAACAGAGAACTTAGGTCCATCTATTCAATAGGCCGACTTTTCGCAGTAAGGTTCCTTCATGAAGCCCTATCACTTCCTTACGTGAAGGATGAAATTAGGCGCCGGGAAAATTATACGCCAATTTACCATCACAAAGAAGTGCCCTGGTTAGGTCTCTTGGTGATTATGATCCAACTAGACGTCGTCTTCGACTTTTTCGGGTCCCCCACATGCCTTGCCAAGGTAACCACGAAACTAATCCACCAGAAGCAAAAGCTGAGCTCCCATGATCAAACCAAGCAGGAGATGTTTGGCCTCAAAATTATCCAAAACAAATCAAATTTAATCCACTTCATCGCCAGGGTGCATCAGGCATAGCATCCTGACTCCTTAGAGGAGTAATATACTATCTCCAGTCTTACCACCATCGTAATACAATAAAAATCCATCCTTAACTATCCTAACAAAAGAAAATCCTTCCTGCGGTAAAAACCAATCCTGGGTGGGCACGCAGCAAAATTCTTCGGGCTAAACACAGCCTGCCAGTACCGTTTGTGTGTGTCTGTGTCTGTGTGTTTGTGTGTGTATGTGTGTGTGTGTGTGTGTGTGTGTGTGTGTGTGTGTGTGTGTGTGTGTGTGTGTGTGTGTAGTCAGTTGTTAATTGAGTGTGCAGTTGTGTGGACCTTGAAGGTTGCGTTTGTGTATGTTACATAATTCTGCTGCTGACAGGATTGTACAAAACGTTTTTGTACTTGTAATAAAGAGCGTTTTGAATTTCTGCAAACTAGATTTTTAATTTTACGAACCAATAGTCACACTATATTCCCGCCTTCTCTAACCTCTCTAAACCGAGTGAGCTCCCGTAACAACTGTACTTATTCGTCAGACAGGTAATACCATAGTATAGTTTACTGGCCTGCTATCCACACAAGCATCATAAACAGGGGTGTCCAATCCCTCTCCCCCAAAACTATGCCACAATTTCCCAGAAAACAATCACCAAATTTTCTAAAAGCTCAATATCAACTATAAGATCCTTTTTCATAGCTTGGAAAGCTTGCATAAATATCTGAAACGTAAAAAACAATAAAGGATCAACTTTTACAGCAAACATTACAAGTAAAATACTTGATTGGTGGTGTGTCTGATATTTCATATCCTTCTATTATATTTATATAAAGCAATATAGTAAGTGAACCTCTACATACCTACTTACCTTTAAACATTTCCTACAATAATTATCACTTGATACACCTCTGTGTACTACATGTCAAAGCGAGAAAGCGTATCGGAAAAAATTCGGAACACAGAGATGTTTAACCGAGCTTATCGCACATACACGGTGAGTCCAGTGTATGTATACTCTGTTCAGAGGTAATCATGTCTTCTGGACAGTAATGTGTCATACATCGGCAGGCGCGAGAAAACATATATAGACACACGCAGCTTCCAATCGCTCTATTTGTGTTTCGTAACTTACTGTACATCAACTTACTAATATTTCACTTTTCTAATCGACTAGATAGGATCCGATAAGAGACGATCGCAGCGACGAAGATCGATACGTCTCAACGCTCTATCGAGTAATACAATACAATATGATTCGTCTTCAGATGTTTTAAAATACGCTACTTGTGTTAGCAAATAGACTATCTAATTGGAAATAGTAATAATTGCCTTAATTTGCTCCACAAAAATATCCCCATCCCTAATGGGCGGCACTTGTTTTGCAATTTCCGGCTTGGTTTATGCTCCCATGAATGCTAAAAGATGACGAGACAAATCTGCAACTTATGGAGTGGGTTTAGTACTTGAACGTGAAGGGATGCCACAGACCGACTGATTTAATTGCTGGACATGGCCCCTTCACAGATAAGTGCTCTTAACAAATATCTTGTACAAGGGATGAAATTGCAAAGGACAATCTGCTTCACTGAAGGCCTTTCTAGAGCAATCAAATCAGCACGTGCTACGAAAATAGTATTTTACTTAAGCCCTTCAATACCTTACACAGAGAGTTTTTAAAATTTTCAACATGTGAAGTATCAAAGAGCTTAGATTGATAAGCAAACTACTGTTCGCACATTATTTATTGTGTTTTGGAGCAATCAAATCCCAATTGTAAACAATATTCGTTTGTTTCATGCGAACCTGCTGAAGAAAGTGCGCCACCCCAAACTACACGAAACAAAAAATTGTTTATTTTTGGTTTCCTGAAAAATGGCTGAAACGGTTCTGGTTAAAATTTCTGCGGTTACGGCTGAAGGTTGTCACTGGGCGGTCGGAACGATAAACAGATAAGCAGCGCGCTCTCCTAGCCGTAAACATTGCAAGCGATGCCGTCAAATAACAAGTCTTCTCAAACGTTCTAGAATTCACTGCAAATTAGTTAGGAAGTGCACGAAAACCTCTTTTCTGCCAGTCAGCTTGTAATGACTGTAGAGACGCCTTGTGTACAACTTCCCAGCAAGTGGAACATTCAGAAGAAGAGGCTGCGTCGTGAAGAAAGCAGAGCGACAGGTGTTATGCAATGAGCCAGAAAAAAATCGAACTAGGATACTAAGTGAATGAAAATTATGTGAAGTCACAATATATTTGAGATATTTAAATAACAAATGAAATATACGTCGACTTTTCAGCGAATATCCTCAGAAGTCCTCTTCATTTTGAATGTGTTTTACATAACTGATAAACCGTACGAGATAGACACAAAAAAGTAAATCTCTACAATTTATTATTCTATTGTCGGTTAGCTATTTCCAAGATATTTTTATTTAAAATTTAAATTTTCAAATACTTTTTGAAGTGGTAAACTGGTGTTCGATTTTACTCAGGGTTATCCAAACAGTAAGGAATTTCACAGTCTGATATCTACCCCTTTTTGAAGATCTGACTTTAGAGTTATTCTACTGGCTCCTCAAAGCTACAGCGAAATGTGGAGTTTAGGTTCGTCTCAACTGACACGAACTAGATAGAAGAATAAGTCTTTTTATAAATAAACTGTACATGAGTGAGTAGATAAAGTGTCATAAATGCGTCTATTTCATCAGGTACGGCCAGGGAAGGGAGGGAGTATCTCGCTCATAGAAACAAAGCGTCCTTCTGTACTAGATAACACCTAAGCAGCCAAGTTGTAGAGGTCCTTAAGAATTCAGTCACACCAATAGGCTGCTCAAAGAAGACTTTCCTCTGACGGAAACTGCGAGAAGTCCATCTGTCCAAGGCTAATTGAAACAGCATAGTACCTAAGCCTAGTTGGAACATGAAGGGGAAGGACTGAAAGAAGTGTGACAACTATGGTTTTATTGGTCGGCTCCAGGAATCGAAACCAGAACCTCCGGAATGTCAGTCATCTCGCTGGGAATCACATCAGGTAAGAAATAAAACAAAGTTATAACTGATGACTGAGTTTCTGGCAAACTATTAATGCGCCCATCTGGAAATCTCATATGATAATATTTTTACTTATATAAGACTGGGCTGATATTACATACGTGTCTGTCTGGTGTTTGGCCTAATAATTCATCAGAAAACACACAAACCCATAAGAATTAGAAAATGAACTTTTCAAACTGCGTTCTCTCATGCCCTTTCCACTTCCATTCCATATTTTCCACAATTCTCAGTTCCAACTGGTCTTCATTTCACGATCTGCTCTTTATTTCCCACAAATCAAATATTCCTCCAATGGTCCGTATCTGAATATGCTGATAACAAATGGATCTCAGCATCATGAATAATAAAATCCTATAAATTAGAATAATACAAATAGCATCAGGAGATACATCCTTCTCCAGAAAGAAACACCACCAGCAGAAGAACTTACATAATCTATCCTTGTATAAAGTTTACAGTTAAATCTGTAGTACGAAGTGGTTCACTTTGTTCACATCGGCATTAGGTCTCCCTTTTTCTAACTTATCAGGTGATAAGGTACATCATAATTTGTACACTTGTACACTTTCAGGTACATCCGTAATTTGAATATTCAGCGACAACAAACACTGTTTGTACCTTGACACCTCAGCGCCTCACCTAGGCTGTTACAAAAACTGCATCAGCTATTTATTATGTGTTTCAAATGGGATGCCGTTTGTCCTTGAGCGCTACTAGGTGAGCAACCAATCGGAGTACTGCGGCTTTGACGTATTGCATTCCCCCTAAGTGGTGTGTGACGAGCGGCAAACTAATCAATCTCTAATAAATACTATCCGCGCTAAGACAAAAATTCAGATTTTGCAAAAACTGGTCCATGTGGAAGGTAGAGAGTAGTGTATTTAACATAAGCGTAAAAACCCCATATTTTTAGCTCAAATAGTTTTTGTAATACAAATAAATAAAGTACATACCATTATATTATAACAATGCATTCCTACGTAAACACTGCGTTAACATCACTATAGGTGGGCATGAATGCGTGAACGTTTTTCTGAAATTACTCAGAACTGAAACAAACATTTGACATGAGGTGGTGAACGTGATATGTACTTTGAATAAGTCAAGGTGTTTGTTAAATTCGATGAGAGGAAACAATACACTTCCTGCTGATATGGCAGAACGCGTCTGGTAACATATCTTTGTTTATGAATGGTTCGTAATCTCTATTTACTCTAAAGAGTTCAAAGAAGTACTATTCAATTACTCTTCCATGAAAAAGTTTATCAGCTGGATCAATGATACACGATGCACCTTTCCCCCCTTACTACTGCCAGAACAATCCAATAGAGTTAATGTGGGCTCAAATTATGTTGCAAATAGAAATATTTTTAAACTGTCTGACGTTGAACGACTTATTCACGAAGAAATTAACAAGGAACACAACAAGACTGGGAAAACTGCGTGAGACATCAGCTAAACTACAAGAAGACGACTTTTGGAAAGAAATAGCACGCAATGAAATTTTGGAACTTGTCATCATAAATTTGCAGTACTCAGACGATGACAATAACGAATTGTCTCTTAACGTAACATTCACAGCTATACGCATGCACCGCTGGTATTTTCGTTGGATTACAAAAATAAGTAATTCATAAACTATAATTTTAAACTAAATATTTAAACCATTTGCGTAATATACGAATATCCACGTTGCAATTGTGATTTCAACTGCATTATTATAAAACTTTGGAAAATTCAGTTTGGGTTAGCGCCAAGAACACTCGCAAGTGTGCGACAGAGAGGGAAATATTAAAAGAGTGGGGGTAAAGAGATGGCAACGCTGAAGGCTCTAACGCATCTGATTCGCTACAGGCGAGAACTCTTCCCATTTGAAATACATAATAGTCTAGCAAACGCTTCTTCATGGTTTTGTCTCTTAGTTCGTGGGTTGTTGATTCCTCTGAAATTTAAATGCAGTACGCCACTGATGTCCATCTTTCCCCAATTTTCAAACGAAACCAAGCAACAACTCTCCTAGATTTCATAGAGTTAACTCCCGCAGGCGACTGGAAGCCCTCCACATGCTCACAGCATGCACGCGATCCACAAATGGCTGTCTGCCTTGCCGCAGGCCCCTGTTTCCCTTCTTCACACGTCTGAGACTGTTCATCATTTTCTTGACCAAGTAAACAATGAATATCCAATAGAACCAACCGATGACGTAGGTTCCTCAAGGTCTTATTCACAGTGAAGTACTGGCAAAGGATTTGCTTTGCCGGTCACCTCAGGAGCACCAGTCTACGGATTCCCACACCTGAGATCCACTGCGCCCAACACTTACTGCTCGGGCCTCCTGAAGGTGTGCTCGTCCCAGGTTGCTAGACTGCCTGTGCTCCGTTGTCTGCCCTTCTAGTACTCCCCTTGCTGATCTAGGTATTAATGCTATCTGTCAGATGCCTCTGTAGTTTGTATACTTTTGTGTAAAAGATACAATTTAAGCGTAGCACGAAAACTACTGAAAAAACAACCCCGTAACCCTCTTCCAAATACAAGTTCAACTACTTTATGTCAACTAAGCGTGCACGCTTTCAGCCACAGCATGTGGTATATCACAGATCCTCATTTTAACTCTTCCTGGACACGTAACATTTCAAATATTTCATCAAGTTCAGAGAGATCTGTTTCATAGCAAATGTATGAAATTGTTTATGCAGCATATCAAATGTATGGGAGTATGTCTACGTGTCAATAGCGTGTCTGCCTCACGTTCAAGAAGTCACTAGTTCGAATTTCGATCAGGGTATAAGGTCTTTTCCGAGGATTTCTTTTATCCTGACAGATGAATGATACTCTAAGCTCAATGGACCCTGGCCTCATTTGAACATCGTTTCATTCATCGTCCAATATGACTTAACGTTGGAGGTTTTCCCTTATCCTGAAAGATGAGTGTCTGGTAACTCTAAGCTCTATGTACCCTGTACTCATTTGATCATTTCATTCATCGTCCGATGTGACTTAACGTTGGAGGTTTTCCCTTATCCTGAAAGATGAACGTGTGGTAACTCTACGGTCTATGTGCCCTGGACTCATTTGAACATCATTTCATTCATCCTCCGATATGACTTAAGGTTGGAGGTTTTCCCTTATCTTGAAAGATGAATATCTGGTAACTCTAAACTCTATGTACCCTGTACTCATTTGATCATTTCATTCATCGTCCGATATGGCCGCGCCGTGGCTCATTGGTTAGACCGCTTGGCTCTCACCAAGGCGGCCCGGGTTCGATCCCAGGTGACCGCAAAGTGAGTGTTGTGGTGGACAACACGGCGCTGGGGGGGTTTTCTCCGGGACCTCCGGTTTCCCCCGCCATCTCATTCCACCGGTGCTCCATATTCATCTCGTGTATCATGAGTGTCACCGCCTGCGGTGCCGTATGTAGTAAAAGCGGGTGTTAAACACTACACATCGTCCGATATGATTTAGCGTTGGAGGTTTTCCCTTATCCTGAAAGATGAATGTCCGGTAACTCTAAACTCTATGTACCCTGTACTCATTTGAACATAATTTCATTCATCGCCCGATATGACCTTAACTTTGGACGACGTAAATTAAAAACAGTTCCTAAAAGCACGCCTCGGTAGCGTAGATGGTAGCATATCTGTCTCACGTACAAGAAGTCCCAAGTTCGAATCTCGGTCATGGTGAGTTACCTGGATAAGGTTTTTTCAGGGGTTTTGTCTTATCCTAGAAGACGAATGTCGGGTAACTCGGGCCCATTTGAGCATTATTTCACCCATTCCATTCATCGTCCGGTAGGACTTAAAAACAGCCAAAGACTAAATTACAAAAAGGATCCTTAGAATTCAGCTTGCACAGAGTGGTTGCAATTGACGCCATTCCAGCGACTTTGACAAGTCCGTTCTTGTTTAAAATAAACTATATAACGTTGCTGTCCCCTTGTTTGGATTCTACATCAACACCAGAAACAAAGATTTCCTTATGACCCACTTTCCTTATCGCAAGTAGTGATAGCCTGCCTAAGATTCTATCCTTATCCGTTTTCCGGCTTATGCGCTATCACCCACGTTAGTTTTATTGCTAATGCACCGCTGATAAACAGTTTACTAGCTAAGCAATCGATTTTAATACTTGGATCGAAATTCTACTCGTTTTCTTTGTATACATAAAGATAAAATATATCGAGAGTATATTTAAAACGTAACAGAAAATAAACTTCATCATTGGAGGAAGTGCAGAGTGTGATGTCTTGAAATCCTATTCTCCCTGCATTTCCACCAGAAACAACGAATGGCGACTTATTATTTCAGGAAGTTGAGTTTAAAAATCCAGACCATAATGAGGGATATCCAAAAAAGAGTATTTACATATATTTGTGTTACACTAGTCATCCAGCAGGAAAAGGAGTTTTGAAGGCATTTCCAGAAAATTCTTGACACATATTTCATTTATCACATAAATATGTGAAACTTCAAATAGTTAGGAGGCATTTTTTAGAATATCAGGATTTTTTTTTTTTCCAAATTTACGTCCTCCAACGTTAAGTCATATCGGACGGTGAATGAGATGGGTGAAATGAAGCTCAAATGTGTCCAGAGTCCATGGAGCTTAGAGCTACCCGACATTCGTCTTTAAGGATAAGGGAAAACCCCGGAAAAAAACCTTATCCAGGTAGCTCACCCTGACCGAGATTAGAATTCGGGACCTCTTGAACGTGAGGCAGACACGCTACCATCTACGCTACCGAGGCGGGCTTTTAGGAACTGTTTTTAATTTACGTCGTCCAAAGTTAAGGTCATAACGGGTGATGAATGAAATGATGTGAAAATGAGGCCAGGGCACATAGACATTACAGTTACCAGACATTCATCTTTCAGGTTAAGGGAAAACCTCCTACGTTAACTCATACCGGACGATAAATGAAATTATGTTTAAACGAGTACAGGGTACATAGAGCTTAGAGTTACCACACATTCATCTTTCAGGATAAGGGAAAACCTCCTACGTTAAGTCATACCGGAAGATAAATGAAATAATGTTCCAATGAGTATAGGGTACATAGAGCTTAGAGTTACCACAGATTCATCTTTCAGGATAAGGGAAAACTTACAAGGTTAAGTCATATTGGACGATGAATGAAATGATGTTCAAATGAGTACAGAGCACATAGAGCTTAGAGTTACCACACATTCATCTTTCACGATAAGAGAAAACCACCTACGTTAAGTCATACCGGACGATAAATGAAATGATGTTCAAATGAGTCCAGGGTACATAGAGGTTAGAGTTACCACACATTTATCTTTCAGGATTAGGGAAAACCTCCAACGTTAAGTCATATCGGACGTTGAATGAAATGATGTTCAAACGAAGCCAGGGTCAATTGAGCTTAGAGTATCATCATCTATCACGATAAGAGAAATCCTCGGAAAAGACCTTATATGCTGGCCGAGATTCGAACTTGGGACCTCTTGAACGTGAGGCAGACACGCTACCATCTACGCTACCGAGGCGGGCAAGGATTTTGTTCAGAAGATACTGAACTTAACTACCAAATTTGACATTTAACTGCTTCTTAGTATTTGCGTTATGCAGGAACATACACCCGGACCTTTTTATGTTCAGGAACCTCAAAACGCGTATTTCCAACCACATCCTGGAATGGCATTTTTAGGTGGAATACAATACTTATAGGAGGGAAAGTAAACATGTTATCTTATGGTCAATCAGTTCATGGTCGGTTGAAAGCAGGAAAATAACTGCATTTAAATTCCTGAGGTGGAGTCAATGACCTGATGGCGGAAGCTACGGGGTTCGATTCTATGTCCTGTAACGACAGATTATCTGGTTCTCGACGCTCTCTGTCGCTCCATTCACGATTTGCAGCAATAGCCGCACTCCCAGCGGTCGACTTTCATCTTATCTGCACGCACTTGTGAATCATGTATTTTATCTAGTGTAAAGAAGGGATTGCATTAATGACTTAAAAATCATTTTACACAGTTAGAAAACGGGTTCCTTACACTGTAATAATAGCACAAACATAAGTTCCAGAATGCTTTGTTCTCGCGTTATCAACGTATTAATGATGCTTTAAGTTCAAAGGCATTCCTAGCCCAAGCCAACAGGCTCATTTATCTCTGTAAGAAGGCAGTGACTCACCCATGGATACCTGCCTGCATATGTCATTTGTGAACATGCTACAGTGAAAGTGCCGAGTGCAGCATCACCTTGCAGCAGACAACCCGGATAAAGAAACATCTTCAACATGTTCAGGTTTGACACTAGATGCAAAAGCATGTGATATGAGTTCGTCCTGAACACTCCCTAACAAACTGACGTCTTATAAAACTCACCTTAAAATTCGTTCATTAATAAACTGTTGAAAAACTGCTTTCCTAGACTTTGAAAATGTATTTTGAATCATCTTGGATATATGCTAAGATCTAAGTTATGCATTTGAAAACATAAATATAAGCTGTCAAAAATTAAAGCAAATCCAATCCTTGTGAAGCAATGTTCATGATTTTACGAACATATGTATCAAACCTGGGTGTACTTGGTGGTGCAACAAATTTGGCTAATATCAAAGTTTGCAGCGTTATTGCCACCTGCCCATTTTTGTACAAAAGGAACCATTATATATCATTAAAAAATTAACAATTAATTATGATTCAAAACAAGTATCTACAATTTTGGTTCTAGTGTTTGTAAAAATATATCAATGGAAAGCTCCTGAAAATCTGTATACATAACCCTGTAGACTAATCAATATAGGCGTAGTTACGAAGAAAAGTCTGCAAGTTTTCGATTTACAAATAACGTTAATCTTTTCCTACCTACGTAAACCTTCCTTTTGTGGAGAAAGGGAGAGTTTACCGTTTTTCTGGGATAGAAGCTTCTCCAACGAATTGTTGGATGCCGCTGAAATTTAAAACTTCAAAAAGGGAACCAATGAAGTTGATACCGAAATTAAATGATTGAAATAAGTAAAGAATCATGATGGATTTCAAAGGAATGTTGGTTCTTTATTACAACACGTGCAGGGGCAGTTGAGTCGAATAGCAGTTGGGGTGAATAGTTGTTTTAACAATAGTTGTTTTTAAGAAACAGTGTTCATAGCAGAGTTCTAAAGGGTAGCACTTGACTCCGTTTGAATAGGGTATTCTTCGGACCCTTCACAATGGCATGACAAAATAGTCACAAAGGGAATCTAATAAAGGGCTTCGAGAAAGTGAAAGTCACGCACACCCACGCGCAGCTGTGGACATTCAGTTGGTGGCTTAGAGCCGATTAGGGCAGTCCTCTTTTTCTGCCTTGGTCGAGGGCAGACTAGAAGCGATGAGAGAAGATATTTGTCGGTTCATATAGACGTGAAGAACGAATTAAGGTTTACCGAGTAATAAGCATTTCACATATAGTAACTCTAAATAGTGATATTGGTAACCCTTGGTTGGCAACTTCGAGTTTAATGTAATGATAAAAAGAAGCAGTCATTAAACCAGTTTGAAACTTGCATTCCAGTGTCATTAAAACCATCCTTCTCATAAATACTCACGCATACCCTGGGAGAAACCTCATTGCTCAACCCTGAGCTACCCACATTATTGTATCCAACTGTAGCGGAAAGTGGAACTGTGCGCCACCCTGCATTATATTTGCTTCAAAGTAAAACTATGAATAGGAAGAAAGAAATGCCTGTTGAGCTCAGAAAATTCAGAGGCTACCGAAAATTGTAAATAAGTGAAAGGTGGTGCAGTCTGGCGAATTCTCTGGCAAGGTGAGCTGGTAACCAACCGGAGGTTTTTTTTTGGGGGGGGGAGGGCAATTTCCGTTCTCCAAGGTTAAGTCACATCGAACGATGAATGAAGTGGGTGAAATGATGCTCAAATGAGCCCTGGGTCCATAGAGTTTAGTTACCCGACATTTGTCTTTCAGGGTCAGGAAAAAAAAAACCGGAAAAAACCTTATCGAGGTAACTCACCCTGACCGAGGTTAGAACTCCGGGCAAACTCGCTACCATCTACGTTACCGAGGCAGGCAACCGGCGTTGTGTGACGTACATCAAGTAAAATCTATCTAGTCAACGCGAGTGCAGGTCGGGCGCTTCCTTTGTCGAACCCTTATAATCGTTTTACAACATAAGCCCTCCTTCTCCCAGTCCTTTCTGTGAAGTTGCCATTTCTCTCGATACGTCATGGGTATCGTACGAGGTTTCGTCTACATAAATTATCTTATGTCCATTACTGCGAAACTTCCTTAGTTTTGACAAATATATATATCGCCAAGCTACAATTATACTGGATTCCATAATAACCCTTATCTTATTCAAAGTGTGGTATTTCAGACCCAGCTTCTTTAGGAGGCCGCGCAAAGTACAGTGCCCATAAGTAAAATCACAAATTTCTTGCAAATGTGCAACCAATTCATCTAAGGTGGGCGCTCTCCCTTTTGCATAGGATCTATGAATTTCTCGGCGAATTAAATCGCATGTGGAATTATCGAAACGTTTCCTTTTGGTTCCACACTTGATCGGCGTCTTTGGTTCGTCACAATTTTTCTCACTGTATTTCTGTTAATACCCAGAATTTATCATCAAGTTTATTGCACGACCCCATACCAGCATTATTTTTCAGCACATATTTATGTGTTCAAAACAAGCGCTTGAATTTGCTTAGAAAGAGTTCCCGTGATAACTTTGTTTTTTGAGGCTTTTCCTGTAACATAACTCGGCCCAGCAACACTTTCCAGTTCATTCACACTATTGTCTTCACTTTGATTATTTTCACTTGACTGAAAGTTATCTACTACTTCAATTGCATTTACCACTGCATTTCCTTCCCACAGTCTCCACATCGTGGCACACAACGAATTTCTGCACGTAATGAAACAGATCAACTGGAAGTTCGAACTTTGGCAACTGAGACTCCACGTGGAGTAAACTTGCAACTGTCATTTCCAGAAAATCAGGGTTGCTGTTGGTGCTGGTGCTCAACGACAGTGTTCCATTTCTGAGATAGTTTTAGGACGGTCTCCCAGATACCGTACATTGTCGATGTCATCCGCGAGAGGGCATGATCAATGTACGACAAAATCCAAAATCACAACAACCCTTTAGTGAACTCCCTGGGCAGGTATGACCAGAGGGAACAAAGACGCTTGCCATCCTTCAAACTACCAAGAGACGTCTTGGGGCTCCTAGGTTAACCCAAGAGGAACCCTAGTTGTCTCTAGGGCCCATATTTACGCCGTAAACAAAACGGAGCAAAAGCTTTAAATCGTGTCTCCCAAAACGGGGGAACGCCTAAGTGCAGCTGCCTTTTGAGATTAATCAAGGGCACCCCATTCCAAATTTTCCAAAAATTCAAACACCCCAGCAGAACATGAAACCAATTTGCTCATTTCACAGGTAAAACCGCAAAGCCGCTAGGCACTGCGGCATAAATAAACCCGGACGGGGAGAAGCCCGCCCGACTAGGACTACCTCTGGACCTCTGGGAGGTAGGGTCCGTTTCCTTTGTGAGCAACTGCACTTGCGTTGACTAGACAGACCTTACAGCGCGAGGTGCATCAGGCAGGATATTGGCATTCACCTATTAACCCAAGTAGCTAGGAACGCCGATACCAAAGGGGTTATACGAGTTTGATTTAAGAAGAACTCCGAGGGAAAAAAATCTCATTTCCTTGTGTAACAGCCCCCAACTCCATTTATCATAACAGTCCACCATAACTGCTCGTCGAGGTGCATCTTGAGGTTACAGCGCGTCCTCAGTCACAACATCGACGAGTGCGGCAAAAGACTGGAGACAACAGATCCTCGCTCCAACGTTCTTCAAAAGAACGCCATATGTTTCATTGTGTTAAATTAAAATTTTGAAATTCGCACTCGTATTACTTACTCTGCTCACTCTTGTAAAACAGTCTTAAAGAAGCTTATTCCTAAATTTACGTTACCTTAGTGAGATAAAGTTTTAAATCTTTTAAGGACTGCTGCTAATGAATGTGACAGGAGGATGGCCATCTCCATTTTTATTCTTCAGTTTGTTGTCCACCGTCTAAAGAGCTTCCATTCTCCTACCGCTGTCACGCCGCAAAGTCCTACTACCAGCAACACACGAACACAAAGTGGCACTCCTGCTCTTTCTCTTAGCAAAAACAAAATTACTTCCTATGTTAGAAAAACAGCTGAGTTTGTCTACTGTTTCCTTGTTACGTTCCGTGGAGACAGTTCGACAGCGATCGCTAAGAGGCTCATCTCCTAACAGTATACACCTCTCCTTAGATACGCCCAAGTCTTACGTTAATTTTAGCAACAGATCTTTCCTCTTTAACAATTTTGAGACAACGCCTGCGATCACGTGATAGACGCTAATGACGTCACAATATGGCAACATGTGGAGTAAACTCTGCTGATTATGATCCTATAGAGCGTAGCAATTTCAATTTCAAAACCAGATTAATATGACCCAGATCGATAACGGCGTTTTCGCAGCATCACGAAAGGATTATTGACATTTCACAGTTGCATATTCGCACGGCAATATTGGAATCTCCTTGCCACGCTATGAGATGGAATGATTGACTTCCTTCATTCCAAAGGCCGGATGCGTTCAATTACACTCGAGAACCTAACGAAGAATAAATGCAGTAATAAAGGATGAAAAGCAATCTGAAATGAAAACAATCAACATCAAAGGTGTTATTTGGAGTACGTATGGAATAAATCATTCGTCAAATGAAGGAGCTGTCAAGATCTCTTCCGTAATCATTATCTCTCTGAGGGTCTGTATCAAATCTGAAATTACGCTTCATCGTGCCATAGCGGAAGCCCTTTGAGTTGAGCAGGACCCGCATTTTTGGGGGGGAACAAACCTTCATTTTGGTTTTCTTATGTATGCTTAGGTTTTGCTTCCTACACCAATAATTTTACAGTTTTCTTAGTTTTATGAGAGTTATTTATGAACATTTCTCAGAAAAGTTTAAATTATCAAAGATAACCATCAAAAGCACACCGAGAATTAATTCACTGTTTCTCTTGTAGTTTACTTCTTTATTCAATTATTTTATTTTATTTATGTTTTTTGTAATTAAGTCCTCCAACGTTGTCATATAGGACGATGAATGAAAGTAAACTCAAGTGAGCACAGGGTTTATAGAGCTTAGAGTTATAATTGTTTTGCTAATACCTCTAGATACCTCTAGAAAACGCGCTGATTACTCCACATAGACTTAACATATATTTGTCATTTGTGATTCCTGCGAATTCCATTGGCTGAAGTGATGCGTTCATTGGTGCTTAGCAGAGGGCCAGGCAGCGCAGCAGTTTCCCTCTCACTCTTGCAAGAATAATCAGTGCGCATCTATCCAACATCCCCAGGCCCAGAAATGGCTCTGGAATCCTTACTCCGCACACAGATTCCTATCCCCTCTGAACGTTCTGCCTGCACCATGGCCTCCTTCAAGCGGGGATACCAGGTGAAGGCGGCAGCCTGAGCGGCTTAAACCCAACATATCAGAGAAACCTATGTCCAGACACAAACACGAGACAAACGACAATATTTTATACCGCCCAGATAAAGTCGCACTACGCGGCTAAGTGCTGTGGCGAAAACATCCCCACTCAGGTTAACCAGAGTGACCTGAATCTTCGGCTATCTGAGAGGTTTCTAAAGTATGGTAACGGAGACCATGACCATTGCAGGAAGCGCAGTACTGGCGACGGCAGCGCAGATCGTGCTGGTTGCACAGTCCGGTGAGAGTTGGTGCGCCTCAGTAGTGACATCTTGGTCGGGCACTCCGCCGAGAACTGCACTGCCCGACCAATATGTCACTACTGCAGCGCACCAATACTCTCCGGGCAGTGCAACCAGCACGATCTGCGCTGCCGTCGCCAGTACTGCACCTCCTGCAATGGCCATGGTCACTTCAAAGACCAGGCGCAGCGCCCACTGTACCCTCCTGACGACCACCGTCAGACTACAGGCACGCCGCTTCCGGTCGCAACTCATCGTCTACCTGCACCTGCCGCAATAACCGCCGCCCCTGGAGCAACATCTACGCAGGCACTCAGCGAGGGGCCGCGCCGTGGCTCAGTGGTTAGACCGCTTGGCTCTCACCAAGGCGGCCCGGGTTCGATCCCAGGCGACCGCTAAGTGAGATTTGTGGTGGACAACACGGCACTGGGCGGGTTTTCTCCGGGATCTCCGGTTTCCCCCGCCATCTCATTCCACCGGTGCTCCATCTTCATCTCATGTATCATCAGTGTCATCGCCTGCGGTGCCGTATGTAGTAAAAGCGGGCGTTAAACACTACACATACACTCAGCGAGGACCTCAAGACAGCATTAGCGAAGATCCAGCTCAAGATACACAACACAAATGCCCGCCTAGCCGCACTCGAAACGCAGCTCGCCGCCGCCTCGTCCAACCTGCCAATCTCCACGAACACACCACCTGACACTGCTGATATCCTCACCCAGCTCGAGGAGTCCATCACCAACGCTGCAGCAGGAAACACCAACACTATCCAGAACTACTTCACGCCAGAACTCACGAATTTCTCAGCCCGCCTGGACCGCATGGAGGAGCTGATTAGCAAACTGTCTCGAATTGAACACAACTACAACAACCTCGAGGCACTCATCAAACAGACAAATAAATCAGCTATTCAAGACATCCCAACTTCACTTGGGACCACAGTCAGAAGATTCGACACTAATTAGAACCTACTTCTTCAGATAACTCATCAATTCACTTGCCTCATCGACTCACAGACCATCTCCGACATAATCAGAGCCATTAAAAGAATAGTAAATCCCCGTATGAACTACCTACGCCGAGCGACGCCACGATAAAGCTTTAACTAACATGAACACATGCCCCACTGAATTCCCAGTTTCGCTTCCAGGGCGCAAGCCATGCCTACCATCCTGGCCTTATACTTAGGCAATGCAGCACGATTCATGCTGTTTAAACGTTAATTTCCAGAGTGCTCATTGCGGGATCTGCCAAAACCTACTTCAATTTCCCTCACCTAACCCTGCTCCCTCTTATGAAGCGAAGACCTTTGTTTTGTTTTAATAAAATTACATTAAAAATCGTGGAGCAGGATTATACCTGACCTTAGTTTCTCAGGATAAGGGAAACCCCCGGAAAACCCCCAACCAGATAACTCACCCTGACCGAGATTCGAAGTCGGAACTTCTTGACCGCCAGGCAGACACGCTACCACTACGCTACAGAGGCTAGAGTAACTACCTCCGCCTGAGGTCCAGAATTCGAATCTCGGTCACAGTGAATTAACTAAATAAGGTTTCTGCGGAGTTTTCTCTTATCCTGAAAGACTATTGTCAGGTAACTCTAAACTTTGTGTACCCTGGGCTCATCCGAGTATCATTTCATTTATCGTCCGGTATGACAATGTTGGAGAACGTTTAAAAAAAAACTACACTAATACAACTTTCAACCAATCACATGGAACACACCGATACATTTTTATAAACAAATACAGTGAAAGTATGTGAGAAAATTTTAAATTTAACATACGAATAAGGGTACGAAGTGCATAGCTGCAGAGGTATTCGATTCAGAAATGCGCTGCGAACACATCGAGCAGTAGTACCACATTTGGGACGCTGAAAATAGGTTGCTCCCCCCCCCCTCTCTCTCTCTCTCTCTCTGTCAAATTGTTCGACGCAATAGACAATTTTAGACTTTTTGTTTGGCACTATGCACAGAGTACATACATTGGAAAAAACACCACTACTTTGTACCAGTGCCCTGCACACTTTCTCGAACTTTTCCCCCATTTGGAACCATTGTCTGGTTTACGTTTGTCAAGTTCAGATGAGAAAGATGGTTTCTATGCAGATCTCCATTCCGGAAAAGGTTTGCTCATATACGTACGTACAATACATGCAAATATCTTGGACAGCAAACTTATCTAGTTGAGGAAACTTGGACAGAAATTTTTCAAAAGCAGGTTTTACGTCGATATTATGTCAATTAATTATTTCTAATCCCAATGATGTCTGTCAATATCCACCGAAAATTGTTGCAATTATGTGTGTTGCAGTGAGGATTTAGAATATCCTCAAATAAGGCCTCAAATTCCTGACTTCCTGTTCCAGTGTTTGTGGAGTTATTCTTCTCGGCAATTGGGTGGGATACTTTTGAAAATGTGGGAGTAAAGCGTCCTTTACTACCGCAAGATATTTAAGCTACCTTTACCACTGTCTATTCCAAACCAGGGTTCCAAATGAAGTAAGCAAAAGCACGTGCTTCTGCTATTACGAGTCTCGGCAAGTACCATTTCGCCAATTTAAATAGTTCCTTAATAAATGCCTTGTATTATGAAATAGTGGGATAGGAAAGCTATAGACGCTAATAGGTAATGGTTACTCACTAACTGTTAAGGTATAACAAAATACAGTTTTGTTAGTGTCATCTGCTATTTGCGCTAACGCCAGGGGCGGCTTCTGAGGTAGTGCCGCTGTGCCATGGCAACATCTGTATGAAAACAAAAGAAAGAGAAGTGTATAGGGATTCTGAGTATCTGCTCCCTTGTGTGAATAGGCGCGTTAAACGCAAGCGCTCTGTCCTGGTTGTTTTCCGTGGCTGGGCGCCGATTCAAGAACGGCACCATCTACGCTCATAAGCGCCTGTGTTATGGGCTAGGATGTCTGCTTATACATGGCTTCTTATGGGAGAAGGTAGTACCGAAGTTTCCCTGACGCATAACTTACGCTTTATCCGTTAGAGTGCAGTAAAGTACGGGACTTAAAATACCTGTCTCTTTGTCGCGTAATCGTACACGAACGCTTCATATCACATTCTCCATGAACCCGCCTCGGTAGCGTGGTGGTAGCATGTCTTCCTTACGTTCAAGAGGCCCCGAGTTCCAATTTCGGTCAGGGTGAGTTACCTGGATAAGGTTTTTTCCGGGGTTTCCCTTATCCTGAAAGACGAATGTCGGGTAACTGTAAGCTCTATGGACCCCGGGCTCATTTGAGAATCATTTCACCCATTCCATTCATCGTCCGATACGACTAAACGTTGGAGGACGTAAATTAAAAAAAAAGAAAAAAAAACTTTTACAGATAAGATGATGACTGGGTTTAAGGGCGCTCAACTACAAGGTTATTAGCGCCCTTATAGTGCCGAAAAGAATAAAACGAGTTAAAACGCTAACAGATGGTCATTTAGATAAAAACTATATAAAGCAACCGCTCAACAATACGTCACACACTAAAAGAAAACTTAAAACCGGTGAAAGGCTAAAATGACTAAAATGTCCAAATGGTTTGGACCTATATTCTAAAATTTAATGATAAAAAGAAAGCTAAAACCTTGGTCACTGCTGTCTCGTCATCCGACAGTACCTCTGCCAAGCTGGCCGGCAGCTGGAGAGACCGGCGGAGACGTGCTAATCTAAAACAATCTAAAACTACGTGTCGGACCGACAGGTAACGACCGCACAGGACGCAAATCGGTTCTAGGGTCCGGATTACTAAAAAATTGTGACTAAAATAGCAGTGACCAATACGTAAACGCGCTAAAACAACTTCCTCCCGCCGGGATGCACGAGAGGAAGCCCTTTTACCTCTCGAAGTTTGTTGTTGCGGAGAGCAGACCACTCACTGCGCCAGCACGAGAGTAGCGCTCTCCCCACAACGAGCCGATGCCTCACAACAGTACGGATGTAATAAATATCTATTTCCGTTTCCCTGTACGTTCTGTTTGGTACAGTATATTATAAAATAGGATGGATTATTGATAAGATTACCTAAATCGTTTGAAATTGGTACACATATTTATATTTTACCAATCCTTATTTATTTTTATTTATTCATTTATTATTTATTTATTCATTTATTTATTCATTTATTATTTATTTATTTATTCATTTATTATTTATTTATTCGTTCATTATTTATTTATGTATGTATTTATTTATGGCACCACCAATACAATGCCTCACCAGCCGCCCCTGGCTAACGCTGAGGGAGGACTTCGCTTGAGAATTACCAATTGTATGCGTAATTGCCGTTTGACATCGTATTTCTTCTGAGAAATAAGATGGCTTAATTATAGGGATGATATTCATATACAATTATGTAAAACTGCAATGCTGTATGGATAGAGTCAACATGAAAAATTCAATGCCATGGCCGGGATTTGAACCACGGATCTCCTGGTTTCCGTCCAGTCGCTCTTAAACTTTGAGCTACCATGGCCAACGTGCCTTCCTGACATTAAATTCTCCAGTTGACTCGTATATTTCCCCGGTAGACCACTAGGGCTTCTCGCATCCGAGATACACCGTTTGTGGCGACTTACTATTGTAAGTACTTAAGTCCCAGGCTTCATCATTTAACTCAGTTTAGTTAATTGATGGAAATTAATTATTTCTCCACACTAGCCGTCTATAGGCTAAGATATTTGATGGATAGAGTCAACATGAAAAATTCAATGCCATGGCCGGGATTTGAACCACGGATCTCCTGGTTTCCGTCCAGTCGCTCTTAACCTTTGAGCTACCATGGCCAACGTGCCTTCCTGACATTTAATTCTCCAGTTGACTCGTATATTTCCCCGATAGACCACTAGGGGTTCTCGCATCCGAGATACACCGGTTAAGAGCGACTGGACGGAAACCAGGAGATCCGTGGTTCAAATCCCGGCCATGGCATTGAATTTTTCATGTTGACTCTATCCATCAAATATCTTAGCCTATAGACGGCTAGTGTGGAGAAATAATTAATTTCCATCAATTAACTAAACTGCAATGCTGTAACTCGCACAAATGCCAATTTTATACCTATGTAGAAAATATTCACCTACGTGAAAACGTCTTGGTTCCGTGCTTTACGTTAACTTCAAAACTGTATTTGGAAGCTATAAGAGATGATTGCAGCATTGGGCCAGGAACTTCTTTAGTAGAAGTCTTGCATATTGTATCACGTGATACAGCGAGTCATGTGATGTAATAGTAAAAGTAATTAGGATAGGTTAAAATAACATCATGGCAGAGCCACGCTTTCAACGGAGGTAAAATATAGCCAATCCGGGAAATAAGATTTGAGAAATCGTCTGTCATTCACAGTCTCACTTCTAAACGGGCAGTCAGTCCACGTCAATGAGGACGTATGCTCGCACAAATGTACTGTGTCCCACAAAAAGTTCACATGCCATAGATTGATTCCCGCCTAAGTAACAGAGAAGTATTGTGTTTGACGCCTCGCTGATACAGAGTAACTAGTGTATTTTAAATGGAGTATTCCGGATCGACTCGACAGGTACGTATGCGTGTAATTGAAAGTGAACCAGGAAATACACTGGTGTACATTGTCATGATTAGTGGCATGATTATCACGAGCTCCGATCTCCTAGACCTTAAATCTCCGCTACTGCTTACCAATATAAGCAAACATCCTTGTCTCTCCGCTGAGATAATCCCAGCCAGCGTAAAAGAAAATCTACCGATACGGTCATCGAACCTGGAAATTAACGCCGAGCCAGCTACTCAAAAGTTTATCCTGGCTTTATCTTTAATAGAAACCTCTCAGATAACGTACTGATTACTCCACGTGGACATAACATCTATCTGTCATTTGTGACTCCTGCGCATTCATTGGCTGACGTGATGTGTTCATTAGTGTTTAGCACACGTCCGAGAAGCGCGCAAGTATCCCTCTCACTCTTAAAGAATAATCAGTGCGTCATTTGACAGGTTTCTATTAACAAAGATAAAGATAGGGTAAATTTTTGAGCAGCACGATAGTACTACCATATTGTGGCTTTGTGGGTTCGTGAAATTAAAAGTCAAATTGCACAAACTCAAAATGTTCTTTATTTCCACCGAATTACAGCTGGAACACTTGCCGATTACATAAAATTACGTAGCGCACACAATTTCAATATACCAGTTCGTCTATCACAGGTCCACTCCACACCTACAATTACGTACATCTCTCTAGAGCTGACTAAGAAGTCCTCTGATACACGTCCGCAGTCTTCCAGTCCGTTCTCTAGCACTGCGCTCTTCACGGCTGCTCGCCAAGAACTGAACTCTCCTCCATCCCGACGCGTCGCTTATATAGGACCAACTGGCCAATCTAGAAGGTTCCGGGTTAGATAAAATATCCTGGTTGTTCCAGAAGTAAGGGAGAGGGGAAAGAGACGGTACAGTGCCTAGTGACACTTTCCTAACCATCTCCTATGTTAGCGCTACAAGATAAATGGGTGGACGTGGCCTCCTGTCCCCTGCCCAGCTCCAGTTGGTCGTGCCTTCCGACAATTGGGTGACAATATGCAATTATAAGTAATGTCCCAGACATACCAACCTGAACCGTCTCACTTTCTCTTGCATGAAGATAAATGCAGAAGAGATTTCCCTGATGTGATATCTAAACCCCAACTAAACAATTTGGGTAACACGGGAAATATAAGCGATAAGTTATTCATAATACGCTAGGACACATCTGTTAAGGATACATATGAATGAAAATTTGAAATCCTAAACTAATAACGTTAGCTTTTTAAGATTTATACCATAGATATAGCTTAGCCCGCCTCGATAGCGTAGATGGTAGCGTGTCTGCCTCACGTTTAAGAGGTCCCGAGTTCGAATCTCGTTCAGGGTGAGTTACCTAGATAAGGTTTTTCCGGGGTTTCCCCTATCCTTCAAGACGAATGTCGAGTAACTCTAAGCTACATGGACCCTGGACTCATTTGAGCATCATTTCATCCAATTCATTCACCGTCCGATATAACTCAACGTTGGGGCGGACGTAAATTTAAAAAAAAAAAATAGATATAACTTAGTGCAAATAGGATACAGCCCAAATTTTGTCAATTTCACTTTGATATTTTGTAAAATATGTTCAAAATTATTTATTTTTGATTACGTCACCTAAAAAGTCCCTTGCGACAAAATAACTGAAATTGTGGTCTAATATTTGAACAACAGGTTCCCAATACATCCATATTTTGAATTTGCACTAGGTTTCTCTGTGTCTCAAAAACTTTAGGCTTCAGAAATGTTTAAAGCTATGTATATGGCTTTTTTGACCAACATTTGACATTTTTTGTGTTTTGAAGTACAGAAAGTGTGCTTAAAATGCATCTCACAATAAAACCCAGGGCAATTTCTATTCACTGTATCTCTATGAACGTGTGTAGCAAGTTCCATTACTCTAACACTAAAACTGCGACGGAAGGAGCATCTTAAATGATGAATCATGCTGAAATTTTCAGTAGCGAGAAATCAAAGATAAGGAATTAGAATTCATATCTAACACTAACATTCAAGTGACTTTAAAAATGGCTTGCGGTAGCTAAGCATTCTTTGGATTCAGGAAGGCTTACACTATTTTATAGACTAAAAAGAGGAAAAGGTGATTATTTTAAAAATGTTCATGTAATTTCAGTCATACACATCCTTAACGCCAAATCTTGTGATTTAGTCAGCTGGTGTTTGAGTTCTAATGACAGAGGAAGGCACAGGGATAAAACCGAGATAGGAGAAATGGCAACAAGAGATTTTAGTTCGCCACCCGAAAATAGAGGCGCTGGCGTACTGGATCACCAAGGCGATTGTCTGATTCAAGTTATGCTACAACTTTTAAATTTGTAGTGGTTTGATATTCTGTGGCTTGGCCATCTTGAAAATTCCAGAGTGGAAGAAGAATTAATTGTATGTTCCTGTGGAAGAAACAGCATTTGATACATCATCACGTGATCTTGGCTACTTACTCCAGGAACAGAGAAATGAGAATAATCAGATTTAAAATTGTCATTATTATTGTAGGTCTACTATGAATAGCTGTTGTACTTTAAGATGCTATTACACGTTATTCAATGGATTGCTGTGAAAACCATTCACGGAAAAATGAAAGCTTATTGACATTACATTACTTTGATTTTATTTTCAGATATAAAAATCAAAAAGTGAATATTCCAATATTGAAGCTGAACTTCATTGAACTTCGTTGGAGATTTCAGTCACTTGCTAACTTAACCTACAAGTTAACATACGCCAGTGAGAATCTGGTGTTACTTTTACAAAACCTCCACAATCAGTTATATGAATTTTTCGGATAATTTTGGCCATACTAGTTCTCTGGAGGAACGTTTTATCACACAATTCTAAGTGCCAGATAGCATAAGACTACGTGCAAAACATGGAATGCACATGTATATAATTAAGACATGTGCACTATTTCTAATTTATAAATACATTAAGGATAAGAAAAATAGCATTTGTGAATAAAGAACGGTACCACAGGCCATGAAAAATAGATGAAAATATTTAGATCTGTATAATGTCAGTCCTGTTTTGTATTTATTTTTGTTGACCAATTTAATGGTAGTTATTTTTATATAAGTTCTAGATTTTTAAATACATAATGATTTGAGATTTATATAGGCGGTTACAGAAGCAGTAAATTGCCTAATTAAAGTTATTTCTTCAAATGCTGCAATTAACACTAACTTTTTAATGCACCTATATATTGTTTACAGTTTCTGGATGACTAGTAGTTAATATTATTAAACGAATCTTTTGCTTAATGATATGGTATATTGCAATACTGTGATTACATTGATTTAATTGTTTTGTTCTTTTATTTGTGTATTTCATTACGTGTTTGAGGTTCTTTTTAAAGGTTTTGCCTTAACCTTGGGTAAATGCCAGGTAATGCCTGAGGCAACTTACCCCATTAATATTGAAACATGTATTATGCTTAATACAATGAATTACTCATGTTATTCATCACTTTAAACATTTCAGCAATCCTTACAGTATTATTACAGAAAATTACGTTAAAGCTTATTCTTAAATATTCAAGTTTGTCATTTCTGTTATTTATATCACTTTGTACAACAGCTGCAGCTTTGTGTTAGTGTCTTTGTTTTAAATGAAAAACGTTACTCGTGTAATTCATATAATATAAATGATTTACAAGTGTATATAATATTACACAGAATGTTTTGCTAAAGTTTCTTTGTAATTAAATGAATTAGTAATGTTGTATCACTTTTAAGTGTTTTGAGTTATAGCTACAGTGTTTAACTAGTGTTGTGCTATAGATTCTTTGTAATTGATTTAGATGAACTACTCATGTTATTTAAGTAAATGTCAAAATAATTTGTTATGCTAATGAGCCAGAATAATAAAAGGAAGCAGTAACTGTCAAAACAATGTTATTATTAAACATTTCCTGTCAAATACTACATGCTATTGTTAATTCCTTGAAAGTTCATACAAAATTTTGATGTAATTGAAGGAGAAAATAATGTACAGGTGCCATTCAAAAAATTCACTGCACGCCTCAGCTGATTATATGTTCTAATACTGTTTAGCTACAGATTATAAAAGATACTTACGTGAGCTTTTAGAATATGCGACAACTTTGAAACTGCAGTCACAACTCTCAAAGATCACGTAATTATCTTTGTGAGTCATCTGTAGCAATGCGGTATTGCAACATATCACCAGCTGACAGCTAAGCAGGTATGAAAAATACAGCTATAGCATTCCGGCAACGTAAAAGTTTGGGCGCGCGAAAATAGGGGCGCTGCGATCACCTCGTGCTGCCAACCATTAACATGGGAGGTTCACTTCTAATAAGTATATGTTCTGTGGAGGAAGGTGCTTGTCAACTGTTCAAACACAGAAGTAGTATACTGTTAATAAGTGGTGGAAAACGAACAATACTTAATAATTTGGACACACT
The DNA here is from genome assembly GCA_030765055.1 of Mantis religiosa. Taxonomy (NCBI): domain Eukaryota; kingdom Metazoa; phylum Arthropoda; class Insecta; order Mantodea; family Mantidae; genus Mantis; species Mantis religiosa. The sequence continues at coordinate 196,849,787 of CM060949.1, read as the reverse complement.
ATAAGAGAAATATCCATCCTTGCAGCGTGCATTATTTATTTACGAAAATAAATCCACTTTACAGGCGTTTCGCTGAAAAGTATAGTGAAAATGCTCACGGAATTTGCAATATACTTACCAAGCCATCTTCACTGGATTTGAGTTTGGGTGTTGCATGATTACCTGAGGATTACAATCGAGGCTGCACTGCGAGCTATCATTTTTAGCAGGGTAATAGGATTAAAGTGGGGACGTACATAAACATTGCTGCTTGTACCACTGCGCAAAGGAACACTTGTTCACTTCTCTACCGTCAGCTGTTTACGTCTGACATCGCAACAGTCATACCTTTTATTGCAGCAGTGTATAGTTAGAAAACACTAGGCTCATATTTACTAAACTAATTAATGAAACTGCTAAAGAAAAGTTGTACAATATAATTTTGCGAGTAAAAACTTACTAAAGCAAGTACCTCATCTATAGTAGGAGGAATCATCCACTCATTCGAGAACACTAATTGTGTTCCATCGTGGTGAAAGTTGTGGCCGTCAAAACAAAGCTCACAACCTAAATGGAGTGTATCGGAGAAGAATCGGCGAATTGTCCGGAGAAGAAAATGTTAGACGCTTATACTGATGTATTTAATTTCTTACTCTTAAAGCCAGTACATTCTTATACTCACACTAACTACTACACTTTGCACATATGACATATAACGAATGCTGGCTAAATCTAATACTTGATTAAACATTAACACGATTTACAGCCCGCCTCATGTCTGCCTCACGCTCAAGAGGTCCCGAGTTCGAATCTCGGTCAGGGTGAGTTGCCTAGATAAGGTTTTTTCCGGGGTTTTCCCTTATCCTTCAAGACGAATGTCCGGTAACTCTAAGCTCAAAGGACCCTGGACTCATTGAACATTTCACCCAATTCATTCACCGTCCGATATAGCTTAACGTTGGGGCGGACGTAAATTAAAACACGATTTACAATACAAAATTAACTCGTTGCCACGAACATGTATTTTCTTTCTCTCTACTATTGTCAATTGTCTTTTTCAAAACGGTCCACCAACACAATATGACCAACTGTCACTGAACAAATTTGCTTTTTCCTTTTCTTTTCATTTTTTAAAGTTCCTGTTTAATTTCGGTTCCCACATATAAAACGGTGTTCACAGGTACACCAGTTACTTCAGACGTCAGTTTAGTAAAGTCTCTCACAGCCAGAGTGTAATAACTTGAAAGAAAAAGTTACACGTTTAATACAATAATCTTTTCGCAACTTTTTACAGGCTTTTCACTCTTACATTTCTGCACACTCCTCAGAGGAACTGAGCACCTCGACATCCTCCGAACACGCAATACTAATAGCACGAATGGAAGAGCATCGCTTCTCTGCAGTAAACAACGCAATCGGGGAAGTATCAAGTACCACGTAACAATAAATGGAAGTAAAATGTTTAAATTCTTTGTAAGTTAATCATCCCGTTCATTACTTGAATGTATCAAATAAGCGATAATATATGCAATGCAGTAACGAACTATTTCCACTCGCGCATAAGTTGTGATACGGCGTAATGTTGACATCCGTACACACCTTACGGCCGGATAAAGTACAGATGACGTGTAGTAAGCAAGTGGTGCAAAAAGAACATCCAGCTGTTACGGCAGGAGTTTGCGAACTACTTTCGCTTTGTTTACAGTGAGAGGCACTTTGTTTTGGAATGGACATAGTATGCAGGTTCATGGCGTGCCTCTACCACTCGCTCTCTGCTACCCCATTCCTCAACACTGGCTCATACGTCACAAATGTCGACTACTGTCGTAAGTGAAACATTTAAACTCGGTTATCACTTCTATCATTGGCGTCTTATGTTTGCTTTTCGTAACCGATATTCTCAATCCACTACACAGCTTATCAGCGGAGACTCTATCAATGTTTGCATTGACACACCGAGGCTTGAATACATACAAAATATTTTCCAGGAAGTTAGTTCAATAAGTGAAGAGGGAGATACAGGGAAAGACACTAAATCAACTTCACCGTAGCTCAGCCTAAGACTAAATGTTGTAGAGAGCAAACCAAGAACAACGATCAGTTTATTCTTAATTTACGTACTCCAATGTTAGGTCATATAAGTCGATGCATGAAATAGATGAAACGATGCTCATATGGGCCTAGGATATATATATATATATATATATTACCAGACATTCATGTTTCAGGATAAGGGAAAACCGCCAGAAAAAATAACGTACCATAAATACTGTAATGTTTATTTGGCAGCGTTGAATTGCTAAATATATAAACATTAACCTTTTGTGTCCGGAAACTATTTAAAATATCACTTTGCATGTAATTATTGCACAATCTGTACTGTATTTATTCTATTGTCCCTCTTATTGGAGGATATAAATATTCGAACGTACCCAATCGAACAGAGCGAAAGGTGTTTGGACGTACTCTACACGCACCTGCCACATAGCCGTTGTGTTTATGCTATGCCTCCAGACATTGTGCTCAAAGTTATTCAGCCGATTGTGAACTCACAGGTAATATGGGACGTAAAGGTAAGGGAGGCAACGGTGGCAGAGAAGATTATCGTAATAAATGTGTACAAAAAAAACAAAAAAAAAAAAACAAATCTCTCTCTGAAATTCGTCCGATACGACTTAACGTTGGAGGACGTAAATTTAAAAAACACTCTCTCTGAAATTGCCAAAACCCTTAACAGAAGCAAAACTACAGTATTCTGCATAATTATACACTCCAAACAGAAAAATACTCTTATGAATAAACCTAGATATGGCGCTCCTTCTAAACTCACCACCAGAGACAGGAGGCAAATAATAAAAATGGCGAAGCAGAATCCGAGAGTCACTGCATCTGAGATTAGAGGATGCCTTGAGCAATATTCTGGCACTGTGGTTCACACCAGAACAGTTGAACGGGTTTTAAATAGTACTGGGTACAATACCCGCAGAAACAGAATCCGAGAGTCAATGCATCTGAGATTAAGGGATGCCTTGAGCAATATTCTGGCACTGTGGTTCACACCAGAACAACTGAACGGGTTTTAAATAGTACTGGGTACAGTTCACGCTGTTACCATGGATTTATCTTTGTTAATAGAAACCTCTCAGATAACGCACTGATTATACTTGTAAGAGTGAGGGGGGTGCAGACGCGCCTCCCGGTAGTGCGCTAAGCACCGATGAACGCATTACTCAGCCAATGGAACTCGCAGGAATCACAAATGACAGATATATGTTCACTCTACGTGGAGTAATCATGGCGTTATCTGAGAGGTATATATTACCAACCATGGCACCATTCAAACAGCGCGACTATACAATACCCGCGTTCCTAGAAAGAAACCATATATTAATAACGTAAATAAGAAAAAGTGCATAGAATTTGCTAAACAGTATGTGGTGAAACCAACAGAATTCTGGGATAAGCTTCTCTAGTCGGATGAGAGCAAATTCTGTTTATACAAGAACGATGGACGTCTTAAAGTATGGAGGCTGCCAAATACAGAATGGGAACCTAAGAACATGGTAGCTACAGTGAAACATAGTGGCAGTAGTGTGATGGTATGGGGCTGTATAGCTTCATCTGGCTTTGGGGAACTGGTGTTGATAGATGGGATCATGGACAAATTTGAATACAAGAGGATTCTTGAATACAATCTTTAAAAAAGTGCAGAGAAGCTGGGATTAGGGCATGATTATTACTTCCAGCAGGACAATGATCTGAAGCATATTGCTGAAATTGTAAGGCTTTGGATCGTGTACAACTCTCCTCACACTTTGAAGACACCGCCTCAATCTCCAGATTTAAATCCTATAGAGAACATCTGGAAGGAACTCGAGGAGCGAGTAAGGAAGTATCACATCAGAAGCAAGGACCATCGGAAAGAACTTCTTCAAACACAGTGGAGAAATATGGACTCTGCAGTCACTAAACAACACATACAGACAATGCCCAAACGATTATCAGCAGTAATTCAAAGAAAGGAGATAACTAAATACTAGCTGTTCTCTGTTCGAATACTTATGTCCAGATGTAAAGTAACCGTTTTATTTCTAATTGTAGTGCAATTAGTTTCAGTTGTTATTTATGAGTTTATATGTTTAATGGAAGACTCAAGTTTATTTTGTACCAGTTGCATTTACGTATGCTTACTCTGCGTAGCTTTAAAATAACATAAGTGATAAATATGTTTACGTTCGAATATTTACGTCGGCCTCTACGTTACAGAGGCAGGCTGATAATTATCTGGTATTTGAGCTAGTAACAAGTAAACACAAGCCTAGTGCAACGTAGTCTTAATGAAAATTTAAGGACGTGCTTAACAGCAAAAATACTTCAGAATTACGATTACTTATAAGGGTTTCATCAGTTCTATGCTGAATTACAATGCCACGGATTCACCCGACAGTAAACAACGTGGGAATGCCACATGGCGGTGATGATACGTGGAAGCCTGTTATTTAAACTAGTTTTAGATAAAATAATTATCATTACCCGGAGTTCCTTATTGTTTGAAGTGTAAAATGGGTGATAATACATGTAGTGCAGTAGACACGTGTTGTTTGTTTTGGTGTACACTGTAGTTCTATGAACTGCGAAAACGACAAACACTACGTTTATCAAAAGGCAACATTGTGTTTGCATTAAAGGGGCGATAGCTACTAAAATGGCAAACAATACTAGGTTCTTCTGTAATGGCCAGGAAGAAGCAAAATTATTTGACGTTTGCATCCCCAAATAGTGTTCACATGAGATAAGCACACCGTTACACGCAGAGCGCTATCATAAAGTAACAAGGTTATGTAACCAGGAAGGCGTTTAAAAACCGCTGTCGGTATTGCCTGTCATTTCTTTCCTTACCTGCTTCAACACTTCCTGTCTGTGTGTACTGCTTTGTTGCCAACTAAACACGCTGAATCTCGCTACAGGCCCAACAAAATTCCCCTACAGGAAACGGCTCACTCCACAGTGATCACTTTAGTAATAATGCGTATTAAGTACGTTTTGCCTATTTCTTGCGGTTTACCACTTATGGAAAGGTCATCCAGAATGAAGTGGATTCTGAAGACACTTCCGAAACATTCAAGATTACGTACATTTCATTTCTTATGAAAATATCCCTTCAACTCAAAATCGTTAGAGCCAATTTCTATGGATAGTCTAGTGCCGCGAGATGATAAACATGTATATTTACGCACTCTCAAAACGTGTTTTTCCAGGGGAATCTCACATCAACTTTTTGTATATTTCACCTAAAATATACGTTTCGAGACTAACTCAATCTAAAAAGGCTAGAAAAAGGTCCATGGGTGTGAGTCAAAGCACAAGTCAAAAACGAAAGGTAAACAGAGTCAACATGAAAAATTCAATACATTGGCCGGGATTTCAACCACAGTTCTTCTGGTTTCCGTCCAGTCGCTCTAACCCAATGAGGTACCATCGTGCTGTCCTGACATTAAATTCTCCACTTGACTCATTTATTTCCCCGGTAGACCACTAGGGGCATTCGAGATCCGTTGTTCAAATCCCGGCCATAGCATTGAATTTTTCATGTTGACTATTAAAAACCTTAGCCTATATACGGCTAGTGTAAACAAATTATTAATTTCCATCAATTAACTAAAATAATAAGAGTTAAATGATGAAGCCTGGGTCTTAAGTACTTACGATAGTAAGTTGCCACAAACGGGGTATCTCGGATGCGAGAGCTCCTAGTGGTTTACCGGGGAAATATGTCAGAGTAGCTCAATGAGTTAGAGCGACTGGACGGAAACCAGGAGATCCGCGGTTCAAATCCCAGCCATGGCACTGAATTTTTCATGTTGACTCTGTCTAACAAAAACTTTAGCCTATATACGGCTAGAGTACAGAAATGATTAATTTCCATCAATTAACACAAAAAAACGAAAGGTAAGTTAGCTGAGCAAACCCAAGGATGGTAGACGAATTTTGAAGAAAAAAGAGAGCTGGGAATATTTCCAATAAATTCACAATATACATTTAATTTATAAAATTAGACCTGTAGCTTTCCTGGGGACGAATATGCGCAATTTTTTCTCGGGCAGCAAGCCAGGTGAAAAGACGATTAGAAATCGACGTTTCCGATATTTATTAAATGGTATAACCACAAATGAAACACTGAATATAACAAAAATATAAACAAAGTCAAAACACTAACAAAATTCGCATTACTGAACAAAAGACTGTTTTCAGTCAATTAAATGCCAGGTCAGGATTTGGCGTGAGTACAGAAAATTAACTGGGTCAAAGAAACATAACTACTTAACTTGATTATCAAGCTGTGCCCCTTAAGACGACGGATTTCCATTTTTAAGGCCGGCTTCCAATCGTCTTTTCACCTGGCATGCTGCTCGAGAAGAAATTGAGCACTTAATTTATTATAAAAGTATCTTAATGATATAGTATTTTAATAAAAAATACCTATGTGAATTTAAAAAAAAATAACATTTTTCGAGAGAATGTGAACATAAAGAAGGGTAGGTTGGGGAAGGGAATTTCATTTGATTCTTTACCTTCGTTTCTAGTTCTTGACAGATGGCGAATTTAAATGCAATGTCGATTTTACTTTTTTTCGATATTTTACCAGAAATACATATTTTCGGATACTGAATATTAAAAAAAAATGAGAAAAAAGGCCAAATCACGTGCCCATAAACGGCATAGCTCAAAAAGGAAAAGCCGCCATTGGTATTTAAGTCCAGTGTTTTCCAAAGATAAGACATGAAGATTTTCAAGGAAAAAAACCAACCCCATATTACCTCTTACATACATCGAGAATTGTGATTTGTTAAAAAAAAAACGTGTATTTACGGTAAAGCCTCGGTAACAGATGGAAGGCTGAGAAAAGCATGGAATGCACTCTCTCAAGCTACTCAGTGCTGCTGCCCTCAGCATAACGTGCTGTTTACATTCCAACAAGCTCGTAAAAAGCTAATCCCTCACAATTACTCTGCAAATTTGTAACAGCGCTGATGCAAACATTCAAGTGGTCCACGCGCATTTCACCATTTCATTCATTCGTCGCTCAGTGTTACTTAAAATAAAAGTCTAACCTGACTTTCTCTCCTCTTGCATAAACTATTCTTACAAACAAAATAAACATTATTACACAAATATAACTATTTACAACAAAAACTTCACTTATCTTAATAAAATGATGTTAATTCTTCTTTTCAACTCAGATCGATTTAACAAACAAATTGATTGCAACGTCAGTCCATCAAACCACTTCGTCAAGGATTCTGGTTACCATGTTATGTTCGTTTTTTTTTTTTTTTCGTACTACCAAAATCTAAAAACGAAACAAACCTAAAAACAGAATCAACTGCTGGTATTTCAAAATTCACTATCCGATGTTTATTTTTTAAAATAAATGTATTTTCCCAAACCATTAAATCTATCGCACCATTTAATTGTTTTAATAATTTAACTTCAGGATTTATTTCATGGTTAAATGACCAAAAATGATCTGCTAATGGAAGTCACTAAAGCATTCTCTTCAATTTTTAAAACCTGGTATAGATATGTTGATATTTTGTTATTGTTCCTGATAAATTAACGATGCTTTAAAATTACTAAATTTACAAGATAAATCTATAAAATTCACATTAGAAACTGAAATTAACGGATTTCTTCCTTTTCTGGATTTGAAGTTACTAAGAAATAATAATAAATTAGTTTTAGATATTTATAGGAAGTCTACTCATATCGATAATTACATAAAAAATAAAAGTTTTAAGCCTTTTTTCGCATAAATTTGCTGTTTTTAATAGTTTCATAGATTAATAGATATACCCCGAATAAAGAGGAATTTAATAAAGAATATAAACGTATTGTTGATACGGCTTTAATTAAAAGTTTTGATAAACACATTATATAAAAGAAGATTGAAAAACCCAAATATCAAAAAACTGTTAATGATATTTCTACCCTTAAAAAATAAAATACAATTATAATTTTAAACAATTTACTTACCATCCTTGGGTTAATAAACATTTTCAAAATCTTTTGTAAAGAAGTTGCTATAACTTTAGTTCCTCAAAATAAATATAGTATTAAAAATTTACTACATTTCTCTAAAAAAGATAACATTCCTAATAATAAAAAATATGTTATTTATCAATTTAATTGTTTAGATTGTGATCGGGTTTACATTGGAAAGACGAAACGTAATTTAGGAACCAGAAGGAAAGGACATTTTCGTAACATTAAGTATAAAGACTGATAAATCGGCCGTAGCAGACCATTTTTGGTCATTTAACCATGAAATAAATCCAGAAGTTGAATTATTAAAACAATTAAACGGTCCGATAGATTTAATGGTTTGGGAAAATATATTTATTTTAAAAAATAAATATCGCGTAATGAATTTTGAAACACCAGCAGTTGATTCTGTTCTTAAGTTTGTTTCGTTTTCAGATTTTGGTAATAATGAAAAAACATAATAAAATTGGTAACTGGAATCCTTGAGCACGAAGTTTATTGATGGACTGATTAAAACAATCCGTTTTTGAAATCGATCTCATTTAAAAAGAAAAATTAACATAATTTCCTTAAGATAAGTGAAGTTTTTGTTACAAATAGTTATATTTGTCTAGTATTCATTGTTTCACTGCAGCTAGCTTCATTTTCTACGTAAGATAAACATTATCTTACTGTAGTTACAAGAGAAAATAGTAGACTTGAAGTGATAGTCAAATGGTTTAAAAGCTAACCGTTATGAGAGGGCTTTCAAATTCTCTTCTCTTTGCTCGAAAAGGTAATAAAATGCGAAAAACTTCCAATTTGAGAAATACACAAGTGCTAGAAAATTAAAAAAAAAAAAATAACAAGGAATAACTCGGAAATGATATACACACAAAGTATCTGACATAAATTGTGCTTTAACACTATGTAAATTTGTAATCTAATAATATTTTGTCTACCTCTTATTGTTTACCGTTTATATAAAAGTCATCCAGAATGAAGAGGACTTCTGAGGATATCCCCAGGAAAATCAACAAAGATTTTATTTGTTACGAAAATATCTTATCCTTGTGGTATTTAGATCAAAATCGTTTGAACCATTGTTGAAAAAAAAATATATTAAAGTCTTGGAATATAAGGTGGTGAAGATTTTCTCGAAAAACTTCGTGTCGCTTCATTGGGAGTCATGAACTATCAAGTTATTTAAGTTAATTGATGGAAATTAATCATTTCTTCTCACTAGCCATATAGAGGCTAAGGTTTTAAATAGCGAAAACGTAACCCCCAAAAGGTACTTTTTGAAAACGTTTTGCTTGCGAATGTCTTTCTAACTCAAAACTGATTAAATACTAAACTTGATATTTAAGTACTTGTGTCTTCAAAGAGTGACACGACTCATGCGTTACAGGGAACACTTCTGGAAATCTCGTTTATCTCAAAAATGGTTCTAACAATTTTGATTAAAATACCACATCATCAAGATATTTCCATGAAAAATGAAATATATATTTGGAATTTTCTGGAAAAGTCCTCAGAAGTCCTTTCCATCACGAATCGTAAGGGATAGAACAAATCTTGCAACACCAAAAATGTAGAGCTCCTTAAAACACATTATTTGTCATTTTTAGTGAACCATTTTGGTGATATCCTTTATTTTTTTTTTTAATTTTAATTCTTATCTCTTGTCCATGGGAGAGTGAAATTTCAACGGCATCGATTAGGGATCATATCTTAAAAGATATGACTGTCCCTTACAGTTTACTGTATTCTAATATTTCCATTTAAACTACAATAGAATTAGCAATAACAATTTCTGCAAATCTTCATCTCAATTAACATAGAGTAGATAGAATAATAAGCGTTTGGAAGAACAGTTTGTTCAAGAGTAGAGAAAGTCAAGTGAGTATTAAACATAAAATCTTTTCTTATCTTGTTCTTGTTGTGATTTTGTTTTGTTTCTTGTAAACTTCTTTGTAACGAAATTTCCTTTCGTACTGTAGTCATCAAAAATATACGAGGGCTATATAGAAAGTAGATTACGTTTTCGTCTGTTTCCGCTAGGGGCGGGGCTAGCGCGGCCATCTTGGGGTCAGAGCGTTGCGCAGCTCAGTCGGCATCTAGCCGTGCTAGTGAGAGATTCGTGCTGTGCTCCGTTCAGATACTGTGACGGTTTGAAATGTCCGCGTTAATTGAAAATCCCGCGAGCTGCGAGGTGCGTGCAGTAATAAGGTTTCTGACTGCAAAAAACTGTAAACCGATAGAAATCTATCGGCAGCTTTGTGAAGTGTATGGGGACAACATTATCACTGAAGGTGGAGTGCGTCAGTGGGTCATCAGATTTAAAAATGGCCGAACCAATGTTCACGACGAAGATCGAAGTGGGAGACCCAGCATAGTGACTGCCGAACTTGTCGAAAAAGTCGATGCTAAAGTCCGTGAAAATCGAAGGTTCACAATAACGGAACTTTCTTTGAGTTTTCCACAAATTTCGCGAAGTTTGTTGCACGAAATCATCAGCGAAAAGCTTGGTTACCACAAGTTTTGTGCAAGATGGATTCCAAAAATCTTGACAGAGGACCACAAAAATCAGCGAATGGCTGCAGCGTTGAACTTTTTGGACGTTTACCATAAGGATGGTGACTCTTTACTCGATCGCATCGTTACTGGTGACGAAACATGGGTGAAACACGTGAACTGTGAAACGAAATTGCAATCAATGCAGTGGGGGCACACAAGTTCTCCCCAAAAACCCAAGAAATGCATGCAAACAATGTCGGCAAGGAAGATGATGGCGACTGTTTTTTTGGGACAGAAAAGGTGTGATTTTGGTGGACTTCCTAGAAAGAGGCACTACAATAAACTCTCAAAGGTATTACCAAACTCTCCAAAAACTCAGAAGAGCCATTCAAAACAAACGCAGAGGAATGTTGAGCTCTAAGATCTTGTTGATTCACGACAACGCCCGGCCCCACACGGCAAATGTCACTCGTGAAGTTCTTGAATCTTTTAAGTGGGAGTTGTTTCCTCATCCGCCGTACAGTCCCGACCTGGCACCGAGCGACTTCCACCTATTCCCAGCAATGAAGAAGTGGCTGGCTATGCAGCGTTTTGATGACGACGCACAGCTGCAAGAAGAGGTAACGAAGTGGTTGAAGGCGCAGGCGGCCGAATTTTTCGACGAAGGAATTTCCAAGCTCGTACATCGCTACGATAAATGCCTTAATTTGAATGATGACTATGTCGAAAAGTAGTATTTGAGTGTGGCTTTCATCTGTATATAATAAAATTTGTTTCCTATACTTTGTTTACTTTTTATTCCAAAACGTAATCTACTTTCTGGATAGCCCTCGTAGAACTCGTTAAAATACAGAATTTAATCAATTTATTCATAGCATTACCCTTTTCAAAGTTACAAACCATATATATACAAATGTAACAATTTGGAACATAAAAACTTCACTTATAAGAAATGATGAATGTTTTCTTATAAATTGATTAGGATTGCAATTTCATGAACATTTCATTCACATCCTCAGCCAGAGCCTTCAACAATCTCGTTTTCAACGCTACAGTCGCTATATGTCACTATGTTTTTATCAGTACTACCAAAATATGAAATTGAAACAAATTTAAAAACAGAATCGACTGCCAGTATTCCAAAATCCATTACGCGATGTTTACTTTGTTAAAATAAATATATTTCCCCGAACCATTACATCTATCGGACCATTTAATTGTAATAATTTAACTTCTGGATTTATTTCATGGTTAAATGACCAAATATGATCTACTACGGCCGATTTATCAATTTGTTTATACTTAACGTTACGAAAATGCTCTTTCGTTCTGGTTTCCAATGTAAAGCTTATCACAATCCTTATCCTTATATTGGAAAGAAAAAAAATTAAAAATTTCAATGCCAAGGCCGGGATTTAGGCCACGGGTCTCCTGCTTTCTGTACGGTCGTTCTTACCCATCGGGCTGTCATGGTCAATTTTTTTTCAAGTCGACTCTATCTAATCAAGTTATTGATTTTTTTTAAACAGAACGAAGGGGCAACGATGTGGAAAATTTTTGGTTGAATGCAATATTTTCTTTACGTATTATGTGCTAAACCGTAGGTAATTTTTCTTTAAATTCGTTGTTATATATTTGAGATAGGTGGTTGTCATCCATCACAGAGCGACCGTTCTTCCTGTTTCCTCCAGAAGTACCGTGCGCATTCCTGTGTTCAGTAAAATTTCAGGTTACTTTGAACAAAGGTATTCCGTCATGGTTCAACAAACGCTAGTGCTCAGAGGAATGTTAAACTTGGTCACCAAAATAGAAGTCCTATTAGCTGTAACTTCACTTCTTAGAAACGTCCTAACGGAGATGGATACCACCACAATCGGAATTTCCTCCAAATTCCTTCTATATGTCCGTAACCATTTGCCCTTTATTTAGAAAACCACTTTTTATAAAGGCAAATACTACTTATACAGATGCTGTCTTATACGTAATGTCGTTTTTCGGGAAAAACAAGCAATTAACTAATTTTCAAAGTGTAGACCATTAGATCCCAAGGTCTTGCGCAATCGTTCAGGGAGGTTTATTATCCCACTATGGAACCAGTCTCTGTTTTTTTTTTTTATGCGAAGAATTCGCTGACACCCACTTGCACTGCTTCAATGTTATCAAAATTTCTTCCACGTAGAAAGTGGGCCATGGAACGAAAAGATAATCTAATGGTGGGACATCAGGGCTGTATGCTGGGTGTAGTAGCAGTTCAATTCCTCACAATTCTTGAATTTTTTCCATGGTTGTTCGTGCAGTATGGGGAATTTACATTGTCCTGTTGGAATAGAACTCTTATTTCGGTTATCTAATACAGGGCATCTCCGTCTCAAAATTTTATAAAATTGTTCCAACTGTTGAGAATGAAGATCCGCATCAATCACGCGCCCGTTTGCCTGATTTTTTTAACGATGATTTTGGCAGATTAGTGGGCATCAAGCCACCTTTTTGAAGCATGAGAGTTTCGGTAAAACATCCATTTTCCATTACAAGGGCAATTGTCCTGACAAATCTATCATCCATGGGATCACGCATAAGCTGACCACAGATATCATCTCCACGTTCAGCTTGTTGAGGTGTCAGTTCATGAGGTACAGATCTACAGCTTCTGTATAAGACCTTGAGACCAACAAGCCCACCCCCCTATCTGGTCCAGTGGACACAAGACGGGTGGAAGTGGATACGCCACTTACGCGCGCCAACCCCAAACGCGAAGGCTACCGATATGACCTCGGTGGGGCTACCTGGTGATCTACCACACTTTCTACTAGCTATGCAGGCTAGTACGCGGGAATATGTGGCTTCCCTCAACTCCGTCCGGAGACGTACCCGATCTCCCACGGGTATCGGGAACCACTGCCCCCTCGAGTCCAACCCAATCCGAACAACTCCCAAAGGGAGGGGCTCGGCAGTTCGGCCCGAGTTTCCTCAAGTTGCGTCAGAGGTACTAGGGATCCGCAGCGCTCGCACCACAGCAGCTGAAGGGGACGGATCCCCTCTACAGTCAGTGTTTTGGGACTGTAAGTTCAAACTTTGTTATCTCCATTTTGTGATTGTTTATTAACAACTGAAGACTGATGCATGCTAGCAATGTACAAAACCCTAGCCATGGCATCCTATATATAGCATTGCCAAACCAGAGAAACAAATTTTTCCAAGACACCAAAATAAAAAAAAAATAAAAAAACGATTTTACTTATAAGACCACCTTAATATTTCCATAGTGTTAGCTTTTCGTATCGTAAGGATATATTGGGGCTTCTCCCTTTTCTACTACATAATACTTATAGTTAAGTATTACATTCAACCAAATATAAGCGGATTTAAGTCCAACATCTTGCAACGACGCATCGAGACTACTTTCAAAAAACATACACACACCCCAACTACTCTTAGCAAGCAAAATATTTTGGATAATTCTGATTTTTTTTTTTTTTTTTTTTTTTTCAAAAACAGCCTTAACGATTTTGATCAAAATATCAATGAAAATTGTTTCTTTCACACTTGTGTGTAGGGCAATATTTCGATAAGTAGACTAAGACTGAAAAATTCAATTTCATAGTCGGGATTTCAAGCACGAGTCAGTTGGAGAATTTAAATATCATGCTGGCATATTGCTATGGTAGCTCCTGGTTAAAAGCAATCGGACGTAGACCGTGAGAAACGAGGTGCAAATTCCGGCTATGGCATTAAATTTTTCAGCCTGATTCCAGCTTTCCAACATTATGCTGCACATTACCAGCAAGAAAATGTCCCCAAAGGTCATATTACCTTTTACAGTAACATCGAACTCACCAAACTAAATCGGAATCAAAAGGCTAAATTATGTCTGTGACATAAAAGAAAGGATACGATGTGGAGGGCTCGGTTCCGAAAATCCACGACTGTGAACCTTTGTAGAGGGTCCACGACGTCCAACATGTGATGTGGCGCCTGCAGGCGTTCCTCGGCTGTCACCTTGTTCGTGATGATGTCGAGTCCCTTGTACACCTGCAACAAACAATGTGAGTACTTCATTAGTATTTATACACAATGTATATTTTTAGTAGGGAGCGGATTTATAGGCACTAAAAATGTGTGAAATAGGCAGGCAAAAAGGCACTAAAATGGGCAAAATAGGCACTAAATATTTGCTTAGTAAAGACTTAGAAATACACAATTTCAGTAAAATGGCTCCTAAAATGCGCTATAACAAAATGACAATCATCGCAACATATTATGCAACAAATTCGCTAAACACATACTATTTCGCGGTTCCCTAGACGAAATAGTTCTTCATTTATTCCAAATGTCATAATTGGCTCCACAGCAAGTTAAAATTACAGATATTGTCGTATAATTAAAATACATATAAATCCACTTCACTACGTAACAACCATAATGTGCAGAAAGGAGTAATTAACTATGTCAAAAAACTAAAAACATGGGTTTGAGGGAGGGGGGGCCTTAAGGATGAAAATTGAAATATCTGAAGCTTTTGTTAGATTTGTTCCAAATTTATACCATTTATTTTTGTGATCGATCAAGAATGGAATAATAACAAGTTTTAGCTTTCTAGTTACAATAGTTTCTGACGAATTAAATGTTTATGTCTAAATTACAGGCGATTTTCAAAACGTCCCACATAATGCAATTTTAAAAATTAATGCTTGGGGTATAAGTTTCTGCAGCCACTTTAACCTATTAATGACCTGTACCTATGTGAAATATTTGTCTTCCCCATATCAACGAAGGGGAACAAAATAATCATGCCTATTTAACAATTTTTATTTTCCTAAGCGTTTTCAGTAAGAAGTAAGCTTTATAATCCTTTTCAATAAAAATAACAAAAAAGAACAAATGGAAATTGGTACACTTAATATGCAGTTGCCCTTACAGAGGTGTTTAGAATTTCATGCAGATTATTAGAAAACTGCATCCTGTGGAACATTTTGAAGTTAGGAAAATGTAGAAAATGAGAAATCTGAGGTCAAAATTACGTAATAGCAGCTACGATACAGGGTGTAGGGTTATTTAAATAGTTATGTGACGTTATGTAGTACCGCTAGAAAAAAAAACTATATTATTGAAAAATGTCTATATTAATTTAAAGAAAAAAAACTAAATTTGGTGTTTTAAGTTTTGGGCCAATTTGCACAGATGTGTATCCTTAATAAACTCCTTTTTGTATATCCAATGTGCAGCAGTAAGAAATTTCTCTTCCCCGAAAACTTCACGTTGAAACCAACAAATGTAAAAGCTGTTGTCACAAAATACAAACTGCTAAAAAGGCAGTTTTAGGCACTAATAGGCAGAATAGGCACAAAGGTATGAAATAGACATTTATAGGCACTATAAAACTAAGAAATTAGGCTAATAATTGTAGGAAACGTGCTTATAACTTAAAAGCCTACGTTTCTGAACAATGGAATAAACTAGCCAAATAGGGCAAAATCCGCCCCCTAATAATCAGCTATGTGTCTACAAACAATTCAGCTGATAGTGACTGCGGCGCGAGGCTGCACTTCAGGGCCGGCATGGCTGATCCACTTGGCCGGGCAATAGCCATTGTGTACCACCTAGCGGCTCCCGAGATTACCTTCCATTAGGTTCGAACCATAATTGCAGCTTGTGTTCTCATTTACTGCATTACTCTTTTCTACTTCATGTCAATCGAGGTAAACCTTTGCAAAAATAGTTTCCTTTCATATTTCGTTGTAGTTACAGAGGGAATAGAGCGAACAGATCCAGGGTCACACAGTAAGTTACCATAAGGTATCTTTTAGCTTCCATTAACTATGCATGACAATTGGATATAAAATCATTCATTTATATTAAAATAGGAAATTAATTATACAATAATACAATTGGTTGTTTCCGGGCTGTTTTGCCGTGGACCACGGCAAGACAGCCCGGAAACAACCAATTGTATTATGGACTCCGGCCATGAAAGCTTACGTTCTCTCATAATTATACTATGTTGATGAAATAGATGATCTATCTATCTATCAATTTCATCTATTCAGAGTGCATTTCTACAGAAATAAACAACGTTTTGAATTTCTGTAAATTGGACTTTTAATTCTACGAGCCCACAAAGTCACACTATTAACAAAGATAAATACATTGTAACGGTTCGAGCAGCGCGATTATATTGACGCGCTTCTCGAACGTTTGCTAAGCTCCAATGAATGCATCCCTTCAGCCAATGGAATGTGCAGGAATCACAAACAACAGATGCCCACGTGGAGTAATCAGTGCGGTATCTGAAAGGTTTCTAGAGGTTTCTCGTATTAAGAAAGATAAAGCAAGGGTAACCTTTTGAGTAGCGGAATAATACGTTGACATTGAGTTAAGGAGTTTTAGTGACAAATAAATGTTTTGAAGTGAACCCCTTCTAGTATCTTTTGTCACAGTATTAGAGAGATATGCTGACGGAGGAGACACGTAAAACCTCGGCCAGGATCAACCACGAAAAAGTGCTCGAGCCGCGACCTGCGTTTCACTTTAAACAAGATATCAATGCAAGTGCTCGCGATGCAAGGTCGTCTTTTCGCAGAACCATAATTATCATCAAGGCTTTGGCGCCGCACTTCTGCAGGAAACCTGCCCATGGGCGATTGCAACTTGGAAGTCTTCCTTCACATGTCGTACTTGGAACAGCTTAGTACGCACTTTCTCTGAAGCACGGCGGCATGCAAGTGCCCTCATGTTACTCACATCTGCAATTTAGGTTTTAAAATGCGGATACATTAGATTTCTAATACATCACGAGAAACAAATATGACATAAGAAAAGATCCACTTATATCAGAACATTACATAATGGAACTTAAAAAATGCATCTACTCATTTCTTACTACATTCACTCTGGGCGAACGAGGACATCACTTTATTCACAGAAAATTCAAATAAAGACTTTAATAATTTAAAGACTTATTTTAATAAGAACTTAATAAATAAAATTGAAAAATTCAAATATCAAAACACTGTTAACGATATTTCTACATTTAAAAATAAAAGACCATTCTAATTTTAAAAAGTTTACTTACCATCCTTGGGTTAATAAACATTTTCAAAAAATGTTTAAAGAATTTCCTATATTTTTATTTCCTCAACATAAATATAGTATTACAAATTTATTGCATTTCTCTAAAAAAAGATAAAATTCCTAATAATAAAAAATGGGAACACATATTTATTTAAAAAAAAAAAAACAAACATCGCGTAATGAATTTTGACATACCTGCAGTCGATTCTGTTTGTAAATTTGTTTTATTTTCAAATTTTGGTAGTACTAACAAGAACATATTAACATCTAGCGTTCGTAACGATGGCGACAGCTTTGTTGGTTCCGGCTGAGCATGTGTAAAAGTTTTACATGAAATCGCGATCCCCGACAATTTATAAGAAAAGTATCATCATTTCTTATAAGACAAATGAACATTTAAGTTACAAATTGTTATATTTATATTATATGTATATTTGTTTGCTTCACTGATAATAGCTTCATATTTTACGTATTCAAATAATATATTTTCATCAGCAATGAAAATATCTTCATACGATAGTTCAGCCAAAATCGTGAATATCACCTTTTAGATAAAAAAAAATGTTTGGATAACTTTGCATGATTTTGGAGTATTTTTTTAAATGCTCTTGCCGCATCCAAGTTTGTTTTCAGCCAACAGTATCAAAACAGCCCTCCTCGGTAGTGTAGGTGGTAGTGTGCCTCAGGTTCAACAGGTCCCGAGTTGGAAACTCGATCAGGGTGAGTTATCTGAACAAGGTATTTTCCTAATTACGTAGAAAATGAATCTAGCTACAGTGAAGCAATGAATATTATAGAAATATAGATATCTGTAAAAAAAAATCTTCACTTATCTTAAGAAAATGGTGTTAATTCTTTTTTCTAATAGAGATCAATTTCAAAAACGGATTGTTTTCATCATCAGTCTCTCAATAAACTTCGTAGTCGAGGATTCCGAGGAAACAAACCTAAAAACAGAATGAACTGCTGGTATTTCAAAATTCATTACGCGATGTTTATTTTTTAAAATAAATATCTTTTCCAAAACCGTTAAATCTATCGCACCATCTAATTGTTTTAATAATTTAACTTCTGGATTTATTTCATGGTTAAATGACCAAAAATGATCTGCTACAGCCGATTTATCAGTTTGTTTATACTTTTTTTTTTTTTTTTTTTTTTTTTTTTTTTTTTTTTTTTTTTTGCAATTTACGTCCTCCAACGTTAAGTCATATCGGACGATGAATGAAATGGGTGAAATGATGCTCAAATGAGTCCGGGGTCCATGGAGCTTGGAGTTACCCGACATTCGTCTATCAGGATAAGGGAAAACCCCGGGAAAAAACCTTATCCAGGTAACTCACCCTGACCGAGATTCGAACTCGGGACCTCTTGAACGTGAGGCAGGCACGCTACCATCTACGCTACCGAGGCGGGCTTGTTTATACTTAACGTTACGAAAATGTTCTTTCGTTCTGGTTTCTAAATTACGTTTCGTCTTTCCAATGTAAACCTGATCACAATCGAATTGATAAATACCAGATTTTTTACTATCAGAAATTTTATCTTTTCAGAAAAATGTAGTAAATTTTTAATAATTTTGAGGAACTCAAGTTATACCAACTTCTTTAAAGAAATTTTGAAAATATTTATTAACGTAAGGATGGTAAGTAAATTTTTTAAAATTATAATCGTCTTTTATTTTTTAAGGGTAGAAATATCATTAAGATTTTTTCATATTTAAATTTTTCAATGTTCTATTTATAAAGTATTTATTAAAATCATTAATTAAAGCAGTAGTAATAATATGTTTATATTCTTTATTGAATTCTTCTTTATTCAGGGGTATATTTCTTTATCTATAAATCAAATGTTAAAAACAGCAAATTTATGGGAAAAAGGGTTGAAACTTCTATTTTTTATGTAATTATCAATATGAGTAGACTTCCTATAAATACCAAATAAATGTTAAGAAGAATTGACACTATTTTCTTAAGGTAAGTGAAGTTTTTTGTTACAAATATTTATATTTGTGTAGTATTTTCCTAAGTTTCTTCTTATCCTGAAAAATGAATGTCGGTTTAAGCTATATGGACCTTAGACTCATTTGAGCATCATTTCATTCATGTCCCATATCAGTTAAAGTTGGACAACGTAAATTGTGAAATCTGGGTACCTATAGAGTACGTAGTACCGATTTAGAAAGATTTCGTAACGCAGTGTTCGGGCAGGTCAGGCCGCCGAGCAAATCAATCTTAGCTCTGGACCATTACTGTCAGAGCAACTCATCTTCCGCAGTGGCGTGACTAACCATGTGCGCCTCAGCTAATTTTACCTGCACTCATTGACTTTCTCCACTCATTTTTCTACACATTTTTATTCTTCTATGCAATTACTGTTAATCGAGATAAACATTTGTAGATATGGTTTTATTACATCTTTCTTTTGTAGGTACAGTAGACTTTAAGTGAAGTGAAATCCTTTAAAAGCTGGTCACTTTGTTTTGCCTTTGACACTACGTTCTATTGTTGGCCAACAAATAAAACAAGGAATGACTGTCATATGACAAAAGTAATTGGAAATTAATTCAAAACATTACCGCGAAAAGGTTTTAACTCCACAAGAAACTACAGGACATTCAGTGCTTCAAAGACATCAAACTTTCCTGAACGGTAAGATCTTCAGCACTTCTTTCACCTTACCACTTTATGCAAAAGTCTTCCAAAATGAAGAGAACTGACTTCTCAAAGCATTTGACAAAAAATTCAGTAGATACCATTTCTCATGCAAAATTCTTAAATATATGGTGTTTTAATCGAAATCGTTAGAGGTACTATTGAGAAATCGTTCATAGACATTTGGACCCTTTTCTAAAAATGCCCTCTTTAATTCAAGAGACCTCAAAACGATATTTCCAGGAAATTTGGGTGGAATGCAATACCTTCTCTACCTAAGTGGTCTCACAAAGTAATTGCAAGGAAAATGTGAAACTAGTGTCACCTCTCAACCTAATCTCCGTCTAGCCGCACACATTTTTCCCAACGTCGACGTCATGATTCCATGGCCGCTGCGAACGCTTTCTTAGGAGTGTGTGTTGACCACTGGAAAATAGCTGAGGCAATAGCGGCACCACTAATCTGCGACCACGGAGAGTGTCTTTCATCGTGGGAAACAGCCAAAAGTCGATAGGACCCTGGTCAGGTGAGTAGATAAGTAGTTTTGTGATCATCCGTTAGCATTTGTGGCACCCAACTGGAATACACTTTTCGCATTTTCAGATCTTCATGCAGGATTGTGTGCACAGATTCCATGGAAATGCCAATTTTGGAGGCGATGTCAACAACGCTCAATCGGGGATCCTCTAAAACAACGTTTTCCACTAGCTACATCATGTCGTCAGACTGGCTGGTACGAGGCCGTGACTGTCTTGGCTTGTTGTCACACGATGTTCTGCCTACATTGAACTGTCGCACCCAGAAACGCATATTAGACATATCCGTGGTACCATCACTACATGCCTCACTCAACTTGAATTATGAATTTCAATAAGTGTTACACCACGAAAATAAGAAAACGAATGATGCAATGAAAACATATAAGAAACAGCCTTCGCTCTCATCGCTGCCACTAGAGTTCTATGCACTGTACAGTGCTGCCATCCTCTATCACGCATTTACAAAGAGTCCATATACTAAAAAAAAACAGAAATTCCTATCTGGTCCCAGTCCTGAAAATAAAATAAGAGGTCATAAGAGAGCGTAGGCTTTCAAGGCCGGAGTCAATATAACTAAGAGTTATTTCCGGGCTGTTATGCCGTGGTCTGCTGGAGTTAGATTTTCCAGACGTTTCGTCCACTACTATAGTGGACATCTTCAGTGGCGTGGTCGTGGCCTTAGTCTTCTCGGAGAAGTTCGAGTAGCGTTCGACGTATGTATATATATGAAACATTATTTAACAAGATGTAAGAACAATTTTCAATGGCTTCAAATTATTTCACTTTCCATTTCCTTTTGAAAGGTAGCTGCCTAAACAATTGCTTTTTGATGCCGTCTCTGCTCTTGGCTGCTATAGTGGCGAAGTGTGTGCGTGTGTGTGTGTGTGGTGTTTAACGCCCGCTTTTACTACATACGGCACCGCAGGCGGTGACACTGATGATACATGAGATGAAGATGGAGCACCGGTGGAATGAGATGGCGGGGGAAACCGGAGTTCCCGGAGAAAACCCGCCCCAACGCCATGTTCACCACAAATCTCACTTTGCGGGCGCCTGGGATCGAACCCGGGCCGCCTTGGTGAGAGCCAAGCGGTCTAACCACTGAGCCACGGCGTGGCCACTATAGTAGCGAACTCAGGATGTACGTGAAATAGACATCAGTTAAGTTGACTGATGTAGACTAATAAATTAACTATTTGAAGTTGTCAACTGTTTGAGGATGTAGAATAAAACTGTTTCTGAATCTTAGTACTACAAACTATAACTACTGGACTGTTATATCTTTATCAATAATTTTACTGTTTGCGTAATAACAATGACAAGTTGTCGTGGGTAATTGAGATGTTAGATGGTTACACTAAGTGTAAATAACCCGAGCGTGGTCTTTAGGCGCTGCTTTTATTTATGGTGGTCCTTAAACTGCTTTGGATCCCAGCGCCTCATTCTATATTGGACGTGAAAGAAAACTTAATTTTGCTGATAGACCTCTTTTTCAGCCTTGAGGTTCTTTCATGTGCCATAAGTCTACGACACGGTACCATCGGCTTTAATTCCCTTCCGAAAGAATCTACACTAAGGACTTTCACATCAAAAAACCCATCGTCCTCTGTAGGGTTAGAACCAGAGGCCAATAAATCGCTAACCAGCAAAGCACCTGTGTAGAGTGCCAAGCTGAAATTCATCGTCAGTTATGCGAAGTCTATGGGCCACAGTATATGGATGTCAAAAGCGTGCGAAAGTGGGTCAGAGAGTTCAAAGACGGACGTACAGACATCCATGACGAACAGCGTTGTGGTCGGCCTTCGGTTTCAGCCCAAACAATTGCAAAAGTGGAGCAAGAAATGCTTAAAGATCGGCGTGTGACAGTTCGCGAGCTGTGCGAACTTATCCCTGAAGTCAGTAAGACTACGATTGACAAGATTTTGACCGAACAATTGTATTATCGCAAGGTGTGTGCGAGGTGGGTCCCCAAAATGCTCACCGAAGACCATAAACGGCTACGTGTTGAAGCGGCCCACCGATTCCTGGAGCGCTATGCAGAACAGGGCGAGGAAATGTTGGATTCAATTGTCACTGGCAATGAAACCTGGGTGTACTACACAATACCAGAAACTAAAGAACGTTCTCGTCAGTGGCGGCATTCGAAGCCGCAAAAGTTCAAACAGACATTTTCTGCCGGCAAAGTGATGGCCAGTATGTTCTGGGACAGAAAATGTGTATTGTTGTGCGAATTTATGCCTACAGACACCTGCAACAGCTGATCTCCTGGCCCAGTTCGGATAGGACATCCTCACACATCCCCCCTTCCGAAGGAAACTTATGCCTATCCCAGGTTTCATAACACACCTACATTTCAAATATCCAAAACAAGTAAAAAGAGATGATTGCTCTCGCCATTTCCTCCATCCCCCTATCCGTTAAGCTTAATGAACATTTAAGGGAAGAATAATAAAAAAAATGTCTACAGACGTCCATGTCGATTAACATCAAATAGAACAAGCGTTTGTAAGAATAATTTCTACAACAATAGAGACAGTCACGTCAGTGTTTTTATTCCAGAAGTATCAAAACAGATTACTACGGAAATGTGGACACAGTAAAAAAGAGAGGCACGCCTCTGCTCAGTGATGCAGTTTTAACGGGAAAATAACAATCACGAGGTAAGCTGTTATAAATCACAAGCCCTTAATTGGCGTTAAATTCCTTAATGGCCCATGATTATTACGATAAATTACGACATTGAAGGAGTTCGTGCCACCGGGACGCATCGCCGACAACAACCCTCTAGACGTGAGTCCATTGTCGGCAGAGTTATTGTCCAGGGGTGAACACACTACGTTGTAATCACCTCCTTCACAGTAAAAAATAGTTAATGAATCTGAAAATTATTTATTGTTCTCTGTGGTCTAGGGTTAACATACCAGGCTCTGGTTCCGGAGCAAAAGAGTTCATGCATATTTTTGAGACTTGCAAGCCTGTAGATAGCTTCCTTCGGAAGGGAAGAAAGTCGGTTGTCCCCTGTCGTAGATTCACAGTATGTAAAACAAACTTATGACCAATAAAAATGCCTCTAAGCAAAATTAACTGGTCTTTCATACTCAGTATAAAATGAGACGCTGTTCATGTTATCGTATCTTTGTTAGAAATCCTTGAATGTTTCATATTTAGTCAAAACCAGTAAGGATACACTCTCTCAGACTGTTAATATCAGTAAGTGTGAGGTTAGCTGTATGCCTCATGTTCAACAGGTTCAGTGTTCCTATCTCGGACAGGGCGAGTTAACTGGATAAGATTTTTCCGGAGTTTTCCCTTATCCTGAATAAATAAAGTATTTAAAACGTGTATGTTTCTTCTTTTTTGTTTTTAATGCTCAGGAACTGACAAGGTCACTCTCCTTCTAGCCTCGAAATATCAGGACACATCTTCAAAATTCTAGATGTTCCACATATATAAATTTTTTTGAGGAGGGGGGGGGGGTTACACAGCAGGCATCGTGTGAGGTAGAAAGACCAATCCTATAGATTCTCATGCTCAGTTATGAGAAAGCTGGCAACTTGCTGATTTACTTGGTAATTATGGAATAATTTTAGCATTTTGCACAATTCGTAGCCATTTTGAGTCCTAGTTTTCACGTGTTACTTTATTTATATAGATTACATCTATTTTTGTTTTATCAATACACCTGATTCAAAACAAAAATTTAGTTTTTCGCTTAATTTCAGTTCCTTTCTTTGAAACAAAATCTGTTTTTTTTTTTTTTTTTTTTTTTTTTTTTTTTTTTTTTTTTTTTTAATTTCCATCTACTCCATAATCAGATGGAATCCATTGTAATAAAACTTTTTCCCCACAGTTTACCTATTGTAAGGGTGCCAACTCTGTGTAGTTGTAAGGAATGTGTTCAAGTTTACTTTGAATAAAAATGGCACTAGAGAGGAGAGGGCAGTTTTAATGGCCAGAGGGACAATGGAGTTTGCGTTATTTTAATGAATGCATAAAACTGAACAGTGCAAATAAATGTCAAAACCACAGTAAGTTGCGCTACTAGTGTCATGTAGTATGACATTATTTAAGGCTGACCTTTTAACTATAGTATGCATTTAAATTTAATTCGTGTAACTCTAAACTCTGTGGACCCTGTACTCATTTGAACATCATTTCATTCATTGTCCGATATGACTTAACATTATAAGTTTTCCCTTATCCTGAAAGATGAATGTCTAGTAACTCTAAGCTCAATGTACCCTGTACTCATTTGAACATCATTTCATTCATCGTCTGACATGACAACGTTAGAGGTTTTCCCTTCTCCTGAAAGATGAATGTCTGGTAACTCTAAGCTCTATGTACCCTGTACTCATTAGAACATCATTTCATTCATCGTCCGATATGACTTAACATTATAGGTTTTCCCTTCTCCTGAAAGATGAATGTCTGGTAACTCTAAGCTCTATGTACCCTGTACTCTTTTGAACATAATTTCATTCATCGTCTGACATGACAACGTTAGAGGTTTTCCCTTGTCCTGAAGGATAAATATCTGGTAACTCTAAGCTCTATGTACCCTGTACTCATTTGAACATCATTTCATTCATCGTCTGACCTGACAACGTTAGAGGTTTTCCCTTCTCCTGAAAGATGAATGTCTGGTAACTCTAAGCTCTATGTACCCTGTACTCATTAGAACATCATTTCATTCATCGTCCGATATGACTTAACATTATAGGTTTTCCCTTCTCCTGAAAGATGAATGTCTGGTAACTGTAAGCTCTATGTACCCTGTACTCTTTTGAACATAATTTCATTCATCGTCTGACATGACAACGTTAGAGGTTTTCCCTTGTCCTGAAGGATAAATATCTGGTAACTCTAAGCTCTATGTACCCTGTACTCATTAGAACATCATTTCATTCATCGTCCGATATGACTTAACATTATAGGTTTTCCCTTCTCCTGAAAGATGAATGTCTGGTAACTCTAAGCTCTATGTACCCTGTACTCTTTTGAACATAATTTCATTCATCGTCTGACATGACAACGTTGGAGGTTTTCCCTTGTCCTGAAGGATAAATATCTGGTAACTCTAAGCTCTATGTACCCTGTACTCATTTGAACATCATTTCATTCATCGTCTGACATGACAACGTTAGAGGTTTTCCCTTCTCCTGAAGGATAAATGTCTGGTAACTCTAAGCTCTAGAATAACGTTCTGGTGTAAGGAATTAGATACCAGGATGGAATATTTAAGTCTTTTATATAGTTAATTATTTTTATGTAATTACGGCAAAGTAACAACCTGGATGAGGTTTTCTCCGGGGTTTCCCTTATCCTTCAACACGAATGTTGGTTGACATAAAAATCAGCCTGGGGGCGTCATCACTATATAGTATAGCATTTATAGATAACGTCGTGCTTAATTGATGTATAGCGTAAGTACCCTGTACTCATTTGAATATTATTTCACTCATCGTCAGGTATGACTTAACGTTGGAGGTTTACCCTTATTCTGAAAGATGTCTGGTAACTCTAAGCTCTCTGTTCCTTGTACTTATTTGAACATAATTTCATTCATCGTCTGATATGACTTATCGTTGGAGGTTTACCCTTATCCTGAAAGATGTATGTCTGTGCCTTGTACTTATTTGAACATAATTTCATTCATCGTCTGATATGACTTATCGTTGGAGGTTATCCCTTATCCTGAAATATTGTCTGGTAACTGTAAGCTCTATGTACCCTGTACTCATTTCAACATCATTTCATTCATCGTCCGATATGGCTTAACGTTGGAGGTTTTCCTTTATCCTGAAAGATTAATGTCTGGTAACTCTAAACTCTATGGATTCTTGATTCAGTTGAACATTTTTTCACCCATTTAATTCATCGCCCAATATCACTAAACGATGGGAGACGTAAACAAAGTTATATAAAGTTATGCTTGTATACGTTGCCTGCTTGAGTCTAATATTTATGGAATAATTTTGCCTGGATTGCTTGGGACATGTTTCTATTATTTTCCCACTGAAGGACCTCACTATGGACCACAAGATTTAGTTTACGAATGACCTCTGATGAACCCTCATCCATAATAAATTACAGTAGGGCACTTGTAACAAACAAATGCTTAAACGCGAGAGCACCGTCACTGATGCTAACGTAAGGAACAACAACAATCTCAAGTGATAATTTCTGTTTATGCAAGCACTGCCATACGTCACCAGCTTACTCCCTCTTCACCCCGTGAACACACAGAGCTTGGACCCTAGCAGTATACTTTTTGAATCACCTTTTGATTTTTTCCCCCATTTTAGGGAGTGTTACTACTGCTTGCACAGCAGCCTGCGAGACTGAAAGAATAACTATGATTTTGCATTGATATTGTGACTTTGTGGGTTCGAAGAATTAAAAGTCCAATTTGCCGAAATTCTAGATGTTCTTTATTTCCGTAGAGATACACTGTTCAATTCTCATTTAAAAACATTACATCACATAACACAATCTTCCAAGGTCGATGACAATAACAGCGTCCAGTTCAGCTCTCTTTACAACAACACTCTTGTTACACAACAGACTCTGCTTACTCACTCTGTTTACCACTACTCACTTTGCGATTGGCCGCGCCGTGGCTCAGTGGTTAGACCGCTTGGCTTTCACCAAGGCGGCCCGGGTTCCATCCCAGGCGACCGCAAAGTGAGATTTGTGGTGGACAACACGGCGCTGGGGCGGGTTTTCCCCGGGATCTCCGGTTTCCCCCGCCATCTCATTCCACCGGTGCTCCATCCTCATCTAATGTATCATCAGTGCCATCGCCTGCGGTGCCGTCTGTAGTAAAAGTGGGCGTTAAACACTACACATTTCATTTCACTTTGCGAGCCGTCACTTCCTTAAATACCTAATTCGTAATTCTAGATTGTTCTAAAATACACCAGAAACCGAACAATCTCTATCAGTCCAGAAATTTCCGGAAGAATAAAGAAACCAAATATTCTATCACATTCCAGAAGCGTAACTTAATCTATGCCGACAAGTCCTATGCTGGCGAGGCCTTTACCTCAGTTATCTCTGCTTGCCGGCACTTGTTTACAATAGCCGCGCTATCATTAACTGCTTAGCAAGGCTCATTATTACCATGAAACTTTATCCGCAGACTGTTTTCTTATTTGTGCCAATATAGCAAAGAAAATTTATTTTGCAGTGTTATATAAATAGCTTCTATTTCGCCATCAAAATTTGTGCCATTTCTTCTAACATTTTCATGAAAGAAAACTGACGTATACCACCTGCTGCATCCCCATCATTGGTATCGGAGAGGGAACCATTTGTGCATAAGGGTGTCCATTCATGAAATGAATACTTTAGATTTGAAGTTTCTAGTGTAACAGCTTTAGGTATAACAGGATTAACACTTATTTGCTGAGTTCATATATTAGATTTAACTGATACTCAGTTGCAATAATCTTAGTGGGGTTGATGCGATCAATGAGATTTTCTCTTCGTGTTGGTACGTCCATTTTTTTTTTTTTTCCTTTCTAATTTACTGGTACAAAATATGTAGATCTCGTAAAAGCATGCGATTTACAACCTACACCGAGATATTCTGTGTTACTGGTTTGATTTCTGGAACACCTATATTTTAAACAAATGCGAAGTAGGGTTTTTTTTTTTTTTTTTTTTTTTTTTTTGGTTCCTCCGAGTCAGGCAAAGAAAACGGAATTTCAAAGCAATCACACAGCGACAGGCATAAAATAACCTATTTCACGGAAACTTCTTATAACCGTGTGACATTTCCATCTGGCATCAAAACTTGAAATGCAAACGAGGTTTTTTTCTGGAAACATCTGCATATTACCCCAATTTATATTGCCACGGTCATGTGCTCGGCTTCTTCATCCACATTCACATAAAATGTCGCCGGATAATTTAAAACTGGTCCTGTGGCGGAAAAAAAGTGGTTTTTAACTGGTTTCGTGAAGCAGCTGATTTCCTCAACTTAGAAACCTTCCGGGACGTGGCAAATCTCTTAATGGTCCACTCCACAAACCAATTTTGTCATAAATTATACACTTTATCGACTTCTTATGCTTTTGGTGACATAACATTTTGTCTATTCTTACAGTTTATCAGAGGGTTTCCAGAAGAAAGGAACTTCAGAACTACATACACATGTCATTTCTTTGAAATTATTTTAAACATAGAGCACTTTAACAAAAAGTTACATTTTTGAGAAAATCAACATTTAGAAAAATTCTCTCACGTAATTGGTTTATACTCCTTATCTTATCTCTTAGGTTCAACATCCTTTAACCGGCGAGACCATACCGCACGATCAGTCCAGACAGTTTAGTCATCTTTCAGGATAAGGGAAAACCTCGGAGCAAATATCTTATTCACATAACTTAACCTGACGTTGATCCGAACTCGGTTTCTTTGGATATGAGGTACATTTCTTTTTTTCAATCTCTGCCAGGTACACAGGTAGTAAGTAAAGAAACTATGGCATTCAACTAAAAAATTAGATCCCGAAAATCACGTTTTAAGGTCCTTGGAACAAATATACCTTTTAGCGACAGGTCTGTGAACAAAATAAGTAAATGAAGGGGTAGAGGAAGACTGAAAAATTCAATGCCATAGCCGGGATTTGAACAACGGATCTTCTGGTCTGCATCCAGCCACTATAAACCATTGAGCTACTATGGCCAACATGCCAACATGACATCAAATTCTCCAACTGACTCGTGTTTTTCCCGGTAAACCACTAGGAGTTCTCATAACACATGAGACAACTACCTTAATGGCGACTTACTATGCTGTAAGTACTTTAAGGCCCGGGCTTTATAGTTCGGACCACTATTAGATACAATTAATGGAAAGTAATTGTTCTTTCACACTAGCCGTGTGTAGGACGCACTATGAAAGGGTAGAGCCAGACTGAACAATTCAATGCCAGAGCCGGGATTTGAACCATGGATCTTCTGGGCTCTGCTATGGCTGACGTGCCATAGTAGCTCAATGGTTTGGAGCGGCTGGACGGAGACCATAAGATCCGTGGTACAAATCCCGGCTATGGCATTGAATTTTTCAGTCTGGATCTACCCTTTCATAGTGCGTCCTACACACGGCTAGTGTGAAGCAACAATTAATTTCCATTAAAATTAGTAAACTCTGTATTTGCGAGAAAGTTCATAATCTTCCTAGGATGCGACAAGAATAAATTCCCCCAAACCAATCAATGAAAAAAAAAAATGTTCGAAAACGCAGATTTTCACAAAATAAAATCTTACACTTTTGTATAAAATTCGTCGTGTTTGAAATATTTATCTGACGAATCAAATATACATCTTGAATTTTCGCAGAATGTCCTCAGAGGTTTTCTTCATTCTAAATGACCTATACGACTGGTAAACTGTAAGATATAGACAAACTATTACTATGCAAAGATGATCTTCTTAAAACACAATTTACTTTAAATATTCTTCTTTTTTATAAAAAAATACCACGTTGGTTTCAATTTTCCAATAGTTGCCGTCTCACAAATGGGAAATGATTCGATTTTCTTTTTTTTTTTTTTTTTCGCGTCATTGCATAAGGCAATGGAATGCCAAATCAACACAAAGCGACCAATTTTTAAAAAGTTTAGTGAATTTGCATATTTCTATTGTAGCCGTAAGGGAATGTATAATAAAACCATCTTTAATGTCTATCTGGACAGACATGATGTAGAGGAATTAGTGTGTGCAATAGTGAACAGAGAAAGCGAGTGCCATATTACTTGGAGAAAGTAATACATGTTATTTGAAAGTTAAACTTTAATAGAAGGTACACCTTTCCTAATTTCGGCTGTAACGCCATTGCGAAAGCAAACCTATTCCCCATAACGGTGGCTGGCTTAGGCAAGCCAAATGAGTGAAGTTCAATAACACTGCATTCCTTATTGCAGAATAAAAAAACAGAACATCTATACATCCTGCGTTAGAGGAATTAATCACGTTCCTTCTTGTACATAACAGTTGCTTGATAAATTTGTATGATGCATAACTGAATTACAGATGTAAATGCTGTACAACATAAAAAAACGAGAATGTATACAGGGTGGTGAGTCAGACATCCGATGTAGTTCCGCTGAATATCTTCGCCCTGATGAATCCTAATGGTAAAGACAGGCAGGCAAGAGAGGGATCTTCATATAAAAAGTTAGGAGCATAGGCATTTCGCCTATTTCTCGACCTTTGTGGATTCCTAACTACCAGCTGACGTGCGCGGAAGCACAATGCGAATTTTTTCTTTCTTCAGAGAATGACGGTGACAAAGTTTCTGTTCTTCTCCGATGAGGCTGGTTCTACCTCAATGTTCGTGTCAATACTCACAGCAGTCGATACTGGGTCTCTGAAAATCCACATCGCGTTCAAGAAATTCCTCATTATGATCGCAAAGTTAGAGTTTGGTGCGTTGTTAGCCCTAGACGCATAATTCGTCCAATATTCTACGAGACGTGTCCGTAAAATAAGGTCTCTAAGGCGCTGGAGCCGTGAGGAACGCTATTACGCGAGATTCGGCAACACTGGTGTTTAGCTTGGTTTCACTCCTTCAAATTCCCACCACAACGAACCCGTTGCAACCATCAGCCTTGGCTGGGCAGCCGTTTGCAATGGAGCTTCCTATCAGTTCCGCAACCAAACGCGAGTTGCGTGCAGTGATCCGTTTTTTGAGTGCCAAGGGCACTACCCCCTCTGAAATACATCGTCACTTATGCGAAGTCTATTGGCCTCAGTGCGAAACTGAGTGGGTCAGAGAGTTCAAAGACGGACGTACAGACGTCCATGACGAACAGCGTTCTGGTCGGCCTTCGGTTTCAGCCGAAACCATTCCAAAAGTGGAGCAAGAAATGCTTAAAGATCGGCGTGTGACAGTTCGCGAGCTGTGCGAACTTATCCCTGAAGTCAGTAAGACTACGATTGACAAGATTTTGACCGAACATTTGCATTATCGCAAGGTGTGTGTAAGGTGGGTCCCCAAAATGCTCACCGAAGATCTCCTGGCCCAGTTCGGATGTGATATCCTCACCTATCCCCCCTACAGTACACACTTAGCACCTAGTGATTACCATCTGTTTCCTGAGTTGAAGTCACACCTGGGTGGAACACATTTCCAGATCGACGATGATTTGAAAAACGAGGTTGAGCGCTACCTGCATGACTTGGCGGGAGAGTGCTATGACAAGGGTATACAAAAACTGCCACAGCGCATGCAGAAGCACATCGATCGGAATGGTGATTACGTTGAAAAATAGCCGTAAGTTCGGCCTTTCCATCACCGTAACATTCATTGTCAATAAACATGTCTTCTATATTAAACAAAATTGGAGACATTTTACGCATACGCCTCGTACGAGCAGACTGTAAAGGCAGAGAGGTACCTATATGAAATTTTATCATGAACTCGCAGAAGAAGGTTGTTTCAACAAGATTCTGCTACTGTCCATACAGCAGAGGAGTGCATGAATATAATTAGGGAAGTGCAGCCCTCTCGCACCCCGAACTAACAGTATGTGGGGTAACCTGAAAGATAAGGTTGACGAGACAAATCCTCATACTTTGGAAGAACTAAAACAAAATATTGGAAATGAAGTCGGAAACATTACAGTAACCCAACTTAATTGTGTGAATTAAAATGTGTTCTCCTGATAGATTGTTTAGCCAAGCGTGCACGACATTCCCACCATCTTCTACAAGGTAAGAGAGTTGTACAGTACGCACAAGGTAAGTTGAGCGCTGGATTTACGGTGTGGTGCGGGCAGAGGAGCTAGCGCTCTTTTGTGTCTGCAGTGTGGTCACCCTTGAAAAACACAGTTCAGCAAAAGAACGTGTAACATAAGCGAAGATATCACAAGTAACGTTGCATCCTCTGAAAACATTCCTTAGTTTTGCCCACGCCAGCTCAATTGCATTCAGATCACAGTTATACGGAGGTAGACGAATAATAATGTGTCCCCTTTCGAGAACCATAACATCCACAAATGTTCATACAAATATAAATCATTTTCAAGTAAATGCTGATGTACGATACATTACCACCACACTCATATATTTGACTCATATATTTCCGTGGTTCAAATCCCGGCCATGGCATTGAATTTTTCATGTTGACTCTACCCATCAAAAACCTTAGCCTATATACGGCTAGTGTGGAGAAATGATTAATTTCCATCAAATAACTAAAATAATAAGAGTTAAATGATGAAGCCTGGGACTCAAGTACTTACGATACTAAGTCGCCACAAACGGTGTATCTCAGATGCGAGAGCCCCTAGTGGTCTACCGGCGAAATATACGAGTCAAATGGAGAGTTTAATGTCAGGAAGCCACGTTGACCATGGTAGCTCAAAGGTTAAGAGCAACTGGACGGAAACCAGGAGATCCGTGGTTCAAATCCAGGCCATGGCATTGAATTTTTCATGTTGACTCTATCCATCAAAAACACAACACTTTTTTAAAATGGTAAGTCGTTACGCATTTTTCCTCCTGGTCATTGAAACTGTGTGAAATTTCGAAGTCCTCGCATAGAGGCAGAGCTTTTAAAATCTATCAAAGTTGGCAAAGAATACATTGTTAAAGAGCGAGTAGAGAAATTCGCATTAGTGTGAAGTAAATCGGAAGAGATTGCCTTAATGAAGTATGTGCAAAAATGCGAAGCACGTATTGCAAGGTAAAAAGTTAGCCTAGGGCAAACAGCACTTTCACTCGCCCCACACTTTCCATTGGGCTTTTTCAAACCAACCCGCAGTCATACTTAATCCAGATCGACCTAAGACAAACAGGTTTTGTACTGATGGGATACTATGATAGCCCTGAGTACAGCGGCGGCTCAACTATGTGCCGCATTGTAATTTACTAGCCACCCACATTACTTGCCTTAACCATCTTTCTTAAGAAGTAATCTTACAAAAGCGTAATTATTCTATCTACTTCATGTTAACAGAAATAAAAATGAATAAGCATTTAAATCCAATAACGAATATTCGGAAATGGCTGACACCACCACAAAAATATACCTTGGCATAGGTTTTTGCGCAGTGACATTTTGTCTTTCTCTTATAATTTACAGTTATACAAAAGTCATTCAGGACGAACAACACTTCAGAGGCTATTCTCAGAAAATTTAATACTTACATTTCATTTTTTCATTTAACTTTCTTCCATATATGGTATTTTAATCAAAATCAGTTGAGCAGTTTTTCAGAAAAATCATAACTTTTAGAACCTTTCTTTGGAAAGAACCGTTACTATGGAGGGCGTTTTTTATCTTCGTTTCGCATCCTTATAAAATACAGTTTGCCATTTAATTGACTTTATTTTAGTTATAATGCTCTCTCTCACCTTATATTTAAAAATACCTGTTTTAAATTCAGCATGTACTTCCGGTGAAATCTCGGTATTAAATTCTTGTGTGAGAGGTTCTAGATTTATAGATCTGAATTTATATTAGGGATTTTGGCACTCGCGCTGCAAACAAATAGGAGCTCCTTGGTAGTTATCAGTAAATTAGCTCCTGTAGTGAAGGAATTATTGATACGTCACATTTATAGTTTTATAAACAAGTGATAGCAGGATTCATTATAAATAATTTCTACATATTACGTAAGAAGTGCCAGTGGTACTTAGGTCAGGGCACTATACGCCACTGCAGCGGCTGGCAGTTTTTATCAATGATGGAAATAATATCCAGCGAGCGCGTTGGCTCAAGTGGTAACTCTTGGGCCTCACTCTCAGATTTCGATCGCCGATGATCCATTTATTTGCATTCTTTTTCCTCACTAGGTGACTGCTGGGCTGGTTACTTCCTTTTCGCAGCTCACCGTCACTGCATTTCATTGCAGCATCATTTAATCTGGTTTTTCCAGAGTCAGAAGTGTCGGCGAGGGGCCAGTGTGGTGCTGCTACGTGGTGCAAATTGCGTTGAGTAAGTGCTGCTGTCCGCGGAGGGAGGACGCTGCGGACTCTGGTACTTCTGACGTTACTAAAGTATACCAAGGTGAATATCACAACTCCTCCTGTTTGGATTGGATTGGACTCGGCAGGGGCTGTGTTTCGCACATTCATGGGAGACTGGGTACGTTAGAGGTCTCAATATCATCTGACGCTAATCTGCATATGTACCTGACGATCCTACCGAGGCCAGGGTTTGTCGCGTAGCATATCTATTTCGCCCAGAGAGTGTGCTTCTTAGACTCTAGGCATTTCCTCAACGGAACATCCCATTTCGTTCCAGGGTAGCCCGCCTCGGTAGCGTGGTGGTAGCGTGTCTGCCTCACGTTCAAGAGGTACCGAGTTCGAATCTCGGTCACGGTGAGTTACCAGGATACGGTTTCTTCCGCGGTTTTTCCTTATCCTGAAAGACGAATGTCGGGTAACTCTAACCTCTGTAGACCCTGGGCTCATTTGAGCATCATTTCATCTGTTCCATTCATCGTCCGATATGACTTAACGTTGTAACGTAAATTACAAAAACACACACACGTCCCAGGGTAAATCCTGGACGCTGTCAAAAACTCATTCAACTCATTCATTCATGAAGAAACCTGGTGCCTATATGAATCTTCAGCTGCTCACGTTGAATCGCGCCCTTTGCCATTTTTATTCCTCCCTCTCGTCTTTCCTCCAATCACATAGGCTCAGTGTGCAGTTGTATCTTACCTTGTCTACAGACAAATTAAGCACACATCGGCGCTACTATAGTCAACTTAACTTTAGCTTATGCACGTGCATCCTGTGACACAAAACATCCAGAGCTGACTTCCGCCAATCTAAGGCCAGCAAACCTAGAGGTCATCTCGCAATTGATATATTCACGGGAGGAACGGATGAAATTAAGGAATCGCAGATAAATAGATGAGGAAACGAACAGCGTAACATAGCAACCAACTGGGAAGCGCTTTCTGCGACCTGACCAACCCGTCGGAGGGTGGCTCAGTGTGACTAGAGGAAAGTTCAACTTGGCATTGGAGAGTCAGATTATCACACTCTGGCGCAGCAGAGAAGTTCCAAATGGCAAGCACTGTGTCAACACTGACTGACACAGCCCAGTAATTGTCCTATAACCTGAAAGAGGAAGACTAAACGGGAAAAAATGGGGGAGAGAGGAAGACAGCATTAGACTTGCCAACCAGGAATCGAACCCGTGATCTATCAAATACGAACCGCAGAGCCACGTCGCTCGTTAACACAGCCGCCACTGACTTTCGAAACGATACGGACATGTATGCAAGTCACGACGCGTTTCATTAAGCAAAGGGCCGTGGATCAATAAATTCCTTGTTCAATGACATGGTTTAATAACCGCGATGAGGTCACGATATGCTTAACACTTGCCATATTAGGAACCGGCGTCCAACGACGTCCAATAAAATGGCAAACACAATCGAGAAAGTCTCCATAGAGATATCTCTATCACACAAAGACATCTACATTAATCTCATTCAGTTCAGTTTCCCGGTGTAAAGTTTTTTCTTGAATCTGCTGCCAGCTGCTACAATGGTGAACTTTCTCTCAGGGTGTACGTAAATGTATGGCAATAGACAACAGTTAAGTTGACTGATGTAGACTAATCAATGAATTGTTTGAAGTTGTCAACTATTTGAGAATGTAGAATTTAACTGTTTCTGAATCATATTACTGGAAACTCCAACCATTATTAAGTAGATATTTACTAGAAGTGACGGGGAAGGCTGTAAAATCCTAGCGTGGTCTTTAGACGCTACGAACTGCCGATAACTACTCACAGTGAAACACTTCTGTAAGTGTATAATTAATACAACCGGCCTCGCCTTTCACCCCTCTTTGCGGTAATCATGATTATCATTCTAGTACATATGTAAAGTAGCACGTTTCTACTCTAAAGGTGGATATGTAGACAAAGCACCGCATCTTCAAGGTTCAATGTTACTTTCGTACCGGCATTAAAATTAGTGTGACATAAATATATTTTAAACCGCTGCATAGAAGAGTTTATGCAACGCTATCCGGCATTCAGACAAGTCCCTCGGAGCGTAATGTTGTCAAAAGTGTCCAGGTAACCTCAAATTGACATACTTTTGTTTGCAACATAAACGTCTTACGTTTTATCAGTGTATGGTAAAAAATGTTTGTCATTCTGACATTTAATTAAAATGTCTTTCTTAATGTTGGTACCCTTATGTCTTTTAAAACCAAAAGGTGAATCAAAGATTTACAAGATACAAGATCAGTTACTCGCAAAATGAGAAATACTCGACGCTATAAAGTGACCGTTCCAATTTAGAAGTAATAAGCACAAGTAAATATTATAAATATATAATATAAATAATCTGTTTCTTGCCCGCCTCCATGGTGTGAGGTAGCGTGTGTACCTCACACTCAAAGAGGTGACGAGTTTGAATCTCGCTAAGGATGACTTAGCTGGATAAGGTTTTTTCCAGGATTTACCTTATCCTACGAAGACGAATGTCGGGTAACTCTGAGCCCTATGGACCCTGGACTCATCTGAGTATATCATCCGTTTCATTCACTCATTCATTCATTTATTAATTCATTGTTCCATATGACGTGCACTGTTGAAAGGACAAAAATAATCTGTTTCTTTACTAAAATATTTTGAAACTAATACTATTATTAATTTGATATTCCTTTATTAAATTATATTTAGTTGTATATCTTCACAGAGAAACACCAAATTGCAAGATATTGTTTGCATTTATCGTTCATTTAGTGTTCACATTCATTAAAACAAACTACAACAGTTATCGTATCTACGCACCAGGTGAAATTCCGCACCTTTATAATACGCGGGTAGACCCACCCCTCAAATAGTATAGTTACCTGCCGGTAGAAGGAGGCCTCAAAGCTACTGTCAACAGATCAAGTACGGTCGTAAGCCGCTAGGGTAATAGTATATAAACCTGCTCCATCAGCAATGCTAATGATGACGTCAAATTTTGCGCGGTAAAACCACAGATAAAAATGAACACCGTGTATATTTACGCTCCAGAAAAAATGTTTATTAGAAAGCTTTAAATTGATTAACTTAATTTTAACTATGTTGTGGGACAGGAATTTGGGACTATTCGTCGTTAATTTGTCTCCATCTTCATCAGCCAGACGTTCGGGCGCAATTTGGTACGGGATTTCTATGTTGGACGCACAATTCTTTCTCTTCTCGTGTGAGTTTTTGCGGATATCTGTTTCCTCTGGTCACCAATTGTATCATCTTATTTTAAATAAGAGTCATGATACATCTGTTTTTCAAGGCGTGGCTTGGAATAAAGTTTCGGAGAAGTCAAATTTTGTAACTATTTAATTGTATTATTTAGATTACATTTTACTTGAACTTCCTTACCCAGTCGCTTCCAACATACCGATAAATTCTTACTTTGTTATATTCAAACAGATTAAAACTATTACTTAAATGTTCTTGATCTTGCACCACTATCACACTCACCATTACAAAACATCTTTACATATCAAGATTATTGACTTTTCCGTAACTATCGTTACTCCTCTCTTAATTTTGTGATTGGCCGATTTGATTCCACGTCACAACATTACGACATACAATTATTACTACGGCCAATCACAAAGTTACATATATTTTTATTTATTTAAATTACTACATAGATCTACATAATCATTTTTATAAATTTATAATCTTTTCATACCTCTTCCAAACGTAACCCAAAACTACTGTTACAGTTGTTTAAACTTCACTTCCAATTGCAGAATAAATAACTACTCCAAATTTGTTTTATTGATATAGGTAAGTTCAGAAAACTTTTATTGGCAGTGCCAAGGTCACCGGGTTAGGTAGTTTGCTATTATTATCTACTCTCATGTTTTACATTTGAGGTAGAATTTTGCGGCAAACCACAGCTCAGTAAGAATGGTTGGTCCACTAAATTTGAACCCGGCACCTTCCGAATGCGGGGCACAGTTGCATCTGTTTGCTGTTTTTTTGGTGTAGTTTTTCCTGCATTGAGCAGCACTTAAAAATTTCATTGGTTTTGTTAAAGGCAGAGCTAGACAGATATATTGAATAATTTTGTACCTGGTTACCATGGGAACAGTATGGATTCCATTCCTGATGTAGAGGAAGGAAGCAAGTGCACATTATCGATTGTTTCCATGGTAACAACCTGGTCTGCAAAATTATTGCGCGGTCCTTTCTGTGCCTTATAATAAGGCCCATCTTTATCTTACTTCAGCAACAAATGTACGAGAATTATCAAAATTAGATACATTACTACATCACATTTTTATAAAGTTATAGTTAATCTCAAAGTACAAATTTCTGTGTACTATGAGTGAAGCAGAAACAATTGCTTCAGATTATCTTTTAAACCTAAGCACTCATTAAGAGTCTTACAATATATTGTGTATCACTTATAATTATAAACATACGATGTGTTGCATTCTAATTCTTCTCTCAGCTCACACATGTACAACATTTTCTTACAGAGGCTTCTTCCAATATACTTCAATTTATTCAAGAAGTACATAAACTGTAGAACTGCTTAAAAGATTTCCTTGAAGGAATGATAGAGCTGTTCTATAAAGAATGATCATAATTTTTTGCAACAAAATTCATTCTTATTATATTCTGTTAAGCTGAATGTGAAACACGCCGTAGTAGTTTCATTGTTGGTACTCCTGGTTCCCGCCTGTGAGAACCAGGCAATTTCAGACATATGTTCAGTATCGCCTACCTTCTGCAATGGAGGTAACACGCGAGGAACAATAGGCAACTTTGAAATTCAGCTTTCGTCTCAAATCTTCAGTTGAGGCCTATACAATGTTACAGGAGGCCTATGGAGAGTCTGTTCTTCCCTACAGCACAGCTCGAAGGTGGTTTAAAATGTTTAAAGAGGAGAGACAATCAATTTCAAAGGAAGGTGGACCCGGTGCTCCAATTACTGCTCTTACGGAAGAAAACATCAACACTGCTGCTGCCATTGTGAGAGAGGATCGACGAATTACTTTAAGATCACTTTCTGAAATACTGAATATTTCATTCGGTGCCACCCACACGTTGGTGACAGAAACATTACACATGAGACGTGTTTGTGCGCGATGGGTTCCAAGACTGTTGATTCCCGTACAAAAGGACATTCGCCTGCAGGTCTCCATGCAGTTAAAGTTGATGTTAGAGAAAGATCCGGAGTTTGTTTCAAACGTAATCACTGCTGATGAAACTTGGCTACATCATTTTGATCCTGAGAGCAAACAGCAAAGCTCAGTGTAGAAATCTCCTTCATCACCAACCCTCAAAAAAGCAAAAGTGGTCGCTTCTGCTGGGAAAGTTATGGTCATCTCATTTTTTGATATGCATGGAATGGTTTATCAGCATGTTGTACCTGCACACACATCAGTAACTGGGATGTCTTGAAAACATTGCAAGTCCATATAAGGCGCAAAAGACCACATTTCTGTGAAGCAGGCTGGATGCTGCACCACGATAATGCGCGGCCGCATATTACCAATGTTGT
This sequence comes from Mantis religiosa, assembly GCA_030765055.1. Classification (NCBI taxonomy): domain Eukaryota; kingdom Metazoa; phylum Arthropoda; class Insecta; order Mantodea; family Mantidae; genus Mantis; species Mantis religiosa. The sequence continues at coordinate 196,809,498 of CM060949.1, read as the reverse complement.
TGCTGAATATCTTGCAAAAATCAACGTGAAGTGCATTCCTCACCCTCCCTATAGTCCAGATTTAGCCCCATGTGACTTTTTTCTATTCCCTAACTTGAAGAAACGCCTTTGTGGGAGGCATTATCCATCATCAGAAGCAGTGGTGAAGGCTGCGGAGGCGATTTTGAAGGATCTCTCAAAAATGGTTTCCAGCATGTCTTTGAAGACTGGCAGAAACGCTAGGACAAGTGCATCGTATTCAGGGGAGACTATTTTGAGAACCATGAGGATGAGTAAAGGTACGTTGTCAAAAAAAAAAAAAAAAAATGATCATTCTTTATTGAACAGCCCATATACTGCAGAATTGCTTAGAAGATTTCCTTGAAGAAATGATAGAAACAGAATACAACGATAGTCAAATCTTTTAAGAGATAGTCTACGACATTCCGTTCTCTTGCATAATAAACAAAGAATAAAAGAAAGAGGGAAAGAGAAAAAGAACGAAAGAAAGGCAAATAACCACTTCCTATTTGGGGTTGGGAGTTTAAAATGAAGCTAATAAGAATACCTCAGAAATAATTAATTACCTCCACCAAAAGAAAGGAAAAACAAATATTTGACATATTTTTGTGCTTTAACATGATCTACATTTTTCTGTAGTAATATTTTATTTCTCTCTTACTGTTTACCAGTTCTACAAAACTCATTCAGAATAAAATGAACTTCTGAGGATATTCCCAGAAAATTTCAGATCTATATTTCACTTTTCATTATATCTTAAACATGGTATTATAATCAAAATCGTAATGGCCATTTTTGGCAAAATCAAACACAAACGTTTTCCATACAAGCAATAGTTTGGAAATGTTCTTGAACATCTCTACTGCTATCGATTGGTATTTCAAAAGATATGCCAGAAAGTCTCTTCTGTTACAAACTGTTTTCATGTGACGTACCGCTATTTTTAATTTTCTTAAACATGGGTCAAATTGAGTACAATACGGTATGTTAAAGATAGAGAAAGGACCCAAAATTAGGACAACTTGTGTTGTTATGGGAACTATACATAGGTACAATTCTTATTTGAGCAGCTAGTCTGTACAATAAGGGACATTGTTGAGCCTAAGGTAACACCTGGCGGTGTTCAGGTGGCCCGGACTTGTCAAGACTTGCACACTGGCGATGGTTTCCCTTTGTCGACAGTTTCAACGAGAAAAGGCGCAGAACACAGGAGGGGAAGAAAAACATAATTTGACATTTACCAGCAAAATACACTGGTTCATACAATAATCACTTTATTCTAGGCAAGTTATGATCATTTGTTCTGGTAATATTCCACTTTTTCTGATACCATAGGAACATACTGTACAGTGACAGTTTTTTATCTACCAAAAGCAAAGATTAGACTTCGCTCAAGTGTTTGGTTCGTCATTCATTTTCTCCACTTGTTCCACCGGACAGCAAAACAATGGAATGACAAGTTTTTCTTGGAACGACCTTGCTTTCCTCTACGTCACTTATTTACCCAGCCACATACTAATGCATTTAACAGAAATGTAACCGTATTTGGAATAGAATCTGAAAGCAGCTCAACTGTTGCATTCATATCATTGTCCCTACTTCTTTGCATGATCCGGAGGAAAAGAAAGGAGGGGGAAAAATGGCATGAATATACTGCTTCCCACTTCAATTAAAATAAACAGGTTGATGTGATTTTCTGTTGTTATTGTGCAAAAACTTATTTAAAATCAGAATTTGTCTGGCAATTAAAAAAGGCCGCCTCTGTACCGAGATGGTAGCGTGTCTGTCTCACGTTCAATAATTCCTGAGTTCGAAGCTCGTCTAAGGTCGGACTATCTGGATAAGGTTTCTTCCGGTGTTTTCTCTTATTCTGAAAGATGAATGTCTGGCAACTCTAAGCTCTATGTACCCTGTACTCACTTGAACATCATTTCATTTATCGTCCGAAATGACTTAATGTTGGAGATTTTCCCTCATCCAGAAACATCCCATAGTGCAGGGGATCCGTCCACTTTAGTTGCTGTGGTGCGAGCGCTGCAGACCCTTAACACTCGTGGTACCTCTGGCGTTACTAGAGGAACCTCGGGCCGAACATTCAAGCCCCTCCCTGATTGGGAGTGGGATTGCGTTGGACTCGATGGGGCAGTGGTTCCCGATACCCGTTGGAGATCGGCTACGTCTCCGGACGCTGTTGAGGGAAGCCATATATTCCCGCGTACTAGCCTGCATAGCTAGCAGGTGTGCTAGATCACCAGGTGGCCCTACTGAGGTTAACCGGTAGCCTTCCCCTTTGGGGTTGGCGCGCGTAAGTGGCGTATCCACTTCCATCCCGTCTTGAGTCCACAGGACCAGATGTGGGGGGGCCCCCTTCTTAGTCTCTAGGTCTTGCCCTATGGAAAGCCCCGAGGAGGCGCCGGGTGCACTTTTGGGACAGCTCGGTAACTCCCTGGTTGTTAGAGGGGGGGTCTGTCTTCACTCTGTGTGGATTGCCCTGGTAGATACCCTCAAGCTTATATATATCCTGAAATATGAATGTCTGGTAACTCTAAGCTCTATTTACCCTGTACTCATTTAACAATTTCATTTATGTCCGATAAAATTTAAGGTTGGAGGTTTCCCTTATCCGGAAAGATGAATGTCAGATAACTCTAAGCTCTATGTAACATGGACTTATTTGAACATCATTCCATTTATCGTCCGACATGATTTAACGTTGGAGGTTTCTCCTTATCCTGAAAGATGAATGTCTGGCAACTCTAAGCTCTATGAACCCTGTACTCATTTAAACGTTATTTCATTCATTAACCTATATGACTTAACACTGCAGCATGTTAATTAAAATGAAAAAAAAAAAGAATAATAAAACTCACACGGGCATATGCACCTTTATCTGAAAGTATGTGAACATATAAGCAAAATCAAGGAAATTTTAGAAATACTTATAATTACGCTTGGGTTTATTACACATGTTTTAAAGTAAAGAGCTTCTAGATGCATTCTGATACCGAAAGAATGTAGGAAGAGTAATTAGTTCATGTAAACAAGTGATTCATGAACCGACCTCCGTATTCATCACGCGCCTCTTTCAGCCTTTGTACTGCTGTTTCAAAATTAGGCAAACAGTTTTAGAGACAAGCAATGAACCGTTGTGCCAAACGACATACAATTGCTACATACATGACTTTCTGTACACAGTCCCAAGAAACCATGTTTTTAACAACCAAGCAAACAAAGTATCTAATCTAATCGAAAATCTAATTGTAAAGATACAAATTTAGAATATACGTAAGTTATTATGCAACAAATTGATTATCTAAAAACTTCCGTTCCACTGATTGTTATTCACAACTTTATCCTTATGAGTTATAGATATTGAATACCTTTGTCATATTGATTAGTTATTTATTGTTCTCATGTTTTTGTTTAAATAATTGTAACCAATTTATTATATACACTGTATATTAAAAATCGTCGCGATATAACCTGGTTATTAAAGCGACTCTAAATAAATAAATTAAAAAAAATAACGTTTAACCTGTTCAGGTGCCTTAAAAAGAAACTTTAATTACAAAGCATGGTTTTTGTGGCTGTTAAACTTGCTACTGCAAAGTATTTCCTTGGTATTTTTATTGTAAATGTTATTTGTTCCTTATACTGTCCTGAGAATTTTAATAAACTTTTTAACTGTCTGGTTTTATGGCTCCACCACCTCAGGCTAAGTGGAGTAAGTAGCGAACTACTTGCAGGTATTCGATAAAATTACTTAAGTACAGGAAGTTCAAGAGCAAGTTAAAACATCTCTGGTGTTATTATGTTGTCACGTGGTGCGCAGCAGGTTTCAAGTAATATCTTCTTGTCAACTGACAATAGGTCTCTGAGCGCCACAGCACAATGTCACCCTCCGTTTGCACTAAACATTCTGACGAAATACACGTTTCTTTACATACAACAGTTTAACGATTTTTATTTCACTTATCTTCAAAATTACGTCCTCGATGTTAAGTCAAATCGGACGATTAAAAGGAATAAAGATTCTAAAACGAATCCAGGATTCATAGAGCTTACACTTACCGAACATTCATCTTGAAAAACCCGAAAAAAACTTATCCAGAAAACTTAAACTGATTGAGATTCGAACTAGCGCAATCCTGAACGTGAGAGACAGCTACCAGTTACGCCACATAGGCGGGCACAATTTTAATTAAATTACCATACGTTTAAGATACTTTAATGACAAATGAAATATACATTTTGAATTTTCTAAGAATGTCCTCATAAGTTCTCTTCAACCTGGATCACTTTTATAACTCATAAACCGTAACAGATATAATATATACAGGGTGTTTCACAACGGCACCGAACTAACATATAGAAATAGTTGCTCAGCTTCTATGTAACATATATAGATAGTTTTTACCGCAAATAGAGACGCATAATAATGCTCCAGAATGAGTGTGGATTAGGCAGTGACATGAACAACGACGCGTGTCTCACTCTGTCGGAGTTCCCAGGTATAGGTCACACGTGGTGCCCTGTGCTGTTGCTGTTTGTAAACATACTGACATACTCCGCAGTAGCTTGCTACTATTAAGAATTTCTTTGGCTTGTGGAACCACAATAAAGAAGCCATTGCTTAATTACTGCTTAAAAGTGTTTAACGTGTTCCAAAATTCCGTTACAGCAGTCCATGATGGTAAATAAGCTGGAGGACATATATAACTTATACCTTTTAGAGGGAAGTTAATGTTAGTGAGGTTGAGGACGGAAGCATTAAATGATAAATAGAAAAGAAAACAACATCAAAGAATTTTAGATAAATTAGCCACAACTAAATGGCTTACGCAATGAGACGAGCATTTTATTTCACATGTTTGATAATACTAAATAAAGTATTTGTAACTGAAAAGTAAGCTGTTGATATGTACGGTAAGTGGTTGAAAGTACTGTACAATTAACATCATAACAAAATGCTCTGAAGTTAAACAAATAAATATTATCATTGATGTAACTACTTTTACAACTCATATTTTCAATGAGACTAAATTAATCGTGCTTTCGTTGAACTCCCTTCAGCTCTTCCATCCATCAAAACCAAATCCGTCATTTGGGCTTTTGTATAATGCTCCATATTGCTTGGATTTGCTATCTAAGTACGCGCAAAATCCTCCCTGTTAGGACGGAATGTGTAGTTTTACACAGAAGAGCAACCTTGCAACTGTCCGAGTTATTAGTCCACTTTTGCATTTTGCCCCATTACCTGAAAGGTAGGCTAGGGTCACTAATAACGAGCAAGGAGCAATGCTTTTGTTTTTGTGGGCGGTGCGTCAGAATAACCTCACACACCCGTGGTTCCCTGCGCTGCCTAATCACAAAATCATGCAATATTTAATGCTGCATTAAATTATACCTAACAAAACTTCGAAGGTGCGACACCGAAATTCCAAATAGTTAAGTTATAAGCTACGCAGCGGCTATAATCGTTTTGAAACAACCTGTATATATTTGAGTGTGCGCATAGATATTCTCTGTTAATGGTTTCAATTTTCAAATACGTGTACTTGCTTGAATAGAAGTCGATACTCTTTCTTTTCTACGTCCTGGACATGAAAGTACAATAGTATTTCAAAACCCTCACACAGCCAACAGCGGTTGAAACATCTATCACTAAAACCTCTGAATTCCTAATCCACCAATAAGGAAATATGTCGTAAAGCCATTCAAAAGTATTTCTCCATTAACTTGCAGTAGATACTTATATTCTTTCATAAGCTGTCGCAATATATATATATATATATATATATATATATATATATATATATATATTAAATTTACGTCCTCTAAGTTCAGTCATATCGCACGGTGAATGAATTGGGTGAAATGATGCTCGAATGAGTCCAGGGTCCATGGAACTTCGAGTTACCCGACATTCGTCTTTAAGGTTAAGGGAAAATCCCGGAATAAATCTTATCCAGGTAACTCACCCTGACCGAGATTCGAACTCGGGACCTCTTGAACGTGAGGCAAACACGCTACCATCTAAGCTACGAGGCGGACAAAATATTTTTTTTATTTAAGGAGTAGAGTAAGTCCTGTACATCAGCACATCAGTTTCTTTTAAAATCAAATGTTGATCTCGTATTTAACTTGTGTTATTTAAGTCATTTATTATTCTCTATCCATTTTGATTAACATACAAAAATACATTATATATAAAATGCATTTTTCAAGGTTTTATGAATACCTTCTTAAAAGTGTGGTACTACACTGAAATTTGATAAACTTCTCGCAAAATCTCATATTTGTATAAATCCACGACTTCATAAAATACAAACGCATTAAATACTCAAAATGTATTTTGTGTTTATATTATATTACTTATTAATTTACGTTAAAATCGAGAGTAAAATGTTTTCCATTTTGAAATATGAAGGCTTTGTAAATTATTGTATTGTAATGTATTTTCTTCAAAACTTTCTTGAGTTGATTTCAAGCCTAGTACTTCAGTCAAGTTAAAATGACAAAATTTAAAAATAAATTTATGAAACAAACTAAGAAAACGCAATTATGAGACAGAATAAAATCAGGCAAACCGAACTTTCGAAAACAGTTGTCTTGAAAACAAACTGCTTAAGATTAACTGATGTTAAAAATAAAATAATTCGGAACCTGAAAGACATGTAAAATTGAAAACTGAAACCATCTAACATAACATAGTACTCAAAAAAAAAAAAAAAAAAAAAAAATGTTCAGCTGAACAGAAAACTTTAGAAAAACCATAACATTTCCTTCACAGATATAAGGTACGAAGTTGTTGACAAAATTAGATAAATGCATTTTTAAGAACGTTCTCTGACTTAAGCAGCGTATAGATATTCAGATGTTTCACATCTCCCAACCCTGTCTAGCGTTTATCCCTGACGTTAGTTTAAGACATGTATTTTCTCAGTCCTATATTTCTATGAACTGCAAATGCTCCATTCGCAATAGAGTTTGCACAAAGTTAATGAATTCTTACATCAGTACGTTTTGGATTTCGTCACAAACATTCCACTACCCATCAGCTTTTACGATTAGCTCAGTCAATTGTCCACGGCTTTGAGACCCATTAGTATACCATGGCTGTTTTCCTTGATGTGGCACAGGCAATCGACAGGGTTTGGCTTGATGGTTTGCTGCTTAAACTCTACCGCATCGGTCTTCCTAATTACTTATCACATCTAATCCACAGCTTCCTCTACGACCGCAGCTTTTCAGTACGCATAGGTGGAATGCTTTCATCCCCATGCAATATTATCGCAGGTGTCCCACAGGGTTCTATCTTAGCCCCGACTCTATTTAATATATACATTTCTGATATTCCTGACTTAGCTTCGACTTCTTTAGCCCTTTTACGCTGATGCCGCCGTACTATATTATTCTGATGTTAATCTCCAGCACGCACAACAAGTAGTACAGCTCTCTTTAGATCGCCTAACTCATTGGTTCAGCACTTGGCGAATCTCATTGAACCCTCAGAAAACCGAGGTTAAAATCTTCACTCTTCGTCGATATACTCCGCTTCCTCCGTTGTGTGTGTCGGGCCCAAATGACCTTGTTGTCGACGGGCCCTAAAACACCACACACTCACTCACTCACTCCTCCGTTGTGTCTATAGGAACAATGTCCCCACTACAACTCCCGTTAAATACCTTAGAGTGCTTTTCAACTCTCGACTGACCTGGCGTGCTCATATCGATCGTCTTATATCACTGGCCTCCGGACGACTTTAAAAACTCTCACCTCTGTTGCATCGCCGTTCCAGCCTCGGCCTACAGTCTTCATTGTTACTCTACAAATCACTCGTTCGTCCGCTTATTACTTATGCCTGCCAAGTGTGGAGGGCCGCACACACATGTCATTTTCGTCGTCTTCAGGTCATACAGAATCGCTTCATGCGCATCGCTACCAACGCTTCATGGTTCATCCGTAATCAGCAGCTCCATCACGAACTAGGACTGTTACCTCTTCACGACTACATTCGCAGGATCGCTCGTCGTCTCTTTTCCACGCTGCAAGAACTTCCAGGAGTTGTGCATTATAACATCGGCGTGCGCACGCGCCAGCCCTCGCGCTTACAGAGGAGACTACCACAGGACCTGCTTCTGAGTGATACATTTGATTCAAGTGATTGTAGTGCTTGATGTATGTCTTGCATCGTCAATATTGACACAATTCCTCAGAGTGTATTATTGAAGTTCTAACTTAATGTAGTTAGGGGGCGGCCTGCTAGCCTACCCCTGAGTATTATTGTTCTTTAATTTATCGTTCTCTAACCTTCTTTTCACTCTGATCTGTAAAGCATTGTACTGCTGATCGATCAATAAAAAATTATAAAATAAAGTACGTATAAGACTCCCTGAAAAATAGTTACCTACATTAAAATAATTTTTCGTGCATTTCACCCGACTACAAAATGAATTTCTTCACGTAAAATGTGTACTATTAAAATGGTTATTTGTTATGAAGAATTAGAATATAACTTATCTTATCACTTGAAAACTGAAGTTAACAGATGACATAAAATTTTATCTTAAACTCTTATGCGGGAGCACATTGTTATTACGCGCAGTTAAAAGTGATACATTTTTATTTTTTAAAGGTAATGTTAAGTATTATAAATTAACAAGAGCGCGGCGACAAGTAAGATGTTATCAAGTAGTTTTATCTATAAGTTGTGAAGTAGTGGCCTTAATCTACAAGAAAGTGCAATACGATTGTTTGATAACGATTGTGTGTCAAGGCACTTGACGTAGAAAAGAGATTGCGTGCTGCACAGCAAATTAACCGTATCGAATGAAATGGTTATTGTTTAAGCCGTCAAGTCTATAGAACGATGAAAGAAACGATGGTCAAATTAGTCCAGGGTACATAGAGCTTAGAGTTACCAGACATTCATCTTTCAGGATAAGGGAAAACTCCGGAACAAACCTCAACCTGACCGAGATTTGAACTCGATACTCTTGCACGTGAGGCAGACACGCTTCTACCATATACGTTACAGGGTCGAGCGTGCCTTGCCTTCACTGGTACATTGGCGCTGCATTACGAGAGCTCCTCATTGGGGAGTTTTATGCCCCCCCCCCCCCTTTGGTAGAGTTGGTTCCTCTTCTGCTATCGTCAAATAATCAGTCGTCTGTAATGAAAACGTCACTTTTCTGAAGTAAAGGGCAGCTTTCTTCGCCTCTTTTTCTTAGAACAGATGTGGAAGTGAAGCGTAACAATCTCATTTACTGTTTGCTACAGCAAAGAAAGTCCCGGGGAAATGAGACGGAGGGGTTGCAGAATGTCCCAAACCCTGCCTCGACATGTTTATGACACTCAGGTCAATACAGTTACAGCCCATTCAAGAGGATTCGAACGCCTTCTACTCTTGTGAACAAATCTTCTTGGTTTCAGTGTATTGAGTGTATAGGGTGCATGTTTTTTAACAGTTCTACTCCTGTGTAGCAAATGATCTCTGACACACACATTCACTGTGCTTGTCACACGAGCGGGATGGCTCAGGCGGTTTCGTCTGTGGTCCGCATTCGGGAGGCCCGGGTTCGATTCCAGTGGCCGACCCACCTGACCCATGGGGTTTATCGGCGGTTTTCCCGGGTCGCTAGGCAAATGCTGGGTAGGTTAATTACATCCCCCGAATTTCCTGTCCCTCTATTTCATTCCATCTCTCATCAGGTGGTCTCTTTCAGGGTAGAAGTGTCGGCGGGAGTCTCGGCGGTGCATGGCAGGATGATATGCTCTGAGAAAAAACTACTTCCTCCTCCGGTAGGTCGGTTGCAGGTCTCTGCTCCTCTGCTGGGACCATTTCGAGACCGTTGGGCTCGTTGCCGTCGCGCTGCAGGGGAGCGAGTTCCTTGTGCTGGCCTGTCGGGGGAAGTCTCCATCCAACTAAACTGTAGGGACCCTGCCCTCTGTACTATCGTAGCTCCTTGGGTCGGCCATCCTCTGTCTCCTTCGCCTCATTCTTCTTCCTGGGGTACCCCACTTGGGGGGCATAGGAACAATGGGCCCAGCATGATGGCCTACGTACCGAATCCCCTCCGTAATGGAATCCCAATCCCAGGGGTGGTACATTCCCGGCCAGCACTTTCTTTGCGTTAGAGAACTATACTTTTTAAACAGTGTATCTATTAAAATACCGATTCACATCGAAGTTTCATAGACTTTGGATTGACAAAATTATGTATTACTGGCCGTATTAGTCCGCTTAAAGTGAGATTAATAAGTCATTATGTTTAATAGTAATTATTTTCCATAGATCTGTTCTTCGCACGATACGTGCGCTTTTTCACTGCTAGTGATGCCCCGATATTGTCACACACACTACCACCAGGTAATGTGGATTCCCGTGCCAAACAATCTACTAACGGCTTATTTCGCAACATTTCTTTTGGCCTCCTGCTTCACATACATATTCCAGTGAGCACAGAACGTATGTGTACACCACTAAATCTCAAAACAAACTCGTTATTCTGAAGAATATCTAAAGGAAACAGCAACACTCATTGGAGCAACAGATGACAGCTTCAATTACATTTTATGTTATATATGAAAACAAAAATAATGTATAAACAAAATGTCACTTTCGTGCAGTATGCTTTAGACCATAAACATAAAGTCTTCTTGGAGGCCCATTTTCTCCACTGTTGTTTCAGAATACCCATACACTTCCTGTGATCCATTACTCGATCGATAATACGGAGATTGCCGACACCTGACACACTGTGTCTCCAATTCCGGATTTGTTTCGTCCACACTTTGCGGCTGCAGTCCGAGCCAAAAAGGCTCTCAATTTTACCCCGAAGTCTACGGTCCTTTCACGTTACTTTTAAGCGAATTCTAAGCCTTTATCCTGTTCTGTAAGCTGACCTAGAATTTCTTCCGTTGTAGCCTGTCGTTATATCTTGGTTATTGCAAACAGATCTAACGATGCTTGCTGAAACAAAGTTCAATTGACGTCTACCCGAAAATCTGAAGACCCCGGCCTGTTACCCGGGAGCGATGGAAAACTCCGGGAGTTTTCCGTGGGGCAATACCCTGAGTCTAAAAGGCCCCCCCCCCCCATCGACAACAACGTCAAGACGGAATGGAAGTGGATACGCCACTTACGCGCGTCAACCCCACAGGGAAGGCTACCGAAAACCTCGGTGGGGCCGCCTGGTGATCTAGCACACCTTCTACTTGCTCTGCAGGATAGAACCCGGGACATTTTAGGCAACGCTCTGTCCCCTTCGGGCAGCGAAAGCCTGGCCGCAGGTACTCGAATTCCCGCGGGTTTCGGGAACATGTGGCCCCCTCGAGTCCAACCCAATCCGAACTCCCATTCAGGGAGGGGCTCGAATGTTTGGCTCGAGGTTCCTCTGGTGACGTCAGAGGTACCACTAGTGCTAAGGGTTCGCAGCGCTCGCACAAAAGCAGCTGAAGGGGACGGATCCCCTCCCCTACGTGATGCTTGCTGAAACAGTACTGCAACTCAGCAACAATCTGGGGAACAGTCATTAGTACAGCGAAAAATACTGCTCTCACCTCTAGCTGTGAGGATTTTAGGCCTACCAGTTCTAGGTTTCTTTAAGACAGATTACCCTGGCAATGATGCTCTGTATGGTTGACCGTGATCTCCCTACTATCTACGATATCCCGGAGAGGGTTTCGCAGTCTAATCATACTTGTTCTCTCTTCAATGGTCGTTTTATTCCTTCTTCGGTCCATTTTACTTCACTTGGGTTCGTTGCATAAAAATCGCTAACTGCAGTTCATTTATACTCGAAGATCAAAATTGAATTAAGTTTGCGAACCCACGTGGGTTGTAAAATGCTGATCTTAGATCAGATGAACGCCGTTCAGTACTGATCCGAGATCACAAAAACAAATGTGGCAACATCGCCAAATATGTTGGAACATGTGTTGTATCGAAAGGATACGAGAGTAGCCAATCTAGACATAACAAAAACTAAATAAATCTTTCGCTTTATGATTCTTTGTTCTAGAAATAATGTTACTTTAAATAAACAGTATAACAATTTACTCCATATTGAAACAGTATTTATCAGAAGTTAATTATTTGGTTTACTTTATCTCCATTATACGCCTAATGTATATCTTTTTCATTTTCGTCTGTTTACAATACTGTGAGTTGGAAAACAAACAAAAAATGGAAGTTCAAGCAAAAGAGAAGATAAATCTCGCATAACCATTATTTCATCCTTTTTCCATGGGCATCCTGATGAAATGGGATCTTAAAGCTGCTATCTCCCTTGTAACTTTGTGTACTGTTCTAAACGCAGTCCCTTTATATATACTGAATATATTCTTAATCACCATTTGGAAGATATCAGTTGCGTAGAACCGTAATGTGAGCAGGATCATAACTACTGGATTGAGTGCATAATTCCTCAGGGTTTAAGTTCTTAACTGTGCATGTAGCCTATTCTCCAGTTCTTCGATTACACGCTTTGATAGTTGAAATCTCATTTTGAATTTTCTATCATTTAGTTCTGAGATGGGATTTCCTCTATGTTGGAAAACACGAGGAGACCTTTCAAATTGAAAATTCTAATCAGAGATATTAGAGTAATCTGAATTCTGAAAATAATAGAAATGTATAGGTTATGAACACAAACAATGCATCTTTAACACACATTTGTGAAATAAAGAGGCTAATTATTTATGCAAGTAACCAAAAAATGCTTTGTTTACTATTTATTTAAATACGCACTACTTATTTCTTCTCATACTATTCACAAGTTAGATTTGATCTTAAATCAAGAGGCCATGAACGTAGATCAATGTTTATACAACCAAAATTCTAAGTTCAGCTTGACTGAAGATCGTTTTCATATGCTTTAACTTAGATGATCTTTTATGGAACCGGGCCTTGATATCGTATTTGCATGTAAACAAATGAATGTAGGCTACTCAGAAAGAATGGGCAGCATGTGACGTAACTACTCTTTTTAATATGGTTCCCTTTCGTGTACGAATACTTTTGTGCCTGAGAAATCCACAAATTAACTTTGTTATAGAAGTAGCACTTTGTTTATAACTTATATGAAGGTGCTACCTGCCACACCAATAAATATCGCTAAATCTTTTAAAATATCTTCGGAATATCGACCCCCATCGAAGGTTCTGTGGTGTACGAATATTTTCCGTTTTCACTGTATATGGTAGAGAAAGTAAACACGGTTTTACTGATTAGGGGGACCTCCAAACAGTGGAATCTCGGTATGAAATGTTGTACAACGAACGTGGTAAATCACCAACAAAACTCGTTTCTCGCTATGTATCCCATTTCGCACCTTCCGGTCGGCGCATGACACTCCCACAAAAAACCTTGTCCATTAGTGAAACTCGACACTTTTCTAAAGGACAGGATGGTACAAATGTGCCGACACAACCACCATCTATGTATATACTGTGGGAAAACTCAACAAGTGCTGCAAGTCTCACTCCTCATTCACATAGCTTTCTCCACCCACTATCGTTTACTTTTATACAGTTTCTACAAATCGTTACAATATCCTGCTGTGCTCTGTGAAACAATAGCTGAATAAGAAAACTCGCTTAAAAACCAGACCAGGTGTTCAAGAACGCGACCCGAATATTTTCAAGAAAATCATTTCACCTCAGACAACCCTTTACACAGAAACTTTTTGTAAATGTTATTTGATCGAAAATGGCTCTAACGGTTTTGAAAAAACTACCGTGTGTTTAAGATATTTTCAAGATACGTGAAATTTATAGCTCGTATTTTCTGTCAACATCCTCAGAAGTCCTCTTCATTCTAAATGACTTTTGCATAAATAAACTGTAAGAGATCTGTAGACAAAACATTACTACAGAAAAAGTGTAGATCTTATTAAAGGACACAATTTACCTCAAATGCATTTTTTTTATCTGAAGATAATTTACGAGATATTTCTTGTCATTCCTTTGAATTTTTCAGTATATATTGATATTAATATAATTTTGTGTCGAACTAATACTCAATGCTCCACTTATTGCTACTATTTACCTAGAAAACGTTTCGTTAGGATCTTCCTAACATCATCAGCTGCTGTCGACTAATAGTTGTTGGTTTGGCGAACTCCTTGGAGGCGATAGGTGCGTCTCTGTCGGTATCTTGATGAACTTGAAGTTTGGGTTTTCTTCAAACGTAGTGTCGAAATTAAAGAATTTTCTTTCATATTTCTTTATGAAGATTTTTTCCACCTGGTTAATGCAGCTGGACTTTAGACACTTTTTAATAAGTGGAGTTTTCGTTGTATATCATGATCCTCCTTCCAAAAATGGTACGCTATCACCGTCTATTTCTTTCTTCCTGGTGTTCCTAAAATGATCTTCAAGCCTAATGTTCACGTTCCTTTTAGTTTTTCCAATGTAGAAGTTGTTACAGTCTTTGCAGTTTATCCGGTACACACCTGACTTTGTCTGTGGGTATCTCCTTTGTATTATGTGATTTCAAAAGGTGTTGTACACTAAATTTGTTCTGTGGGGCCAAAGTAATGTTGTGCTCTCTGAAGACTTTTTGGAAAAGATGTGTATATCTGGGATGATATGCAAATTTTCTGTATGAAGTTTCATTGCTGATTGGGGAAAGAGTAGTTACTTGTTTGCATCTTTGTTGTCTTTTGAATTTATCATTTTCTTTTTTACCACTTCAACACTGAATCCAGTATTCTGTGTGAATGATATTATTGTACTCTTTGATATATTCCATCTTGTTTAAAGGTACATTAACCAGCCTATAAGTTAAACTGTTGATAACAGCATGCTTGTGTTGTCTTGGGTTATAGCCATCTGCTTTTATGAAATTTTCTGTGTGTGTTTCCTTCCTATGTATGCCAAATTCAAGTTTATTGTTTTCTGGTAAGTTTTAAATCTAAGAAAGGGATTTCATTGTTTGTCTCTTTTTCTATGGAGAATTTTATTGGAGGATTTTGTAAATTAAGTAGTTTTAATGCATCACCTACTTGTTTCTCATTTACTATTGCCCAAATGTCATCCATATATCTATACCAATGCTTAAAAATTAGTGGGAGTACCTTTGTGATGTGGGTTTCCAAAAAGCTCATGAAGAGGTCTGCCAAAAATGGGGACAATGGGTTTCCCATAGATAGTCCTGATTTTTGTTTGAAAAACTGTCCATGGTCCGGCTGCATTAACCACGTGGGACAAAATCTTCATAAAGAAATATGAAAGAAAATTGTTTAATTTAGACACCACCTTTGAAGAAAACCCAAACTTCAAGTTCATCAAGATTCCGACAGAGATGCCCCTATCACCTCCAATGAGTTCACCAAACCAACGTACATTAGTTGACAACAGCTGATGATGTTAGGAAGATCCTAATGAAACGTGTTCTAGGTAAATACTAGCAATAAGTGGAGCATTGAGTATTAGTTCGACTCAAAATTATATTAATTTTGTGCTTCATTGTTTTGTCCTTACACATTAGAATATATTGATATTGTCACCCGGGCGTTGGAACACCCTGTACCAGCTGCGAACGGAAGGTAGGGGAGGACCGCGTTAGCCACACCTCTCCCTCGTTTGTCTTATAGTGGTGACAGCCAGTGGTCGGAAAGAAACATAATTGTGCGTCTGTTTCCCTTCCACCTGGTTCTCGATCTTTCTGTTACCAGAACAATCTTGTAAACACCAGAAGTCGGGATATTCTTATATAAAGAGGGACAGACAGACAGTGTGAGTCAGTTGTTGTGCTGTGTTGAGTTGGTCGGTCAGTTAGTGAGACAGTCGCAGTTCTTGGTGTAAGAGTTAGTCAGTGACGTGTTAATGTACGAAAGGGTTGTGCAACGGAAGACTGTACGTAACTGGTATGTGTACCGGAGCTTATGTAATCGCGAGTACAAGTGAAGTTGTAACGGACGAACTGGTAAATTGTAATTGTGTGCAGCAAGTAATTCTGTGTAATTGGCAAGTGTTAAACTGTAAGTCGGAGGAAATAAAGAACATCTTTTGGGTGGTGTAATTGGACTTTTTATTCCACGAACCCACAAAGTCACAATATACTCCTCACCGCGCCCGAGTGGTAACGACCTCCAGTTCAATCACCTCTCCGAAATGCATGTGGCGGACAAGGCGATCCATGAGCGGGTTCTCCGGTTTCCACCGCTATTATTCCACGAACTACCCCACCATCACTTTTCTTCCTCACTTCGGACCGATCACACATCCTGGACAGAGTTAGTCTACTTCTAGACAGAACATCTGTTCACAGACGGTAATTTGTAAGTCCTGGGGGAGGGGGGGGTAAGTCCTACATACAAGGAGGGCAAACAGAGAAACAAGATAATTTTCACTAATAGAAAGTCGTTATTTATCCTTTTTTGTGGTAATTTACGTCCTCCAACGTTAAGTCATATCGGACGGTGAATGAATTGGGTGAAATGATGCTCAAATGAGCCCAAGATCCATGAAGCTTAGAGTTATCTGACATTCGTCTTTGATGATAAGGGAAAACCCCGGAAAAACCTTATCCAGGTAACTCACCCTGACCGAGATTCCAACTCAGGACCTCTTGAACGTGAGGCAGACACGTTACCGAGGCCGGCATTTATCCTTTTTATCCTGGCCAAGCAAATAATACATTTTCCAAGCCATTACATAGGTACCAGCTCTTAACAGATATCAGACCTACTGCATTCTCTACTTCCCATTTTACTTATGATCAAACATATTACTGTGGCGTATTCTCCATGAATGCACCACTGCGTCGTAGATTAATGTAGCACCACTTCAATTTGAGATGAATCAACAATAACCCACAATCTAAGAGACAAAACCATACAGAGGCATTTACTAAACTAGTGAATGTAGTTCTTGTAACAGTCCAGGTGAGGCGCTGAGGTGTCAAGGTACCAACAGTGTTAATATTAAAATTATGCATGTACCTGAAAGTGATGTTATAAACCTTTACAATCACGTGATAAGTTAGAGTTGGTTGAAAAAGAGAGTCCTACTGCCGATTTGAGCAAAGTCAAGAACTTCGGACGTACAATTAACTGTAAACCTTGGCATTGTGTTATCACTAGGGTACGGATTTTGCCCTATTTGCCTATTTTATTCCTTTGTTCAGAAACGTAGACTTTCAAGTTATAAGCACGTTTCCTACAATTAGTAGCCTAATATCTTAGTTTTATAGTGCCTATAAATGCCTATTTCATACGTTTGTGCCTATTCTGCTTATTAGTACCTAAAACTGCCTTTTTAGCCAATTTCTTCTGCTTGTCATTTCTGACAACAGCTTTTACATTTGTTGGTTTCGACGTGAAGTTTTCGGGGAAGAGAAATTTCTTACTGCTGCACATTGGCTATGCAAAAAAAAAAAAAAAAAAAAAAAAAAAAAAAAAAAAATTAAGGAGACACATCTGTGAAAATTGGCCCAAAACTTAAAATACCAAATTTAGCTTTTTTTGTCTAGCGGCACTACAGAAAACGTCACACGACTATTTAAATAACCCTACACCTATATCGAAGCTGCTATTACGTAATTTAACCTCAGATTTCTCAGATTCCATATTTTTTACATCTTCCTAACTTCAAAATGTTCCACAGGATGCAGTTTTCTATTAATCTGTATGAAATTCTAAACATGCCTTTAAGGGCAACTGCATATTAAGTGTACCCATTTACATTACTTGTGTTTTTGTTATTTGTATTGAAAAGGATTATAATGCTTACTTCTTATGAAAACGCTTAGGAAAATAAAAGTTATTAAATAGGTATTATTATGTTTTCCCTTCGTTGACATGACGAAGACAAATATTTCACATAGATACAGATCATTAATAGGTTAAAATGGTTACAAAAACTTATACCCCAAGTACTAATTTTTAAAATTACAATATGTGGGGCATTTTGAAAATCGCCTGTAATTTAGACATAAACTGTTAATTTCTCAATGACTATTGTAACTAGAAAGCTGGAACTTGGTATTATTCCATTGTTGATCGATCACAAAAATAAATGGTATACAGTTGAAACAAATCTCACAAAGGCTTCAGTTATTTCAATTTTTACCCTTAAGACCCCCCCCCCCCCTCCGCCAAAGTCATGTTTTTGTTTTTGACATAGTTAATTACTGTACACCTTTCTGTACATTATGGTTCTTACTTAGTGAAGTGGATTTATATGTATTTTAATTATACGGCAATATCTGTTATTTTAACTTGCTGTGGAGCCATTTATGAAATTTGGAATAAATGTAGAACTATTTCACCTAGGGAACCGCAAAATAGAATGTGTTTAGCGAATTTGTTGCAGCATGTGTAGCGATGATTGTCATTTTGTTATAGTGCATTTTAGGAGCCATTTTACTAAAATTGTGTATTTCTAAGCGTTTAATTAGCAAACTTTTAGTGCCTATTTAAGTGCCTATTTTGCCCATTTTTAGTGTCTTTTTGCTTGCCTATTTCATACATGTTTAGTGTCTATAAATCCGCTTCCTAGTTATCAATTAAGTAAAGGAATCAACAACGATGTTACAAATTCGAAACAACACGGCAGTATCCTCTTGCATTACAACGAAAGTGACATCGAATGCTAAGTGTTGAAAGTTTCGATTCTTCATCTGTTTTTATTTCTGTTTGTAGTTTTCGCTGATGCAGAGGAAGCAGATCCGGAAGAGCAGAGTCCAAGGATTATCTACCGACAGAAGGAACAGGAAGATGATTTAATACTCTCTGGAATGCGTCTAACAAACAGAGTAACATGTTTCGCCAACTCAACTGTTTTCGCTGTCACTGCGCGTGTTATACAACTCTCATTGTACTTTCTTTATAAGAAAATCAGTTTTACTACACAGGCACGTTTTAAAGTCCTATAAAATGCCATTTTAGAAAAACATGTGTGGGCGTACCTATAATTTTAAAAATATATGTTACACTCACATGACTTTCTCTACTATCATACAGACTATTCTTAGAAACACTTATTGCTCTATCTACTTCATATTAAAATAAACATTACCTTATTGTAGATACAAGGAAATACAGTAGACTAAGAGATAGTTATATGTTTTAAAACTCACACTGTGTGATTCAAAGACAATTGGACCGTTCTCTTTGAATGTCCAAGAGAGAAAAAAATGAATAGCTTCCCGTTTCAGAAATGCAAGAGAAGTGGAAATTTCAGACAAATTATAGTAAATAATATCTCGGTAATGGATCAAATCACAAAAATGTATTCGAAAAATTGTGTGTTTTAACAAATCTATTTATTTGTGTAGTAAAGTTTTGTCTATCCCTTATAGTTTATCAGTTATAAAGAAGTCAACCAGAATGAAAAAGACTTCAGAGCAGATTTCCACTAAATTTAAGATATAATCTCCTTTGTCAAGAAAATATTGTAATGTGGTATTTTAATGAAAACTCGAAAAACGTTCCATGCAAAGGGTAATTTGATATTTTCCTATTTGTTTGTACAGTTTCTATTACAATTTCATTACAATGACTAACAACGAACATACACTATTATATATCTTGTATAACAAATACATAAAATTGCTGACACTAAGATTTACTCGATGACTCAGGTCCCCTGGCTATAAGCCTTTGGTTTTCCTCAGCAGCTTGGTGTCATTTCTTCTTGACCTTCACTTCTTTTACCTGAATCCACTTTTCTCTTATCCTATATAAGAATTCTCCTATACATCTATTTTTCTTTTTACCCATCCCCGTTAACATGCGTAACGCCACTACCTCTATGCTCACACTGTCACATTCCTTTCCCATATTTTTCTCCTGTAATTTGTTAACTCCTTACATTCCACCAGATAACGAACAGTGCTCTCTTCATCTCCACAAAATTCACATATTCCTACCTCATGACTTCTCAACCCTTTTAGATATATTATTCAAACCTTACAGCTCTCTCTTGATCGCCTCACTCAATGGTTTCGAATTTGGTGCATATCCCTCAATTCCCAGAAAACTGAAGCCAAGATTTTTACTTTACGCCGTTATAATCCACCTCCGCCTATACGTCTTCTGACCGATCATGTGCCGTAGCTCCCTTCACCTACGACAGTCAAGTATCTTGGAGGGTTACTGGACACCCGGCTTACGTGGAAGCCTCATATTGACCGCACCATTATCCTGGCATCCGCTCGTCTTTCACAACTCTATCCTTTATTTCACAAACATACTTCACTTGCTTTAGAATCTTCACTGCCCCTGTACAAATCTCTGGTTCGACCTCTTATTACTTATGCCTGCCAGGTCTGGGGGGCTGCCAGTACTTGTCACTGAGGCGTCTACAGGTCATCCAGAGTCGATTCTTGCGAATCGCCACCAATGCTCCTTGGTTTGTCCGCAACCAGCAGGTGCCTCACGAGCTGGGACTTCTTCCTCTCCACCATTTCATCCGTCAGATTGCTCGACGCTTCTTCTGCAATCCACGCCACGTTCCAGGAGTTGTGACGTATAACATCGGCGTCCGAAGTCGCCAGCCTACGCGACTGAACCGACGACTACCACAGGACCTGCTTTACAGTGATGACACTTCCACTTCTGAATAATCTTCTGTTCCACATTAGCTTTTCTATTCTTGTTTTCTACTGTATAAATTCTCACTATTGAAGTATGTAGACCATTTTATTAGTTCAGTATCCCATCTTAGGGGTCTCCGATCCATCTATTCTGTGGGCCGTTCTTTCCCCGTGAGGTTGCTTCACGAAGCTTCTCTTCTCCCATACGTGGAGGACGAAATTAGGCGCCGGGCGACAAAATTCTACGCTCAAATTCCAGCTCACAGAAGCGCCCTGGCCCGGTCTCTAGGAGACTACGACGCTACGAAACGCCGCTTCAGGCTTTACCGGGTACCCCGTATGGCATGCGGGCACCTAGGTAACAAAGGAGTTAATCCATACAGCAGCATAAGCTGAATTTCAAAATCTCCAAATGAGCTGTTTGGCTACAAAATTTACCCCACTTTATAGTAAAATAAAACACCAGGGTGTAAACAAAAAAGCGGTTTGGCCTCCTGTACAAAATTAAAGACGAGCAAAAAGCTACCTCAAAAATTTTCCTCAATAAAATAGTCCCACATCATCCTGTAAACATCTAAATTATTAACCTGCGGTCAGGCCCAAAACCTGGGTGGGTACGCAGCAAAAACCTTCTGGCTGTTAACAGCCTGTCAGAATTCGACTTGGACTTGGAGTATCCCATTTGTATTAGTGCAGAGGAGGCACACTGTCCTACCTCTACAATGTGATTACTCTATAATTATTTTGTATCTGTTCTCCCAGACCTGCAAATCATGTATTATTGCTGACCGATCTAATAAATATTAAAAAAAAAGTTGCTATGTTCAAAATCATTTTAGTCTGTACAAGATTATCTTAATGACAAATTATCCTGGTAACTCTGTAAGTAGAATCTAACTGTTCGAATAACAAATCATTGCCAATTCACCTCTGATGTCTGTTCAAATGTTATTTTAACGTAGGTGAAGAAGTTTGAAGAAGTGACAATAAATTTTATCCATTTGAGTCGTAATGGCAGCAAAAGCAAAATAGAAGTTATTCAAACTACCAATTTGTATTTGATACACATTTGCTGGTCTACAGGGGACTGTTTGATTTTTATATACTTATTCCTGCCTTGTTTTTGATATAATGTATTTTATATTCATTATTCAAGTACGTATGCTATTTAAGCTGTACACTTCTTTGACATGTTTAATGTTCACAACTATTTGGGACTACTATTGATCTCACTGACTGCAAATTCAATCTAATCCATCCTTTTTACAAGAATGAGTATAGAAAGTAGCTCCATTTTAACTGAAGCTATTGTGAATGCTTCGCCGGTACATGAATGTTACAGAAATAATTGAACTGTACAAAAGGATGAGCGAGATACAACGAAAACAAAGCAACGTTCGGCATTTTGAATCAATCGCCGCATTGCGTTACAGAACACCTGCCGCATTCAAAACCATCTCAAAAACAACTGCTTGTCGACGAATGTTAGTACTTCAGCGCCGTAATAAACAGTGACCGTGCATACCAACTAAAACAGCATTTTAAACGAAATATTTCATCACAAAACAAGAAATATAAGCCAAACTTCTCCTTTATAAAGCAGGCAGACTAGGTATTGCCCTCCGGAAAGGACGTTTAGAGATCCCCTTAAGCCAAAACAAGGCGTCTATGTGTGTCAACAGCATAATTAAAAAACGAGGACAATCCAACACCTAAACTTTACATTAAGTGATTCGACTTTTGTTTTTTCATCCAAATTTTCTCACTCTAAGCCCCCCTTTACTAGGAGAATTTATCGAAAAGTTTCTTTTTATAAAAGTAGCTCTAACAGTTTCAATTTAAATGCATTATTTTACATATATTTTATGATAAATAAAGTACAGAGTCCTGAATTTTATCGAAAAAAAAGTTTAGATGACTTTTACGTAAAGTCTGTCTAGCCAACGCGAGTCAGTTGCGAGTCGTAGCAAACGGACCCTATCGCCCACTAATGACAGTCATAAATCTATCTCCACACTTCAGAAATGGAACGCTGTCGTTGAGGAGCAATAGCAACCCTGATTTTCTGGAAATGACAGTCGCATGTCTACTCCACGTGGAGTCTCAGTTGCCAAAGTTCCAGCTTCCAGTTGATCTGTTTCATTACGTGCAGAAATTCGTTGTGTGTCACGATGTGGAGACCGTGGGAAGGAAATGCAGTGGTAAATGCAAATGTAGTAGTAGATAACTTTCAGTCAAGTGAAATTAATCAAAGTGAAGACAAAAGTGAGAATGAATTGAAAAGTGTTGCTGGGCCGAGTTAAGTTACTGCAGAAGCCTCAAAAACAAAGTTATAATGGGAACTCTTTCTAAGCAAATTCAAGCGCTTGTTTTGAACACATATAAATATGTGCTGAAAAATAATCTTGGTAAGAGGTCATGCAATAAACCTGATAAATTCTGAGTATCCACAGAAATACAGTATTCTTTTCTTTTATAATTTACGCCCTCCAACAATAATTCATATCGGACGATGAATGGAATAGATGAACTGATGCTCAAATGAGACCAAGGTCCATAGAGCTTAGAGTTACTCGACATTCGTCTTTCAGGATAAGGGAAAACCCCGGAAAAAACTTATCCGGGTAACTCACCCTGACAGAGATTCGAACTCGGGACCTCTTGAACGTGACTCAGACATGCTACCACCACGCTACCGAGGCGGGCTCATAGAAATACAGTAAGAACAATTGTGTCGAAAGGAATACCAAAGACGCCGATCAAGTGTGAAAACAAAAGGAAACATTTCTCTAACGTTTCGATAATTTCACATGCGATTTAATTCGCCGAGACATTTATAGATTCTATGCAAAAGGGAGAGCGCCCACCTTAGACGAACTGGTTGCAGATTTGCAAGAAATTTGTGATTTTCCTTATGGACATTGCAGTTTGCGCGGTCTCCTAAAGGAGCTGGGTTTCAAATATCGCTCTTTGAATAAGATAAGGGTTATTATGAAATCCATTAGAATTGTAGCTTGGTGATATATATCGACGTATCGAGAAAGGTGGCACAAAGGACTGGAGAAGGAGGACCGGTGTTGTACAACGATTATAAGGGTTCGTCAAAGGAGGCGGCCGAACTGCACTCGCGTTAACTAAATAGACTTTAACTAGTAAATGTTGTTCCACTGCTACCACGCCAACATATAAGCATGACATTCATTACACTCTCCAACTGACTCGTATTTTCCCTGTAAACCACTAAAGGTTCTCATATACACGTACGAGACACACACCTTTAGTGGCGATTTAAGTAGTTGAGTACCAGGCTTCATATTTTAGACTACCAATTGGTTAAGTCATGGATTTAATGACATGCTGGGATGTTGCTACGGTAGCTCAATGGTTAAGAGCAACCGGAAGGAGACCAGTGGTTTAAATCCCGGCTATGGCATTGCATTTTTCAGTCTCACTCTACCTATCGAAACCTTGCCGTCCACACGGAAGGTATGAAACAATTTCCAGTCAAAATGTCGCTACACAAAAACGTGTATGTTAAAACAACACCAACTCCAATACTCAGACCATAATACGAGAATCGACTGTAGGAAAAATGACGGCGCTCGTGGCCCAGCTTGTTATGTTGTGGTTATATCTACAGAGTAAAGTGTGTGTTTGTTTACTTTGATTGTGTGTTTGAAGAATTAATGTAATTCATATTACAGTGGCAATTAGTGACTAACGAGTTAGTTTATAGTTAAGTATTTAACATAAGGTGATAACGTTTACCTAAATATATACAGTGAAGTATTGTCGAAATGCATCGTTATTGTGTTCCCAGCTGCTATCTGATTACGGTAGTGCACCTCAACCGATATTTAAATTTGCGAAGGAAAAATCGTAATGGGATAAGTGGATCAGGATCATACATCGTAAAGATTTTAAAGTAAATGACAAAACTGCAGTTTGTATTCATCATTTTGAACAGTGCTTTGAGGTTAAGGAAGACATATTTCCTGTAAATGATGGTGAACCAATTCGTGCCCTTCGAAAAGTACAAAAATTAATAGATGATGCCTACCCCATGATTTTTAAGAATCAGCCATCCTATCACACATTAAAGCTCAACCAGAAAATACGAAAACCTGAAGAATGCATCCAAGACATTTTACAGAGAGTGAAGATAATTTTAATATTTGGTTTGCACAAGATTTTATTGACAGTTTTGAGTCCTTAAAAACCGAAGTGGTGAGGAGATTTTAACCCATTGATAGGCATTATTAAAGACGATTAGTTACGTTCTTTTCAATAACATTCAAGATCCCAGCTTCACTGATGTTCCTTCACCTAATAAGTTTCAAAGTATTTCATAACCTAGAAGGAATATTATGAGCCTACCAGTGGAAAATTTTAAATGGATCTTGCAGTGTGAGGGAACTTGACACGTTAAAACGTGACAATTGGAGTAAACTGGACAATCTGGTGAGTTCTCTTAAATATTATAGTATAAGCAGTATGTCCTTGCCAGAAAAGGTTACCATGTACACAATGTAAAAGAAACTTTAGTACTTGCTACAGACGATAGGATGATACAGTCCAATAAGATAAAGTTTGCTGTGTTTAATGCTTATGAGTTGTCATGCCTTATAAATTAAATTTTGATTGGAAGTATAAGGTGGAAAATGCACAGTACTGGTCGTGCTACTATATAATGTTATAAACTCTTACAATTTTTCATGGTGCTCTTTATTTATGTTATTACACATTTTAGTTGAAAGTATAAAGTGATAAATGCTTAGGAGTTACCTCGTTGCTCCGTAATATGGATTATATTATGTCCATTGTGTATAGTTTCCTATTCTGCGTAACCAGAGTCGCTGGGCTTCGACGGGGGCCATCTTGGAATCTGTATTATGGTCTGAGTATTGGAGTTGGTGTTGGTTAAAACATACAATTTATGTGGGCATAACCATATCCGAGGTATTCCTTGTTATTCATTTGAATATTCAAAACCTTAAGACTTTTCTCAAATACGAAGTCGTTATTCGTTTTTATAATGCCCTGGGGCATACAAACTGATCGGAACGTCATGGTCATCACATAACACCTATTAAAACTAGTGCTGTAGATCGATAAAAATTTTAATCGATTAACCGTATTACTTTAATGGATTAATCTATCGATTAATCGCGATATCTGTTCAAAAACTAGGTGTAAGGATTATATAAAGTACTTTTAATACTCTATACATTTCAGTATATGCATATGCTTTATGCATGTATTGAATTAGATCTATAATATTTTTGTAGGTAATTATTTAGTAATGTATTATACCAATATCTACTAAGATTTGTGAGACTGACATGCAGTTGTTTTTATAATGTATTTCCTTATTTTAACTTTTTAAAACAAAACTTTCACTCACTGTCACGAACTCAGAAACGTTACTGGCTTATTGCAGTTTACAGCAAAGTTACACCACCACCAGCCCTGAGAGGAGGGATCAGCTGTTGTTTCCATAGCTGCGTAATCGAAGTGTTCGGTTCAAGGTTGTACAGCTCAGTTTATGCTAGCAAGCAATAAATAATCAATTGTATACACACAAACTATAAGGAAAGAAACCTATCTGTCAGCATCTGTAAGTAGTTATGTACCTCTTAGAATATTTCACAACAGAAGTGTTATTTAGACTCTCTCGTGGTTCAGAGTGATTTCCTTTAGTTATCAGGAGTTATATTATCTCAAAGTTCAAAGAACATTACGTGTCAAGTGAAAGCTTGATGCGTTGGAAAGGCTGTTTAGGTTGGAAGCAATACATCAAAACAAAGAGGGCCAAATTTGGCGAAAAGAGTTTTGACTAATATTTATTATAATCGATTAATTTTAATCGACTCAATTAATCGATTAAAATTTTAATCTTTAATCTAAAATAAAGAATTAATCCCACTAATCGTTTCGGTTAATCGATTAAACCATGCAGCACTAATTAAAACACTTAAGCCAATTTCTACTTCTCTATTAGCACTATCTACAATTATATAATAAAACTACTTTACAAAACACAAAGTACTTGAAGAGTAAGCGTTTTCAACAATATTTTGTGTAAGTCAGTATGTGAGTGCTTATGTGAGTGCTTCTTTGACACACAATATTTAAACTTAAATATGCCAAGTATATTAAATACAGTATTGAACTAAAAATACTAATATACCTGCGTTAATTTACTTTCCGAATTTTTAAATTATTTCTTATAGTGCAACTTGCATCACTTGGGCGGCCATGCGTATCGCTAAGTCACGAGGTTCCAGACTTGGACGGGTACTGAACTCGGAGCTTTGGTTGCTGAGGCAGCCTGCAGAACGTCGGCGCCAAAATGGGCGGTGTCTTTCCACTTCATTGACTTCTTATCATGGGACTCTTCCGAGATCTGAAGTCACTACCGCTCGGTTTCTTGTTTGCTTGTCAATTAACCAGTATTAACGTTACGTATGTATATGGCATCACGTCGTTTAAAGTTACAGACGCTTCGGCAGAGCATCTCTGAAATTGAGAAAATACTGAAAGATACTTTACTGAAACTTATACCAGTTGTTACATGTATAATGATACAAATGTTTGTTTAACTATTCATTTTATTATTAATATCACATGCTATTATCGACATTTTGTTCTAGTCATTGAATGTACATTAAATCAACAGCTCTTCCTCATCCAATAGCGGATTAAAACTACTTGAATCTACCACAGAAAAATCTTTCCCATAAAGACACAATACCGGCAACAATTCGATCTCTGATTAGTGAAAAAGACACACGTCGTTCATTTAGGCTGTTGTTTACTTAAGGCACGACTGCACAGGCTACCCCGGAGATCACTAAGACCGTGCACACCTACAACCTGTCTCAAGAATAAACGCAACAGTGGAAGCTAGGGGTATTACGTCACCATTCCCTGTACCGTTCGGCAATACATCAGTTGAAACTCTTACAGTGGACGGTTTCGAATCCAGTCCAAATGTAAACACCGTCATACGCTCACAAAGAAGAAAATTAATATTCAATGTGTTGAAGTTTGGTAAAGATGTGAAACGTCAAAATCTAGTTATTACGTTACTAAAGCTACAACAACGACAGTGAACCAACTGTAAATAATATAGTGACAGAGCTTCAAAATTCAAAGTGTACGAGAGAAAAACTTTCAACATCACCCATATCCAAAAAGAATCGAACTTGATTAGTTTGAAAAATGTGTTGTGTACACAATATTCTCGAGTTTTACGAACAGAGAAGAGAAATTCCTACAGTACGTTAACTTAAGAAAAGATTTCTTTTGAAGGTAGAAGGACATATTCTGGAGAATACTTAAACATATAGGATATATATTTAGCAAGTACAAAAATATACGTCGTGTTACGTACGCTGTAATTATGGTCCAACTGTACTGTACTATACCCAGGGCCGTATTGCTAACAAAAAAGTGGAGGGACGCACACCTAAAAATTTTTCCAGGATGAGAACTCTGCACTTGCAGATTCCCTTCCTGTTTTGGTTGTCCTCGGCATGCCTATGACTTTTTATCCAATCTTTTAGGTAATCCTCTGGGTTCCACGTATGTATTGGAGGTCCGGTAATAGTCATAATCATTATTTGAATGTATTTTTCATGTATATATTTTGTATTTTTGAAGTATTTTGAATGTTAAATTAAGAAAGGTAATGAATTAAAAAGTATAAATAATATTATTAGTAAGAGGACTGTGCCCCCCTCCGAAAAATAGTGGGGGACAGCGTACATCCGCGTTTCCCCTCCAGTACGGTACTAACTATATCTGTGCCTTCTCTGACCTCTCTGAACCATGCCATGCTACACCAACGATCTCACAGAACAACTGTACTCATTCGTCAGGTAATACAAATGTCAAGCCAATAACAATAGTAATACAAAAGAACAAAATACGAAATAAAGAATAAACATCTGGGCATCTAGTTACAGTAAATACAAACTCTCATATATCTGCTTAATTTGACTAATTAACCGCTCATTAAGTGAATTTCCTGTCAAATAAATAAGTTAATGGAAATTAATTGTTCTCTCACACTATCCGTGTGTAGGACACACTATGAAAGGGTAGAGTCAGACTGAAAAATTGAATGCCATAGCCAGGAATCTTCTGGTATCTTCTGGTCTCCGTCCAGCCGCTCTAAACCATTGAGCTACTATGCTCAACGTGCCAACATGACATTAAATTCGACAACTGACTAGTGTTTCTCCCGGTAAACCACTAGGAGTTCTCATAAACACACGAGACAACTACCTTAATGGCGACTTACTATGCTGTAAGTACTTTAAGCCGCGTGCTTTATATTCGGACCACTATTAGGTACAATTAATGGAAATTAATTATTCTTTCACACTAGCCGTAAGTAGGACGCACTATGAAAGGGTAGAGCCAGACTGAAAAATGCAATGCCATAACCGGGATTTGAACCTCGGATCTTCTGATTTCCGTCCAGCCGCTCTAACCATTTGAGCTATGGCATTGAATTTTTCAGTCTGGCTCTACCCTTTCAAATAAATAAGTTGTATATAAATTACTGTGTACTTTATCTGACTTCTAATTAATATAAACAAATTATTATCTTTCCTACTTTCTTAAAATCTTTATTGTTATAGCTTAATAAATTGATTCTCAAAATTAGATTATATGTTTATTTTTCTGTAACGAACTATTCAGAGACGGTACAAATAGTTCGAAATGTTCTATTCGTGTAGAGTATTTCTAAGTATGCAAAAACAGTTTGGGAGAAAATGAGGCCTGAAGTTAAATATGTCCATGTCAGGCAAGTGCGTGAAATTTTTACAGCTTTATTTATTTTTAATTTAAATAAGTCAAGTACAAAAATATGATTTATTTAAAACATGGAATTCATATTACATTTTGAAAAATAAATGTATAAAGTGTTACCATTTTTGGTATAAAATTACACAACATTTTCCTTACGTAAACTCATATTATAAACCACTTGTGGTTTTCTTGCCTTCAAACGAAAAGCTCTTTCTTCCTTCCAGCATCTTCAGTTTCAGTGACACTTACCTATAGTGGAGGAAGTGATGTATTCCACCCAAGTTTCAGTTAAAAGATTTAACCGGAAGTACACCTTTTGAGCACTCTTTAACACACATACAAGCATGGACCAAACAGCTCATGTGTATGTCAAAAGCATAACTAAAACAACCAAAACGCGGCGTCTTATTTTCACAAGAACTCTCTTCAATGGTGGTTTCAAAAACTCCACAGAACTTGCTCAACTTTCGAGAGTGCTCGATTATATAGGCTGCAAGTTTCTAGGATGTTCAAGAAGGTTATGTTATGTGGCAAAAGAGCTGTTTATCTGTTTACTGTTCCGACTTGCCGTCGCCGATCTCCAGATAATCTTCTCTTAATAGGTAGGGGCTTTCTTTGAAAAGCTCCGAAGGAGGCACTGAACTTCAATTGAAGTTGGTATTTAGCCAACTTGTCATTTTTGAGTTATGCTATTGGGATACAAAGAAGCTCGAAACATTATTCCAGAAGTGCAATATCACGTGCTGACCTACGATAGGAACCAGTCACGACGAGAGTGTGGAATGCACGGCGAGGACAGCTGTCGGTACCTACCCTCTTCACGACTGACTCTGATTAATGAACCCGCAGTTTAAGGTGTACTCTACATTCATCAGCTGACCTCTTAACGTCGTCACTTGCACTGTCTTGCACAAGCTTCCTCAAAGTCTGGCAACTTTTCAGTAGTTGCACTCACACGAATTTCTCTACTCTTGTCCAAACTTTTGTTACAGACACTTATTCCTCTATCTACTTCATCTTAATCAAGATAAACATTATCTTATTCTACGTACAAGGGAATACAGAGGATATAAGTGACAATCAAATGTTTGGCTGGCCCCGTAGTTCAGTTGATAGAGCACCTGCCTGCCGTGCCGGGTTCGATTCCGGCGGTGAGGGTAGGGGTTTTTCTCCAACTAACATGATTACCCATCTTCCCCAGAGTCTGGAATTATGAATGAGAGTGCGAATGTGTACCTAATCTAATGATTAAAACCCAACGTATATCAGTTAACACCTTCGATATGTTCCAAAGGAGAACGGCCGCAGTTAAGGGCGGGGTATAAGCGTAACAAACAAAATCAAATGTTTTAAAACTGGTGGATGTGTGATGACTTTAAAACTTCACTTTCGCAAAAGACATATATTAGGGAAAAGAGAAGTATTTGAAAACGCAAATCAACTACATATATAAAACATCTCTGAAATCCTTAACTGCGCAAAAAAGATGATACCTTCAAAGAAAACTACAATTTTTGACGGTTTACCAGTTATACAAAAGTCATCCAGAATAAACAATATTTCGGAGATGGCTATAACATTAAAGATCTATATTTCATTTTTTCATAAAAAAATAGCATTTAGACCAATTTATTTTGGACAAATACCACTAAATACCATTATCGTTTTAATGTAATGTAAACATTTCCTTAAATTTGCAACCTTCACTTACAATGTAATTTTTATGATAAATCCTATTATTAGTTTTTCGGTAATTTCTCCTTTGAATAGGTTTTACGCTCCCACGCCGGTTTGAATTATGTATTCAGTGTTACCCATGTCTATTATTAAACAGATATTGCTGCTACGTTTGCTATGAAAGAATATGAATCAGGTGAATGAATCTGGAATATCTTGAAGATGAATGTCGAGTACCTCTCAGCTCTATAGACCCTTTACTTATTTGAGCATCATTTCATTCATCGTCCCATATGACTTAAAGTTGGAGGTTTTCCCTTATCCTGGAATATGAAGGTCTGGTAACTCTAAGCTCTATAGACCCTGATCTTATTTGAACATCATTTCATTCATCGTCCCATATGACTTAACGTTGGAGGTTTTCCCTTATCCTGGAAGATGAAGGTCTGGTAACTCTAAGCTCTATAGACCCTGTACTTATTTGAAAATCATTTCATTCATCGTCCCATATGACTTAACGTTGGAGGTTTTCCCTTATCCTGGAAGATGAAGGTCTGGTAACTCTAGGCTCTATAGACCCTGTACTTATTTGAACATTATTTCATTCATCGTCCCATATGACTTAACGTTGGAGGTTTTCCCTTATCCTGGAAGATGAAGGTCTGGTAACTCTAGGCTCTATAGACCCTGTAGTTATTTGAACATCATTTCATTCATCGGCCCATATGACTTAACGTTGGAGGTTTTCCCTTATCCTGGAAGATGAAGGTCTGGTAACTCTAAGCTCTATAGACCCTGTACTTATTTGAACATCATTTCATTCATCGTCCCATATGACTTAACGTTGGAGGTTTTCCCTTATGCTTAAAGATGAATGTCTGGTAAATCTATGCTCTACGTACCCTGTACTCAGAACATCATTTCATTTATCGTCCGGTATGACAAAATCATTTCATTCGTCGTCCGATGGGAGTTAACGTTGGTGAACGTTAAATAAAAAAACACGTGAGAAATAGAAAGCAATAATTAACTCATTTTAAGGAACAAAACAATGAGTAGAAAGTTTCCCCAGTAAAAAGCTAATTAATTCTTATAGCTGAATAATATTGTATGCTTTATTGTGCCAAGTAGCTGCTATTTTGTCAAGTGTCTAAACATTGATTGCAACAGCAAGGTTAGAATATTAAAAAGCAAAAGCCGACAGCAAAAATCAGGACAGGCAAACACCACCTAGATAAAAGCTCTCATTCTGTAAGACTAAATTGTTAGCAAAAGAATCTTCGCGAGCAGAAAGAAGGCACACAATAGCTATCGTTTGTCAATAACACCGGCCATTAACAGCAGGTAGCTCTGTGACCTCAACACGCTGCCGTAGCCTTTAAAATCGTTCGTTGTACTGTAAACATCAGATATGTGAACTGACGTCACAGCGGCTCTACCTGTACTAAACAAAAGCCGAGCTCTCACATTCCTGACGTCTAGCAAGTGTTTCAGCACGCCAGACTCCACCCGCAGATAAGGGCCAAGAATTTCTGACCTAAGCTGTACTTTTTGTTGAGGCGTGCGATGTGAAAACACGTTCTACCTGTTTAGCTACAATGAAGCGACGATTGTGATAGACAAGATTTAGTGCAGTCATATTAAAGGTAGACAGGCGCTGTTTCTGCAGCTCTTTAACCTAATAAATATCATCATGCAAATCTTCAACCACTTGATTAGTTTATATTATTTGCACTGTGGGGTGGTCACGATGTAGTTCGACCGGTTTCTCTACGTCATTTGTAACATTCCGAGAGCTTCATGTTCATCTATGTTAAATAGCCCCGCACCTGCGTGTTCCTCTATTGTGAATTTAATATACACCGTGTCCAAAAGTAGCAAGTGATGCTAACATGTTGTTTAATGAGACTGCGCTTAATTAAAAACACTACTTCCACCCTCAGCAAGTGTACGCTTCGACTCAAAGCTACCGTACGGGCTTATTTATACGCAATAATGACGCTTTGGTGAGTAAAAACTTTTACGATATTTTAAAAATCTAACGAGATCACAAAAAATATGAACTGCACTCACAGGACTTTCTCTGCCCACTTCCACTTCTCCTTTTTAGAAGTGGTTTCATCACACATTCTCTTAAAATGCAATACAGTTAGGAGAATAGAGCAGCCTTAAGTGATATACCTTAGCACCAAAATTTGCCCGTTAATAATTGCCTAATTTTCTCACATTAATGCCCTACATTATTCTGGTCTTCCTGTAGAAAATATATTATGTTCCCAGCTGGTTTACCTGACATTGTGCGGTTAGATTTATATACTTCATTGATAAATTAATTATGCCTTTTCACAGTTTCTTTATGAAATTAAAAAAATGATGAAAGGGGACCTTATTGTAAATCCTTCCTTTAGCCCTTATAATTTCGTAGAGTGCTGACTATATGAAGTGAAACATTCCACACACACAAAAGGAGTGAAACATCGAACGTCTGACATCCTTAACCTCTCTCCGACAGTCTTTTGGTTCTGGAAATGCTCCAAAGGGTTAGTACTCTTTGGCAATGGAACAATCACCGCTCAGAATTATAGAACAATTTTTTAGGTAGTTATAGTACTTAACATTTTAAAAATGTGTACCCTTTTTGGTACAAATAACAAAAAAGTGCATCACTTACAGAAATGTTTAACATATACAACAAAATAATCTTCCACACTATCAGGACACCAAATTAACCTCTATGACAATCTTAAAAATAATCTGTTAGGAAATACAAAATATCAGTTCACTGATTTCTGATGTTACGTATTAGTTTTTTTTTTTTTTCACTTTATACAATTACTTAGCATATCCTATTATTGCTCATTGTTTTGTTTTTTGAAAGGGTACAGCCAGACTGAAAACTTCAATGCCATAGTCGGGATTTGAACCACGGATTTTCTGGTCTCCGTCAAACCGCTCTAAGCCATTGAGCTACTATGGCCAACGTGCCGACATGACATTAAATTCTCCAACTGACTCGTGTTTTTCCCCGTAAACCACTAGGAGTTCTCATAAACACATGAGACAACTACCTTAATCGCGACTTACTATGCTGTAAGTACTTTACGGCCCGGGCTTTATAGTTCGGACCACTATTAGGTAAAATTAGTGGAAATTAATTGTCCTTTCACACTAGCCGTGTGTAGGACGCACTATGAAAGGGTAGTTGCAGTACCCTTATTTATTTGGCTTATGACCAACAAACTCTTTTTACACTTGTTCTTCATAAAAATTGAGACCCCAAATTACACGCCTGATCATTACTAATTTTCAATAAAACAATTCTATTTAGGTAATACATAAAATAACAGAAGATACCATCAACTAAAACTTACACTTAGGAATAACCCATCTCATTACCTCTAGTAACAAATCACTTGGCCATGCTGGCTGTTTGTGATGCATTACGTGTTTTGTGGCCTGTAAAAGAAAATTAGGGAAAAACCTTTGGTGCTAGTTACAAGTGCAGCAGCATGCATTCTTAAGACCGTTAAACCTTTGCACGCACTTTATTGCAAGGCAGTTCCTATGAGTTGTTTAGCACAAGTTTTCCACCGGTTGGCAGAGAAAATTTTAGCTAATTTTCCAGAAATAAAAAATTAATTTCCTCAAGGAAAAAGTGTTTGTGTAGGCACCATCAAGAATGAAATTATCTACTGATATGATGCAAGATACCCACTTACCCCAAGGTCCAATTCTCATGAAATGGGAAACATGCACTGAAGCAGCTCTATACTACAGTGATCATTTAGAATTTTAGAAGATGTGAAAAGAGTATTCGACGTGACGGACAAAAATGAAGTCATCAGGGTAAATTAGTGTTTATTAAGACTTCATTTATAAAATCTTAGCGACAATCAGTTTGGGAGAAAAAGGGACGCCTTTATCTTCTACTGTGCACGTAACATAGGTATACGAAACCGCTGTAGGTGGAGACATACCTGGAGAAACAGGACAGTGTCTTCTAACATAACTGAAGCAAGGAATCCAGGTTTAATGTTTCTTCGGGATGTTAATAAGATGCTAAAAGGTAAATCTCAAAAAGAACTTAATACTTATTCTGTAATTAACAAAGCCTCTTTTCGATACTCCCATGGGCTTTGTGTGAGGCAAAGAGATCTTTCACTTCATACACAAATATTTTGAGCGACAGAAAAAAAAAAAATAGTTTCTTCCAGAAAATGGTGAAAAATATTTATTTATTGCAATAACAACTAATTATAAAATAGAGTGAAAGAGAGTAATAAATATTAACTGTGTTAAGGCTTGAATTTAAGAACAAATTTATAAATGTGATCAATTCATCAAAATTGAGATCCAGGGTTCGATTCCCGGCTGGGGGTGCGGATTTTTCTCCAACCAAGATGATACCCCATCATGAATGAGAGTGCAAATGTGTGCGTGATCTAATGATTAACAAGTCAAAAAAAAAAAAAAAAAAAAAAAAAAAAAAACAGCAACCCAATGTATACAAGTTAACATCATCGTCAATAAGCGATACGGCCGGGATATGACCACTACAGTAAAAAGTGGGGTTTAAATGGAACAAATAAATAAGAGAAAGTTGAAATAACGTACTTTATTATAAATGTATATTATAACAGTTTTAGAGCATACATATTTCCCCAGGTTTTTTTTTTTTTTTTTTGTCATAAATGCATGCATATATTCTGTACTTTACAGTACATATAAATGCGAGCCCTAGATACAACACTGAATCGATTGTTACTTTTCCTACTGCATTGTGTTTCCTTTCATGGCCATCTATGTATACTCTTTTCAGGAAAACGTAGCTGGCCTTCGTTCAAAATGGAATTACCTCCCTATACAAAGTTTCCCTACTGAGTATGCAACACTCGACCACTCCGTTCTTTAAAGGCCCGACCAGTCATTGAACCAACAGGTTCAAGGCGGGCCATCGCAAGTAATGCTTCAGCTTAAAACAATTCACGCACCACTATGGCAAACAGAAAAAAGCAGATCGACTGCTATCACAAACTCTTCCCTACGTGACTTGTACGGTAACACCAAAACTCAACTTAAGCTCTAGTGTCAATTCCAATTTCATATTGTGACTTTGTGGGTTCGTAGAATTAAAAGTCCGAGTTGCAGAAATTCAAGTCGTTCTTTATTTGCGTAGAAATACAGTAGCAGTATTACGTCACATACACAATTACAATTTTCCAAGGTCGTTGACCACAACAAAGAGTTCACTTCCAAAACACCAGGTTCAATTACAGCTCTCGTTAAGTCTCTGTTTACAACTGTTTACGGCTTTCTACGACTACTTTACAACTGTCCGCTGGGTGTCGCCTCTTATATATACCACTACTGATATCGAGATATTTCTCGAATATCCTGTAATAAACAAGAAGTCGACTGTCCTCTGTCAATCAAGATATCACTAGAATGTTCTATTTACCTCACTTTATTTGTATTGGTATGCCTTTTATCTCCACGCTATGTTTATCTGCTTAGGCAAGTTGTTTATCTCCGTGATACACTATCCGTCCGTTATCTATCAGCGCCGAAACTTTTTGTGCGCGTCGCCGCCACAATATTCTTTGCATCTAAACTGCATGCAGCAAAAGTGCGTATAGGACACTAAGCATAGTTTCACACCGTTAAATTTCCTTATTACTTGCTCATATCAGTTTCTCGACTCATCCTTATACGACCGCTTCTTGTAAATGTTTATTCTTCTACTTCAACTTAATCGAGGTATACGTCTAATTACGTATTTACTTGTAGGTACAATTTAAAGGTTATTCAAATCGGTATGTAGTCGGTATGTGACGCCATTGAAATGTCATCATTTCCATGGACCATAAGCAAGAGGTAAAAAAATGACTTCCTATTTCAGTAAAGCATAAGGAATACCTTACAAATAGACCATCCCATACAGATATACAACATAAACTTCGTGTTTTAACAACATCTACAGTTTTGTATCGTAATCTTTTTGTCAATCTCTTACGATTTACCTGTTATACAGAAATCATTCAGAGTAAAGAGGACTTCTGAGGACATTCCCAGAAAAGTCAAGATATACAGAGTGTACAAATTGAATCACCCTACTTTCATTTTGTGGTGGTAAATTAATGTAAGGTCTGTCTAGTCAACGCGAGAGCAGTTGCCTCACAAAGGAAACACCCTACCGCCCACTAATGGCCGTCATAAATCTATCTCCGCACTTCAGAAATGGAACACTGTCGTTGAGGACCAATAACAGCCCTGATTTTCTGGAAAGGACAGTTGCATGTTGACTCCACGTGGAGTCTCCGTTGCCGAAGTTCGAACTTCCAGTTGATCTGTTTCATTACGTGTAGAAGTTCGTTGTGTGTCACGATGTGGAGACCGTAGGAGGGAAATGCAGTGGTAAATGCAAATGAAGTAGTAGTAACTTTCAGTCAAGTGAAAATAATCAAAGTAAAGACAATAGTGTGAATAAATTGGAAAGTGTTGCTGGGCCGAGTTAAGTTACTGGAGAAGCCTCAAAAAACAAAGTTATAACGGGAACTCTTTCTAAGCAAATTCAAGCGCTTGTTTTGAACACATATAAATATGTGGTGAAATATTTTCTTGGGGTTCAGAGAAATACAGTAAGAAAAATTGTGACGAAAGCAAGTTGACTTGCAACAATATATGGATCAAAGATAGTTTATAGACCAGCATCTTTATGAGCTTTATTTTCCTTTTTGCAGTAGGTGGGTTAACCAAAGACGCCGATCAAGTGTCAAAACAAAAGGATCATTTCCCAAACGATTTAATTCGCCGAGAAATTTATAAATTGTATACAAAACGCAGAGCGCCTACCTTAGAGGAGTTTGTTGCACATTTGCAAGAAATTTGAGATTTTCCTTATGGGCACTGTACTTTGCGCAGCCTCCTAAAGGAGCTGGTTTTCAAAAACCGCACTTTGAATAAGATAAGGGTTATTATGGAATCCGGTAGAATTGCATTTGTCAAAACTAAGGAAGTTTTACAGTAATGGACATAAGATACATTATTTAGACGAAACCTCGTACGATACCCATGACGTATCGAGAAAGATGGTAACCTTGCAGAAAGGACTGCAAGAAGGAGGGTCAGTGTTGTAAAACGATTATAAGGGTTCGTCAAAGGAGGTGGCCGAACTGCACTGGCGTTGACTAGACAGACTTTATGTGTATTTCTTTAGAACGTTTAGAGAGGTTAGGGACACACTGGATCATGAGTTTCCTTGTAGATGGATAGGGAGAGGTGCACCAACTGCGTGGCCACCGAGATCGCCCGACATAACACCTCTGGACTTCTATCTGTGGGGGTATGTCAAGGACAGGGTGTATACGACAAATGTAGCGACTATTCCCCAAATGTAGCGCATTCGGAATGCTGTTGCAACCGTCACTCCTGAAATGCTTCAACGCACATGGGTGGATTAGATTGATTTGCGTTTAGTAGGTTCTCTTGATGCCAGAAAAGGCTGTGAACATTGAACATGTCCAAAGGTATAATGTTTAATAGGATATATATGTACTTGAAAAGTTAACATAAGACACATTATGGTATACAGGCAATATGAACAGCAATATGAAAAACAAAGCATGGATAATTATATATGATACAAAATCAAACAATTTTTAATTCACCTTTCACTTGGCTTATGCCAGTACGTCTCAACCTTTTTGCAATGGATACATTTTTGTTATTTCTTAAATACATATACATTAAAAATAAACTTTCAACATGCATAAAAGATTTATTGGTAATGATTTGTCATTGGAATAGTTAGATACTACTTACAGAGCTACAGAAGCATTATCAGGATAATTTGTCATTCAGATAATCTTGTACAGAATAAAACGATTTTGAGCAAAGGCACTTTCTAACAGCATTTTTAAAAGCACCGAAGTAATCAATTTTTTCTTTAAGAACATTAGGAAGTGCTCCAACTATTTTGATAGTTTCATAATACACACCTTTCTGGAAGCAAGAAAGTTTAGCACTGGGATAATGGATATTATACTTCTGTCTAGTGTTTATTCCGTGAATTACATTATTTGTTGCAAATAAGGCACGATTGCATACAAAGAATTTTAGGATCGAGAATATATACATGCAAGGAAGTACTAATATCTTCAATGTTCTAAAAAAGTCTTTACATGAGCATCTGTTGTGGGTATCTGTCCACTTGAAGGCCCAGAAATTTTATGCTGTCAATTTCTTCTAATAACATATCATTAATCCTGATTTCTAAAATGTAGCTCGATCATCGACTGGATATTATTCGTGTGACTGGTGGGGCACATGTGGAAGTGGTAGGACTTTCTTGATTTTTGTATACAAACTTAATGAGACATAAGTAGTAGTAAAGTTCAGTTAACTTCGATATCTCAAATAGTTTGGCAGAAATACTGAAATGAATATAAGGCTATTCAATTGGGACATGTGTACATTACATTTGGCACGAAAATAACTTAAACGTGAGGCATTTTGATCACATTGTTTAGCAGCGTTTTTCAATAATCCAAAATTTTCGAAAAATCCCCCATGCAAACGGGATTTGGGACGGAAAGTTTGTTGAAAATCTTCCTTCCGGGTTCTTGAAAGATGTTGAACTTAAATTAATCCATCCAGATATTCGGTAACCAAGATTTGAAGTAAATGCACGTTTGGACACTGCATGAATCCAAAAAGCATGTAATTCAGAAACAAAAATATAGTTAAGGCACCGTTACAACAATGTTAATTTGACAATCCTCTTCCAATATACAATCATAAATGACTATATCAAACAAGGAACTAGATTATATCTCACAGCAATCCATAATGAGATGAAATTAACGCACGCAACAGTCAAGAGACAACAGGCGTTACAATTACTAACGTCCATATGTGTGCAGTGTATCATCCTGGAGGCCCAAGATAGGATGAAGTAGTCGACTTTCTAAACTGGCTGTGAACTCGAGCTCTGACAATAAATTAGTGCAAACTGTACCAAAATAAAACTGCAGAGCGAGTGGATGAATTATCATGAGATACACTGTGTCACATTTCGGCTGGAAAAACTCCCCTACATAAATCTCTTGGCTCTCTGGCACAAGGAACCGCAATTTCCTTTGCTTCCACTGTGCAAGTGTTAAAATTTAAATCACGTAAGTGCTGAATAAACAACAGTCCATACGGTTACTTAGTTACTTGGCAAGAACTGCGGTGGAATTTACGTCAGAGGTGGCAGATCAATCTGTAGCACTGCAGTGCTTCAAAGTGGAACTATTTCCACTCATAAGACTCAGCTGTGCTGAAACATTCGTTTAAAGAAGACCTGCAGCACGTGCATGGTCATCCAGGGTACTGCCCAAACCGAGACTGAGCTCTAGATCAATTTTTAACTTTGTATCAAATCAATTATTGACTATTATTATTGGAAATTAATTGACCTAATAGTGGTGTAAACTATAAATCCCTGGACAAGTACAGACTTACACATCCTAAGCCGCCATTTTTAATTATCTCATGCGTATAAGAACTCCTGATGATTTACCTGGAAAACTGCAAGTCAGTTGCAGAATTTATAGTCGTAATGGCGTGTTGCCGTGGTAAATCAGTACTTAGAGCAACCGGACGGAGACAGGGAATTCAGTGGTTCAAATCCTCGATGTGGCATTGAATTTTTTTTAATCGGACGCTTCCTTATTCTTCTTCTTCATCATCATTATTATTATTATTATTATTATTATTATTATTATTATTATTATTATTATTATTATTATTATTATTATTATTATTATTATTATTATTATTATTATTATTATTATTATTATTATTATTATTATTATTATTATTATTATTATTATTATTATTATTATTATTGGAAATTAATTGTTCTTTCACACTAGCCGTGTGTAGCACGCACTATCAAAGGGTAGAGCCAGACTGAAAAATTAAATGCCATAGCCGGGGATATGAACCACGGATCCTCTGGTCTCCGTCCAGCCGCTCTAAACCATTGAGCTACTATGGCCAACGTGCCAACATGACGTGTTTTTCACGAGTCAGTTGGAGAATTTAATGAGAATGTGCGTCCTACACACGGCTAGTGTGAAAGAACAATTAATTTCCATTAATTGACCTAATAGTGATCCGAACTATAAAGCCCGGGCCTTAAAGTACTTACAGCATAGTAAGTCGCCATTAAGGTAGTTGTCTCATGTGTTTATGAGATCTCCTAGTGGTTTACCGGGAAAAACACGAGTCAGTTGGAGAATTTAATGGCATGTTGGCACGTTGGCCATTGTAGCTAAATGGTTTAGAGCAGCTGGACGGAAACCAGATGATCCGTGGTTCAAATCCCGGCTATGCTTTCATAGTG
Source organism: Mantis religiosa (assembly GCA_030765055.1). Taxonomy (NCBI): domain Eukaryota; kingdom Metazoa; phylum Arthropoda; class Insecta; order Mantodea; family Mantidae; genus Mantis; species Mantis religiosa. Next base: position 196,768,060 of record CM060949.1, on the reverse strand, counting down.
CGTCCTACACACGGCTAATGTGAAAGAATAATTAATTTCCATTAATTGTACCTAATAGTGGTCCGAACTATAAAGCCCGGGCCTTAAAGTACTTACAGCATAGTAAGTCGTCGTTAAGGTAGTTGTCTCATGTGTTTATGAGAACTCCTGGTGGTTTACCGGGAAAAACACGAGTCAGTTGGAGAATTTAATGGCATGTTGGCACGTTGGCCATTGTAGCTAAATGGTTTAGAGCAGCTGGACGGAAACCAGATGATACGTGGTTCAAATCCCGGCTATGCTTTCATAGTGCGTCCTACACACGGCTAATGTGAAAGAATAATTAATTTCCATTAATTGTACCTAATAGTGGTCCGAACTATGAAGCCCGGGCCTTAAAGTACTTACAGCATAGTAAGTTGTCGTTAAGGTAGTTGTCTCATGTGTTTATGAGAACTCCTGGTGGTTTACCGGGAAAAACACGAGTCAGTTGGAGAATTTAATGGCATGTTGGCACGTTGGCCATTGTAGCTAAATGGTTTAGAGCAGCTGGACGGAAACCAGATGATCCGTGGTTCAAATCCCGGCTATGCTTTCATAGTGCGTCCTACACACGGCTAATGTGAAAGAATAATTAATTTCCATTAATTGTACCTAATAGTGGTCCGAACTATAAAGCCCGGGCCTTAAAGTACTTACAGCATAGTAAGTCGTCGTTAAGGTAGTTGTCTCATGTGTTTATGAGAACTCCTGGTGGTTTACCGGGAAAAACACGAGTCAGTTGGAGAATTTAATGGCATGTTGGCACGTTGGCCATTGTAGCTAAATGGTTTAGAGCAGCTGGACGGAAACCAGATGATACGTGGTTCAAATCCCGGCTATGCTTTCATAGTGCGTGCTACACACGGCTAATGTGAAAGAATAATTAATTTCCATTAATTGTACCTAATAGTGGTCCGAACTATGAAGCCCGGGCCTTAAAGTACTTACACCATAGTAAGTTGTCGTTAAGGTAGTTGTCTCATGTGTTTATGAGAACTCCTGGTGGTTTACCGGGAAAAACACGAGTCAGTTGGAGAATTTAATGGCATGTTGGCACGTTGGCCATTGTAGCTAAATGGTTTAGAGCAGCTGGACGGAAACCAGATGATCCGTGGTTCAAATCCCGGCTATGCTTTCATAGTGCGTCCTACACACGGCTAATGTGAAAGAATAATTAATTTCCATTAATTGTACCTAATAGTGGTCCGAACTATAAAGCCCGGGCCTTAAAGTACTTACAGCATAGTAAGTCGCGATTAAGGTAGTTGTCTCATGTGTTTATGAGAACTCCTAGTGTTTTACCGGGAAAAACACGAGTCAGTCGGCTCTAGCCTTTCATATTACTATTATTATTACTATTACTATTATTATTACTATTATTATTACTATTATTATTACTATTATTATTACTATTATTATTACTATTATTATTACTATTACTATTACTATTACTATTACTATTATTATTATTATTATTATTATTATTATTATTATTATTATTATTATTATTATTATTATTATTATTATTATTATTATTATTATTATTATTATTATTATTATTATTATTATTATTATTATTATTACGAAAAGCTGCTATGTGCAATGCATCTTGGCTTCAATTTCCGGTACAGACGGAGAAGATTAATAATTTAATAAGGAATCTGAAGTGTTGCACTGACATGATTCTGGATTCGTGTACCAAGTGTTTCAAAATGTAAATTTTCGAAGTTTAAGTTCTAAACCCTTTCTGTGGGAGGTGGGCTCTGTGAATGCTTAACACCAGGAATAAACTTGGACACATATTTGTAAGCCTCCCACTTTTAAAGGCATTTAGCAAGCCATAACGGTGGCACGTTGCAAAGTGGTTCTGCCAGAGGCAATATTTGGGCATTGGCTCGGCAAACGGGCGTCACCCTGATGATATATCTCATCTAACGAGATCGTACCACCCGATCCTTGGTCCTACATCCTCTTGGAAACAATTCTATCACGCGTACCTATCAAGGTTAACCATCTGCTCTGACAGCTGGATGAAATCTTGACCTACAAGGAGATTCCTCCTCACCAGTAGTGCAAGCAAAACGTTGTATATCATCATTGAAGGCAGCTTGTTTCATTCACCGATTATGAACCACGTAATTAATCATAACTCCGTGTATACGTTGGAAAATCATACCTCTCTTGGCCCGTAATCCTTTGACACCGAATAAAATTATCTATTGGTATCACCCATTTATTTTACGAGGGATGTTCAATAAAGAATGTTGACACTTTTTTTTGACAACTTACCTTTATTCATCCTCATAATTTTGATGGTCCTTCTCAAAATAGTCTCCCCTGAATACGATGTACTTGTCCTAGCGTTTCTGCCAGTCTTCAAAGACATGCTGGAAAACATGTGTTGAGAGATCCTTCAAGATCGCCTCCACAGCCTTCACCACTGCTTCTGATGATGGCTAATGCCTCCCACGAAGGCGTTTCTTCAAGTTAGGGAATAGAAAAGTCACATAGGGCTAAATCCGGACTATAGGGAGGGTGAGGGATGCACTTAACGTTGATTTTTGCAAGATATTCAGCAACATTGGCAATATGCGGCCGCGCATTATCGTGGTGCAGCATCCAGCCTGCTTCACGGAAATGTGGCCTTTTACGCCTCATATGGACCTGCAATATTCTCAGGACATCCCTGTAGTACTGTCCAGTAACTGATGTGTGTGCAGGTACAACATGCTGATAAACCATTCCATGAATATCAAAGAATGAGATGACCATAACTTTCCCAGCAGAAGCAACCACTTTTGCTTTTCTGGGGGTTGGTGATGAAAGAGATTTTGATGAAGGAAATTGCTAATATACAGTTCTGAAACTTAGAAAGCGAAAACAGTTCGTACGTACAATTTAACAAATCAATGAGTACAAATTGTGTTTGACATAATTATAGAAACCTTAAATTTCTGGTAACTTATAATGCAGGAACTGGCCGCGCCGTGGCTGAGTGGTTAGACTACTCGACACTCACCAACGCGATCCCGGTTTGATTCCTGGCGACCGTAAAGTGAGTTTTGTGGTGAACAACACGGCGCTGGGGCGGGTTTCCTCTGGTTCCACCAGTTTCTCCCGCCATCATTCCAACAATTGCTCCATCCTCCACCTTTCCAATCATTCATTTTCCCTTCTCTCGCTCTCATCCCAGACGTTGGGCTTCCCCCTCAATGTTAGTTCTCTATCAGTTTCAGTACTTCGGCTTCCCTCGTCCCGACTTTCCGCGTACCCTAACATCGATATCGGAGATGTAAGAGAAAGAAAAAAAGTAGCGTAGGAACGTCGGTGGGGTACCCAGGAAGTAGAGAAACGCTAAGGGTGTATCTCTAAAATTCGGATTTCACGTACACAGGTGTTCATTATGATCCATTATTGGCAGTCCCAGCACCTGAAGACCACGCTCAGATTTTACATATCTGGCGGTTGTCGCAGGAGAATTCACCTTTCAAATTCACTTCACGAGTACTTACATTGTTATTACATGAACAGTACAGTTATTCATACAGATATAATAGTTCAATGCCCGCCTCGGTAACGTAGATGGTAGCATATCTGCCTCACGTTCAAGAGGTCCCGAGTTCGAATCTCGGTCAGGGTGAGTTACCTGGATAAGTCTTTTCTGGGGTTTTCCCTTATCCTAAAAGACGAATGTCGGATAACTCTAAGTTCCATGGACACCGGGCTCATTTGAGCATCATTTCTCTCATTCCATTCACCGTCCGATATATCTTTAAAAAAAGTTAAAGGGCGTAAATTACAACAACAAAAATAGTTCAATAGTTACAGTTTCTAGTACTAAGATTCACAAACAGTTTAATGCTATATCCTCAAACAGACGACAACTTACTTCCAATAGTTCAATTATTAGTCTGTATCAGTCAACTTAACTGATGTTGTCTATTGTTCACGTATACCCTGAGGGAAACATCACATCGTTCACCACTATAGCAGCCAACAGTATACTTATAAAAGACTCAGATATTGCAGACCTCAAACTGTCACACACGAGGAAGACAACGCTTTTTGGAGGTATATGACTGAAATTGTTTTATGAAAGTAGAGCCATATTCCAAGATAATCCAAGAACTAAGGTTTGTGTGCGTTTAATACATTTCAAAAACTTATTTCAACACAATTTGATCTGTTACATTCATATACATTCGCTACCTATTCCTCAATATCGATCCTTACAAAACGTTATTCTTCCATTCTACTACACGTTCATCCACATAGAAAGGTTTAGAAGTGGTTTTACAGCACATGTCCTAACAGATACAATTGGAATACACTAGGCTTTAAAGAAATAGTCAAATATTTTTTAAATCTGGTCTTCAAAATTCTGTTTTTTTTTTTTTTTTTTTGTATGTATAGGACTCAAAAAAAAATACAAAAAATCAGAAAAAGGACTTTCGACTTATATTTAAAATTCAACCAATACCAAATTATGTGTGTGTTTGTTTAAATTTACGTAATCCAACTTTAGCTCATATCGGACGATGAACGAAATGATGTTCAAATGAGTTTAGGCTCTATACAGCTTAGTATAGTCAGGGTTTCTTTTTCATTTTTTCTTTTTTTAATTTTACGTCCTCCAACGTTAAGTCATATCGGACGATGAATGGAATGAGAGACATGATGCTCAAATGGGCCCAGGGTCCATAGAGCTTAGAGTTACCCAACATTCGTCTTTCAGGATAAGGGAAAACCCCGGAAAAAACCTTATCCAGGTAACTCACCCTGACCGAGATTCGAACTCGGGAGCTCTTGAACGTGAGGTAGATACTCTACCACCAAGCTACCGAGGCGCGCTAAGTACAGCGTTCATAGAGCTTGGAGTTACCAGACATTTGTCTTTCAGGATAAGAGAAAACCTCCAACGTTAAGTCATATCGGACGAGGAATGAAATGATGTTCAAATGAGTACAGGATACAAAGAGCTTACAGTCACCTGACATTCGTCTTTAAGATTAAGGGAAACCCTGGAAAAACCTTATCCAGGTAACTCACCCTGACCGAGATTCGAACTCGGGACCTCTTGAACGTGAGGCAGACACACACTCGCCCAACACGTTGTAACATACTTGAGCCCTTTAGTAGATCTCCAAGTAAGATTTTGTCCATTTCTTATGGTTTACTAAGCAAAGAGAACGCAGAGAACTTAGGCGGCTATCTCCAAAAATACAAAGTATAATTTTCTTAGACTTGTAAACATGCTAAATAAATTCCATGTTAAAATCACGTACCACTACGGAGGTGGACGATCATCCGGTAGATAACGTTATGGAGACTGCATAATAATAAAAACTCTGGAACCTTGGCCAGGAACCTATCACAGGATGCTGAATTGGTACTATCCAGCAACGCAAAGAAGGTCCCTAAAAGGAATGTGCTAACCCCACACAATGGGACTAGGACAGCGAGCGCCTGTGGCAGACAACGACTGCTACACAAGGAGTAGAACCGTTAAAAAACACGCGCCCTATTCAGTCTGTACACTAAAACTAAGAAGATTCATTCACAAAAGTATAAGCCGTCAGAATGTTTTTGAATGGTCTGTAACTGTACCGACATGGGGTGTCAACCTGTCCAGGGAGGGTGTGGGAACCTTCGCCAACTGCCCTGCGTCTCAGGCCTCGGACACTTACTCTCTTGTGGAGGACAGTACCAGTTCTACGACTGAGACTTAAAATTAGCCCTCTAATGAAAGAATGGGTCATGGGCGAATTCTTAGGCGAACTCACTGTGGCACAATGCAGAACTCTATTCTTAAAGTGCTACACAGTTCAGGTTGTACTTTACGGTGACACATCGCTACGTACATAATCTACCACCAATCCAAGAGGAAGCGATGAAGTAGAAGCCACTGGAGGCTACAGATAATCACGAGGACGATGACCGAGCAGACTTCTGGTGTCCACAAATTCGTGGTCGAGAATCAGACCACCACGCCCCAGATCACTATAATGCAAGTTTGGAAAAGTAAGAAGAGCTTGGAAGTGAATGGACTCGAGGTAGGTACAAACAGAAGACATTTCACGGTTGAACCCATGCTCTCGCGTGCAAATTATAAAAATGTGAAGAGCATGTGAGGATCACGCCTCGTAATTGGCAGCGCTATCGCGCCACATCAGTGCTGCAACTTGAAAAGTGCATCCGGTGTGGGAAGAGACAGCGCGAGCTACATCCGTGCAATAATTAGCTATTATCATTTTAATATGGAGACCGATCCTCTTGGCAGAACACACGCCAACAATCCTTTTCCCTTATTTCCGCTTTATTTAGTAATATGTCCTTGTCACTCTACCTACCCACCTGCTCCTCAAAGTCACGTCTCTCTTTACATCTGCACTCCGCCATCACATTCACCATCAGGGATGGCACCTCCATACCGGGAGGCAAACCTGGTTACATTTCGCATCATTGAAAGGTTTTGGTGTTTAAGTTAGATGGAGTCGACACTCCATATTGCTGTCACGCACATGTTCCCAAGGAGTCGCTGGAATTTAGTTCTTGACTCGGTTTCCTGTAAGTGATGAATGTAACATTCCATAAACTCTTATGTCTAAATAAAAACAATGCGGAAGCAAGGGAGCTAATCCTTGAACAAGAGAAACAAGCAAGTAAAATAGGTCTTCACATCTCTTTCGAAAAAAGCCAAAATCATGACAAAATCCAAGCACCCACGTAAATACGAGGGCTGTTCAATAAAGAATGGTCACAATTTTTTTAACAACTTACCTCTCACCTCATAATTTTGATGGTTCTTCTCAAAATGGTTTCCCCTGAATGCGATGCACTTGTCCCAGCGTTTCTGCCAGTCTTCAAAGACATGCTGCAAACCATTTTTGAGATCCTTCAAAATCGCCAACGCAGCCTTCACCACTGCTTCTGATGATGGATAACGCCTCTCATCAAGGCGTTTCTTCACGTTAAGAGATTAGAAAAAAGTCACATGGGGCTAAAACCGGACTACAGGGAGGGTGAGGGATCCACTTCACGTTGATATTTGCAAGATATTCAGCAACAATATTGGCAATATGCGGCCGTACATTATCGTGGTGCAGCATCCAGCCTGTTTCACGGAAATGTGGTCTTTTGCGCCAGATATGTACTTGCAATGTTTTCAGGACATCCCTGTAGTTTTGTCCAGTTACTGATGTGTGTGCAGGTACAACATGCTGATAAACCATTCCATGAATATTAAAGAATGAGATCACCATAATTTTCCCAGCAGAAGCAATCACTTTTGCTTTTTAGGGGGTTGGTGATGAAGGAGATTTCCACGCTGAGCTCTGCTGTTTGCTCTCAGGATCAAAATGATGTAGCCAAGTTTCACCGTCAGTGATTACGTTTGAAAGAACTCCGGATCTTCCTCTAACATGAACTTTAACTGCATGCAGATCTGCATTCGAATGTCCTTTTGTTCGGGAGTCAACAGTCTTGAAACCCATCGCGCACAAACACGTCTCATGTGTAATGTTTCTGTCACCAATGTGCGGGTGGCACCCAATGAAATGTTCACTATTTCAGAAAGTGATCTTAAGGTAATTCGTCGATCCTCTCCCACAATGGTAGCAGCAGTGTTGATGTGTTCTTCCGTAAGAGCACCTGGTCCACCTTCCTTTGAAATTGATTGTCTCCCCTCTTTAAACATTTTAAACCACCTTCGAGCTGTGCTGTAGGGAAGAACAGACTCTCCATAGGCCTCCTGTAACATTGTATAGGCCTCAACTGAATATTTGTTAAGGCGAAAGCAGAATTTCAAAGCCGCATATTGTTCCTCGCGTGTTACCTCCATTGCAGTGGTAGGCGATACTGAACATGTCTGAACTTTTCTGGTTCACACAGGCGGGAACCAGGAGTACCAACAATGAAACTACTACGGCGTGTTTGTTTCACATTAAGCTTGATTGAATTTTAGTGTGAAAAATTATGATCGAAAAAAATTATGATCATTCTTTATTAAACAGCCCTCGTAGCTCCTTAGCTGGGAACGTTCAGGAACACTTCAGGAATTATGGATTTAAAAATTGTTGTGCACCAATTAAAAATATGAAATAAGTAGTTCAGCTGTAATTCGTTTTCACAGTTCACTTTTATAAAACTGAAACGATAACTGTACACATTTTTGCCCTTATAAACTGTTAAAAATTAAGAAATGCTCATGAAAAGATGTATTTATATTTATATACTAAAACCAAATAAAAATTTGGTTTGATGCAATAATTTGTAGGCTACAAGGAGCATAACAAATATCGAAAGCTCACTAATAATTACGGATAAAAATAAATATTTTTACGATCTTTCAAATTCTGTATGAAGTATTTCTTGTTCTGTGTTGAGTAAAGAAAAAGCTAAGTACAATGTTATGTTGAATTAATTTAAATGCAAAATTCAAAGGAGTAATCTGAAACATATTTGAAATGGTTATCTTAGGAAAAGTAAAAATTCTTTAACATAAATGTTGTGTTTTAAGCAGATGTATCTCTAATCAACATCATTGTAGCCAATGAGAAAATCAACATTTCAGAGAACTTCTCAATGAACGAGGCCTGTTCAATATAGAATGATCATAATTTTTTACGGTCATAATTTTTCGCACTGAAATTCAATCTTATTATCTTATGTTAGCTTAATGTGAAACAAACTCACCGTAGTAGTTTCATTGTTGGTACTCCTGGTTCCCGCCTCTGAGAACCAGGCAAGTTCAGACATGTTCAGTATCGCCTACCGCTGCAGTGGAGGTAACACGCGAGAAACAATATACGGCTTTGAAATTCTGCTTTCGTCTGAAGAAATCTTCAGTTGAGGCCTATACAATGTCACAGGAGGCTTATGGAGAGTCTGTTCTTCCCTACAGCACAGCTCGAAGGTGGCTTAAAATGTTTAAAGAGGGGAGACGATCAATTTCAAAGGAAGGTGGACCCGATGCTCAAGTTCCTGCTCTTACGGTAGAAAACATCAACACTGCTGGTGCCATTGTGACAGACGATCGACGAATTACCTTAAGATCACTTATGAAATATTGAACATTTCATTGGGTGCCACATTTCCATAAAGCAGGCGGAATGCTACACAATATGCGCGGCCGCATATTGCCAATGCTGTTGCTGAATATCTTGCAAAAATCAACGTGAAGTGCATCACACACCCTCCCTATACTCCGAATTTAGCCACATGTGACATTTTTCTGTTCCATAACTTCAAGAAACGCCCTCGTGGGGGGCATTGTCCATCATCAGAAGCAGTGGTGAAGGCTGCGGAGGCGATTTTGAAGGATCTATCAAAAATTGTTTCCAGCATGTCTTTGAAGACTGGCAGAAACTTTGAGACAAGTGCATCGCATTCAGGGGAGACCATTTTGAGAAGGAGCATCAAAATTATGAGGTTGAGTAAAGCTACCTTGTCAAAAGAAAATTGTGATCATTCTTTATTGAACAACCCTCGTAAGAATAGTTGCGAAGAGGAACTTTCTTCAGCCTTCGAATCGCATCCTTAGACGTTTCCCAAGTAAAATAACAGATTTACCATTGAGCTACTTTTCGTTTTTAACTTACGCTGTTCTAAAGACCCCAACCTCTATATTTTTGGGACGGTTCAGGGATTCTCTGGTATATTCTCGACACTGAATTTGTTGATGGAATGCAATACTTACGTAGCAGAGACATAATATAAAAAAGCACATTACACTGCAACATTAGAGCAGTGAGTCGTGAAAAACTGATATGAACACAAAGAGATAGACACGCTGCACTTAAAGGAAGTAACATTTTAATACAAAGTGCACATTATTTCCGCTTTGTCAACTTCACTTCATTACGAGTTTCAGGTACTACCAGTTCCTTCGAACCTGATCTCTCCATGTCAAGGATATTACCAATTAACACTAATCTACTCGTGAATCTGGATATGATTTATTTTACTTGCTTGCTTCTAAATGTCTTCCGCCAGAAATCAGTTTATTTCAGTGACAGCTAACGGTATTTCAAATTATGAACAACCTATATATCATTACTTAAACAGCTAATTATTGCTACATAGTTACGAGTTAAAACATCTATGTCTTTAAACCTCTCTGATACCAACATAATTTCAAATGAAACTACGCGTTTAAATCAATGCTCCTCTACCTAATTATACACCACTTATCTCATGTTCTAAAATACCTACACATTTACAATATTACAGTTCTTGCGCTCAATCCATTCCTTCAAAGTATTCTTTGCGTAGATTAGACATGAAAATCGGCGTACTGTGATCACTAGAGTTCGGACTTTTGAATAACTGCACGTTAAACATCTACGAGGGCTGTTCAATAAAGAATGATCACATTTTTTCCCCATTTTGACAATGTAGTTCTACTTATAAACCATTTTGAGAGATCCTTCAAAATCGTCTCCGCAGCCTTCACCACTGCTTCTGATGATGGATAATGCCTCCCACGAAGGCGTTTCTTCAAGTTAGGGAATAGAAAAAAGTCCCATGGGGCTAAATCCGGACTATAGGGAGGGTGAGAGGTGCGCTTCACGTTGATTTTTGCAAGATATTCAGCAACAACATTGGCAATATGCGGCCGCACATTATCGTGGTGCAGCATCCAGCCTCATTCACAGAAATCTGGACTTTTGCGCCTGATATGGACCTGCAATGTTTTCAGGACACCCCTGTAGTATTGTCCATTTACTGATGTGTGTGCAGGTACAACATGCTGATAAACCATTCCATAAATATCAAAGAATGAGATGACCATAACTTTCCCAGTAGAAGCAACCACTTTTGCTTATTTGGGGGTTGATGATGGAGGAGATTTCCACACTGAGCTTTGCTGTTTGCTCTCACGATCAAAATGATGTAGCCAAGTTTCATCAGCAGTGATTACGTTTGAAAGAAACTCCGGATCTTCCTCTAACGTCAACTTTAACTGCATGTTACCTCCATTGCAGCGGTAGGCGATACTGAACATGTCTGGTTCTCACAGGCGGGAACCAGGAGTACCAACAATGAAACTACTACGGCGTGTTTATTTCACATTAAGCTAACAGAATATAATTAGACTGAATTTTAGTGCGAAAAATTATGACCGTAAAAAATTATGATCATTCTTTAATGGACAGCCCTCGTATATAAGGTATAAATTTATTTTACTTTTTAAAGCGAAGTTTTATAATGCAGGTGAATGCATATATACGAGATTAGTCATATTTGTGCATACCTTTTACTTTTTCAGCAATGATTATTGAAATAAGAGACGATATCGACGACTCATACTTGTGGTTATCTGTAAGATGAAACACCCGACTCGTCTGGGAGGTTTATTGCCAAAGTCGTCGTGGGAAAATCGAATCAGAAGTAGGAACCAAATCTCACTGTCTCCAGGATACTGGGAGTAAAAAGCCATTCGGCGATTGCTTGAGTTGTTCGTAATGCCTATGTATTTTGTGAATTGCTAAAGAAAATTGGGAAAAACTGTTGATGATACTTATAGATGCAGCAGCATCCACGCTTAAGCTGTTAAATCTCTGCAGCTATTTTATCCTAAGGCAGTTCATGTCAGTTGTTTAACATATGCTCTCCACCGGTTAGCAGAGGAAATTTGAGCAAATTTTTCAGAAGCATATACCTTAATTTCATCGTGAAAACTTGAGAAGTAAATGCCTTAATTTCCTCTATGGAAAAAAAAATGTTTACGCAGGCGCCATTAAGAGTGAAATTATTGACTGATATACCTATTTACCCCAAGATCTTATTCTCATGAAATGGGGATCATGCATTTAAGAAGTTCTGTATTACAGTGATCATTTGGAAGATGTGGAAAAGGTTCTCGACGTGCTGGACAAAAATAAAGCTACAAATAGCGCTGCTGCAGCAACTGCTTGCAATGAGAAGTCTCCAGAATAAACTAGTGTTTATTATGACCTATTTTAGTAAAATCTGGCACAATTCATTATTGGAACAAAAGCGATGCCGAAGAAATACCAGAAGAAAAAGGAATTTCGATAAGGCACAGTGGGCTTCTTAAAGCACATCGCATTGGTCTCCCTTATGAAAGTCTGTTTAGTTAACGCATGTGCACTTCGGAGTCAAAGGAACCTGAGCCTCCCGCCCACTAATGACCGTCATAAATCTATCTCCACACTTCAGAAATGGAATACTGTCGTTGAGGACCAATAGCAAACCTGATTTTCTCGAAGTGACAGACGCATGTCTACTCCACGTGGAGTCTCAGTTGCCAAAGTTCCAACTTCCAGTAATCTGATTCATTACGTGCAGAAATTCGTTGTGTGTCACAATGTGGAGACCGTATGAGGGAAATGCAGTGGTAAATGCAAATGAAGCAGTAGATAACTTTCAATCACGTGAAAATAAAGTGAAGACAGTGTGAAAAACTGGGCCGAGTTATATTACTGGAGAAGCCTCAAAAAACAAAGTTATAACGGTAACTGTTTCTAAGCAAATTCAAGCGCTTGTTTTGAACAGATATAAATATGTGCTGACAAAAAATCTTGGTAAGGGGTCATGCAATGAACCTGATGATAAATTCTGGGTATTCATAGGAATACAGTAAGAAATATTGTTACGAAAGGAATGCCAAAGACGCCGATCAAGTTTGAAAACAAAAGGAAACGTTTCTCTAAAGTAGATAATTTCACATGCGATTTAATTCGTCGAGAAATTTATAGATACGATACAAAAGGGAGAGCGCCCACCTTAGACGAATTGGTTGCACATTTGCAAGAAATTTGCGATTTTCCCTTAAGGAAGTTTCGCAGTACGATATATATATCGTATATATATGTCAAACCTAAGGAAGTTTATCAGTAATGGACATAAGATAATTTATTTGGACGAAACCTCGTACGACACCCATGACGTATCGAGAAAGGTGGCAACTTTGCAGAAAGATCTGGGAGAAGAAGGGTCAGGGGTTGTAAAACGATTATAAGGGTTCGTCAAAGGCGGAAGCCGACGTGCACACGCGTTAACTAAACAGATATTACCTTCTACAAATCATTGCAAGTTCTCTCACAAATACAACTTTTGTGGTGCGCATTGCTGGTTTCACATCCAACCGATGGCCATCTTAGCAGGTGTCCCTCAAGGTTTCGTACTAGCACCACTCCTGTTTAATATCTACACTTATGATCTTCCTGCTATAGCTCCAATTTCCACAGCTTTATATGCCGATGACACTGCTCTCTTGTATTCTCCCCCCCAAATCCGCCACGCCATTCATGAACTGCAAGTTGCCCTGGATCGACTAGCTCACTGGATCTCTAACTGGCGCATTTTCCTCAACACTAACAAGACAGAGGATAAGATCTTCTCTTTACGTCCTTATAGGGATCCTCCTTCACTACAGCTGCTCGGGGAACAGCTCTCATGGTTACCAACCAATGTACCAGTGAAGTATCTTGGGGTGCTACTGGACACTCGACCAACTTGGAAGGCCCACATCTATCGATCTGTTAAACTTGCGTCTGCCCGTCCCTTTACTCTACAGGCGCACCTCACATATCTAGTCCGTCCCATTTTACCTATGCAGCTCCAGTCTGGGGTGGCACCAGCAAGACTAATTTCCGCCCGCCGACTGCAGGTATTACAAAACAGGGTGCTGCGTACAGCTACAAATCCTCCATGGTTCATCAGAAACCAACAACTTCATCGCGAGTTTGGTCTACTACCCGTTCAACAGTACATCCGCCGGCTGACACGACCTTTCTTTTACCATCTCTAGGAGGTCCCTGGAGCTGTTACGTACAATCTCGGGGCTCGCACTCGCCAACCAACTCGCCTCAAGCGCAGACTGCCACAAAATCTTCTCCTGAGTGACCTCTCTAGTACCGACGACCCAGACGAGTGATAACTATCAAACTTAAAGTCCTCAATTTGTGTTATAGTGATCCTGACATATTTACCTAGAGGAGTCGTCCACGCCTACCTCAATTGTTATGTGAACTGTTACCAAGTGTCTCGATAACATCTGTAAAGCATGCTTGATGATCGATGGATAATAAAAATAAATAAATAAAATAGGAAAGTGTCTTTGTATCAAAATTGGGAAAACTGAAGCAAAAAAATACCATGATTAATGTTTCTTAGGGAGGGGAATAAGATGCTAAGTGAGAATCTGAAAAAGGTATTAGTGCTTAGTATGTGACATAGCTTCTTTTCGATACTATCCTGCGGCTTTTTGCGAAGTAAATCTTTCACTTCATATAAAAACATATTAAGCAACAAAAGGAAATGTTTAAGAAAACTGTGAAACAATTTGAATTATCCATTACAATAAAAAAGACCAATGCAAAAATAGACAGGAAAAATGCTAATAAATATTATTTTTGTTAATACCACAGTTTAAGAATAAATTTGCAATTTCATTACTTCATCAGGACAAACATGAAAAAGTTAAAATAAGTACTTTATATTGAATACATAATGTTTTTAGAGTACATTTACCAGGATTTTAGCGTAGAGATGTGGTGATAACATTTACATGCCTCTGCAGAGTCCTTCCATTCCATAGCAACAGCAGGTTAACTTTTCCATTCGCTGGTAATGTGAAATGCAGAAGATCGTAAGATCTCCGATCGCCGCAGCAGCACGATTTGCCACGTTACCGCCCCCGTCTGCAGATTGCTATCCGAACAAATCGCAACTTTCTGCCCAGCGATGTATGGACCTCTCATGTGTTGCATTCCCATTACATTCTCTATTCACCCTTCTTACACAGTTTATTCTTATTGCCCAAAATAAGCCTCAATTCCACATTTCGTATGAGAATAAGAAGACAGCAGCCTGGCTCTGTAGCGTATCCGCCTCACGTCCAAGGGGTTTTAAGTTCGAATCGTGCACACCGTGGATTTTCAGGATACGTTTTCTCCGGGTTTTTCCTTTATCCTGAAAGATGAATGCCTGGCAACTCCAGACTCTATGTATCGTGGGCTCATTTGAACATTTCATTCATCCCTCGATATGACAACGCTGGAGCTCTTCCCCTATCCTGAAAGATGAATGTCTCGTAACTCTAAGCTCTATGTACCCTGGGCTCATTTGAAATAATTTCATACATCCTTCGATATGACAACGTTGGAGGTTTTCCCCTATCCTGAAAGATGAATATCTCGTAGCTCTAAGCTATATGTACCCTGGGCTCATTTGAACATAATTTCATTCATCCTTCGATATGACAACGTTGGAGGTTTTCCCCTATCCTGAAAGATGAATGTCTCGTAACTCTAAGCTCTATGTACCCTGGGCTCATTTGAACATAGTTGCATTCATCCTCCGATATGACAACGTTGGAGGTTTTCCCCTATTCTGAAAGATGAATGTCTCGTAACTCTAAGCTCTATGTACCCTGGGCTCATGAACATAGTTGCATTCATCCTTCGATATGACAACGCTGGAGCTTTTCCCCTATCCTGAAAGATGAATATCTCGTAGCTCTAAGCTCTATGTACCCTGGGCTCATTTGAACATAATTTCATTCATCCTTCGATATCACAACGTTGGAGGTTTTCCGCTATCCTGAAAGATGAATATCTCGTAGCTCTAAGCTCTATGTACCCTGGGCTCATTTGAACATAATTTCATTCATCCTTCGATATCACAACGTTGGAGGTTTTCCGCTATCCTGAAAGATGAATGTCTCGTAACTCTAAGCTCTATGTACCCTGGGCTCATTTGAACATAATTTCATTCATCCTTCGATATCACAACGTTGGAGGTTTTCCGCTATCCTGAAAGATGAATGTCTCGTAACTCTAAGCTCTATGTACCCTGGGCTCATTTAAACATAATTTCATTCATCCTTCGATATCACAACGTTGGAGGTTTTCCGCTATCCTGAAAGATGAATATCTCGTAGCTCTAAGCTCTATGTACCCTGGGCTCATTTGAACATAATTTCATTCATCCTTGGATATCACAACGTTGGAGGTTTTCCGCTATCCTGAAAGATGAATGTCTCGTAACTCTAAGCTCTATGTACCCTGGGCTCATTTGAACATAATTTCATTCATCCTTCGATATCACAACGTTGGAGGTTTTCCGCTATCCTGAAAGATGAATGTCTCGTAACTCTAAGCTCTATGTACCCTGGGCTCATTTGAACATAATTTCATTCATCCTTGGATATCACAACGTTGGAGGTTTTCCGCTATCCTGAAAGATGAATATCTCGTAACTCTAAGCTCTATGTACCCTGGGCTCATTTGAACATAATTTCATTCATCCTTCGATATCACAACGTTGGAGGTTTTCCCCTTATCCTGAAAGATGAATGTCTCGTAGCTCTAAGCTCTATGTACCCTGGGCTCATTTGAACATAATTTCATTCATCCTTCGATATCACAACGTTGGAGGTTTTCCCCTTATCCTGAAAGATGAATGTCTCGTAACTCTAAGCTCTATGTACCCTGGGCTCATTTGAACATAGTTGCATTCATCCTCCGATATGACAACGTTGGAGGCTTTTCCATATCCTGAAAGATGAATGTCTCGTAACTCTAAGCTTTATGTACCTTGGGCTCATTTGAACATCATTTCATTCACCCTCCGATAAAACTACGTTGGAGGTTTTCCCTTATCCTGAAAGATGAATGTCTGGTAACTCTAAGCTTTATGTACCCTGTACTCATTTGAAAATCATTTCATTCATCGTCCGATATGAAAATGTTGTCGGAAACTGTTAGTGCCTCAAAAACACATGTACTTTAACTAGGTTTGATATGATATTTTTCCTTCTCTTTCAATTTATCGGTTATGGAAAATCTTGTTAGCGATTTTAGTGACCATCTTAAAAGATACTAACTAAACGTATGTATCAAGATGTGTTTTTAATGAAATTTTCAATTTTGAATTATCCTCTTCTCAGTGACACACGCACGAAATTTGTCTTAAACTGCTTGTTTCTGTGTTCAGAGGGCTGCACACATAGAATTTTTGGGTGAAGTACAATAGTTTTTACACTTGGTACAGGTACGTGGTAGAGGAAGAAAAAATATAAGCATTTGAAATTCTAAACCAATCTCAAAGAATATCTCGCACATAGTTAATGACACAAAAGATTTTTAATTTAGCGGGGTCTACACAAGAATTTGCCTATCTCTTACGCTTTACCAATTACACAAAAGTCACCCAGAGTAAACAGGGTAGCGGGGAATATCCCACCTTCCCTCCCCCCGACAAATGATTCCAGATAACCTTTGACTTATAAATTAAACACTTGGTATTTTAATCAAAATGCTAACCGATTTTAACAAAATAAAAATGTATGCCAAATTTTTCCATATTAAGAAAGACGCGGTTCTGTCATTGAATGACGCCTAATCCGTCTTGTCCATCCAGCGTTCAGACCAGAAGTGTTTTAGATTATGTCCAGGATGTGCTACTTAACTTCAAATTCTCCTAATAAACTCCCATTTGGTAATGACTCCTAACTTCCAAGCAGATGTTGATCTATTAGATGCTTTACAACTCATAGCCCACCTATAAAGTTCTAATAAATCCTACCTCACATTCCAATAATTCCCAGTTTGCCTGTCATATCTAATATGACAAACTCCCCCTTTCACTCAGCTAAACGTCCGAACTACTTCTACGAATGTGTCTGAAAACCAGCCGTAGCTAATTACACTGGGCAACAATGAAAATGTTTCGGGCTTTAAAATAGTAAATTTACATTTATTTCCATCTGCTGAATTCAAGAGTCACCATAAAAATGATAGATTAGCTCTTGTTTTGAAGATAAAATAACATTTCATATTTTTGAGCGAAGATTTTAAATTTGGGGGAATGGTTTTTGGGATTGGCACACCTGTCAAATAACAAAACACAATCAGAGAGAAATTTTGGAAATTAAGTGATGCAAAAGTTAAGGAAGGCATTTTTGTCGGACCACAAATAAGAGAACTTGTAAAGGATCCACCATTTGACCAAATTTTGGAGGGGAAAGAAAATGAAGCTTGGGAAGACTTCAAGGGTAGTGAATTTACATTTATCTCCAATTGCTGAATTCAAAAATCACCATAAAAGTGATAGATTAGCTTTTGTTTTGAAGATAAAATGACATTTCATATTTTCGAGCGAAGGTTTTAAATTTGAGGGATATGTTTTTGGGATTGGCACACCTGTCAAATAACAAAACACAATCAGAGAGAAATTTTGGAAATTAAGGGATGTAAAAGTTAAGGAAGGCATTTTTGTCGGACCACCAATAAGAGAACATGTAAAGGATCCTACATTTGATCAAATTTTGGAGGGGAAAGAAAAGGAAGCTTGGGAAGCCTTCAAGGGTGTTGTTCATGGATTTTAGGCAACAAAGGAGATGACAACTACAAGCATTTGGTGATAGTGCTCCTACAAAAATACCGTAACCTCGGATGCATCATGTCCCTTAAGATCCATTTTCTCCACTCCCACCTAGACTTTTTCCCTCCAAGTTGTGGAGCTGTTAGTGATGAACATGGGGAGAGATTCCATCAGGACCTTTCTGTTATGGAACAAAGATATCAGGGCCGTTGGAATGAAGTAATGTTTGCGGATTACTATTGGTCTGCGGAACTCCATCACAAGAGGCAAGGTAAAACACGACGAAGTCACTAGCCCACCACATGATTCTCCTCAGACACGACTATCTGCGAAGTATTTTTCCAGCAATTTAGAACTCTTAGCGTGTAATTACCAGTTAAAAAATCAAATACACTTTCACTGTTGTTAGCATCTATGTAATTAAAATGTATCCTTTTCTCTCAATCCGTTAATATGTAATACTTCCACCCTGTGTACATCATAGAAACTAGAGCTAGTAAAAATGTTTCATTGTCATATTTGTTTTTCTCAACCCAAAATTAGTAGGAATTCCGCCTGAAGTGCTCGAAACGTTCAAAAATTATTGTTTTGTTGCCCAGTGTAATCTGACAACCTTCGCTTTTCACTCACGTAGCCATCCGACCTACTTCTACGAATTTACCTGAAAACCAGCCGTCGCTAATTATTGTACTCAATGTCATTTTACCCCAAGCCAAAATGCACGCATAATAATCTACAGCATACAGTCCCTTAACAGTTACGACTAACACAACTTTACAAAATATTCATATTTAACTGTATTATATATTGTAATTAAGAATGGTGATTTTTCGCAAATGCGATGTAGCGCGATAAAGTGCGAAATTGACTCAAAATGCGATATAAATGCGAAATCGAAGATTTTCCAAGTAATTATTTTTTTCCAATGCCTTTTCTTCTGGAAACTTTAACTGAAGAGTCTGTAGAACCTTTGCATGTTTATAAAGTTATAAACTAAGTGACTACTCTTCTGGAATGTGGAAAGCAACCCTTCCCGATAAATTATCTTATTGTTACACCATTGCCCACAATTGCTCTGCAATGCATTTGGGGTCTTACCAACAACGCAGATGCTGAAAGATATTTCAGTAAATATAATTTTGATTTTAGCTTGTGATTGATGTGCTGACTCAGTATGCTTTTGCTATGTAATTTCTTTTTGCATACTGTCAAATGATAAAATAAAGATTAATTCTTCCATGTGTAGCAATGTTTTATGTAACTCCAGACATGCATGTGTCCTTAGTTTTGAGTCCTTGGTTTTATAGCAAATCGTTGATCTATTGTTGAGTTCTTGAATTTAGAGCAAAGAGTTCTTTTTGTCTACAAAGCATGGTAACGGATAAAGCAAATATTATTTAACTTAATCTATGATAACTGTTTTTAGATTTCCAAATAAACCCCGGAAAAACCTTATCCAGGTAACTCACCCTGGCCGAGGTCCCGAGTTCGAATCTCGGTCAAGGTGAGTTACCTGGATAAGGTTTTTCCGGGGTTTTCCCTTATCCTGAAAGACGAATGTCGGGTAACTGTAAGCTCTATGGACCCCGGGCTAATTTGAGCATCATTTCACCCATTCTATTCATCGTCCGATATGACTTAACGTTGAAGTACGTAAATTACAAATAAATAAATAAATAAATAAATAAATAAATAAATAAATAAATAAATAAATAAATAAATAAATAAATAAATAAATAAATAAATAAATAAATAAATAAATAAATAAATAAATAAATAAATAAATAAATAAATAAATAAATAAATAAATAAATAAATAAATAAATAAATAAATAAATAAATATTTCGCATTAACAATTAAAACATACAAACATATATCGTAACTTTGAATCATACAAAGCTTTAGATGTTCATATGTCTAGAATAATTTGGGTGTTGTGATAAGTGGAGTAGCTGCTTTTGCTTTGACAAATGGTTCAAATGGATGCAAAAGTATACTGATCATAAAACAGAATATTTTGAAAAAGAATAAAGCAGTTCTCACTCAGAAATTACTTTGTTTTAATCATTAGGTTCAAAATATAAATAGTGCCCCTTGTATGTCATAAATAGGTGCATGTAACAGGCAATATAACCAGGAGATCCGTGGTTGAAATCCCAGCCATGGCATTGAATTTTTCATGTTGACTCAATCTGGCCGGCCCTCGTAGCCATGGTCGTTAGAACGTATGTCTCCAGCGTTCCACCGCGTAGAGGGTCGCGGGTTCGAGTCCCGCCTTGGGCATGGGTGTTTATGTGTATAGTGTATGTGTGTGAAAACAGATAGGTAATTAAACGGAAACAATAAAAAACGGTTAAATAAGGAAAAGAAAAATATATATCTATATACAGTGATATATATTTTTTATTTAATAAAAAAAAATCTATATGGATTTATCTTCTTTGTCTCATGTATGTTTTAGCCTGTAACAGTTTGTTCTATGTTTCTGTGTATTGCTTTAACGTATATTAAAGGAAAATAAATTGACACTCACTGTCATTATTAACCCTCCACAAATATGTTTTAAATCTCTTATTAATAATATTAATATTCGTCATTTAAAAAAAGCTATAAATTAATTTTTTTTCAAAATGCTATAAAATGCTAAATTGGAAATATATAAATGCTACAAAATGCTAAATGTAAAAATGAGAATGCTAAATTTCTGATTTTAAAAAGTTATAATCACTACCCCTAATAATTTAACTGACCCATATTTTCTATATCAACGTGTGGGTAATTTTAAGGGCTGCAATAGAGGTACACAGCAGTAAATCAACTCCTAGACAATACTAAAGGTTCAAGTCGGCAGGAATAAGCAGTTTAACGTTACATAGTTCAGTAATGGCCACTTCCGATGCATTCCAGAGTTAAAGCGTACAAGGCAATGAACTCGTGCAGACTGACTGCATCGTGCACTGCAAGTTCTCAGAGATAGCCAGGCCATGCGTACAGTCCGGTTTTTTCTCCCCCTTCACAAATCCTTCCTTCATTTAAATCTCCTTCACATATGCAACACAATTGTCTGTGACCTGCATTGTATTTACTTGTTTCTACAACAGAAAAAGCGGTTACGCCTTCATCAGTTCATACTTCATCTACACGGAAAAGTATGCAGAAATTTACTTACTTCTTTACTTACATGTTACTGTTTTGCAATGGTTGGCTAAAAACGAGCGGAATGTCTCAGTGTTTCAGCTGTGATATTTGACCAAAAGGTTAATATTCCTCATTAAGTTTTAGGCATTCAGGGGGAATTTACAGCCTTCTCACCTCATTATCCTAAATACTGCAACTTTGTGGGTTCGTAGAATTAAAAGTCCAATTTGCAGAAATTCCAAATGTTTTTATTTGCGTAGAAATAACACATCGTAGCAGCAGAATTACATCACATACATAACACCATCTACCAAGGTCAATGTCCACACAAACATCGTTCTGATTACATCAGCTCTCGCTACAACAACACTCTACAATTGTTTACTACTTGCTGTGTTTACTACTGATCACGACTGACTCTTTAGGAGTCGTCGCCTTCTTAAATACTTCATAGATAAATTCCAGAGTTTTCTGTAATAATCACTACATATTTCTGGAATAAACAAGACATGGAAAGTTCTACAAAATAATCAAGACGTCACCAGAATGTTCCAATTACCTCACTTATCTGTGTCGGTAATTCTTATCACAGTGATACACTATCCGACTGTTATCTTTATCTGCAGGCTCTTTGTGTACACAAGCCGCGCTTATCTCTCGGCACTGAACTTTCTGTGCTTTCCGCCGCGACAATAATCTAGTGTTCACTGTACTTCAAATATAACACGACTCCTGTATTCATGATTTTCATATGGGAAGAGTTCAGGTCTACAGGGAATGAGACGCGTTTGTGTGCTCAACATAGCTACCTGGTTACCCCCTCTCTTTTCACATTTCCTTTTCTCTCGCACACTATTCTACATGGTGCTAGTTGAAAGGGAACCCAAATAGAATTTTCCAAACCTTTATAATAACGCAATTGTCAAAATAAAAATTATAAAAGACATATGCGCACATTAAATGACATAATTATAGTTTATGAATTACCCATTTTTCCATTCCAATGAAACAGCCAGCGGCGCACCATGTAGGTGTCAATGTCACGTCAAGAGACAAATTGTCATCGTCTGAGTCTAGCAAATTTGACAGGCTCCAAAATCTAGTCACATGATATTTCTTTCCAGAATTCGTCTCCTTTACTTCATCTGCATGTGTCACGCTGTTTTCCCAGTCTTGTTGCGTTACCTTGTCAATTTATTTGTGAATAGTTCATTAACGTCAATCAATTTAAAAGTATTAAGTAAGGGGGAAGGCCACTTACCTCGTATCTCATTACAATTGCAAGTTGACCCAGCCGACACACCTTTTCTTGGGTTTTAAACAGAAGAACAGACTTGAACTAAGATAAACAAACACAGTCCCCAATTACGAAGCAATCATAAGCATGTTGTGACAACCTGGCCAAGAAGGTAAAGGATTAGGTTGCCACGTGGCCAGGTCGCAGCTCAGAGCCTAATAAATCCGAGGTAGGCATACTCAGGAGAGGTTGGCATTTCTATATTAAGGCACAATTACATTACAAAATACTGGAACTACAATTTAGACATGAAAGGTTTACTACAATAATAGAAAATACGCAGTTGGCTACATACCTTACAGAGAGCGGACCTAGGTCCGTCTTTCACCAAAGCTGACTCACGAGAGAGATAGAGATAGAGAGAGAGAGAGAGAGAGAGAGAGAGAGAGAGAGAGAGAGAGAGAGAGAGAGAGAGAGAGAGAGACGAAGCTTTGTACATGGTTCACCAGAGGTAGGAGAGGTCACATGACATGATCTCACACGCATGGTTAAATGATTACTTATGACTAGGGCCCGGAAGCTGTTGACCTAAAATTTTCTAAAAATGAGCTATAAAATGCTCTTAAAATCTAAAACAATGCACATAAAATGTAAAAAAAATGACCTAACAAAAATTAACAATTTCTTCCATAATAATAAATTAATAACTGTCACACACAAATAATGAATATATGGTTGGAATAGCCACATTTTAAAATTAACTTTTTAGTAAATAATGCAATTATTGCTACTAAATAATAAACAAATTCAAAATTCATTAGGTCATTTTCAATTTTATGAAATATGAAAAAACAAGTTACTAAACATACCTTACTTAGCGTTGGTCATCTTCAAGTTATCAAAAGTAAAGGAACGGCGGTTCTCAGCTAAAACTGTTTTATACTTTGAGAAACTTCTCTCCACTTCCACAGATGTTATAGATGCATATTTGAAAAGCACTATGTCACTGCCTGTTAAATCCAGTTAAAAATATCAGTTCTGAAGTTTTCTCCTGACAAGATATCGGCAATCTCACAGACTGTTTGGTATTCCTTAGTTTTGTCCAACACAAATTTTAGTATATGTCTAATTTTGACCCCAATCTCACCTTTTCCATTTTGTATTCTCTCTTCCGCAAACCTCACTAACTCAATCGACTTATCAATGTCATGCCACTTTCTTCAAGACGGGTTATGGCATCCGTCAAAAATGCAAAATTTGATTTAATGAAAGATAATTTACCTTGGATTTGAGTATTAGAAAACACATCCTGTGTGTTCTCAATTGCCTCAGAATCTGCCCTATCAAAGCTATTCACCACTTCTCTCACTAATTGAAAATTGTCACAGTGGTATATACAAATGATTACTTATGACACACTATTTGAGTTAAACAAAATAGTCACTTGTGACATACGACGGCCGACGTTCTGCAGATACTGCATTCTACAGGTTAACAGCAAGTGAACTGTTAGCTCTCTCTTTCTAATTTTACAACCAGCTTGGCCTCTTCAAAGTAAAATCATTTATCACACCATATCAACAGTTTACATTTCAGTTATGAGTAATTAAGGGGAATGCAATACGACAACACCGCAAGACTCCGATTGGTTGCTGGCCTGGTAGCGTTATTATCCCATTTGAAAGTCACAGTAGAGATGTTTTTTGTTTAGTTAGAGGCAATGTTCATATTAAGTAAGATTGATTTGGGAAAATGAAAGAGGAGCTCCCTGTGTCGTCACAGAGGTATATTTTCCCTCAATGACTTCTAGACGCTTCCTTGATGTCGTGGCCAAATGACTTGCACAAGTGCAACAGCTGCCGCATGTTGACGTTACACACTGCCAAGATGCCAGTAATAAAACTAATTTGGCAGTTGCGCAAAATTGCATTTTGTTTAATCAACACAATACACGCAGCAGGTCTATAGAACCCATATGGACGTAAAGCGTACTAATGTTAGACACGTGTCTGCAAATCACAATTCTTTCAACGTTACAAACCCACATTCTTTACTGTACTACACACATGGGCTACAAAACAGCTTATTACAAACTAAAAAACTAGGTATATAACGATGGGGATGCCATCTCCATATATCTGCTGCCAGCTGTTCGGGTGATGAACTACGTGATCTTTAAGGGCTATATACAGGATGTATATAAATGAATATCGGGGTTTATAATATTTATTACATTCAACTTACAGTTATAAATGATATGTGAAATAAAAAAGCAACTCAAAACAGTTTTACCAAGAACCTTATAAATGTTCAATATGACTACTCTTTGTCACACGGCACACATCAAGTCTATAGCCGAGTTCCTCCCAAACGTTGATAAGTGTGTATTCAGTAATTGTAGCAACAGCTGCTTCAATCCGGTTTCTTAATTCAGGGAGGTCAGCTGGTAGCGGAGGCACGTATACACGATCCTTGATGAAGCCCCAAAGGTAAAAATCGCATGGCGTTAGGTCAGGAGAACGTGGAGGCCATGTATAGCGAGCCCTGTCATTTGGGCCCTTGCGGCCTATCCAGCGCTCGGGTACAGTGACGTTCAACCAATCGCGTACTTCGTTATGGCAGTGAGGTGGCGCACCATCCTGCAGGGAAATGAAGCTCTCCGGCTCATTTTATCAAATAAGGGAAGAGCCATTGCTCTAGTGTATCAAGGGAAGAAGTGCCAGTTACAGTAGGTTCACCACAAAACAAAGGCCCATAAACTTTTCGCCGGGATACGGCACAAAAAAACATTCACTTTAGGGGAATCTCGTTGCACTTGTACCATCTCGTGAGGATTTTCTGAGTCCCAGATGAGCACATTATGACTGTTAACATGTCCACTAAGGTGAAAGGTCGATTCATCACTGAAGACGACACGATCCATAAAATGGTCATCTTCATGAAACATGTCGTTTGCGAAGTTGGCACGTAATCCGTGGTCTGTCAACTTTAGAGCCTGTAATAACTATTTCAATAACCCTACACCTGTATCGTAGCTGCTATTACGTAATTTTAACCTCAGATTTCTCAGATTCCGTATTTTCTACATTTTCCTAACTTCAAAATGTTCCACAGGCTGCAGTTTTCTATTGATCTGTATGAAATTCTAAACATGCCTGTAAGGGCAACTGCATATTAAGTGTATCCATTTACATTTGTTGTGTTTTTGTTATTTGTATTGAAAAGGATTATAAAGCTTACTTCTTACTGAAAACGCTTAGGAAAATAAAAATTGTTAAATAGGTATGATTACATTTTCCCTTTGTTGATATGGCGAAGACAAATATTTCACATAGGTACAGGTCATTAATAGGTTAAAATGGGTGCAGAAACTTATACCCCAAGCATTAATGTATAAAATAACAATATGTGGGACATTTTGAAAATCGCCTGTAATTTAGACATAAACTGTTAATTCCTCAGAAACTATTGTAACTAGAAAGCTGAAACTTGGTATTATTCCATTCTTGATCGATCACAAAAATAAACAGTATAAATTTGAAACCAATCTAATAAAAGCTTCAGATATTTCAATTTTAACCCTGAGCACCCCCCCCCCCCCAAACCTATGTTTTTGTTCTTTGACATAGTTAATTACTCCACACCTTTCTGCACATTATGGTTCTTACTTCATGAAGTGGATTTATATGTATTTTAATTATACGACAATATCTGTTAACTTGCTGTGGAGCCATTTATGAAATTTGGAATAAAGGTAGAACTATTTCGTCTAGGGAACCGCATAATAGTATGTGTTTAGCGAATTTGTTGCAGCATATGTTGCGATGATTGTCCTTTTGTTATAGTGCATTTATAGTGCACTTTAGGAGTCATTTTACTAAAATTGTGTATTTCTAAGTGTTTACTTAGCAAATGTTTAATGCCTATTTAAGTGCCCATAAATGCGCTCCCTACTCATAAGTGAGTTTATGAAAACCTGACAGGAAATACATCAATAGAGGCTCAGCCTATATGTTTGGAGTAGAATCATTGTGATCACCTTATTGCTTCCCATTTCTTTACTCCCTACCTGAATACTGAGACGTATCTACAGTTTCTCAGACATGAGTTGCATGCCTCTGGACGTTATAAACAGGTTTTTACAGGATGGTGCACCATCTCATTTCAACCGGATAGTACGTAATTTCTTGAATAATAAATTTGGGCATAGATGATTTGTAATAGATACTTTGCAAGGCGAGCTTGATCTGCCGATTTGAATCCAACGGATTTCTTTCTCTGAAGACATTTAAAGTGCCTGATATTGACATTGTGAAAACATTACTACATTTAATTTGGCTACATACACTATAGGAATTTGTAACAGAACCTTTAGGTCAGGTATACAAGAGAAGGCTATTTCGAGCATCTATATAACCTTCAATTTTGTCTTCTAGCTCTGTAATAAATGATTTTTAGACCCCTATTTACATAAAAGTCTCCGAAATATTTCATAAACATAGAGGTAAACATCATAAATACGAAGTACATAACTTTCAAACAAAACAAGAATTTCTTGTCACAATAGATGGTTTGTGGGATAGCTGAGCGCCTGTATCGACTAACATTGGGGTTGCCATTTGCAGCTAATATCTACTAGCACCGAAGTAAAGAGGTGCAAGTTTATGGATCGATTCTTGCAAATATGAAGAGGGTGTGGGAGATGATGTTTAGCATCCTTTGCACATTTTCAAGTGCTGCAAGCCAATTGGCTGCTGGCTCCCCTGCACATTCCGATCGATAAAGAACCTACTTTGGATAAAAACACCAACATGCACGGACATCTGCTGTTTTACGCTCACATCACTTTTGCTCATTCTTCCGTGTACTTCCAGACATACTTTCATATTTCGTTGTAGGCGTAAGAACAAAAGAAGGCAAATCGCATTGAAATTCCAGTATAAGAATGAGAGAAAAACGAATAGTTACTTACCACTTTAAAAATGATTATTAAAGACGCTATCAATCACCAGGATGATACCGCCGAAGCCGGTGTGCCAGTATTTTGTCAGTAAATCTACAGACACATAATCAATATATTTAATTTAATCCACGCCAACTGATAAAGGTACTTTACTTATTCCTTTAGTAATAATTGAATAAATTGTTTTATTGTCTTATCAATCCAAAAACTGGTCTTCAAGTTATATTTCATACATAATGATTAAATTAATTAAATTTCATAATAATAAAAAAATAATTTTAACTCAATTATTAATCTTCCGGGATGTCACTTTTAAAATCATCAATCTGGGCCCGGTTTGTGCTCGAGACCTTGGGATCTCGTGCTCAGAGTTACTAGACATTCATCTTTCAGAATAAGGGAAAATCTCCAACATTAAGTGATATACGGTGATGAATGAAAGATACTAAAAGGTGTTCAGGATCCATAGAGCCTAAACTTACCCGAACTTCATCTTTCAGAATAAGGGAAAATCTCCAACATTAAGTCATATACGATGATGAATGAAAGATACTAAAAGGTGTTCAGGATCCATAGAGCTTAAACTTACCCGACATTCATCTTTCAGAATAAGGGAAAATCTCCAACATTAAGTCATATACGATGATGAATGAAAGATACTAAAAGGTGTTCAGGATCCATAGAGCTTAAACTTACCCGACATTCATCTTTCAGAATAAGGGAAAATCTCCAACATTATGTCATATACGATGATGAATGAAAGATACTAAAAGGTGTTCAGGATCCATAGAGCTTAAACTTACCCGACATTCATCTTTCAGAATAAGGGAAAATCTCCAACATTATGTCATATACGATGATGAATGAAAGATACTAAAAGGTGTTCATGATCCATAGAGCTTAAACTTACCCGAACTTCATCTTTCAGAATAAGGGAAAATCTCCAACATTAAGTCATATACGATGATGAATGAAAGATACTAAAAGGTGTTCAGGATCCATAGAGCTTAAACTTACCCGAACTTCATCTTTCAGAATAAGGGAAAATCTCCAACATTAAGTCATATACGATGATGAATGAAAGATACTAAAAGGTGTTCAGGATCCATAGAGCTTAAACTTACCCGACATTCATCTTTCAGAATAAGGGAAAATCTCCAACATTAAGTCATATACGATGATGAATGAAAGATACTAAAAGGTGTTCAGGATCCATAGAGCTTAAACTTACCCGACGTTCATCTTTCAGAATAAGGGAAAATCTCCAACATTAAGTCATATACGATGATGAATGAAAGATACTAAAAGGTGCTCAGGATCCATAGAGCTTAAACTTACCCGACATTCATCTTTCAGAATAAGGGAAAATCTCCAACTTTAAGTCATATACGATGATGAATGAAAGATACTAAAAGGTGTTCAGGATCCATAGAGCTTAAACTTACCCGACATTCATCTTTCAGAATAAGGGAAAATCTCCAACATTAAGTCATATACGATGATGAATGAAAGATACTAAAAGGTGTTCAGGATCCATAGAGCTTAAACTTACCCGAACTTCATCTTTCAGAATAAGGGAAAATCTCCAACATTAAGTCATATACGATGATGAATGAAAGATACTAAAAGGTGTTCAGGATCCATAGAGCTTAAACTTACCCGAACTTCATCTTTCAGAATAAGGGAAAATCTCCAACATTAAGTCATATACGATGATGAATGAAAGATACTAAAAGGTGTTCAGGGTCCATAGAGCTTAAACTTACCCGAACTTCATCTTTCAGAATAAGGGAAAATCTCCAACATTAAGTCATATACGATGATGAATAAAAGATACTAAAAGGTGTTCAGGATCCATAGAGCTTAAACTTACCCGAACTTCATCTTTCAGAATAAGGGAAAATCTCCAACATTAAGTCATATACGATGATGAATAAAAGATACTAAAAGGTGTTCAGGATCCATAGAGCTTAAGCTTACCCGACATTCATATTTCAGGAATACGGAAAACCTCCAACGTTATGACATATCGGACGATGAATGAAATGATGTTCAAATGAGCCCAGGATACATAGAGCTTAGAGTTATCATTCATTTTTCAGGATAAGGGAAGTCATCTCGGACGATGAATGAAATGATATTCAAATAAGTCCAGGATCCATAAAGCTTCGAGTTACCACATTAATTTTTCAGGATGACGGAAACCCCGGAAGAAACCTTATCGAGATAACTCATTCTGATCAAGATTCGAACTCGGGATCTCTTTAACGTGAGTCGGACACGCAACCACCTCGCTACAGAGGCGGCCTATGTTAATGTTCGTGTATTATGTGAATATTAAGTAATTTTGTTATTAAATACCATGAACTAAAAAATAAAGTAGAACAGTTTAAAATGTCACTTCTTTAGCTATCTAAAAATTATTCTGCCACTCCGATCGAGTGGCACTTCCCGAAGTTGGGGAGAAGTTGAGGAAGCCAGACGCTCCGTCGATCTCTCACTTCCTTTTGTGCATCAGGTAACTTCTCGAGCGTTATTTGGAATATCCGGGCTATTCGCAATTAAAATTACAAGAGGAAAGAAGAGAATGCAGGTAAACGAGACCAATTCGTTGTTTCAATGTAGTAATGCCGTTGGTGAGGATATGCAACCGAGGGATCTCCGTTCCGGAGCACGCAAGTCGACTGCAGTGGCGTTACACACCTCTCGCTCGTCTAGCCTGCGGTTGCCGATAACTATCTCTACAGATTGTATCCAAGATCTGGGAAGGGAAGTCTAGACATCGAGGTCAACTGTTGCCGATATAATCTCAAAATATGACGAAACAGCATAGTTCTCATGTCGTTCCTTTAGTGTCTTATTTATCCTGGTTTGCAGACACAGGCACTTGAGAAAATCAAACGCTTTCAACTCACTAATTTAAATTACCTTTTATTAATACTTCCCTTTAATATCAATGTATTTTTCATTCGATGCAACAATGGTGCCACTTTTCCCTAAGCAAAAAAAAAAAAAAAAAAAAAAAAAAGTAATCATATGGTGCTACGTCAGGACTGTATATTCTGACATTTAGAGCAATCAGATATTCAGTTGCTCTAATGTATACCCAGATGTGTTTCTATGTCAAATTATCTTTCTTTTTCGGCCCTTTTAACGAATGTTTTCGCACTAAAACAGGCATCTGTGTATCATTAGACAGTAACAGTACGTCTATCTTCTAATAATAGGGCTGTTCAATAAAAAAATATAATTTTTTTACGGTCATAATTTCTCGCACAAAAATTCAACCTTACTATATTCTGTTAGCTTAATGTGAAACAAACACGCCGTAGTAATTTTATTGTTGGTACTCCTTGTTCCAGCCTGTGAGAACCATTCAGACATGTTCAGTATCGCCTACCACTGCAATGGAGTTAACACGCGAGAAACAATATGGGGCTTTGAAATTCTGCTGTCGTCTCAACAAATCTTCAGTTGAGGCCTATACAATGTTACAGGAGACCTATGGAGATTCTGTTCTTCCCTACAGCACAGCTCGAAGGTGGTTTAAAATGTTTAAAGAGGGGAGAGAATGAATTTCAAAGGGAGGTGGACCCAACGCTCCAGTTACTACTCTTACGGAAGAAAACATCAACACTGCTGCTGCCATTGTGAGAGAAGATCAACGAATTACCTTAAGATCATTTTCTAAAATACTGAACATTTCATCGGGTGCCACCCACACGTTGGTGACAGAAACATTACACATGAGACGTGTTTATGCGCGATGGGTTCCAAGACTGTTGATTCGCAGTTAAAGTTGATGTTAGAGGAAGATCCGGAGTTTCTCTCAAACGTAATCACTGCTGATGAACCTTGGCTACATCATTTTGATCCTGAGAGCAATCAGCAAGCTCAGTGTGGAAATCTCCCTCATCACCAACCCCCAAAAAGCAAAAGTGGTTGCTTCTGCTGGGAAAGTTATGGTCATCTCATTCTTTGTAATTCATGGAATCGTTTATCAGCATGTTGTACCTGCACAGATCACTAACTGGATAATACTACAGGGATGTCCTGAAAACAGTGCAAGTGCATATCAGGCGCAAAAGACCACATTTTCGTGAAGCAGTACCAATACTCTATAAATTCATAAAATTCCGCCGATGTTTTTCAAGAAGTGCTCAAACAGCGACAACTTATCACTAACAGCAGTTCTTGGGAGTACTTCAAGTAATTCATCACTAAGGGGAAAAAAAACCAATCACTGGAACAATTATAAACATTTCCCTTATATGACCCACCCATCTCTTCGTGAAATGGCATTTGTAAACCGATGTTCACATTGCATAAGCCTTAATGACCATTTGCTTTCGAAATCATAAACCAGAAATGTTCTGCATTCAGATTTATTTTTTTGGTGAACACAAGATATTTAAAAGACGATAATTGTACAAACTATTACAGAAAATCGAACTATGTACTTGGCAATCAACTCTCAAAACATTATAAATTGTGCTATGTAAATAAATACACTTGTTTTTACACACACAGTTTCAAATTTTTCAATGCCGCCCCCGTAAACGCCATTATTTTAAAATAAGTGACAGGAGTTGTACCGAATGCTATAATATACCTATACAAACAACTATGAAACAAAAGGTAGAACCATTCTCAATAATCAGTTCCACAGTTTGAAATCAAATTGACTCGTAGGTTTAAAAAATAATAAAAAATAAAAAAAAAAAAGCCCAGCTTACTCCTCATGCGTATCAGTCCTTTACGGTTCCAAATTCAACAGCTTTTTGTAATATTTGAAGCATTTGCTGTGGATAGATTACATATTTTAATACCGAAATTATTGAACCATTGGTTAAATAACTTTGTAAAGAAATGATGCATAATAATTTACATACCTTAAAATCAATGTATTTATAATGTAGGAGATTTAATTCTACATTCCCAAGCAGTTGAAAAGTCACTTCAAATAGTCCATTTATTAGTCTACATCAGTCAACTTAACTGGCATTTGTCATACACACCCACGTGTACCTCGAGAGAACGATCGTCACTGGAGCAGCCAATAGCACGGAGATGGCCTCAATCCTTCCTCATTACAAATCGTCATTACCTCACATTCGTCGGTAATGTGAATAAAAGTATTATTTATCTGACGAATGAGTACAGTTGTTATGGAAGGAGGTTTAGAAAGTTCAGAGAAGGCGGGAATATATTACAGTACATTCTGACCATCAGTACAGCGTACGTAACACGACACGACACGAGGGCTGTTCAATAAAGAATGATCACTTTTTTTTTCTTTTTTTTTTTTTTTGACAACGTACCTTTACTCATCCTCATAATTTTGATGGTCCTTCTCAAAAGTCTCCCCTGAATGCGATGTACTTGTCCCAGCGTTTCTGCCAGTCTTCAAAGACATGCTGGAAACCATTTATGAGAGATTCTTCA
Organism: Mantis religiosa; assembly: GCA_030765055.1. NCBI lineage: Eukaryota > Metazoa > Arthropoda > Insecta > Mantodea > Mantidae > Mantis > Mantis religiosa. The sequence continues at coordinate 196,734,901 of CM060949.1, read as the reverse complement.
AAATCGCCTCCGCAGCCTTCACCGCTACTTCTGATGATGGATAATGCCTCCCACGAAGACGTTTCTTCAAGTTAGGGAATAGAAAAAGTTCACATGGGGCTAAATCCGGACTATAGGGAGGGTGAGGGATGCACTTCACGTTGATTTTTGCAAGATATTCGGCAACAACATTGGCAATATGCGGCCGCGCATTATCGTGGTGCAGCATCCAGCCTGCTTCACGGAAATGTGGTCCTTTGTGCCTGACATGGACTTGCAATGTTTTCAGGACATCCCTGTAGTATTGGTCAGTTACTGATGTGTGTGCAGGTACAACATACTGATAAACCATTCCATGAATATCAAAGAATGAGATGAACATAACTTTCCCAGCCGAAGCAGACACTTTTGCTTTTTTAGGGGTTGGTGATGGAGATTTCCACACTGAGCTTTGCTGTTTGCTCTCAGGATCAAAATGATGTAGGTAAGTTTGCTGATGATATATGTTTGTTATATATAGATAACTCTGAGCACCAGCTGATATATGACATACAGCAAGACCTGAATGCATTGAATAGCTGGTTTAAGGGCAATAAGTTAATATTAAATGTCTGTAAAACAAAATATATGTTATTTCATAAAAGATCATACGTGCCAGTAGTAAATAACAAGATACATGTTGATAATGCAGTGATTGAAAGAGTAACAAAAATCACATATCTAGGTTTGATTCTAGACAGTACGCTTACATGGAAGGACCATATCATGCATGTAAAAAATAAGATTCTTCCTGTGTTAGCTGTAATTCACAGGCTGAAATTCAAAGGATTCAGTGTAAATCATTTACGAAGTATCTACCATGCTTTAATTCAATCTCATTTGGATTACTTAAACATCTTATGGGGTAACTCTGTTAAATATTTAATTCATGACCTCGAAGTACTTCAAAATCGTGCCTTGAAAATAATCTACAATCTACCCTTTAGAACAAACACAAAAACACTCTACCATGTAACAAACATTTTACCATTACAAGTAAACATAGAGTTGTCCTTGATAATATATCCCAACAAAAAAAAAAAATAATATTCTAAAGTCCAATCTAACATTTGAAAGCTCCTCACATATATATAATACAAGAAATAAAGGAAACTTAACAAAACCAACAGTGAACACTTTTACTTATGGCCTGAACAGCTTAACCTCACACGTTATCAACTTACATAATGCGCTGCCACTGGAACTGAAAGGCTGCAGGAACATGAAAGGTTTTAAAAGGAAAGTTGCTGAAAATTTACTGAAGGCATATATAGATAGCTGATAAAGTGTTACACATTTATAGCTGGTTTGAAAGCTGAACTGTTTAAAAATTAATATGGAGTAATGTCCCATAGAATATGTAGCTTCTATTTTTCTGTTAAGTTCTTTGTTGCTATTATTTCTTGAGTTATAGTGAATGTCTGTATCTTTGTATGTTTCATATATGTTATTCTTGTACGGTAATTTATTCCTACTGTTGCATATGAAAATGTAATATAAGTATTGTTAAGGGCTGTTTGCCATCATTTTATATATTTTTGTACTGTTCCCTAGCATGAGCTATGGCTCTGGGAACTTTTTCAGATAACAATAAATACATAAATAAAAGTTTCATCAGCAGTGATTACGTTTGAAAGAAACTCCTGATCTTCCTCTAACATCAACTTTAACTGCATGTTAACTACATTGCAGCGGTAGGCGATACTGAACATGTCTGAACTTGCCTGGTTCTCACAGGTGGGAACCAGGAGTACCAACAATGAAACTACTACGGCTTGTGTGTTTCACATTAAGCTAACAGAATATGATAAGATTGAATTTTAGTGCGAAAAATTATGAGCGTAAAAAAATTATAATCATTCATTATTGAACAGCCCTCGTACATGCTAAATCGATATTCCATGTCTTTTGAGTATTCTCCAGAACGTGTCCTTCTACCTTCAAAAGGGATCTTTTCATGAGTTTACGTACTGTAGGAATTTCTTCGTTCACTGCCGTTGCTTTACGTAATAATTACGTTTCCCTTCTTTACAAAACATTAACACAATGGACATTGTCTACTTTCTGGGCGTATGGCGGTGTTTGCATTTTTTCTTGATTCGAACCAGTTCACTGTAAGACTCAACTGCTGTACAGAAAATGTGACAATACTCACTGTTGGCCATCTACAACGCCACTGACAACGGGCTCTTTATGAAGGCGTGTATACAAGCAAGACTGCGCTCCCATTCATGTTTTCCAGTGTACACACATATCAAGTTGCCCCTCTTCACGCCTTGAGGTGTCGTCACGCACCTCTCATGTCTACATGCTGACATATCGCTTAGCAACGTTTATGCTAATGGCAACATCATTTCCTCAGTACACGGCAAACATCTCTGTTCGAGACGCCGTGTCATGCTCCAGCTTCAACACATGACCCATAAATTAAAAGTGTATTTTCTCGCACTGGAACAATCAAATTCTTGGGTCATTCCATTGCCTCGAGGTTGGAACAAGACCATTGCATCCCTTTATCCTTGGATTGCAAATCTTATCTACATCAATGTTAGTTTTAAATGAACTTCCGACACTCACTACTCCAAGCGGAACATAACAGAATATACACTTCTGCGACGTTTTCATTGCAAGAACAGCGTGTAATCATTTGTTTTATCCATTTTCGTGGTGTGGGACCTATTGAAATTCAAGGCTAGTTGACTGTGGCATGTGGATGTGTCTAATGTGCGTTCCTGGGTGCGACAGTTCAATGAAGGCAGAACATCATGTGACAAACCAAGATAGTCACGGCCTCGCATCAGCCGGTCTGACGACATGATCCAGCAAGTGGAGAACGTTGTTTTGGAGGATCGCCGATTGAGCATTTTCAGAACTTCATGCAGGATTGTGTGCATCCCACGGTAATGCCAATTTTGGAGGCGATGTCTGCAACTGTCTTCGTTTGTTATCACACGATGTTCTGTCTTCATTGAACTGTCGCACCCATGCCTCACTCAACTAGCGATGAATTTCAATACGTGTCACACCACGAAAATGATGAAAACGATTACACGCTGTCCTTAAAATTTAAACGTCGCCATTTTAAGTATCAAAAACAGTCCTTAGTCTCGTCGCTGCCACGAGAGTTCTATGCACTGTACAGTGCTGTCATCTCTAAAACGCATTCACAAAGAGTCCACGTGTATTAAAAAAAACAGAAGTTCCTTTCTGGTTCCAGCCCTAAAAAAATTGGTGTTATAATTTCAACGCAACAGGTAAAAAGGGGAAACTAAAGTGCATTTATAAAACTATCTTCAATGAAACAGTAGATGAATTCAAAGACCTCAGCAAGGGTCCCGTTCGTCAGGTGCTACCGGATGTGGAGTTGTATACAACCAAAATGTAATCAAATATAAACTAAATGATATAGCTCGGAAGCCCTTAAAAATAATTAAGAATTCCAGTGCATTAAGTTTTCTGCTTTGTACAGATTCACGAAGTGTAAATGAAAGTATCCTAAGCCATACAAACAAAGAACTTCAAGCAGCTTTGTAATATAATTCATCATTCATCTTTTTATGGATACTCTCCCACACCGGCATTATTGGCAATGAACAAGCCGACAAAGAAGCTAAGGAAGCTACAATACTCACCACCCACACGTAAAGATCAGTCCCTCACACCGATCCTGCCCGCCTCTGTAGCGTGGTGGCAGCATGTCTGCATCGAGTTCAAGAGTTCCCGAGTTCGAATCTCCGTCAGGGTGAGTTACTTGGATAAGGTTTTATCCGGGAGTTTCCCTTATCCTGAAATACGAATGGCATGTAACTAAGCTCTATGGACCCTGGGCTCATTTGAGCATCATTTTACCCATTCCATTCATCACCCGATATAACTTAACGTTGGAGGACGTAAATTACGAGGGCTGTTCAATAAAGAATGACCATAATCCTTTTACGGTCATAATTTTTCGCACTAAAATTCAATCTTATTGTATTCTGTTAGCTTAATGTGAAACAAACACGCCGTGTTTCATTGTTCGTACTCCTGCTGGGAACCTGTGAGAAACATGCAAGTTCAGATATGTTCTGTATCGCCTACCACTGCAGGCAACATGCAGTTAAAGTTGATGTTAGAGGAAGATCCGGAGTTTCTTTCAAACGTAATCACTGCTCATGAAACTTGGCTACATCATTTTGATCTTGAGAGCAAACGGCAAAGCTCAGTATGGAAATCTCCTTTATCACCAACCCCTCAAAAAAGCAAAAGTGGTTGCTTCTGCTGGCAAAGTTATGGTCATCTCATTCTTTGATATTCATGGAATGGTTTATCAGCATGTTGTACCTGCACACACATCAGTAACTGGACAATACTATAGGGATGTCCTGAACAGGCGGAAAAGACCACATTTCCGTGAAACAGACTGGATGCTGCACCAGGATAATACGCGGCCACATATTGCCAATGTTGTTGCTGAATATCTTGCAAACATCAACGTGAAGTGCATCCCCCACCCTCCCTATAGTCCGGATTTAGCCCCATGTGACATTTTTCTATTCCCTAACTTGAAGAAACGCCTTCGTTGGAGGCATTATCCACCATCAGAAGCAGTGGTGAAGGTTGCGGAGGCGATTTTGAAGGATCTGTCAAAAAATGGTTTCCAGCATGTCTTTTTAGACTGGCAGAAACGCTGGGACAAGTGCATCACATATAGGGGAGACTATTTTGAAAAGGGCCATCAAAATTATGAGCATAAGTAAAGGTACATTGCCAAAAAAAATTGTGATCATTCTTTATTGAACAGCCCCCGTTAAAAAAAAAAAAAAAAAAAAAAAAAAAAAAAAAAAACTGAAACCCATTTCAGCAGCTTAAACAAGAAGTTGTTAATACTGCATTAAGAAAATGCCGCAATAAGCTTTCAGAAATCAGAAACTCAGTTGTCAACGACAGTCAAATCTACCTAAAGAATAGAAAGGACCAGATAATCTAAACCCGGTTACGAATTGGTCATTCGAAATTGTCACATGAGCACCTCCTAAATAAAAGTAGAGCGAATTTGTGTAACTATTGTAGGTAATATTCACAACAAAGCATATATTTGAATGCAAATATTTAGAACCTTACAGACAAAAATGGAAAGTTTCTTCACAACAAAAGAAGCACTCAATATTTCCACAAGTTTTCAATTTATACATAGCATTAAACTATCAATGTCATTGTGACTAGATACCCTGCTAATACTATTGATTTATAAATTGTTTACCATACGGTATTATGATTATTTCATTACTGCTATTGTTCATATGCGGTTTCCAATATGTTTGCATTGAAACACAATGTAAATTTTCTTGTATCTACATGGTCGCTCATGTTGTTGCGCATTTGTTCATGTGCCCTAAAATAATTTTTTTAAAAAAAAAGGCATCCACGACACTCCACTCTAATCTGCTGCAACTTTCCCCTCCCCCCACTTTCATAATAGGTACCAAGGTAAGGCATTCCAGTAAAAAAATCGATATGGCAATTTCACAAAAAAATAATAACTTTTGATACTCAGGTAATTAAAAAAACACATTTTTAACAACAAAGAAAAGGGGACCGATGTCTGTTCATGTATCTGTGAAGAGCCGAACAAAAAGTAGCACATAGTTCAGCATATGACAGGAAGATCTCCAACAAAATGACACAACCTCAAGCGAATGTTTACACGAAAAAGTCTTCGAAAATATTGATTTGCACAAAATTACTCAATTGATTTCGATTAAAATACCATATTATTAATACATTTTAGGACAAATGAAATGTACATCTTACATTTTGAGAGAATGTCTTCTGGAGTCTCTTCATTCTTGGTGAATTTTGTATCACTGATAAACTGTAATATCTTATTTCAGTTGACAGTTCCCGAGATATTCCTTCTTATTAGCAAGAACTGTTAATACTTGCTCAAACGGGAAGTCATTATTCTCTACTTTTCCTACTTAAGCAAACAGAACGCTATTTCGCAGATATCACATAGCGTACAGCATGTAAAACTTTTGACTATCGGTTAAAGCCTACTGTATCCCTATATTTAGCTTGCACCTACAAGGAAAGGTATTAACAATAACATAATTTACATAAAATATTGAATAACTTGAAACAGAAGCTCTTTTTTTACAAATTGCTAAGTAGATAAAGTCATATGAAAGTAAAACTTCAAGTGCTGTCGCTATTCAGTTATTTCATGTCAAGGAAAGACTGTAGAATACGTAAAATATAAAGCTATTAACAGTGAAGCAAACAAATATATACAAATGTAACAATTTGTAACTTGAAACATCACTTTTTCTTATAAATTGTCCGTTCGTAACGATGGCGACAGCTTTGTTGTTTGCGGTTGAAGATGTGTAAAAGTTTTACACGAAATCGGATCCCGGAAAAGTACCATTTTTTATAAGTGAAGTTTTAAGTTACAAATTGTTATATTTGTATAAGACTGTAGAATTTCAAGGAAACGATTTCAAACATCTGACTATCGACTGCACTTTTTGCGTTCTCTGTAAGATAGGTGGCAGCGTAACTGCCTCACGTTCAAGAAGTCACAACTGTCAATCTGGGTCAGGATGGTTTATCTGGATAAGGTTTCTTCTGAGATTTTCCCTTATCCTGAAACTGTGGTAACTCTAAGCTCAATGGATCCTGAGTTCATTTGAACATCACATCATTCGTTGTGCGATATGACTTAACGTTGGAGGTTTTCCCTTATCTTGAAAGATGAATGTCTCCTAGCTCTAAGCTCTATGGACACTGAGCTAACTTGACTATCATTTTATTCATTGTCCGATATGACAACGTTGGAAGACGTAAATTTAAAATGAAAAAAGTAACAAAAAAACTTATATAAGATTCTCCATTGTTATCCCATGCTGTGGGTCAACTTCTTGCAGTTAGATAAAGACAGAACCCTCCAAAATCAGCAGTCAAAGGTCAAAGAGATGCACAAAGGCGCCAAGATGGAGTTCTTCCAGATGTCCAGCAAGTTTTCACCGTTGTCCCTATATGGAAGATGACTTCACCAGTCTCTCCTTATAGGACATGTGCGCATGCCTTATACGATAGCAATGTTCGCCCGTTAGCAACAAGGGAGCACAGATGCGTCACACAGCCATAACTCTTGTCCCAAAAATCTTATGACATGACGCCTGTCCGAATTCTTCTTCCGTACGGTTCGTCAACCTCGGGCCCCGAATGCTCCTATAGTCTTAAATAATCTATCTCTGCGCCTGAAACCTGGGAGACATATGCTTATTAAAATTTTACACAAAAGTACTGATATCAACATTTAAATCTTTAAAACTTGAGTTTCCCTATATTTTTTGGACAATTTCCTTCTCTTTGTATGTTTATTTAAAGAGAAACCTTAATTTATAGTCACGCTGCTCGAACCGTTACCATGGATTTTTCTTTGTTAACAGAAACCTCTCAGATAACGCACTGATTACTCCACATAGAGTAAACATGTCATTTGTGATTCCTGCGAATTCCATTGGCGTTCATTGGTGCTAGCACAGGGTCGGGAAGCGGCGCCACTTCCCCTCTCACTCTTCCAAGAGCAATCAGCGCGTTATCTGAGAGATTAATATTACCAAAGATAAATCCATTGTAACGGTACGAGCAGTACGACAATACACAACTTGCTCACTTTGTTCTCGGGCAGCAAGCCAGGTGAAAAGACGATTAGATATCAACATTTCGGGATTGTGCATCTCTCCCATCATCAGAATATTTATAAAATGTTATAGCCACAAATGAAACACTGGATATAACACCAATATAAACAAAGACAAAACACTATCAAAATTTGCATTTCTAAACAAAAGACTGTTTTCAGTAAATTAAATGCCAGGTCAGGAGATGGCGTGAGTATAGAAAATTGTCAAAGAAACGTAACTACTTAACTTGATTATCAAGGTGTATTGATCTTTGTTTCTTAATTCGACGGATTTCCATTTTAAGGCCAGTTTCCAAGAGGAGCTGAACTCAAATCCAGCATCACGATTAAGCGTGCTCCTCTCGGAGGAAATAACCAAAGCCTCCTTAATTCTCCGCTCCCAGTAACCGATGGTCTCCCGAAAATTGGCTGTATGGTCGTTATCAAAGCAATGCTCTGCCAGTCCAGACTTCTCAGACTGCATTCCACGAATGCTCCGTTCAGGTTCGGTTATTCTGGTAGCGATGGTCTTTCCGGTTTGTCCTATATACGGTGTCCCATGTTCACAGGGAATGCGGTACACTCCCGGAACTTGGAAGTTCAGTTTGTTTTTCACTGGTCTCAACAGATATTTAATCTTCGGAGGTGGCTTGTGGGTGATCCTGATTTTGTATTTGACGAGAACTCTGCTTATTCTGCCGGATAGGTTGTCAGTAAACGGGATGCAGGCTGTAGCGGTAGGCTTATCTGATGCTTACTGTATTACAGGTTTCCCTTTAGTAGCTCTGATGATGGAGGCTTCAACGTCATATTTGGAGTAGCCGTTTTGACGGAAAGTTAGTCTGAGGTGCTGTAATTCTTGTTTTAGGTGGCTGGGTTCAGATATAGACAAAGCTCTGTGGGCCAGTGTATTGAGAACTCTCAGTCATTGAGACTTATGATGGAAAGTATGAGCGTTCAGATAGAGATCGGTGGTGTATGTAGGCTTGCGATATACAGCATGCTCCAGTGTACCGTTGCTGTTTTTTGAAACAAGAATGTTCAGGAATGGAAGAGCTCCAATGTTCTCCACTTCCATGGTAAACTGTATTTGAGGTCGAAGGCTGTTGAGATGCGCAAGAAAGCTAGGCTAAGTGTCTGATCCATGTGGCCAAATTACAAAAGTGTCGTCCATGTATCTATAGAATATAAGAAATACAACTTGTGTCCCACCCCACAAACACTGCACCCTTACTTTTCTACAAGGATTTGCAGTTTCAAAATTGCTTCAAGTAAGTGTTTATGCATTTCTGCCTTTAAAATGAAACATTTCAAACAAAAACTCCATTAGAAACCTCTGCAACTTCAAGTAGTGTTAAACTGCTATTATTGTTTATATTGGCTTGATTTTCTTTCCTAATCTCTAAAAAACAGCAATGTGGATTATATATAGGGACGTAATAAGCAGGAAATGCACTGCTTCTACAAAACGAGATTACATCGACATGCATATAAATATGGAGCATCAACAAAACATTTCATGCCATCTGTTGGTACATCAGAAAATTACTTGCAGAAGTGTCTCCTGTGTATCAATTCAATATCGCAATGCTAAATTTTACACACGAATTACGTATATGAAAATACAAAATTAATGTATCACTGACAATTAAAGGCGAAGAAATTATTTAAATCTTTTCTATGTAATAAACATCCCTGATTGGACAATTCATTTTTCACAAAAAAACCTTTTGGCAAATTTTTGTTCTACTTTAATTTTTCTCATATTAAGAGTCTTTAACTAGCTCACAATAACTTCTTTACCTGTGAAGTATCTTGGGGTACTACTGGACACTCGACTTACTTGGAACGCCCACATCTGTCGGTCTGTTACACTTGCGTCTACACGGCTCTCAAAACTGTACCCTTTACTCAACAGGAGCACCTTACTTGGTTATGAATTCTCACTTCTTCTTTACACATCTCTGGTCCGTCCCATGTTTACCTATGCAGCTCCAGTCTGGGGTGGCACCAGTAAGACTAATCTCCGCCGACTGCAGGTATTACAAAACAGGGTGCTCCGTACAGCTACAAATGCTCCATGGTTCGTCAGAATCCAACAACTTCATCACGAGTTTGGTCTACTACTCGTTCAACAGTACATCCGCCGGCTGGCACGACCTTTCTTTTACCATCTCCAGGAGGTCCCTGGAGCTGTTACGTACAATCTCGGCGCTCGCACTCGACAACCAACTCGGCTCAAGCGCAGACTGCCACAAGATCTTCTCCTGATTGACCTCTCCAGTACAGACGACCCAGACGAGTGATACCTATCAAACTTAAAGTCCTCAATTTGTGTTACAGTGATCCTGCCATGTTTAGGTGGAGGAGTCGTTCACGGCTACCTCAATTGTTATGTGTACTGTTACTAAGCTTCTCAATAACAAACATCTGTAAAGCATACTTGCTGATCGATGGATTAACTTGCTAACAGAAGATACTCTAAGGCATGCAAATACTTGGTTTAGAGCCAATGGTTTCCTGCTAAATGAGAACAAAACTGAACAACTTACATTTAGTTTGCGTGAGACTTCTTATGAAAATTGTTCAAGGAATGTAAAATTTTTAGGTGTGGTTGTGGACAATAGGCTGACATGGCAACCCCATATCAACTATATTACAGCGAAGCTGTCCAGAGTTATATATTTAATCAGAAATTTGAAAAGTCATGCACCTGATTCGTATTTAAGAACAGCCTATTTTGCATTCTTCCACAGTATAATCTCATATGGCATTTTACTCTGGGGAAGCAGCAGTCATATTTCTACTATCCTAATATTACAAAAAAAAAAAAAAAAATTCGTACCATCTCAAATTCAGATAAATTTGCACATTGTAAAGCTCTATTTATAAAATTAAGAATTATGACTGTGATAAATGTATATATTTATAATACTCTCATCTATGTAAAAAGTAACTTAACCGACCAGCTATTCAGGCAGGATATTCATAATTATAATACTAGGTTTAATTATAAACTCAATATACCATATCATAGATTAACTAAAACCTCTAACAGCTTTGAAGTATTGGGCATTAAACTATATAATCAATTACCTTTAGAATTAACTGAATTATCAGGTAATACATTTAAATGCAAATTATATGAATGGTTAGTTTCCAAACCTTATTATTCAATACAGGAATACTTTAACAGGTTGACTTATGTCATGAAGTATTCTTATTTCCTCATTTTATTTTAAGTCTCTATATTTGTATATCTAATGTAAGCACTTTCATTGATTTTTTTTATCTTCACTGTATTATAACTGTATTAATTTGTACTCTATTTTTGACTTTGTCTATTGCTGTAATAAGCTTAACGAAAATAAATCATCAATATTAAAAAAAAAAAACGTTTTTACCTAAATTTCCTTTTACATTTGTGGATTTTCCTTTGAATGAATGCAGTCTAGAAGTTCTTAATTGAAGGCCAGGCGATTAAAGAAGGCACTTTAGGCTGGCCCCGTAGCTCAGAGCACCTGCCTGCAGTGCTAGGGGTCCCGGGTTCAATTCTCGGCGGTGGGGGTGGAGATTTTTTCCGGCCAAGATATTTCCTCATCTTCCAGAGAATCTGGAAGTGTGAATTAGAGTGCATGATCTAATGATTAAAACCCAACGAATACGAGTTAACATCTTCGATAAGTTCCAAAGGCAAACGGCCGCTGATAACACCATCGGAGTTAAGGAGGGCTATAAATGGAAGAAGAAAAAAAGGGCGCTCTTGTTTGGGAGTCTTACGAAGGAATTTTAGCAACAAGAGTCCAGAAAGCTATACACGACGTTTCCATGGTGGCAACTGTGAAACAAATCGTGAAAGAAACGTCTACACAACTGAGGCCAAGAAAACCTCCAGCAGAAGCATATGGATATCAAAACGTTATTCATTTATTATATCCTGCATATCCAAAGTACAACAGAATTTCTAAGCCAAGACATAGAGACCAGATCTTAAAAGATTTGATTTATCAGTGAAAGTCTAAGGTATCCTCATATTCCCAGTGCACCTATAAAAATAAATATTTAAACCATTACTGCAGAGGCTTATTCGGATTAACAAGAAACAGAAAAAAATGAGGCACTACAAGAATTATTTGTAGAAGAGTAAGAAGGTATTTCACTAGTCGGTTAATTGGTCCTTAAAACAGAAATGAAGACTACGGAAGTCCGACTAACATGCAATACTGGTAATAAGATGGTTGCTATACTGCCCACACTGGTACTATAGCATTAGTCTGACGAATGAGTACAGTTGTTATGGGAGGCCAGAGAAGGCGGGAATATGGTATGGCACAGTCCGACCATTACAGTGTACGTAACACGATGTATATTTTTGTACTTGCTAAATCGATATTCTATGTCTTTATGTATTTTCCAGAATGTGTCCTTCTACCTTCAAATGGATCATTTCATACGTTTCTGTACTGCAGGAATTTCTCTTCTTTGTTCGTAAAACCCGAAAGAAGTTCTGTCCACAGCACATTTTCCAAACTTTGAATTTTGAACCTCTTTCACTATACTATGTACAGTTCGTTGTGGCATTATGTAACGTAATAATTATACATTTACGTTTATCTTCTTTACAAACCTGTAACACAATGGATATTAATTTTCTTCTTTGTGAGCGTAAGACGGTGTCTTGACTTAATTCGAACCCCTCCACTATAAGAGAATCGACTGCTATACTGCCAAACGATACAGGGAATGGTGACGTAATACCACTGGCTTCCATTGTTGACCGTCTGCATTCATTCTACAGACAGGTTGTAAAGTTACTGCCTGCTTACAGCAAATGTTAGAAAAAGTTGGTGAAAAAACACCAAAAAGAAAAACAATTTACATCGTGGCATTCAATAAAACAAACAACTGAGTATGTAGATGTTCTAAAGGCCTGATCTAGCACTTTGTAATTTATTTTGTTACCAAAAATTAAACAATAAAATGTGTGAAATCACCTTCTTTGTCACGAGATAAATAGAAGAAACGATTGGCTAAACTTAACAAGAAATTCTTTGATTTTCTGACTCGTTATTACATCGCCTGTGTTGAATATTTGGTACGCACGCAGTTCGTGAAGCATGGAGGTGGTCTGGATCTATATTATCATAATGTAGAGCACTCGTGTTAAAGTACCACCCAAGTGGCCATCTGCATGTCTTTGATCTCTCCCGAGAGAGGGAGGGATAGAGAGCCATGCAAACGCTTTATTGCAACAGTTATTCATGATGTGTTTCTCAAAGTGTTGGATAATATCAATACCATATGTTCGATTGCAAGTAGTGTATAAATCGTCTCATATTTTAGCTGATTATCGCTTTCTTTACATGAAAAATGAACATCTTGAATTTTCTGGAAATAGCCTCTTAAGTTCGTCTCCTACGTAACGTACGATGAAGGAAACGATGTTTAAACGAGCCCAGGGTACATAGAGCTTAGAGCATACATTCATCTTTCAGGATAAGGGAAAACCTCCAAAGTTAAGTCACATCGGACGATGAATGAAATATTTTTAAACGAGCCCAGGTTACATAGAACTTAAAGTTACCAGATATTCATTTTTCAGGATAACGAAAAATTTTCAGCGTTATATCGGACGATGATTGAACTGATGTTCAAATGAGTCGAGGGTCTACAGAACTCAAAGTTACTCTGCGTTCATCTTTCGGGATTAGAGAAAAAAACCGAAAACATCTTATCCAGATAACTCACCCTGACCGAGATTCGAAGTCGGGACCTCCTGAAGGTGAGGCAGACATGGTACCATGTAGAGGTGGGCTCTACCTTTGTTTAATTGGTAAACTGTAAGAGATAGAAATATTACATTTTGTTTGTCATAAGAAACATATGGTCTTTTAAACAGGGTCAGAGCAACACATGAACTTCATCATTTTCGAAAATTATTCTTTTAAACGATAGTTAGGGATGGGGGGATTTTCTTGAAGATGTTAACGTTGCTGCGAAAATGCTAAGTTTACGTTTTTAACTATGCTGTACAGATAGGCACAGGGGCCATTTCATAAAAGTGCTGTGTTTGGATTTACGGACCTCAAAGCGTGCTTTTCCTGTGGAATATCGCTATAGAATTGTTTGGTAAAAAATTATTATTTAAAGTAGCAGAAAAATTTGAACGTATTTGGCATAAATTGTATGTTCTAACACGATCTGCAGTTTTTGTGCAGTAAGATTTTATCCATCTCGTATAGTTTACCAGTTACGCAAATGTCATTCAGAATGAATAGGACTTCCGAGGATATTTTCTGAAGTCAAGTTATAAATTTCATGTCATGAAAATTTCTTAAATATATGGCATTTTAATCTTCATCGTTAGGGCCGTTTGTAAAAAAAAAAAAAAAAAAAAAAAAAAAAATGCTCTCAAAATTCTGTTTTTTTTTTTTTTTTTTTTTGGATTGGGGGGATGAAATCGTGTATTGCCAGTAAATTTCAGCGTAATGATTGTGGTAATTGAAAGTCCGCGAACAAACGAAAACACATATTTATGTTTCACTACCTGTTATGTACGTATTCGAAATGATAAAAACAAAACAGTGAAATATTCCACTTCTGTTAACATAATTATTATTATGTCTACCTAAATAAAAATTTTGAATAAAAGAAATCAGAGGGACGTGCACAGCTTTTGGACAAGTGTTTATGTACAATTAAGCGCATGCGTGAAATTTCGCAGCTCGGTCTGGTGCGGAGCGGAGCGGCGCGGCGCGGAATGCGGTGTTGGCATTGACCGCATCAAGGTCAGCGTTTTATATATACCGTCGTCCTCTCTTATCCGGGGCCACTGTTCTCAATGAAGGCTGAGGAGATCCTTAACACCGCCCAGCAGCGTGACTGCCTCCCACGGTGACGATACAGTCTTCCGGAGCAAATTGACACCCTACAAACTTTCATTTTTAGATCTACAAGTAGGTGCTAGGGCAATATTGGGTTTAGGTAGCAGGTGGCTGCTATCATGGCTTTTAAATGTCATTCTCTTTGTATGGACAAGAAATAAATGAATAATTCCCTATATTAGAAAAGTAGAAATACTGGAACTTCAAACAAATAATAAGAAATACTCCTGAAATAATTCACTTAACAAAACAAAATTATTTGAAAAGGTTTAAAAGGATCCACATTTGATTCTGCAGTAACAGTATGTCTCTCTCCTACAGTTCAACAGTAAGACAAAAGTCAGGCAGAATAAAGAGAACTTCTGAGCACATTCTCAGAAAATTCAAGATATACACTTCATTTTATATGGTATTTTAACTAAAACTATTAAAACTACTTTTAGTAAATCATAATTAGAGAAATACTTAATATAAGGGGCAATGAAGGCGAGTGATCCCTTACTTGGAAGTTGTTGAACTTACCTACCAAGTTTGGTATTTAACCTACTTTTACTTTTTGAGTTATTCTGTTCTAAAAATAGGTTTTCGTTTTGCTTTGTTTCGGACATTTAAAATAAATTTCCGTACCTAATTTTTGGGGCCGAGTGCAATACCTTATCTACCTACTATATACGTGAGCTGTTCAATAAAGAATGATCATAATTTTTTTTTTTTACTGTCATAATTTTTGCACTAAAATTCAATTTTATTCTATTCTGTTAGCTTAGTGTGAAACAAACACGCCGTAGTAGTTTCATTGTTAGTACTCCTCGTTCTCGCAAGTTCAGACATGTTCAGTATCGCCTACCGCTGCAATAGAGGCAACACGCGAGGAACAATATGCGGCTTTGAAATTCTGCTGTCGTCTCAACAAATCTTCAGTTGAGGCCTATTGAATGTTACACGAGGCCTATGGAGAATCTGTTCTTCTCTATAGCACAGCTCAAAGGTGGTTTAAAATGTTTAAAGAGGGGAGACAATTTCAAAGGAAGATGGACCCGGTGCTCCAGTTACTGCTCTTACGGAAGAAAACATCAACACTGCTGTTGCCATTGTGAGAGAGGGTCGACGAATTACCTTAAGATCACTTTCTCAAATACTGAACATTTCATTAGGTGCCACCCACACGTTGGTGATACAAACATTACCCATGAGACGTGTTTGTGCGCGATGGGTTCCAAGTCTGTTGATTCCCGAACAAAAGGACATTCGCATGTAGGTCTGCATGCAGTAAAAGTTGATGTTAGAGGAAGATCCGGAGTTTCTTTCCAACGTAATCACTACCGATGAAACTTGGCTAGATCATTTTGATCCTCAGAGCAAACAGCAAAGCTCAGTCTGGAAATCTCCTTCATCACCAACCCCCCAAAAAGTAAAAGTGGTTGCTTCTGCTGGGAAAATTATGGTGATCTCATTCTTTGATATTCATGGAATGGTTTATCAGCATGTTGTACCTGCACACACATCAGTAACTGGACAATACTACAGGGATGTCCTGAAAACATTGCGAGTCCATATCGGGCGCAAAAGACCAATTTTCGTGAAGCAGGCTGGATGCTGCACCACGATAATACGCGGCCCGTTATTGCCAATGTTGTTGCTGAATACGCTGCAAAAATCAACGTGAAGTGCATCAATCACCCTCCATATAGTCCGTATTTAGCTAATGTGACTTTTTTTTCTATTTCCTAACTTAAAGAAACGCCTTCATGGGAGGCATTATCCATCATCAGAAGCAGTGGTGAAGGCTGCGGAGGCGATTTTGAAGGATCTCTCAAAAATGGTTTCCAGCATGTCTTTGAAGACTGGCAGAAACGCTGGGACAAGTGTAGTGTGGTGTTTAAGGGCCCGTCGACAACAAGTGTGGTGTTTAAGGGCCCGTCGACAACAAGGTCATTTGGGCGGGACAAGTGTATCGCCTTCAGGGGAGACTATTTTGAGAAGGGCCATCAAAATTATGAGAATGAGTAAAGGTACGTTGTCAAAAAAAAAAAAAAAAAAAAAAAAAAATCATTCTTCATTGAACAGTCCTAGTACATTGACTTTGAAAATTCAGAAAAGCACAATCAATAACTCGGAAATGGTTCATTAAACAGATTTGCCTGTTTTAACAAGATCTGCATTTTATGCAATAAGCTTCGTCTATCCCTTATGGTTTACCTATGTGAAAGTCATTCAAATGAAGAGGACTTCTAGGAATTCCCAAAACATTCAATATATGTACTTCATTAGCATGAAAATACTTACACATATGCCATACTAATCAAAATCACTATTTATTTTAGAGTAAACAAAACCTTTTGGAGGTGTTTCTTATAAACGATAGTTTGGTTGGGCGTGGGGAGATTTACGAAGCTACAAAACACACTTTTAGTGAAATTTCCGTACGGAATGTTTCAGTGGAATACAATACCTGCACTAGTAATAACGTAGTTGTAAAACTAATATGTCAGATGTTGCACAAGGCGCTTCAGACACGCATCAGAGTTTAACTGCCGTATTTACTCAAAAATAAAAACCTCTGGATTATAATATCCGCCAAGTTTTGTGCCAAGTGCCAAGTAATGTGTCTTACATTCAGTCTGCTTTCTTTAGGCTTTCGTGAATGTATTTGTAGAACCTCGTTCCTAAATTTGTTTACTATGTACTGAATGGTAGAATGCTATTTGTTTAAACTCCGTGCTATTTTTCTTAGAGAATACCCTCTAAGTGCCCAGTATATACAGATACTCCAAAAAGCATTCGTCTAATCATAACACGTGGAATATAACATCCACGATCAGAAAAATATAAATAAGAAACGAACAATAACTATTTCCTTACTATTGGTTGATATCTACATTTAAAAATAAAACCCAATTTGGGGTCATATACTGCTCATTTAATGAAAAGCCCTACGTTATTTAAAATCATGTCCCATTTGATGTCAAACAAGTATTCGTCTAGTAAACACGGTTCCAGGTATGTTGCCTCGCTGACACACACCCCTTACCCTTACTTATGCACTTGTGTTTCATCCTGACAGTTCCATCTCTGTTTTCAAAGCTGTTGACTGCTATTTAAGTAATATGTGTCAAAAAGGTAGTGAAACTACAGAAGTAGAGAGAGAAATTTGCATCAGGTTGTTTAAAAAAAGGAAAATCTTTTCAAGAAATTGGAAAAAAACTATTAGAAGACCTACCATTACAGTGAAGACTATTATATACAGGTTTGATCAGAACAAAACTTACTAAAATGAATCAAGAAGCTTTCGTCCTGCACTAGATCCGAGATGGAGAAACGACAGTTACTTAGAGAAGTCAACAAAAATCCTAACCTAGGTGCTCCAAAACTTGCTATTGCAGTTCAAACACACACAGGAAAGTCCGTTTCAGCACAAACTATAAGAAACGTGCTTTATGAAGCTGAGTATGGAGGCCGAACAGTCCATAGAATATCATACTTCAGTAAAATCAACAGAAAGAAGCGAGTTGCTTTCACAAAAGAACATAAATACGATGGGTTTGATTTCTGGAAAAAGGTTGTATTTACTGATAAGGGTCAATTTGAGCTCTTTTAAGTCAAAAGGGCGAGTAATACTGCCGAATAAAAGAACTGAGCTTGAGGAGAAAAATAACAGCTTCAGTTAAACATGGAGGCGTTTCAGTACTTGTCTGCGGCTGCATGAGTGCAAATGGTGTGGGGCATTTGTCTTTTATTGATGGAATTATGAACCATAACGTTTATATAAACATCCTAAAAACACATCTGCTCAGAAGTGTGAATAATATGAGTCTTACTGAGGATTATATTTTCACACAAGATAATGATCCAAAACACGTAGCTCTAGATGCAAGGCTATGGTTGTATGATACTCCACGATGGATGCCGACACCACCGCAACCTCCATACATGAATCCAATAGAGAATTTGTGGAGTATACATGACAAAAGTATTAGGAATCATCAGTTATCTAATATAAAGGATCTAAAGAACGCTCTACTAGAGGAATGACGTAAAATTACAGTAGAAACAACACAATCTTTGCTGAAATCCATGCCAAGGAGAATGCCAGACATTACAAAGAGGAAATGGAGGGGTTACTAAGTACTAACCGTAACATTCTACAGCATTTTCAGTATACAGACGAATACTTTGCCCGCCTCGGTAGCGTGGTGGTAGCGTGTCCGCCTCACGTTCAAGAGGTCCCGAGTTCGAATCTCGGTCAGGGTGGGTTATCTGGATAAGGCTTTTTCCGGGATTTTCCCTTATCCTGAAAGACGAATGCGGGTAACTCTAAGCTCCAAGGACCCCGGACTCATTTGAGCATCATTTCACCTATTTCATTCATCGTCCGATATGACTTAACGTTGGAGGACGTAAATTACAACAAAAAACGAATACTTATTTTGCATCCTATATTGCATATCTTTACTTTTGAATGTTTAACTATGTTTATGTGAATAGATACTATATGTTTCTTTATTGTATTCTTTTTTTCACTAATCAATAAATACGACAGTGTCCCTGCTGTACTTTATTCTGATGATTTTCCACTATAAATACATCCTTAAACAAACTTATGCATTAGACGAATACTTTTCGGAGTAACTGTAATTACTTGCTTCAGATCAGAACTAGGCTCCTTTTGTTTAGAACGTCTACAACTGTGACCATAAGAGCCTAGATGGCCTTTGACACACATGCATATTGAAGCTGTTTACGACACAGTGGTCATTCTTAACAACCGTACCAATAGGAAAGTTGCATAAAATTGGGGACTCCTTCTTTATTATTGCTACTTCATACAATAATGCGGGTTTTGAAATGAAATCTGTCATTGGGACTTTCTGTTTTATATTTATTAAGCGCACATAAATTACTGAAAGAAAAACAAAAGTTCTTAAGCAAGTAGAGTTTTTTTTAATTTACGTCCTCCAACGTTAAGTCATATCAGACGGTGAATGAATCGGGTGAAATGATGTTCAAATAAATCCAGGGTCCATGGAGCTTACAGTTACCCGACATTTGTCTTGAAGGATAAGGGAAAACCCCCTATTCAAGTAACTTGCCCAGACCAAGATTTGAACTCGGCACCTCTTGAACGAAGTATAGAATGACTTATTAAAAATCAGATGTGTACGAATAAGAATGTTATATACTGTATAACAACTGATCTTTATACTTTAACGTATTTGAGGTGCAATTTTTTGTACTTCTGCTACCTGTTATCTTACAAAGCCACCGTGATCCAAACTTCATAGTCGGGAAGCGTTTTTACCTGTATTAGGGACATACACAGAGAAACTTACAGATTTTATAAAATAATAAAAGTCTGATCGTCGCGGGCATTGGAATATATCATCAACTAAAACATTTTCGTTACGTATTTTCATGTGACGTCGGGATTAACTGAATTACGAAATTTTAGTTAGCAATTATTAAGCGTGTGTTAATACAAAGCCAACATGAAAACATGTGGTTTTAGAATGTCTACCTTCTCGTTGCACTGTGCATCACGTTTGGAATTTTACTTAGTGAACCGTCTATTTACCAGTTTAAAAGTTCATGGTCATTCAACATTTGAAAGTTGTGTGTCCACGGATGTACCTCCGTCTTTAACATGCCATTAAACTGAAGATTATGAAGGTATAGTTTAAACCTAGTATAGGATATAGGTCCACTTGGATCACGCTAAAAGGTTCCGGTGCAGAATGTGGGTTGCTGCAATAGCCCCCGGGGTGTGTGTGTGCGCGAAACTTTCTTTTTCGCGCATTGTCAGTTTCAGTTCCGCGTATGAACTAGCTCCCTTCAAAAAGAAAAGCTGTCTGACCGAGATACTACCTGGTGAAATGATGATTAATCACCAGCTGCAGGTAGCAATGCTTGCAAAAACAAACCGCCTTCACAATACTTCAGTTTGCAATAGGCTCCTGAATCTCTGCCAGGGTTAGTTGCCTCCTGTTGGAATCTCTATACTGAAGCGACAGCGCAGTTTCCTCAATATAGCAACGAGATCTATAGGAGGAGAAAACAACTGAACAATAGGATAGGCGAAAAAAAAAAGATGTGAAGCCATTTGTATATTTTGTAAATAACACTGGCTTTAAACAACTCTAAACTAAATGAAAGAAATGAGCACGTAGTTCAAATTTGTCTATATTGTACAAACATAACACTTAAAAAAAATGTTATAAATGTTAATTAAGTAAACGGCACTGATGTTAAATTATGCACAAAGTTGTAAATCAAGTTATTAGGAGCCGTAAGACGTAAACACACAATGCTAAACATCGTCACGTATTAAGTATTGTAAACCGCAAGTAATGAGGCGAGTGATAATCTCAATAAAAATAAATAAATGAAGACTGAGAAAACAAGACGATCTTCTCACAGCGCAATTAACTGTTGATAGAGCTGCCAACTTAGAAAATGACGTTTATGTTCTGAAACAACTGCCTGCCATTTACGATGAAAACTAAGCACAAGCCGTTTAACGTTGAATTAGCCCAACATTCCCAACGAAACAAAGTAAAAATTAATATTTTAAAAAAAAACTATGCTGCTACAATATTGAAACATTGGTGTTAATGTGTTTAATACCTAACATTTCAACGAACACCTTATACGAGAGCTGTTCAATAAAGAATAATCATAATTTTTATAGTCATAATTTTTCGCAATAAAATTCCATCTTATTATATTCTGTTAGCTTAATGTGAAACAAACACGCCGTAGTAGTTTCATTGTTGGTACTCCTGGTTCACGCCTGTGAGAAACAGGCAAATTCAGACATGTTCAGTATCGCCTACCGGTGCAACATGCAGTTAAAGATGTCAGAGGAAGATCCGGAGTTTCTTTCAAACGTAATCACTGCTGGTGAAACTTGGATACGTCATTTTGATCCTGAGAGCAAACGGCAAAGCTCAGTGTGGAAACCTTCATCATCAACTCCCCAAATAAACAAAAGTGGTTGCTTCTGTTGGGAAAGTTATGGTCATCTCATTCTTTGATATTCATGGAATGGTTTATCAGCATGTTGTACCTGCACACACATCAGTAACTGGACAATACTACAGGTATGTCCTGAAAACATTGCAGGTCTATATCAGGCGCAAAAGACCACATTTCCATGAAGCAGGCTGGATGCTGCACCACGATAATGCGTGGCAGCATATTGCCAATATTGTTGCTGAATAACTTCAAAAAATCAACGTGAAGTGCATCCCTCACCCTCCCTATAGTCCGGATTTGGCCCCATGTGACTTTTTTCTATTCCCTAACTTGAAGAAACGCCTTCGTGGGAGGCATTATCTATCATCAGAAGCAGTGGTGAAGGCTGCGGAAATGATTTTGAAGGATCTCTAAAAAAACTGATTTCCAGTATGTCTTTGAAGACTGGCAGAAACGCTGGGAGAAGTGCATCGCATTCACGGGAGACTATTTTGAGAAGGATCATCAATATTATGAGGATGAGTGAAGGTATGTTGTAAAAAAAAAAAAAGTGATAATTCTTTAATGAACAGCCCTCGTACATAACTCAACAATAATTTAAGTATCAAACTTGTTATTTAAGTTCATCTTCAAAAGAAGAGACGTAAACATAAAAAAATTAACATTCTAAAACGTAATTTACAAGGAAACTGGATAGAATTAAATTCGCATGTTTAACATTTCTTCACGAAAAATGAAATGTATGTCTTGAATTTTCTCAGAAGTCCTCTTAATTCTGAATGACTTTTGTATAACTGATAGATTCCAACAACAACAAAATTAGCTAAAATACACAATTTATGCCAAATAATTCGTTTTGAAGTTAACCATTTTCAAGATTTATGTTAATAAACTTCCATTTATAAGTTCTTTAAACGCTTAACTTCCTTTCGGCGTATTCTATCTTTCGAACAATTGATGTACAGTGGCCTTAATTTATAGGTTGATGTTACTTCGTCACACAAACTCTCATTGGTAGTTCAAGAGTGTATCAAGAAACGTTCCCAGTCGTCAGTCGGAAATCAACCACAGGACCCTTGGACTTGAAGCAGTTCGATGTTACAGATTTGCCTTTCACAAAACATATTTTTCTGAAGAGATTTGTTCACACTAGCTGTATATAGGCTAAGGTCTTTGATAGAGTCAACATGAAAGATTCAAATGCCATGGCAATGAATACGGCTAGTGTGAAGAAATGATTAATTTCCATCAAATAACTTAAATAATAAGAGTTAAATGATGAAGCCTGCGACTCAAGTACTTACGATAGTAAGTTGCCACAAACGGTGTATCTCGAATGCGAGAGCCCCTAGTGGTATACCGGGGAAATATACGAGTTCCATGGAGAATTTAATGTCACGACGGCACGTTGGCCATGGTAGCTCAATGGATTAGAGCGACTGAACGGAAACCAGGAGATCCGTGGTTCAAATCCCGGAAATGACATTGAATTTTTCATGTTGACTATCAAAGACCTTAGCCCATATACGGCTAGTGTGAAGAAATGATAAATTTCCATCAATTAATTTAAAAGCGTAGGATTTTCATTCATGGAGAAGACATTTTTTTTTTTTTACCTGACGTGTTTCAGGATAAGGGGAAATCCCGAGAAAAAAAAATTATCCGGATAACTCACTCTGACCGAGATTCGAACTAGGCAGACACCTACACTATATTCAGTATGAAGAGACGTAGAAAGTTCAGTCTCGTTTTCTCCAAGACGTGAGAGAGAGATAGTGTAATAAGCAGCACTATTATTTAAACCATGTATTGTAATACACACACAGACTGGCAACGTCTGACCACAGACATCTCTCATTTCTTTTCACCGGTGAAATTTCTTCCATTTCGGTCACGTGTTGCATACAAGTGACAGACACGATCAATTACCTTCTCTCTTCAACTTCAAGACAAAGCTAGATCATGGGAACTCTTGAGGTGTTTAATGTGTTACTCCACTATCGTTATTAGTGTTAATGATTACTTTGTAAGACAGAAATGCATTTCTGTATGTAGAGCAACTTCAAAAAAGTTCCAACTTTGCTTTATTTTCGACCATAGAAAGGGCAGAGGAGTTTCTTCAAAATAATTTTGTAACAGGACTTCTATTCTGCTACTCATGCTATGCTGAATATACTATGGCCCCACGTTGTGGCGACATGTGTAGCAGGATTCCTCCCTTGTGGGTTTCGATGCCCCAAAGTTGCAGCAACATATTGTGACTTTGTGGATTAGTGAAATTAAAAGTGCAGTTGCACAAACACAAAATATTCTTTATTTCCACCGATTACAGTTGGTACACGTGCCGATTACATAGAATTACGTAGCGCACACTTACAATCCACCAGTTCGTCTGTCACAGGTCCACTCCACACTCACTATTACGTATAACTCTCTCTAGAGCTCACTAAAAACTCCTCTGATACACGTACGCAGTTTTCCAGTCCGTTCGCTAGCGCTGCGCTCTTCACGGCTGCTCGTTCAGAACTGCCTAAGTCGTCTAACGCGCCGCTTATATAGCCAGATCGCTGCATCTCGAAGCTTCGCGGCCCGGAACATCATCCCGATTGTTCCAGACGTCAGGAGGAGGGGAAAGAGACGGTACAGTGCCTCGTGACACTCTCCTAACCATCCCCTATGTGAGCGCCCAAGATAAATGGGTGGGCGTGGCCTTAATGCCTCCTGTCCCCTACCCATCTTCAGTGGTCATGCCTTCCGATAATTGGGTGACACTGCTCCCTCCTCAAAGCTGGTCGTCCCTAACAGCACCATCGTAGCGGGCCAGGCGATCCATGTGTACCACCATCTTTCCTCGGGGCACCTTCTGGATGCGGTAGACCACGTCGTTAATCCTCTTCACCACCCGGTACGGTCTTTGCCATGGCTGTTGAAGCTTCGGGCAGCGTCCCTTGGTCCGAGTAGGGTGGTACAACCAGACCCGGTCACCTTGCTGGAACCCTTGGCTGTTGGCTTGCCTGTCGTATCGGGTCTTCATACGGTCACTCGCCCTCTGGATGTTCTGGCGGGACATCTCGTGCATGTCGTGGAGGTGGTCCACCAGGTTCTCAACATACTCGGTCGCTGGCTGTTTCGCTTCCGGAGGGCTTCCAAAAGCCAGGTCACAAGGGAGGAGTAACTCTCGGGCAAACGTTAAGCTGGCTGGCGTCATCCCCGTGATTGGTCTTACTTCGTCGATCTTACCTTCGTCCAAAATGTTATGACTTGAAGGAGATGTTCCCCGAAGTTATCAGGAAAATCCTTAATTATGCCTCGGCTAGCTTTTAATATTCTTCTGGTATATTCTTACTTACGAGCAATGAAAACTCTAAGTTACAAGGATGTTAACGAGTGAAGAAATCATTAAGATTTTTAATGTATATTTCTAAAAGAAATCAATCTTTTAACATCAAATCCTTTACAATTCTTATCACAAAACTTTATACTATGACCGGAAATCAATTTAATACTTCAAATTGAACACGTAAATATTTTCGAGCAATTTAAAAAGCGTCCGATCTCTTCGGCGTTCCAGAAAGAAAGACATTTTCTTTTCGTTTCTACACCAAGATTAATTAATCCTTCGTTACTATCGCTGCCCATATATTCCTTTTATATGATTGGCCGAATTACTACTACGTCACTACATTACGTAGTACAATTATTACTACGGCCAATCACAAAATTACATACATTTTTACACAATTTTGTTTGCTTTTCCTTTACAAGTTTATACATTTTTCAAGCCCTTTCTAAATATAAATCGAAACAACTGTCACAATGTTGAATCATGAATACAATGGGTACAAGATAATTAAATATTACGAACACCCTTTTCTAAAATATTGCATATGATACCGTTTACAAGGTAAAAATACAATTTAACTGACACCTTTTATCAACATTTATAGTTTCACAAAAGTCTACCACGTAAACTTCTTAATTTTTTCTGCAGTTTGATGTTATTTTTTTCCATATAAATAACCGCATTTAAGAGACAAATGAGTGACATTCAAAACCGCCTGTAGTAGTAATCTTTTTTGCTTGTGAGAATTTTTTTCTATTCCAATTAATATTACTTATCTAAAATACTCCAAAATAATATACCCTTCAACTACGATCTATTTACATGTATTACATTTAAACGCTATATTTTGTTTATATACATTGAACATATATTAATTTTTTAGCTGCGGTTCAAACACAAGGACTTTCAAATGTCTTTATTTACAGGGCCTAAAATATCTCACAAGCAGCTTGCTGCAGCAAAGTGGCTTCCACTAAAAGCTATTTCCAAAATGTATGTAATTCTGTTTTTAGACATGTAACTTGTCAAAGAAACTTTGCATTAGAAACGTATGTAACATCACGTAATACTGAACTACAACTAGACCGCGAACAAAATGCAGTTGGAGGCGTGGCTTACCGACTTTAGCTTGCCCCTCTACCTTCATTTCAAGTTGTCTCTCCACCATCGCGCGGGCTGCACTGCTCATCTGTTTCAGTGGCTTTCACATTCAATGTACATTCACTCTTTGCATTTTCTGCCCAGTCACTACTTAGTTCCTCGGGGTTTAAAGATTCTACCTATTTGTTGATCTACTGTGAGGTCATGTCCGAGGTAATCAGTTTCTGTTAACTTTGAAAATCAAAACAGCATTAAAATACACGCGTTTGGCGTGGTTTGCCCTCTGTCGTACGCAGGAAGGGAGGGGTGAGGGTCACGTGACGCTTGGATGGCGAGAAGGGGAGAAGGCTCTCCTCGCGCATGCGCACACAGACTGCATTTTGTTTGCGGTCTACCTGTAGTATTATTATTATTTATAGAGAACGCACAGACTAACTTGAGTTTGTTACCTAAACTCTAACAATAAACAAGAGGTAATAAACAAGAAATGCCTTTTTTCTGCAAAAAGAGATTATTGATGGTGGTGGTGGTGGTGGTGGTGGTGGTGGTGGTGGTGGTGGTGGTGGTGGTGGTGGTGGTGGTGGTGGTGGTGGTGGTGGTAGTGGTGGTGGTGGTGGTGGTGGTGGTGGTAGTGGTGTTTAGGGCACTCTACTGGGTCATCAGCGCCCTTTAAAAACCAATGGGTTTAAAATCTAATCAAAACGAAAAAGACTAAAAGACAAATGCAATAAATCAAATAAAATAAAGATAACACTCACGCTCAACGATGTGGCAAAGACTAAAATGGAAACTAAGACAATTAAAACCATAAAGGAGATAAAAAGGTTAAAATACCCAAAATTTTAAGGCTAAATCCTAAAATTTGTTGATAAAATGAACGCTAAAACTTTGCCCACCGCCGTCTCGTCATCCGCGAGTATCTCTGCCAAGCTGGCCGGCAGCTGGAGAGACCTGCGGAAACGGGCTAGTCTAAAACAATCTAAAATAAAAAGAGATTCGACAATGTGTTTGTGTTTATTTAAACATCAGGATACACACCAAGTCATTTGCTGGCATTCCAGAAAAAAATGTATTCTGAGTATTTATTCCCACACGCTGTTTCAAAATTGTGTCCTTAAGTACTGCTAACAATTAAAAGGAAAGCAATGCTTCCATGAAAAACGTGCCACTGAAGAACATGCATGAAATAAACTATGGAATTTTTGGGCATAAAATTCGAAGGTACAAAGTCCAAAAGACTGAACCCTATAACTCAGTCAGTAGAGCGCCTGCCTGCCTGCCTGCCTGCCTGCCTGCCTGCCTGCCTGCCTGCCTGCCTGCCTGCCTGCCTGCCTGCCTGCCTGCCTGCCTGCCTGCCTGCCTGCCTGCCTGCCTGCCTGCCTGCCTGCCTGCCTGCCTGCCTGCCTGCCTGCCGTGCTAGGAGTCCTGGGTTCGATTCCAAGCGGTGGGGGCGGGGATTTTTCTCCGACCAAGATAATTCTTTGTCTTCCCCAGAGTCTGGAAGTATGAATGAGAGTGCGAATGTGTGCGTGATCTAATGATTAAAACCCAACGAGTACGAGTTAACACCTTCCATATCTTCCAAAGGAGAACGGCCGCCGATATGACCATTGTAGTTAAAGGCAGGGAACTGTGAAACAAATGGAATAGTCCAAAAAGTCGATAGTAAATACTGTACCATTTATGGAATACAGGATGTTCTGGGAATTGGAGTTAGAACGCGAGCTATCTTGTGCGAAGGACGTATTACATAAAAGTCAATCAAGAAAGTGTGGAAAGTCTAGCACACAACATTAGCACAGTTTTCTCTCTTCTGAAATGCGTGCAAATCCAAATGGCACGGCCCCGTCACTGACCAGTTTCATTTGAGATGCGTTCGTTTCCTGTTTCCAAATGGCCATTAAAGCTGCTTCAAAATAACCAGCGAACGGTGAGAAACTAAGGTTCATAAGTTGAACATAGTGTCACTACCGCAAATACAGAATTTATTGTACAACTTTACATTAACAAATGCACTTAAAACACTTTTTGTGTTTTTCTAGTGAATAAAAAAAACGTTTTGTTCCGTTTCAAAGAAGATACGAAAATGTAATCCATGTGTCTGTACAGTTTAATAGAAAACAAAAGGGCTCGCTTACGTAGTAGTGGTACCGTGTCTTCCTCACGTTCACGAGGTCCCAAGTTCGAATCTTGTCAAGGTGAGTTTACCTCGATAAGATTTCTTAAAGCGTGATTTATGGCAAATACTTTTTATGTACTGAATCACTTAGGGACATTTTTATTTGTTTGAATTTCTTAATACTTACACTTTTCTGAAATAGGCAGTCGTTACTGTTTTTCATCTCAGAATTTCAAAGCCATCACATAGCAACCAGTTGTTTAAAACATTTGACTATCACTTCAGGTCTACTGTATTCCCTAGTAACTACAATAAGATACAATATAACTAGAATAAGATATATTTATTAATAATAAATTAAACTTTGGTATTTAAAGGAAGTCTACTCATATTGATAATTACATAAAAAATAAAAGTTTTAACCCTTTTCCACATAAATTTGCTGTTTTCAATAGTTTGATTTATAGACTAATAAATATACCCCTGAATAAAGATGAATTTAATAAAGAATATAAACATATTATTAATACTGCTTTAATTAATGGTCTTAATAATACCTTTATAAATAAAAAGAATTGAAAAATTCAAATATCAAAAAACTGTTAATGATATTTCTACACTTAGAAAAATAAAAGACGATTATTATTTTAAAAAATTAACTTACCATCCTTGGGTTAATAAACATTTTCAAAAAAAATTTAAACAGCCTGGTATAACTTTAGTTCCTCCAAACAGATATGGTATTAAAAATTTATTGCATTTCTCTAAAAAAATATAACATTCATAATAATAAAAAATATATTTATCAGATTGTTTCGACTGTGATAAAGTTTATATTGGAAAGAAAACGTAATTCAGAAACCAGAATGAAAGAACATTTTCGTAACATTAAGTATAAACAAACTAATAAATCGGCGTAGCAGATCATTTTTGGTCCTTTAAGCATGAAATAAATCCAGAAGTTAAATTATTAAAACAGTTAAATGGTTCGATAGATTGGGAAAATATATTTATTTTAAAAAACAAACATCGCGTAACGAATTTTGAAATACCGACAGTCGATTCTGTTTTAAATTTGCTTTATTTTCAGATTTTGGTAGTACTAACAAGAACATATTAACATCTAGCGTTCGTAACTTTGACGACAGGTTTGTTGTTTCCGGCTGAGGATGTGTAAAAGTTTTACATGAAAAGTTTTAAGTTACAAGTTGTTATGTTTGTCTATGTTTCTTTGCTTCACTGATAATAGCTTAATATTTTACGTATTTACAATAAGATAATGTTTATCTTGAAGTAGATAGAGGAATGAGTGTTTGTACAAGAGTAGAGAAAGTCATGTGAATGCAACACAGAAGGTTTTTGTATCTTAGTCACGCAAAGCCATCACGTAGCAACCTTAAAAGTCTACGGTGTTCTGCTACTTCTTCTGTAGCTATAAGGAATACAACATTTCTATGAAGTTTTATCTTCATTACCATGAGCCGTTCCAAATTCCGCACGACAGCACTCTTGCATATTATCCCCAAAGTCACGATTCCCAGAAATGAACCCATGGTAAGCCAAGTGCAACGACAGGTGCCATATTTAAAATTCAATTAAGTAAAGCGCTGCGGCCGATTGCAACCTTGAACACTGACCGAGAAAGGACAGGACGGGCGGACGGTCAAAGACCGGCTACAACCTCTTTAAGATATAGATACCTTACTAGTGGTCAATGTTAAGGTAAGCTGTCTCCAAAGCAAACGCTATTTACTTCATGCTAATCAAGATAAACATTTGCTTCTAGGTACAAAGGAATACAGCACACTTTAACTAGTAGCCAAATGTTTTAAAACGGGTCGTTATTTAAAACCCTAACAGCCCCTTCTCTTTGTATGACCGGTTTAACTTTTAAAGTATAAGTATTTAAAAAAGAAAATCAAACAAGAAAAAGGATTACCTTTAAAAAAATTGAATAAATCGTATGCATTAAAAAGATTTTCACATTTATTGTGTAATAAGATTTTGTCCAAATCTTACGATTTACCAGTTACAGAAAAGTTATCCAGGATGAAGAGAACTTCTGAGGACATTCCTCAGAAAACTCGGGTGTATTACCTGTCTGACAAATTAATGCAATGGTTACGAGAGGTCAGAAAAGGCGGGAATACCTATAATACAGTACAGCGTACGTAACACGACGTATATTTTTGTAATTGCTAAATCGATATCCCATATCTTTAAGTATTCTCCAGAATGTGTCCTACCTTCAAAAGGGATCTTTTCACAAGTTTACGTACTGTAGGAATTTCTCTTCCCTGTTCGTAAAACTCGAGAAAAATTCTGGACGGAGACCAGAAGATCCGTGGTTCAAATACCGGCTATGGTATTGAATTTTTCAGTCTGGCTCTACCCTTTCATAGTGCGTCCTACACACAGCTAGTGTGAAAGAACAAGTAATTTCCATTATAATTATTATTTGCATTAAAAAGTTATAATTATTGTAACTGTACATAATATAGTAAAAGAGGTTCAAAATTCAAAGTGTACGGGAGAAAAACTTTCAACATCGTCCACATCCAAAAAGGTTCGAATTCGATGAGTTTGAAAAAAGTGTTGCTGCAGTTTTACGAACAGTGAAGAAAAATTCCTATAGTACGTAATTTTATGAAAAGATACCTTTTGAAGATAGGGCATTTTCTTTAAAATCTTCCCGTCGCATCCTTGGGACATGAAAATGAAATGATACCAAGTTTCCTGCTTAAGCGACGTCTTGTTTTTGAGTTATGCTGCTTACAACTAACACACGCGCACAATGGGCCTTTCTGTAAGCACTGCTTTTGCATTTAAGGAGCCTCAGATCATGTATTTTCAATGAAATCCCGCCACCGCATTTTTGAATAGAATGTAATATCATTTCAACTTATATATGTGAAGTAACAGAGAAAATAATCTCTGTAAGAACGTTTTTATGTAGATATTTAAAAATACTGGTTCTTTTCCAGTTAATTAAGTCTTATCGATATTGTGACAGAGTGGCTATGCCCAAAATTACCGGGAGGTCGGAATAATAAACAAGGTAAGCTGCGCGCTCGTCCAGAGTAAAGGCGATAAGCGCTATCGCCGGAGAACTAGAATCTTCTAGATGTTTCTACATCTCGAAAGATCTGGAAAGTCGCTGCAGTAGTATAAACCAACGGTCTCGTGAAATAGTGTTCGAGGTGGTCTAATAAGGAAGTCCCATTAAGTCAGCTGGGTAAAAGTTGCGTAAACTGATCTGACAGGCCCCCACTTATAAGCAAAGATGTGCTACGGTAATGACCAGCCCACTTACATAATAGTGGAGATCCTGCTGTAGATGATAATGTGTGCAAGGGCGCCCAACTACAGCAGTTATCAGCGCCCTTTAAAAAATTATTCATGGCAAAAGTCAGATATAAATGGTTCTAAAACTGTAAACAAGTGTAAATAAACTTACAAAAAATTACATGTACATAACAAAGCAAAAATAAAATAATCATCCGCTAGTATTTCTGCAAAGCTGGCCGGCAGCTGCAGTGTGCTAGGCAAAAACACTCCAGCAGCACGTGTCGGACAGATAACGCTTCGTTGTAAAACGGACAGACTGGAGCAAGCTCCCTTCTAAACAGAAAACTATGAGTAGAAAAGCAGTGCCCAATACGTAACCGAGCCAAACTAACCTCACGATGAGATTAACGACAGGAGGTAACCCAGGGAATCAGAAGTTCTTTCGCAGATCTAAGTTTATTGCTGCAGAGAGCGGACCACTCTTCCTGCCAGGAGGTTTGCACAGCTCTCCGCAACACAGCTCTAAAATCTTCCGACTCAACTCTGGGCTCCATGCCAGCCGTCTTAGCTGCTAAATCCGCCATTTCATTCTCCTGCAAGCCAACGTGACCAGGAATCCATGCACACACCACGCTAACGCCGGAAGCGTGCAAAACGTGGAGGGCATCCTGGATACGCTGCACAATTTCGTGGTAGTTGTACAGCTGCCGTAGGCTTTGAAGTGCACTGAGGGAATCACTCAGGATTAAGCAGTCCCCCAACTTTCATCGACTTACATGTAAACTGGCCAGGTATTTTGCATACAGCTCTGCATTATAAATGGAAGTGCTAGTATGGAATCCGAATGTATACGGTTCGGTTCCACACACGTAAGCACAACCAACACCATTTAAGCTCTTGAAGCCATCAGTATAAATTAAAAAATGGTCTTCATAACGTGATAAAAATTCTAAAAAACATGTGCGAATACTAGACATAGACATGGATCCTGCTGTGAGTGTTATACCGGAATTATTGGCGGGAATAAGTACCTAATTAAAGTGATGACAGAAAGATAACAGAAATAATTGTTTTCAATAATTTTATAACAAACTAATGTATGAATACCACTGGCAAAACAAACAGTAGTGAACACATTATCGTAAGGTTTTCGAAAATGCAAGTAGAGTGGTTCAGTATGCTTGGAAAGTCACGTAGCCAGAAACTCTTAGGGAGAGAATTTAGCTAACACAGGGTAGAAGTTTTGTTCAGATGGAAAAGACGGATTTCTGATAGGTCAATGGACGCTGGTAGGGGATAAGCGAAACGGTTGAAAAGCTTTAAATTATAAATCAGAATACTGACATGTTGATTGACTTGGGTCACGTACATAGGTAAATGTGAGCGATAGTCCGCGGACGCGCTTAGAACGATCGGAAGCTCTATTCCAAATAAACCTTTTCAACATTAAATTCTCATCAACTTGTGTTGCCTTTTACATTACACTCACGCATACCCTGGTTTCTTGGCTACTGCATTGAAGCAACTAGCGGCAGAGATAATACCAACGGCATCGAAACTGATGCAAGAGATGCCTTCAAACTGATGCATCCCACAATGTATTTGCTAGTTTTCATAACACTTCCAGTGCCTTGTCCCCTCCCTCCAAGTAACTGCGAGTTTCTGATGACTGTGTTGCTTCTAAATGTCTTGTGTTCGACTCCCCAGCGAGTGAACCGTGCGGGTAAGTGGCTACGTAGGGCGTATTTCTTAGGTCGCTATGTGAAGAAAGGTGAAGTGGTACCCTACTTCACGTTAGTGAAGTTGAACCAACATCATGAGGTGGGCTTTTCATATTGAGTATTTACTGGGATGCTCCCAAAGTGACTTAACATGGGTGCTCTGAAAAATTTCCGACCTCAACATGAAGATGGCAGCACTCGTAAATAAAAGCTAGTGAATTT
The DNA here is from genome assembly GCA_030765055.1 of Mantis religiosa. Lineage (NCBI taxonomy): Eukaryota > Metazoa > Arthropoda > Insecta > Mantodea > Mantidae > Mantis > Mantis religiosa. Next base: position 196,701,561 of record CM060949.1, on the reverse strand, counting down.
CGTTGTTCATCTGTTGACAGTTACTCACCAAAGTTTCAGGCATTTTCAACGCTCAGTTATTACGCAACAGTCGTTTGAGTTAGTAGCGAGCTCTCATTAAATATTTGTTTTTAAAGGCAATACGCCTACGTAAATCAAAGATGAGTTGGAATCTGTATATGGGAGCTCTGAACCATTATTTACCACAATGAAATTTTGGGCAGCTGAATTTAAACGTGGCCGTAACAGCTTGGGAGACGAACGTTTGGGACGTCCTAAAACTGCGACTACCGACGAAAACATCACCAAAGTTCACCAAATGGTGCTAAATGACCGCCGAATTAAAGTGAGAGAGATAGCAGAGGTTATGAACATGTCAAAAGAACGTGTTCGTCACATATTAAATCAACATTTAGACATGAGAAAGCTGTCCGCGCGTTGGGCGCAGCGTTTGCTCACGTTAGACCAAAAACGTGTTCGAATGAACATTTCCAACGCTCTGTTGGCGCAGTTTAGGCACAATAAATCCGAGTTTTTGCGCCGATTAATTACTGTAGATGAAACTTGGATACACCATTATGTGCCCGAAACAAAAATGTAGTCCAAACAATGGACTGAATAGGGGGAAAAAACTCCAAACAAATCAAAAACTGTTTTTTTTCGGCTGGGAAAGTGATGACTGTTTTTGCGATAGTCATGGAGTTATTTTAATCGATTATCTTCAAAAAGGAAAATCATTACAGGAGCATACTACAAGCTGAAGGCATAACTTGCGGAAAATCGGCCACATTTGCAGAAAAAAAAATCCTGTTTCAACAAGACAACGAACCGTCTCACGCCTCAGCGGTTGCAATGGCGAAAATTCACGAATTACGGTTTGAACTGGTTGACCATCCACCTTACTCACAAGATCTGGACCCAAGCAGCTTCTTTTTGTTCCTACGTCTGTAAATTGCGCTCGGAGGACAGAGATTTTCGTCAAATAAAGAGGCAATTACCTTCGTGAACAATTATTTTGCAGAGAAAAACGCCGAGTACTATTTGGACGGGTTACAGAGATGGTTGCATCGCTGGGAGAAGTGTTTAGAGTTACAAGGAGACTATATTGAAATAAAAATTGGAAAAATGTCTTGTGTCTTCATTAAGTCGTAAACTTTTCAGACCACCTATGTATATGCTTGATTAAACTTTCTTTGCCTTGGGGCAGTGACAAAATGCTGCACTACACTGCAGGTACACAGACTATGCAAACATACACGCTTTTACGTAAAAATGCTATTTCTTTGGCTTTACCTTTATGTTTTCCGGTTCGGTTTTCAAATAACACAATAACACGACTTTTTACAGCCACACTACTTTCTTTACTCACATTTTAACTACTATATCCTAAAACATTCGAAGAGATGGACTGACGTGACTCTCTACACACTATCACCTTTTTCTACCTCTGTGTGAACGTGTATTGAGAGTTCATCGATACACATCAGAGTAGACAAAGGTATGAATTTATGTAAGAACAAACTAGAAGAGAAAAAGAATACCATATGATTGCAACATATCCGACTTGTTCTTTGAGTACGCCAACTTAAATCTTGAATTTTGTGTTAAAAAGAGAAATAAGGTTCAAACTGGATCAGCTAGCCTTGACGGTGTTATCAAATGGAGAGGGTACTCTGCACTGGATGGTACAGGTCATTTGAGTGCGTTCATATGATGTGTCATATAATATGTTTAATGATAGAGCACTGGGAAACAGATTGTGCGGCTCTGACGTCAGAGGAAGGTAATTCCGTTTAGCATCAAGGCAGTCTCGCTTCAGAAAACATAATTAGGGACTTCGGTGGCATATACTACATCAAGTTCACAGATCAGAGATGTTACGTTGATATTACACTAGTGTCCAAAAGTTAAGCGTAATACAATATTTTGTCACCAAAAATGTGTAAATGAATCACACGCAACAAGAATAACAAATGTCAGACAATTTTCTTTATTTTGTGGAATTGGGACCATGGTGAAATCTGACAATCATTTCCACAACGGCGGTTCAAGCATGCAACCATTTCCATTCCTCATGAGGAGCATTGTGATCTGCAGTGTCCTCAGTGGTGGCTGATGGCCCGCTCGCTTCCTAACGTCTCTCTAGTCAACGCGAGTACAGTTGCGAGTCGAACGAAACGGACCCCACCGCCCACTAATGAGTCATATATCTATCTCCACCTTCAGAAATGGAACACTGTCGTTGAGGACCAATAGCAACCCTGATTTTCTAGAACTGACAGTTGCATGTTTACTCCACGTGGAGTCTCAGTTGCCAAAATTCCAACTTCCAGTTGATCTGTTTCATTACGTGGAGACCGTGGGAGGGAAATGCAGGTAAATGCAAATGAAATAGTAGATAACTTTCAGTCAAGTGAACATAATCAACGTGAAGACAATAGTGTGAATAAATTGGAAAGTGTTGCTGGGCCAAGTTATGTTACTTGAGAAGCCTCAAAAAACAAAGTTACAACGGGAACTGTTTCTAAGCAAATTCAAGCGCTTGTTTTGAACATGTATAAATATGTGCTGAAAAATAATCTTAGTAAGGGGTTATGCAATGATCCTGATGATAAATTCTGGGTATTCACAGAAATACAGTAAGAAATATGGTGACGAAAGGAATACCAAAGACGCCGTTCAAGTGTGGAAACAAAAGGAAACGTTCCTCTAACATGCGATTTAATTCGGTGAGAAATTTATAGATTCTATACACGTTAACTCGTTAACTGCAGAGGGTCTACTCCAATTAGTCCTGGACCCGTAGGTCAAAAGATCCTGGCCTCTTTCAACCAGGGAGTTACCTGCTGTCCCAAAAGGGCGCCCGGCGCCTCCGTTGAGCTTTCCATAGGGCAAGACCTAGAGACTAACAAGGCCCCCCCATGTGGCCCGGAAACACAAGACGGGATGGAAGTGGATACGCCACTTAAGCGCACCAACTCCAAAATGGGAAGGCTACCGATATGACCTCGGTGGGGCCACCTGGTGATCTAGCACACCTTCTACTAGCTATGCTGGCTAGTACGCGGGAATATATGGCTTCCCTCAACCTAGTGCGAAGACGTAGCCGATCTCCCACGGGTATCGGGAACCATTGCCCCCCTCGAATCCAACCCAATCCGAACAACTCCCAATCAGGGAGGGGCTCGAATGTTCGGCCCGAGGTTCCTCTAGTAACGTCAGAGGTACCACGAGTGCTAGGGATCCGCAGCAAAGGGACAGCGCCCACCTGAAATGAATTGGTTGCACATTTGCAAGAATTTTGTGATTTTCCTTATGGGCACTGCACTTTGCGTGGTCTCCTAAATGAGCTGGGTTTCAAATACCGCACTCTGATAAGATAAGGGTTATTACGGAACCCAGTAGAATTGTAGCTTGGGGATATATATATATATATATATATATATATATATATATATATATATATATATGTCGGTGTGTGTGCGTGTGTGTGTCAAAACTAAGGAAGTTTCGCACTAATGGACATAATGTAATTTAATTAGACGAAACCTCGTACGATACCCATTACGTATCGAGAAAGCTGGCAACCTTGCAGAAAGGACTGGCAGAAGGAGGGCGTGTGTTGCAAACCGATTATAAGGGTTCGTCAAAAGAGTCAGCCGACCTGCACTCGCGTTGACTAGACAGACTTTACGTTTCATATGGGTGGCCAGTTCATGCACTCACTCAAGGTAGTCGTTCACCAAGTGGGCTCTACAGACACACTATCAACCACAGACACGAAGGGTGGGCCACTGCACCTTTGAAAATTCACGCATGAGGCTTCCAGTACCTTGTCCCTGTATCTCCGGCCACTCATAGAACACCACCTTCGAAGCTTTTTAGGTTAGTCATATTGGACGATGATTGAAATGATGTTCAAATGAGTCCAGGGTCCATAGAGCTTATAGTTATCAGACATTCATCTTTCAGGATAAGGGAAAACTTCGGAAAAACATATCCAGATAACTCACTCTGACCGAGATTCGAACTCAGAACGTCTTGAACGTCAGGCAGACACCTACGCTACATAGGCGGGCAGAAAACTGGTTGAACTAGCTACTGGGAAAGCTGCTAATCGTAATGATAGGTTCAAATATTTGTTGAATCGCATTTAGACAATGATCACGTCCTTAAAATTGTTCCAAATATGTTAAATTACCACCAAAAGAAGCACAATGTACTTTTCTCTTTAAGAGAAGAACTATTTATTGCCCTGGAATATTATACAAACTGCTATAGAAATTACAGGTAACAGTTGTGAAAATACAGACTTAGAAATTGCATAATACACCAGCTTAGATTAAGATGTGGGGTAAGGAAGAAAACATCAAAAATAATGTCGGACTTAACCAATAAACCCACTAACGTGCATCATAATAAACAAAGTGAACACCGTGAAGCAGAGAATCATTTAACTGGAGGGGAAATAAACGAAGTGGAAGTAACATTAACAAATGAAGATATAAGAGCTTTAGTGAAAAAAAGCCAGGCAAGAACGGAAACATACAAGAAACTGTGAGAAAAATATATCATTCAGAAAGGAAAAGCAATAGAGGAGAAAGTTCCAAACTCTCTGGAATCATGATAAACAAAGTATATATGCATTACTAAGCTATGCACAAGATAATTAACGATTACTGGAATATGAATAATTTGAATGGCAGGATTTCATACCTATGTACTTTGTTATAAATAAAATATAAAGTTAACAAAATAACAGTAATATCTTCGACAAATTACAGTTCGTTACTATACACACATATTAAATTGGAACAAGTTTATAAATCTTGTTTTTGAAGGTATTAAGACTAAACGGAGGGGAGCAATAGATGATCTTCGATGATAATGTAAGGAGTAAGCCTGTACGTAACCATTTGCTTTTTATTCCAACATACTTTATGCACACCTGTATTTTGATTTATCATATTTTACTTCCTTAAGTATATCTTCACAGATATGCGTAGGTGCGAATAAAACAAATGTCACTGATTAGACAGTCCTAAAAATCTACCATATCAACTTCTACCTGACCCCATTACCCTATATGGGTATCAATTAAATATGAACGCTTTATCTAATCTTTACGAGTGTGACCCTAAAGGTTTCCAACCTCAACGTGAACATGACAGCACTCGTAAATAAAAGCTAGTGTATTTCGTTCTTGATCTGTTGACAGTTACCACAGTTTCAGCCATTTTAGTTATGTAACAGTCGCTTGAGTGAGTTGATGGGAGTGTTTTTATGAAAATGGACAAAATCGCGTACTGATTGTCATTAAATATTTGTTTTGAAAGGCAATACGCCTACGCAAATTAAAGATGAGTTGGACTCTTGTATGGGGACTCTGCACCATCATTTACCACAGTGAAATTTTGGGCAGCTGAATTTACATGTGGCCGTAAGAGCTTGGGAGACGATGAACGTTCGAGAGGTCTAAAAACTGCAACTACCGATGAAAACATTGCCAAAGTTCAAATGGTGCTAGACGACCGCTGAATTAAACTGAGAGAGATAGCAGAGGCTATGAACATGTCAAAAGAACGTGTTTGTCACATATTAAATCAACATTTAGACATGAGAAAGCTCTCCACGCGTTTGCTCACGTTAGACCAAGAACGTGTTCGAATGAACATTTCCAACGCTCTGTTGATGCAGTTTAGGCCCAATAAATCTGAGCTTTGGCGCCGATTAATTACTGTAGATGAAACTTGGATACACCATTATACGCCCGAAACAAAAATACAGTCTAAACAGTGGTCTGCAAAGGGGGAACCAAATATTGTTTATCCGACTGGGAAACTGATGGCGACTGTATTTTGGTGGATAGTTATGGAGTCATTTTAATCGATTATCTTCAAAAAGGAAAAACCATTACAGGAGCATACTACTCATCATTTCTTCACAGCTGAAGGCAGAACTTGAGGAAAAACGGCCACATTTGCAGAGAAAGAAAATCCTGTTTCACCAAGACAACGTACCGTCTCACACCTCAGCTGTTGCAATGGCGAAAATCTACGAATTACGGTTTGAACTGCTTGACCATCAGCCTTACTCATCATATTTAGCCCCGAGCAACTTCCTTTTGTTCGCTCATCTGAAAATTGCGCTCGGAGAACAGAGATTTTCGTCAAATGAAAAGGCAATCATCTTCGTGAACAATTATTTTGCGGAGAAAAACGCCGAATACTATTGGGACGGGTTACAAAGATGGGAGCGTCACTGGGAGAAGTGTGTAGAGTTACAAGGAGACTATGTTGGGGTAAAAAAACTGAAAAACTGTATTGTATCTTTATTAGGTCGGAAACTTTTCAGACCACTCTCGTAGCTATTAGAAATCTTATGGGGATGTTATTAAAAGTGATGTTCATTCCGGATAACTTTTGCATAACTGGTAAATCATTAGAAACAATTTTACTACACAGTTTATACTTTTCCTTTTTAGGGAGGGGGGTAGCAGCTTCGAGATATTCCTTGTTATATCTTGGAATATCCCAGTACACAATGGCATGTTGTAAAGCAAAGGTACTAAACTTTTCTCAATTGGCAAATAATTCCCCGTTTTTCCGTTCTGAAGGCCCTTCAAGAAAACTGACTTCTGCTGTATTCTCCTATACCCCTTGTACCTACAAGGAAATCGTATATAATAAAATCATTATCTCAATTAAACGAGTTTAACAAAAACAGGTCGCGGTAGGGTGTTCATGACCAAAGTCAATAAAGATCTGTTTGTCAGCGGCAGGCAGGAATCACGGCTACTTGGATCTGCTGCATGCAAAGCAGCATGTGCACACTCATTGACTGCATAGCCACCACATCCGGCTGGCTAGCTGGCTGCACTCTTATATCAAATGATGGTAGCAACAAACGGTAATTAGAAAACAGCTGCGCCTATTAAGATCCTGGGTTCGATACCATTAACGAGGGATTTGCTACTGAAACTGATGGGTGACTACAGGAAATATGAATCATACACATACAAACTTTTGGAGCTGGAAAACCCCAGAATATTTCATTACGATTAAAAAGTACTGAGTCAGGTTCATGATTCTTCATTTAAAACAGACTACGAAAAAAATTGTATATTGTGTACTAGGAACTATGATACTTATCAGGCTGAGAATGCGGGAATACGAGGTCCGCAGGACAGAGATCTGATATATAACTTAGAGTTCGTGGTTAGCCAATTACTTTCTGTAACACTTATTTTTATAATTCATGTGAAAATCCTGGTTCACCTCAAGATGCACTGAAGAAATAAATATTGAATCCTTTATAATGTTAACATGTCCAATTGCACCTTTAATATTTCAATCAATAAATAATTCATACGTTTGTACCTTTTTCTAAGGATTCTTCTTTTAGGTTACTATCTTGTTGGGTATTACGTCATTTCCTACTGGTACCGTAAGTATTAATGACCTGGTTCATCCTAGTTGCATTGGCATTTGACAAATGTATTGTAAATTTAGCTTACACAACCAAATACCTGTTAGCAATGACTAAGTTACAAATCAAGTATTGCAAAAACATTTTTTTTTTTTTCAGGGCGTCCATACCCACGACACACAGAATTCGTCGGAAATGTACCTTTTGAAGTCTCCTGAATCGCAAGGGGACAAAATTAAAAAACGTCTGTAGTACATCTATAAACACAATGACTAAAAAACGATAACTCTGATAAATAGCAAACCTGAGCAATTTGAGTACTGGCTTGATGTGAACATTACGAACTAGAGCTGAGACCTATCACCAGTCTGACGACGGGGTACAGATGTTATGGGAGATCGCTCGATTTAGAGAGGTCAGAGAACGTGGGAATATAGTACAGTACAGGCTGACCATTAGTACAGCGTACGTAACACGACGTATATTTTTGTAATTGCTAAATTACATCCCATATCTTTAAGTATTCTCCAGAATGTGTCCATCTACCTTCAAAATGGATCTTTTCATAAGTTTACGTACTGTAGGAATTTCTCTTCTCTTTAGTAAAACTCGACAAAAGTTCTGTACACAACACGTTTTTCAAACTCGTCGACTTCGACCTTTCTGGATGAGGGCGATGTTGAAAATTTGTCTCCAGTACACAATTTTGAACCTCTTTCGCTATATTATGTAGTTTGTTATTGTAGCATTATTTAACGCAATAATTAGACCTTTATGTTTCTCTTCTTTACAAAACTTGTATATTCACATCTTAATGCATCTGAAACACACTTTCCACATATGAATTGCTTCTTTCCTATGGCACCCACACAGGTTCCGTGGTACTATTCATCTTTCTGGTCTCATTTGAGCTTCATTTCACACATTTCCTTCATCCTCCGATATGACTTTACACACACACATTATATATATATACTTCACTGGTTAGGGCAAGGCCCTAAAACTGTAACACATTGAGTATTAATTTGATACTTTGTGAGCGTATGACGGTGTTTGCATTTTGACATTCGATCCCGTCCACTCTAAGAGACTCAACCGCTGTACTGCATGGCAAAGCGAGAAAGCGTATCGGAAAAAATTCGCAATACAGAGATGTTTACCTCAGCTTATGGCACATACACGGTGAGTCCAGTGTATGTATACTGTGTTCAGATGTAATCAGGTCTTCTGGTCAGCAATGTGTCATACATCGGCAGGCGCGAGAAAACATATCATATAGACACACGCAGCTTCTAATCACTCTATTTGTGTTTCGTAACTTATTGTATTACTCGACAGAGCGTTGAGGCGTATCGACCTTCAGGTGACCAGCGCTGCCATCGTCCCTTACTGGGTCTTATCTTGTCGATTAGAGAAGTGAAATATTAGTAGGGTGATGTACAGTAAGTTACGAAACACAAATAGAGCGATTGGAAGCTGCGTGTGTCTAGTCTGATTTTAAAAAAAAAAAAAAAAATAGCTGAAGGTCATCTGTTTCTCCACGTGGGTGGTGGAATGTTGCTCACCAGACCCCCTTTCTTTATCCTCTGAACACTCCAAACATAAACAAGGGTTAGAGTTATCTCACCTCAACAAAAATATGCACAGTTAACCTGTATTAGCCTACTTTAAAAACAGAAATAAGTTGTTCACACATTCATTGAGTTGTACGGTCTTCACATGGGAGTTCTTTTAAATAATTGTTTGCACTATTTAACTAATATTCCATACTTAACGTTATTGTTGCTATGCATCGTAACAATGCGGTATTTCTCCATAGAAACACACATGCGATGCACGTTCTAAAGTCTATCATTTATCATAACTATATTTATTAATATTTCAGCTAATATCTTAACTACTAAAATTCATATTGAAATAAATACACATAGTGCAAAAAATAATGTGTAATACACATGTGGTAAGCACATAATGGAATCTCGAGAATTGAAAAAACTCGGTGCGAGCGGCTCGTCTTTTCAAACATTTCCTCGTTCCGTATACATTAATATCGCAATATACTATTATTAACGACTTTGTTGATTGACATAATCACATTAACGCCGCCGATATGCCGGCATTTTGACCCACAGGAATTCTTTTACGTGCAAGCATATCTACTGATATGGGACTGTCGCTTTTGGATAAAAGGAATAAGCTGTTCATTGATAAGGAGCAAACTCTCCTCTGCCTGTTGGAAGAATTCTCTAAGAGTACAGACAAATTCTCTAGCTTGGCTATTCAATGTAACAACCCGACCGTAAGCTGATCTTTGCCTTGGGTCATGATTCCTCGGTCCACCTCTAATCCTACCGCCGCTACGTCTTGTTTCCGTAACAACGTATTTAAATGTATAGAATAAAAAGAAGTATTTCAGAAAGTGGAGTGCCATTGTTACTAAAATTAGGCAAGTGAGTCAACCTTGTATATACTTTTCTCCACTTACAAGTTTTTTATGAAGACTAGTTTCTGGGGACTTCTCCCCTATCGTCAGCTCTGTGGTAGACTGATGATGCATCCGGTGTCTGCATCTGGCTTGGTGTGCTGCCATCTAACGTCCTGGTAAGTTTGATGACGTCATCTACCGCGGGAATTTCAAATTTCATCAAGAGGTCCTGTTTTTTCGTAATAAATATGTTTTCCCAAATCTGTAGTTCCAGAGGTTTCTTTGCCTGTTTGATCAGTTCTATTTCTTGTTTTATGTTGTGATTCTCAGACCAAAAGTGATGTGCTACGGCCGACTTGTCCATTTGTTTGAATTTAATATTTCTGAAGTGTTCTTTCATTCTTGTTCCTAGATTCCTTTTGGTCTTACCAATGTATATCTTGTCACAATCCTGGCAACTCATTTGGTAAATGCCTGATAATTGTGTTTTCGGTGTGCTATTTTTTTAGAGGGTGGTTTAGTAAGTTGCGGATGTTGTGTTTGTTTTGAGGGGCTAATTTTATGTTGAAGCTCTTAAATATCTTTTCAAATTTTTTGAAGTATTTTGGATGAAATGTAAATTTTCCATATCTGGTGTTTGGGTTTTCTAGTTTTTTTAACGTAGTAATGTCCTTTAAGTATTTGTTTCTTTTGTGTCTATAGATCAGTTTTTTAATGAAATTTGTGTTATAGTTGTTCAGTTCGGCAACCTGGTGTATGTGAGCGTACTCCTGTTCATATTCTGTTTTTGTTAGCGGAATGTTGATTAATCTGTGAACTAAACTATGGAATACTGCATATTGATGTTGTACTGGGTTGAATGGGTTGCATTTAATGTAATTGTCAACATGTGTTGCTTTTCGGTATATTCCAAATTGTAATCCTGTTGGTGTTCTAATGATTTTCAAATCTAGGAAAGGTAGCCATTCATCCTGCTCTACTTCAATGGTGAAAACTATGGATTTTTCTTGTAGGTTTAGCAACTTTATAGCATCCTCGGTTAGTCTTCTAGGGACTATCGCAAACACATCGTCGACATATCTATGCCAACATTTGAAAATATGTGGAAAGGCTTTAGTAATGTGTGTTTCCAAATTACTCATGAACAGATTAGCTAGTAATGGTGAAAGAGGGTTACCCATGGCCAAGCCTGCTGTTTGTTGGAAGATCTTGCTGGAGAACGTGAAGCTGTTTTGTTCAATACATAGGGTGGTTAATTTGATGTAATCCTCTATTTTATCATCTGCAACGTTGCTTTTGGATAACCAGCCTTTCATCAATTTTGGAATTTTTTCTACTGGTATGCTCGTGAATAGAGATCTGATATCAAAGGACACCATCACCTCTTCAGTTTTTATAATTGTGTTTTCAATTTTCTTTACTATATCAAATGAATTGTTTATGCTTAGAGATTCAAACTTTTCAAACTTGTCAAATTCTTCCAACAACCATTTTGCCAGTTTGTAAGTCGGGGCATCTATATTGTTAATAATGGGTCGCATGCTGTTGTCTGTCTTGTGAATCTTAGGTAGGAAGTATTTAAATGTGTTTAACAAAGTAGGCTAACAATACACAGCGCAACTAGGCAAACTCTGTTTCCCGCATACAACTAGCGATAACTGAGCTGAGGAGTACGTGATTCACTCACTTCACCAGTGTATCCAATCTGGCAACCTTTGTTTACGTTACCATAGCAACGACGACCTTCCCTTCTCACCCTTCGCGTCCCTTGCCTGAGACCTTCACGTATCTTCTTTTAAAAATCAGACTGTATATGATATGATTTCTTGTGCCTGCCGATGTATGACACAGTTGTCCAGAAGACATGATTATATCTGAACAGAGTATACATACACTGGACTTGCCATGTATGTGCGATAAGCTCAGGTAAACATCTCTGTGTTGCGAATTTTTGTCGATACGCTTTCTCGCTTTGCCATGTAGTACATCAATCTACTAATATTTCACTCCTCTAATCGACCAGATAAGATCCGATAAGGGACGATGGCAGCGCTGGTCACCTGAAGGTCGATACGCCTCAACGCTCTGTCGAGTAATACTAATAAAATACAGTGAACAAGCTATCGCCTTTACACTATAGTAAGTATCCAGTATCGATATCAAGAATGGTGGTACAGTCCCATCACAAATACAAACAACGACGATTGAATTACAAGTATATCTTGAGCTGTTATCACTACACTTGTCTAAATTAAATTGCTAACGACTACCTTCCTCTGACAACGTCCTACAGCTAATAGCTACATAACGCACTGATTTTAACACGTGAAGATAATTACAATTATTCACCCATATCCTTTTCTTATACAGAAGTTTTAACCTAATCTGTCAGTAAATTCGGATCTTTATGTTCAATCAAAGTGTTTATTTGTGTGTGTAAATTAGCATTTAGATGTCCGAGTTTAGCAACACGGTTCTATTTGCTATTAGCACAAAGGACGAGAGAACTTGAATTGGAAATTGCAACTCTCGGGTACACAATGGGATGCTCTGTGAACCGAACAGCACCTGGCAATTCACTGTCAGAAGCAACATTGTTACGTGTACATACGAGTAAAACATCACTTTACAGAGTGTCACATGTGTTCCATCTCTCAAGACTTTCTCTACTCAGTCTTCTATCTACTTCAAGTTAGAAGCATCTCGCTGTATCCATAACAAACCCACAAAAGAATACCAGGCATAGATTTTTGACTGTCTCTTATGGCTAACGAAATTCTGCAAAATTTCTTCTGAAGCTAATCTAGAAGACTTTTCCCGATTTCTAGAAAATCCAGGATACTTTTTTTTTTTTTTCATACAAAAAGTCTTCAAAATGTGACACTTGAATCAATATTGTGACTACGTGGTTTCGTGAAATTAAAAGTCCACCTTACAAACATTAAAAAATGTCTCTATTTCCGTAGAAACTCACTTCGTTCAACCTGACAGCAGAATTACGTCACATACACATACAACTTGCAAGGTCATCGACCACAAAAGAGTTCACTTTTACAGCTGTTCACGCACGCGCGTCAAATTACCTACTGACCCCCAGTGGCAGGCGGCGGCTCCTTTTTATAGCTTACTTACTGTTCCGGAATGTTCTCAAACAATCAAGACGGTGCTAGAAGAAAGACGAACTCTCCAGAAATCCGTCTCCTTCCCCCCACCGTTTCGGTAAGCTTTTATCTCCGCACTGCTCTGTCCGTCCCTTTGAAATCGCCCTTCACGCCACTTCGCCGCAACAATGCGTTCGCGACAATACCGTTAACACTCTTTTTTTAAAAGAAAATCAGAAGTATTTATATAAAAGGTAGTTAGGGATAAAGGTATATTTCGAACATCTTCATGTTTAATCTTTGGAAGACAGAATATTTTTGTTCTGAGTTATTTCACAGACTGAAATAAGTACGTAATAGAATAAAACCAACTGTTGTTCCACTGTGATCTCTTGATTTCCAAATGTTACCTGTTAAAACCTTTGGATTAGTGTAAAGAAATGAGGCACTTAAAGTTCGTTTGGTTTTACTTGAAACATGACCTACTTAGCGCTACCCCTCCCTGTGACAAGGGAGAGGTGACAAATTTGGTAAACACATTACCAGTACCTAGTCTATCAGTAAACGACAGGTGCTCCAACCAGTGCACGGCTTGCTTATTTCCTAACGTTCCCCACAACCATCTGCTGCACAAAAGGGCGGTAGAAATAACATGATGAAATTGAATTTTTATTTATTGGCGACCTTTAACTGCTTGGATTTCAGCCTTCCATTCTATATTGAGTGTAAAGAGCCGCTTAATTTTACTCACGAGGGATCTTCATCAGATCAGAAGTTTACTTCCAGCCTTAGTTCCCTTCCGAAGGGAAACCATCCTAAGTATTTGGTGCCGGGTTTGCACCCGCCACCTCGGGAACCAGGGGCTGCCTCTTAACCCAGACCACGATGGGCGACAAAATAAAATAAGTTGCCTTAATGTAATCCTTAATGAAGGAACAGTATAGTATACCACAGGAAAGAAAGTCTATGGATGATGAGACGCAGGGGGGTTGGCAAAAGTTCCCACACCATCCCTGGACACGTTAGTATAGTTACAGAATATTCAAAAACATTCTGACGGCTTCTACTTTTGTGAATGAACCTTCTCACTTTTAGTGTACAGAGTGAATAAGGCACATGTTTTTAAACGGTTCTACTCCTTGTGTAGCATGCGTTCTCTGTCACACATTCGCTGTCCTTGTCTCACTGTGTAAGGGGGTGAATACCTTTCAGGGACTTTGCGTTTTTTTTAATTTACGTCCTCCAACGTGATATAGGACGATGAATGGAATGGGTGAAATGATGCTCAAATGAGCCCAGGGTCCATACAGCTTAGAGTTACCCGACATTCATATTTCAGGATAAGGGAAACCCCCGGAAAAAACCTTATCCAGGTAACTCACCTTGACCGAGATTCGAACTCGGGACTTTTTGAACGTGAGGCAGACACGCTACCATCCAAGTTACCGAGGCGCGCTTACTCTGCGTTGGTGGACAGTAATATTCAGTAACGGTTACCAAAGTAAGGAAGATAGTAACTTGTTATTCTTAACAGTGAATCAATTACTGCATGACAGCGTTGAGGCACATTGACTTTCACTCACGCACCGTATTCACTTGTTATCTTGCTTACTAGAAGAGCGAAATATTAGTAACCTGGCGTAGAGTAAGTGACGAAACACAAATAGAGCTGTGTGTCTGACATGAAAGGTTAGACAATATATACAAATGTAAATTACCATTACAGTCGCTTGACCAAAGGTATTTTGTTTCCTTCTTCTTTCTCCTTGTTACAGTATGCAATTAATTTTGCCGATGTATGACACGTTGATTTTATCTAAATAGAGTGTAGGTACATACAGTGACTTGGTGTCTCAACTGACTCAACTTAACTGATATTTATTCTCACACTAACCATGTATATCTAAGGCTTAATTCATCGAAGAGGGCATTAAATACAACACCAATAATAATTAATAGAATACATTCTCTTCCATCCTTTAGTGGAACCAGCTCTTTAAGCCCCCTAGTTCTATGTCTGTACCTACCATACCTGCCATTACTATTCTGTTGCACTTATCCAGCCCTCCTTGTCTACTTATCTCTTACACTTTTCAAAACTGTACACATTATTTTAACTGTATCTTGAACTTGGGCTCATCAGCACCTCCTTCGCTTAAACTATCCCATTTTTTCTTTTCTTGCTTGCTCATATAGAAGGCCTGAATTAATTAAAAAATAAAACAATAAGGTCTCTGTATATACCAACAACTTAAGTTAACAAAAATGTCAGTTAAAAAAGATCAGAATTTAAATTTAATACCTTGCAAATATTGAAGCAAAAATTTTGAACATCTTTCCTTTACTAAATTACACTTTACATGTAAATGTTCTGCAAACATTTGATTTTCTCAAAAATAGCTTGATTTATATAGCATATTTTTAAAATATTTTCATGACAAATGAAATGTATATCTTCAATTGGTAAACCATGAAAACTAGACAAAACCTTACTATGCAAAAAAATGTGGATCTTCTTAAAACACTTTTCATTTTAAAGATGTTTTGTTATCGAGGTAACCATTTCTTGTTAATGGCTTAAATTCTCCAGTGCTTCTCAATTTTCCCAAAGAGCATCTCATTCTTCCTTACTCCTTTTTTCCTAGACACGGAATCAATTTTAAAGCCACACAAATGTAACACCAATTTTTTTCATTCTGCATTATCTCATTGCTACCCTTCACATTCTATCCCAAAGGAAAATATATACTACATGTGTTCCACATAATACCTTCCCACAGCAACTGTTTCCTGTTTGACAACCAGCACAACCATGTATGTTCTTTCCTTTCAAACTGCATGTGTCTAAATACTTCTCTATCCCCAATTTCTAACTGTTTTATGTACAGTCAAGGAATTTTTATCTGCAAAACTAGCCAATGACCGTTCTTTCTAAAATCACTGGTATTGTTTTATCTGACAGACAAATATTCATGCCAATTTCTGCTAATACATTTCCTCTTTACCAAAATCAAATCTTTTACTATTCCATATCTTTGAAACGTTTATGTTGCTGTGTATCAATACCAATACTTTGATATTCTACTTTTCTCACTAGTCTCTACTAAAGCCCTAACAATATAAGATTGTCAACAAAAGAGATTTTAAATCACTAGAGTTTCATATGATAAACTTCTGGATAATTAATCAAACTATTTTTGGGTCACTTTTCCATTGCATAAATAAAAGATTGACATCTTTCCTTTTCATTCCAAAATAATGTAAAAATCTTTCATAAGATACAGACATTTTAAGCAAAATTAATGTTGAACTTGAACTATTTCTCATATTTTGGCCTTAAATTTGAAGAAACTACTTTTATGGTATCTAAATTTGCAATTAAAATGTTAACACATCTTGAATTATAACCTGTCAGAAACTTATCCCACTCCAAATTTTACTCATTTCTAAACTTTTTGATGTGTTATCAATCTTATATGAATTTAAGATTGATATTCGATGTTTGCTTCTTGTTCTCGCTGTATACCATTTTTTCCACCTTTTTGGTGTCATTTTGTTTTGTTAAACTTTTGTCAATTTGTGCAAACTCTAGATGAGCTACTAAAATAACTATTTAGCAAGAAATACCTGAGGCTGTTGTTGCAATTTTATTAACAATATCTCAAAATTGCTCTGTTACAATTACTTCCATAATGAATTGTACAACCGTTCCAAAATTAGAATAAATAAGCAAGTTAAAAATGAAGAGATACTTCAATCACATAAATTTTTATATGCAACTTCTCGGAACAAACTGAGATTAAACACTTCATAGCATTGAAGCACTCCCAATTTGGTCAGCTGGTTAGGCACTAGTCTACTAGTCCTAAGGTTGTCGGTTCAAACCCAGTACAGACTGATTGTTTAGTAAGCCAGTGCAATGTAAATGAACTCTTGCAGAACAAAATTCTGACATAATGGCAACACCAATATGATCCTGGCATTTAACAGCATTGTTAATAAACAATTTACGCTCAAAAATAGAGTCAAAATGAAAACTTCAATGCCATGGCCGAGACCTGAACCACGGATCTCCTGGTTTCCGTCCAGTCGCTCTAACCCATTGAGCTACCATAGTCAACTTGCCGTCACGACATTACATTCTCCATTTGACATCAATTAACTAAAATGTTACCCTCAATCAATTTTAATTCCGTATTTAAATAACTGAATTGTTCTGTTTCATAAAAAATGTAACATTATGTCTCCAAATGCTCTAAATACATTTTATAACATTCCTCTATAGTAGGATATAAACTTAAAGTGGACTAAAAATGCAATAAGTATATAATATTTTCATTTTACTACTTGAGTACATAAAGCAGAAATATTGTTTTCCCCAAAAAGTTCTATTTCACTAAAAGTACACATTTTGAATCCATAAAAAGTATTGTTAGAAAACCGTTCAAGTGTTTCTTGTGTCATCAGCTATTTCAAAGATACTTTATTTTTGTTTTGAAACTTCAAATATTTATACTTTTATAATTGAAAGTTAGTGTTCATTATTTTTTTTTTTTTTTTTTTTTTTGTGGTTATACGACAGTTGACAATGTTCTCGAGATTTGTTATTGTGATATTGAAGCCTGCATTCTAACTTTCTATTGTTATGACCTTTAACATTAATTCTTTTCGCTAATCCATCCTTTCGGATGATACATTTTCTCCAAAAAATCAATCACCATTCCCCTAAATTGCACTCAATTTCAAACTATTTAGTTCCTTTTTAAAGTCAATGCAAAACTTTGTCGTCTTATAGGTACTATAATAAGTATTGCGATATCAATACACAAAATTTAAACATAAGCAGTAAAATATGAAAACAAACTAAATGTATAGCGCTCACAAGACTTTCTCTACTCTTCCACATACTTCTTACAAACACTTTCTTTCTCTATCACCTTCAAGATAAACATTATCTTAATATAGGTACAAGGGAATTCATATACATTAAGTGAGTCTTTTTTTTTTCTTTTTTTTTTGCAATTTACGTCCTCAAACGTTAAGTTATATCGGACGATGAATGGAATGGGTGAAATGATGCTCAAATGAGCCCAGGGTCCATAGAGCTTAGAGTTACCCGACATTCGCCTGTTAGGATAAGGGAAAACCTCGGAAAAACCTTGTCCAGGTTACTCACCCTAACCGAAATTCGAACTCGGGACCTCTTGAGACAGTCAAATGTTTTAGCACATGGTAGCTATGTGATGGTGTTAAAATTATTTCTTTTTGCATGGCCAAGAGATAAAAATCAAATAATGTATTCTTATTTCACAAAAGTATATTATTTTTTACAAATTATTCGAAATGCCTATTTGTGATGAAATCTCTACATTGAATTTCCTGTGGAATATACTACTTTACTTATTGTAAGTAATTCACCAGCTTCTGAATTCTGCACACAACATCCAAAAATAAACATTATCACCCCTAAATGCTTCAGAGTTGAGAGGTAAATTTCATCTTTAAGGGAAAGTTTTGCTCCTCAAAATGGGATGCCTAATATACAGTTTGTGTTTCCAAGTCATGTAGTTTCTTTTTCAGTTTGTTCCCTCGTATATTATTTCAACTGCTTTTATTCATGAATGACATTATCCGGACAAACTATTGAGAGTAGCTGAATTAAATTTTAGGGTGAAAAAAGTTTAAGTTGCGCTGTGGAAATAAAACAGTATAAATAAAATATAAATAATTATTTTTACAGTAATTTTGAAATAACATTTCATGTAATAAGCTAAACATTTTCCTCTTCTTTAATAATGCACTTTAATGTAAAAAAGTAGTGAATGAATTTACAAGGCATTCATCCAATGTAAAAACTTCAGTCTGAGCTCTTCAACAGAGTTAGTGAATTTAACACTTTTAAATTCAATTAAATTCCAAAAAGAACAGAGATTGAGTACTTTATCAATAAACTGTAATAATGTATGTTTAGTATTGCCAAATTCAAACGCACTTCAGAAATATATCAGGACAAGCTGTGCTTTTCACTTGCATTTATAAATATGTTCTTAAACCAAGGTAAACAGAAATCTGAACGAAATTTGTGTTAAAGATATGAAGTCACATCCGGTAACTGTTCAAGCAACAAAACATAGAAAAAGATACATTACGTTCCATTTAACAGATTTTATGAAATATGAGCCACTTGTAACCATGTCATTATTCTTTTTCAAAGCGATACATGCAAGAAGATGTATTCTAGCCCTGAGTTCAAATCACTGTGATTAATAACATTGTACTGTGCTTAGAAAGAACATCCCGCACCCTTGTTTTTTTTTTTTTTTTTCAAGCAAAAATGGGTAAACAAAAGAAGTGCTTTTACAAACTGAACCATTTGCATATTCCAAACCAACATGCTTGACTCTATGGTTTTCAAAATAACCTTCATGATTCTTGAAGAGGCACTTGTTTTTTATCTGTTAAAATTTATTGGAAACAAAAATTGTCCAAAAGATATTGACTGTTTTAGATTTTTCTTCTCCTTTTACCACCTGCAATTTCTTCCTTAATTACACACCACATATTTCATCACTACAAATGCCACACTTATATTTTTTAAATATGTTTTCAAAACTGCTGTTTTGTGCTGTCAGTTCGCATCACTCCACAGAAAACACAATTACACCCCCTATGCCCTTTGAAAAGAGAGGTAAACTTCCGCATCGTTGAGGGAATGTTTTGCTTTACAAATTGGTACTACTATTAAGTACCACAGCTTCTTGATACGCTAGCCATGTACTTTATATTTCCAAAATGTGCAATAGTTTTTTCCCAAGAACACTTTTTTTCAACAATTATTTTCTGGTGTGACTCATTTTCTAGGAAAATATTAAAAAGACTCTAAATTAAGCTTAAAGGTAATAAAAACAACTTCCTAGTATTTTGGTGTTAGTAATATGCATGATTATTTTTTTTTAAAAAAATGCTGATAAATTGTAATCAAAATAATAGTTAACAAAATAAACCCAACGTTGCTTAATAAACAAATAGATTAAACAAAAGTAGATCAGTAACATTACAAAACAAGCATCTAGATTCTGAAAAATCTTCTATGTGATATCTTGAATAGTTCCTGAGATTAAGGGGCGCAGATTTAGAATTGGCAGTATAGTATATTAATTTGTTTGGTCCCACCACAAGCATGCTCAGGGACATTGGACACATCATACATTTATCGCAAATGCATGATCGGTAATATAACTAAAACACTAGTAACTTTATTTCTTCATGAAAATATGTGAACCATCACCATTTCAACCATTAACCTCATAACATACATTACAGTAGGTCAATATTAATGTAAATCCCCATCACATGCAATATATCTTATGTATCAAAAGTTCACCTGTTGAATGAGATATTAAAAAATTCCTATCTATTATATGGGAGTAAGTATATAAAAAGAGTGGCCATCATTCCTGAAGATTACTTATAGTTTCAAGTAGCATAGAAAGTTATTATAAATTTTTATTCCAGAAGAGTTAACATCTTTTTGAAACCTTTTTAAACCATTTGCCAGTCTATGCAGATTCCACATATTGTGGTCATGCACGCAAGGTTTGTACTAAAGTTATAATTACTTTTGGGATTTTAAATAACGACTCAATGCCACAACTGGCATTTTTGTGTAATATAAATACTTGCTTACTCTCTGCTGAATCACTCCAGAAGATAATACCATATCATTACAGGGAGTGAAAATAATCAAAATGGCTGTTCTTAAGGCACTTTGGTTCAGCAGATTTTTTAAGCTTCTCACTGCAAAGTTTTGGTACCATGACTTTTGTTTTCTCCAGCTGAGTTCTTCAAGCTGAGTTCTTCATCTCAGTCCAAGAAGTGTTATGTTATATACTTTACAAATGGTATAATTCCTGCTAATTCCATTACCCAATTGTGCTTTGTTTTGAATTGAATAAAGTTGGTCTTGTCACAGTTTAATGATAGCTTATTTGCTTCACTGACAATCTGTCACTAAATCTAATTGACACAACTGTGCCGTTATACTGTCACTTTCTTTGGCTGTAACAATTATTAATATACCATAGTACACTATTATATACACAACAAGAAATTTACCTATTAGTTTTGCTTTAATACAAAGAGATACTATGATTTTGATTTGTCATAAAAACTAACACATAGAACATTTCACCCTGTCTATACTAGCCTTTTCTTTGTATCACTCAATAAATTGCAATATAGAATAGTGACAAAATAATCAACTATATTATGTAGTTGTACTGTGGCCACTGTTGTATTATGTTATTCATTCCATTTCACTTGAACATAAAACACCAAAAAAATAAAGCATACAAGCTACCACATGCTTTCACTTTCATGAAACAAAGGACATCACAGAGTTAATCACGTTTACAAAGATTGGTAATCGATAAAATGCTTTGAAAATGTTTCTATAATCGTTTTCAGAATATTCCTGAACTTGAAATCTACTTACAAAGCCTGCAAGTTACAATGTAGTTTCTCCAGTTTAAAATTCACATCAAACCGTAATAAATAGATGAATTAGAATATAATACCCTTTATTTAATACAAAAATAAAATATTCAACCTAAGAAAGTTAGTAAGAAGGCAGGGTTACAACTCTATGACCCTTATTTCTTTATTACCAGGTTATGATTTTGGGGTTAGGGGACGACCAAAGACCTATTTAACCTAATGCGCTCGTTTCTTTTCATTAAAATAAGACAATTTCACTTTGTGTACACGAAGACCAATATTATTCATATAAAACCTCTCGTTTTAACGTCACAGACGTACAAAAACTCGAAGAGAATTGAAAAAATAGCTCCCTTGCACCCATGTGCTCCAGAGTGCAACATGCAATTTCATGATGCACCATGAATGAAAACGTATTTACCTGCATTGAATCCGCGCTCACAATCTCTCCACCGAATTTCTTCGCTAATTCGATTCCCAATTTCGATTTTCCCGAACCGGTAGCACCTAATATCACAATTACTGGAATACGAGACATAATTCCACACTCACTGGCCACTGCCATGTTCCACTGTAGTATGAGAAACTTTGGATCCAAACAAGACATCAATGGAGGTATGAGAATTCTACGTTCCAACTACTAACCACATGCCCAACACTTGTAAGTTGCTCAGAATTTAATTTTATAATTTCCGGCGACAAGAGAGACTGCCATGGCTTATAATGATTCGCTGATATCATTAATAAAATAGAAATATGTGTGTAAAGTGGAAATATATTCTTTGTTCTATAAAAAATGCTTTGACTTCTTGGCTCACTTCAGTTAATATAAGAATACCAGATTCATAACATTTAAGTTATCATTCAATAATATTTGTGATAATTATATTATTCTTGTTGACTGGTACACTCTACACAGCACGAAGAGCGTGTTATTTGGTATAACTGTTAGTATGGCGATTGCTTTTGTTTTCCACGCTGGTAATGGTACGCATCCATAGCAATTGTCACAAACGCACACGCCTCACAGGCGCTTTTTGTTTTGTTCTTTTTTTTTACCCTCCCATCATTCTTGGCGCTTTCATTAGAGCTGCTGTGTTAATTTTGTTGGTTATGGAGTGTTATTTAGTGGGATATATGCGGACGTAAAGAAAATTACTATTAAAACTGCCTCGGAGCAACCTGTAATATGCGTGGAATACTTGAGATGCAACCAAGTAATGAAAAATTGTGAATGAGTGTAAATGCGGACACGAACAACTGGAAAGTAAATGGGAAAATATTGGAAGTGTGTACAGCTGCGATGTTGGTCCACGAAGGCCAGAAAGGATGGCATGGAAAAGTGTAAGCTTTATGAACTTTATTATCTTATTTAATATATGTATATTTTTTGTTTGCGTTTGTCAAGCTTATTATTGGACTTGACAGAGTTTATTTTTGAAACAGTAGTTATGAAATGTTTGACTGCTTGGTCGTATTAAGGCATTGCATAAATTACAACAGAAGTAGAAAACCGCACCAAACCAATATGTTTGCAAAGTTGAGGTGTGTGTCTTCCTAAACGTAATTTAAATTTATGAATAACATGTGCAATATAAACATTTGAACAGTTTAATACTTGGTTTGGTGCAAGCTAGCTATTTAACTACACTAAAGCACATTTTATTCAGTTCGCAGCTGGGTATAAGAAAGTAAATGAATTAACTGTTAGGTGTTGAAGTTCCTCATTCAAAATTTACTGGGGTTTACTTAGATTATGACCTTAGTACAGCGAAAGTCAGTACAACATAGTTTGCATTAAGAAATATCAACATTCTTCTCAGACAAAATACTTCGTGGTTAGCAAATATTGTTTACTTTCACTCCCGTTTGAGATATGGAATAACCTTGAGGCACATAGTGAAAAAAATGTTTGCCCTGCAAGGACAAGTTGTACGAATACTTTGTATAGTTGGGTCTAGAATATAAGTATTCTCATCCTTATTAGAAGGTTGATATTCACTTTTTAACATCTTGCAAATAATGTTGATGTATTTGCAACAAATCTTGCTGTGGCATGCAAATGCTCTGTACGGGCCAGTAAACAGTTTCAAGCTATTCCAAATTTTACTATGCTTCAAACAAGTTTATATTTTTAAGCTTATAATTCTGTATACTCTTATAATAATCTAAGAAGCATAAAATGTTGAAAAAAGAATTAAAGTGACTCTGTTCCTACATAATCTGGAGGAATATTTTAATAGCAAATAACAGATAAACGCTTTAAGTATGTGCTGCACGTGGTTGCAATTTTCAATTTCTTGTTCTACATCCGGCACCGGAGGGAGAGATATCGGAGGGATGTGTTACACTCGCATTACTTTCTCTACCAACTCTTCGCCAAACTATCTTCCAGAAACCTTATTCTTCTGCGTATTAATCGAGATAGATACTTTTAGAAATACTTAATGGTAATGGTAATTTCCGGTGAATATGGAAATACAATGAACCTAAAGTGACAGGCAAATGGTTTATGAACTGGTCGCTATCATGAGAAAGCTAAAACAATAAATACCTAAAATATAAAGCTATTAACGGTGAAGCAAAGAAATATATACAAATATAACAATTTGTAACTTACAACTTTACTTATAAGAAGAGATGATTTTCTTATAAATTGTCCGGGATCGCGATGTCATGTAAACTTTATCCTCAGCCGGAAACAAAGTTGTCATCGTTACGAGCGCTAGATGTTAATATGTTTCAGTCAGTACTACCAAAATCTGAAAATAAAACAAATTTAAAAACAGAATCGACTGCATGTATTTCAAAATTCATTGCGCGATGTTTATTTTTAAAATAAATATATTTTCCCAAACTATTAAACCTATCGGACCATTTAATTGTTTTAATAATTTAGCTTCTGGATTTATTTCATGGTTAAATGACCAAAAATGATCTGCTACGGCCGATTTGTCAGTCTGTTTATACTTAATGTTACGAAAATGTTCTTTCGTTCTAGTTTCCAAATTACGTTTTGTCTTTTCAACAAAAACTTTATCACAATCGAAACAATTAAACTGATAAATGCCAGATTTTTATTATTAGGAATTTTATCTTTTTTAGAGAAATGCAATAAATGTTTAATACTATATTTATTTTGAGGAACTAAAGTTATGCCAAATTCTTTAAAGTTTGTTTGAAAATGTTTATTAAGACAATACTTATATAAAATCAATAAATATCAATCAATACAATATCACAACTACAATCACTAAATACAATATTTATATACAATCTATTTTATATATGTCTACAAATATCTAGTGTATGATGTCTCGGCCTGCGGCCCTGTTGCGGAATCACATGTACTCACAAAATAAAATGTTCCTATTAACCCTTGTATAGTACCGTATGGTAATATTATAGTACAAATTATAGCATTTGGGGACGAGAAGAATGTGTTGCAACAAAAACTGCTCAAACTCGGTTACGGTGATTCATCACCAACTCCTCTCAATAGGACCATTTCTTTAATAATTGATAATTGATAATTAATAATAATGATACTAATAATAATAGTAGTAATAATAATAATAATAATAATAATAATAATAATAATAATAATAATAATAATAATAATAATAATAATAATAATAATAATAATAATAATAATAATAATAATAATAATAATAATAATAATAATAATAATAATAATAATAATAATAATAATAATAATAATAATAATAATAATAATAATAATAATAATAATAATAATAATAATAATAATAAATTTGTCTCAGATATTCTTTTTTCTTTTCGTATTCTTCAGTAAATAATAAGTTAGACTTTATTCTTCTCTGTTTTATACACCACTGTTACAAAATGTAATTTTTCTGTCCAATCTTCTTAATTCAGATCAACTTTATCACACTTTTGTATATTTCGTTGTAGGATATGTCTCGCAATCAATGACTTTTTCAGCTCACTCTTGTACAAACTATTTTTAGAAACACTTATTCTACTTCATTGAATCGAATCGAAACGAAATGAAATGTGTGTAACGCTCGCTTGTGGACCACAGGCAGTGACACTGATGATTAGGGCTAGGATTTTAATGCACCCAAAAATACTTAAAATGCACTTTAAAAAATGCAATAATTCCCTAAAAATCTCAAAAAATTCCCTATGACATGTAAAAAAAATGCCCTTTAATTTGCAAATATTTATGTTTTTGAAAGATAAACTCAAAAGAAAATAATATAAAATATCAAAGAACAAGTTTATTTTAAACATTTATACAGGTACAGAACTATTTAAGGTTTTCTATTTTATTTTATTAGCATTATGTTAGCGGTCATTTCATGAGTCTTGAATTACAATGCACAATAAATATCATCTGTAGATTTTCAAAGCAAAATGACTGCCGATTATCTGCTAACAATGCTTTGTACATTGAGAAGCTCCTTTCCACTTGCTCTGAGACGAGAGGATCATGCTTAAAGTAAATTAAGTCACTTGCTTCTAAGTCTCCTGGTAAATCTACCAGAGAAAATTTCTCACCCGACAGAACATCTGCAATTGAAGACAATGTAGCAAACCCTTTATTTTTGTTCAAAACGAGCATTAATTTTTTCGCTACATCCTTCCCCACTTTCCCGATCACATTTTCTAAGTCACTTGCCACTTTTTTACCAAGTCTTTTTGTTCCACTAACTCAACTCCTGACTTCTCTAAGCACGTAATAGCACCAGGTCGGAATCCAAAATTTGACTATGTACAAAAGTTTCCCTGCAAGTTCACTATCTGAAAAAAGTTCCTGCACGAGTTTGATGGAGGTCGCATCACTGCTATCAAACATGTCAATGATTCTTTTCACTACTTCGATCGATGTTCTCGCAGTAGTAGTTGCATACTTCTATTCAGGTTCCCCATCTGGTCACAACTGGTGAAGGAGGCAAAGGAACTTCAGGAACCTCGGACTTGAATGTTGCAACTCGTGAAGGTGCCTTTAAGAAGACATTCTTGATGCATCCTATTAGACGATCTACTTCAGGAAACTGACTCCGCAATTCCTCCGCAACTCGGTGTAAGGCATGTGCTAGGCATATTACATGCATCATTTTCGAGTAAAGAGCTTGAAGAGAATTAGCAGCTTTTACCATATATGATGCAGCATCGGTCAACAACAGGAGTACGTTGTCATGTTGAATGCATTAGGGGTATATTAAACCTAAAGACCTGTCAAACACTTTGCTAATTGTTGAAAAATATACTTTTTCCAACTGTTCACAATTTATTAGGAATTGTTCTCCTGGACCATCTTCTGCCATTGTGCCCACCACAGCATTTGCCACATAACGGCCTAGCGAGTCTGTACATTCATCTATGCTTACCCAAATTTTTTTTCCCTGACACTTTTTGTCTGATCTCCTGTATTGTTTTCTGATAGCATTTATTCACGTAATTCTTCCTTAATGTTGAAGAGTCTGGCATAGGCTTTCCAGTTTCTTTTCTAGAAAAAACGCGTAGCTTTGGATTACTCAGTTTGTTCAAAGGAATATCAGCACAAATGAATGTTTCACAGAGTTCTTCAAAGACAGGTGAACCTGAAGAAGAGCATCCTTCACCAAGTAACATTTGGTGTGTTGTTCTTTTAGCTTCAAGCAGACCTAGTCCTCGACGTATTTTTCTCTCTTCCCATGTTGGTCTATGGTAAACTTCTTTTCAGCTGCCACTCGTACTTCATATAACTTGCAGAAAAGTATATTCCCATCTGTGGAGAAAACCTTTTCTCCATAAAGTCTAACAAAATTATTTAATTTATTTGCAATGTTTTGCTTTAGTTTAGGCATGATGATTTGTCAACTTCACACCACAGTTCTTTACCCTGTTTAAAAGATACCTCTCTGCACTGCTATTTAGAAACGATTTGCAGACACAATGAGCTTTGACCTTTCTGCTTACGAATGCAGCCACCTGATACTTGTGCTTAGGAATGCAGCTACCTGCTACTTGTGCTTAGGAATGCAGCTACCTGCTACTTGTGCTTAGGAATGCAGTTACCTGCTACTTGTGCTTAGGAATGCAGCTACCTGCTACTTGTGAAGTAAGTGAAACAGTTTGTATTGCGCAAGTTCATTAATTGTCCTTAGAAGGGGAGGAGTGTAGTTTTGCCCCGTTTCCTGGAACCCAAGGTAATTTTACCTCTAGTACTATTTGGGGCAAAGTAAAACAGTTTGCTAAATAATTAAAAGTAAAGCTTCGCTCTTGAAAACATAAAAAAGTAAATTGTATCTAAGGTATATTTTAACATGCTTAATTATAACAAAAAATACCCAACAGTATTAAAAATGCCCAAAAATGTAATAAAAACCTAAAAAATGCCCTATCCCACAAATATTCACAAAAAATGCAAAAATGTCCTAACAAATATTAAATTAACGCATTTTACTATGAAACACATTTATATGTAACCCACTTTTAATTTAGGCTTACCAAAAAAAAAAAAAAAAATGCAAAGTCATTGAAATCCTAGCCCTACTGATGATAAAGTCTGTTTAGCTAACTCGTGTGCACTTCGGCCGCCTCCTTTGACGAACCCTTATAATCGTATTACAACCCCGGCCTCCTTCACCCAGTCCATTCTGCAAGGTTGCCACCTTTCTCGATACGTCATGGGTATCGTACGAGGTTTCGTCTAAAACAATTATCTTATGTCCATTACTCCGAAACTTCCTTAGTTTTGACGATATATATAGCCAAGCTACAATTCTACTGTATTCCATAATAACCCTTATCTTATTCAAAGTGCGGTACTTGAAACCCAACTCCTTTAGGAGACCGCGCAGAGTGCAGTGCCCATAAGGAAAATCACAAATTTCTTGCAAATGTGCAACCAATTCGTCTAAGGTGGATGCTCTCCCTTTTGCATAGAATCTATAAATTTCTGGGCGAATTAAATCGCATGTGAAATTATCTACTTTAGAGAAACGTTTTCTTTTGTTTTCACACTTGATCCGTGTCTTTGGTATTCCTTTCGTCACAATATTTCTTACTGTATTTCTGTGAATACCCAGAATTTATCATCAGGTTCATTGCATAGCCCCTTACCAAGATTATTTTTCAGCACTTATTTATATATGTTCAAAACAAGCGCTTGAATTTGCTTAAAAAGAGTTCCCGTTATAACTTTGTTTTTTGAGGCTTTTCCAGTAATATAACTCGGCCCAGCAACACTTTCCAATTCATTCACACTATTGTCTTTACTTTGATTATTTTCACTTGACTGAAAGTTATCTACTACTTCATTTGCATTTACCACTGAATTTCCCTCCCACGGTCTCCACATCGTGACACACAACGAATTTCTGCACATAATAAAACAGATCAACTGGAAGTTGGAACTTTGGCAACTGAGACTCCACGTGGAGTAAATATGCGACTGTCATTTCCACAAAATCAGGGTTGCTATTTGTCTTCAACGACAGTGTTCCATTTCTGAAGTGTGGAGATAGATTTATGACGGTTATTAGTGACCGGTAGGGTCAGTTTCCTTTGAGTCGGAACTGCACTCTCGTTGACTAGACAGACTTTACATGCGATGAAGATGGAGCATCGGCGGAATGAGATGGTGGGGGAAACCGGAGTACCTGGACAAAATCCGCCCCACAAATCGCACTTTGCGGTCGCCTCGGATCGACCCCGATTCGCTTTAGTGAGAGTCGAGTGGTCTGACCACTCAGCCACGGCGCGGTCCATGTTAATTGAGACAAGACATTTGTGGAAATTTACGTATTTCCTAGTGGATTCAATGGGAATCAAATACAGCATGCTTAAGTTAATGGCAAACCTTTCAAGAACTGGTTGCTGCGTGATAGCTGTGATATTCTTTCGTTTTGTAAGTTCAGAGAGAAAAAAACAAACAAGGAGGAATAAGGACTTACATTGGAGAAAAATATAAGTACTGAAAAATTCAAAACAATAAAAAGGAATATTTGGGAAATGCTGTACTCTACAATATATATTTGACTCATTTTTTGCACTCATTTTTAGTGCAAAATAGATAGTTTTCCTATGGGCATATGCTTGTATTTGTAGGTGGTGAGTCGTCATTCATTTTTTTCCCTCGTGCTAATGAAAAGAGCAAACAACTTCAAAGCGAACTAGCTTGGAAATAGAGAACGTCATGAAGCAAATACCACACTCTTTTTAATTAAATTAGATGGACGTTTTATTTATGGACTGTTTTGAACTGCTGTGGTGCTCATTTTATACTGGGTGTGAAAGACTACTTAATTTTTCTTATCAGGCTTGAGTTTGTTTTGTGTGCCGTAAATCTACGACTACTAGTTTTACTTCCCTTCAGAAGAAGGCAGATAAGGATTTTTATGCTCAAAAAGTTCCATCGCCCTCCTCCGGGTTTGAACTCGCGAACCTTGGGAACTAGGGCTAGAATGTTACCGCTAGTTCACAGAGGATGGCTCATATTTTGGTTGGTGTACCAAAGGTCGAAGCCGTGACTCCAACGGATGGAAATAGATGCTTCCTTATTTGTGAAGAAACCACGCGTGGAATGTCGTCTTCACATGAGGTACATCCACTTCTAGGATTAAATTAACTCTGCCTCCTCAAAGGAACCTGGACAGAACTTCTCGTCATTCCGTAAAAGGCGGTCCAGTGTCACGTATAGATGACTCACACTGATTTATCAGGCTTGAGGAATAACATCTCCTGCATCATGAGAGAGAAAGCACTTTCTTTACGCTAAATAACTTGCGAGCTAGAGGAAGTCATTGTCAATATACTACACACGTCCCGGAATAAGAAACACACTTACAATTATACAACAATGATATGGAACGTCCAGGGACTTTACAGATAGAGCGTAATAAACGGATAGCGTTATAATTGGGTTTTACCGTATGTTGATACGTTAATTTATTCTACTTTAAACTGTACAGGAAATAAACGAGCGGGATTGCACAGGCGTTTCGTCTGTGGCCCGTATTCGGGAGGCCCGTGTTCGATTCCCGTGGCCTACCTACCTGAACCGTGGATTTTTCGGGGGTTTTCCCGGGTCGACAGGCGAATGCTGGGTGGGAATTACATACCTCCATTTCATCTCCATTATGTCATTACATCTCTCATCTGGTGGTCTCTTTCAGGGTGGAAGTGTCGGCGGGTGTCTCGGCGGTGCATGGCAGGATGATATGCTCTGAGTAAACCATTTCTTCCTCCGATAAAGCCTGTTTAGTCAACGCATGTACACGTCGGCCGACTCCTTTGATGAACCCTTATAATCGTATTACCTATACAACCCCGGCCTCCTTCTTCCAGTCCATTCTGCAAGGTTGCCACCTTTCTCGATACGTCATGGGTATCGTACGAGGTTTTGTTTAAATAAATTTTCTTATGTCCATTACTGCAAAACTTCCTTAGTTTTGACACACACACACACACACACACACACACACACACACACACACACACACACACACACACACACACACACACACACACACACACACACACTTCCTTAGTTTTGACAAATATATATCGCCAAGCTACAATTCTACTGGATTCCATAATTACTCTTATCTTATTCAAAGTGCGGTATTTGAAACCCAGCTCCTTTAGAAGGCCGCGCAAAGTGCAGTGCTCGTAAGAATAATCACAAATTTCTCGCAAATGAGCAACCAATTCGTCTAAGGTGGGCGCTCTCCCTTTTGCATAGAATCTATAAATTTCTGGGCGAATTAAATCGCATGTGAAATTATCTACTTTAGAGAAACGTTTCCTTTTGTTTTCACACTTGATCGGCGTCTTTGGTATTCCTTTCGTCGCAATATGTCTTACTGTATCTCTGTGAATACCCAGAATTTATCATCAGGTTCAGTACATGACCCCTTACCAAGATTATGTGTCAGTACATATTTATATGTGTTCAAAACAAGTGCTTGAATGTGCTTAGAAAGAGTTCTCCTTATAACTTTGTGTTTTGAAGCTTTTCCAGTAACATAACTCGGCCCATTCACACTATTGTTATCACTTTGATTATTTTCACTTGACTGAAAGTTATCTACTACTTCATTTGCATTTACCACTGCATTTCCCTCCCACGGTCTCCACATCGTGACACACAACGAATTTGTGCACTGAATGAAACAGATCAACTGAAAGTTGGAACTTTGGCAACTGAGACTCCACGTGGAGTAAACACGCAACTGTCATTTCCAGAAAATCAGGGTTGCTATTGGTCCTCAACGACAGTGTTCCATTTCTGAAGTGTGGAGATAGCTTATGACGGTCATTAGTGGGCGGTAGGGTCAGTTTCCTGTAAGTCGGAACTGCACTCGCGTTGTCTAGACAGACTTTAGGGCGGTTGTCGGTCTCCGAACCCAGGTCTCGTGATGAGACTATTGCCAAACCACAATAGAGTGCGATATCCGTTGTTCTGTAAAATGTGGGGACCCTGACTTCTGCCAGGTCTTGGCTCCTTGGGATGTCGTTCTCTGTCTCCTCTCGCCTAGCATGTTTACACTGGGCAAGCGTTTATCTTGTTTACGTTGCCACTACGCGGTAAGGTAGGATTATTAACTTAATGTAGAAATTACTCTCTTGGTTTAGAGGTTCTTGTCTAGGCGAATGCTGCTAAGTATTACCACATCGGATATAGCGCGAGTCCGCCGTGAGAAATTAACACGCTCCAGGGACAGCCACTGGATGACGTCATGAAGGAGGAAGTAAGCTGCCGTGGTAGACAAACACGCGTTCAAGGACAGCTGACGTCACGAAGCGAGTTTTGTTATTACTATGCAAAAGACCTTTCGCGATTGCCATTCCAGAGGCTTCCAGTTCCAGAATGACCTACCGCGCCCGACAGGTGTATATAGTAGTCAGAACAGTCGTGTTTGTGTTTCGAGCAACAGTTGAGTGCTTTGTGAACCTCTGTGTACGTCAGAGAGATTAACAGCACCAAGTGTGCGTGCTAAAGAGGCAAAGAAACATTGTAGAGACGCGTCGAAGTGTTGTATTTGTAAAAGAGAGGCTGACTGTATGTTAGGACTGAGCTAACGATTTTGGTGAGAACATAGAAGTTTTAAGGCGAACTTCGCGTCTTTGTCACGTTATTATTATATTCCTTGAATTTTCTTTCCTTTTATTTTACCTCACTTCACCTTCCATCTGCTTGGCTATTGCAGGCTTCTGTCAGTGATGCATGGTGGGGGGAAATAATGTTCTCGGTAAATCTTCGGGGATGTGAAGGCTGCAAGAGGGGAAACGAGCTGCCACCAAATTTGGAACTGCAGACTCTTGACTACTGTGTCCTCTCATTCGGAGGAGCTCCATTAGAGACACAGATCTCCGGTAGGTTGTGTCCTTTCCGAACCAGGCCATACCTCATACACGATT
This sequence comes from Mantis religiosa, assembly GCA_030765055.1. NCBI lineage: Eukaryota > Metazoa > Arthropoda > Insecta > Mantodea > Mantidae > Mantis > Mantis religiosa. The sequence continues at coordinate 196,668,738 of CM060949.1, read as the reverse complement.
GTGGTTTTCAAACTCTCTAGACAGACCCATAGAAGCCTGGAAGACTGTGAGAAGGTCTGCAGTAGTTATTGTCAAATTATACTCTTAGTTCTTGACATGTCTGTATCCTTCAGCATCTGTCCACGGGTCCATGTTGTTGTAGATGGGGGGGCGCTTTTTAGACTCAAGGTATTGTCCCATGGAAAGAGCCCCGGAGTTTTCCATCGCTTCCGGATTGATAGAGGCCGGGTAGACCTCGCGATGAAAGAAGTCCACGGTGCATGTTGAATCCATTTAGGATTCAAAAGACACATTCATTCAGCAACTGCAAATGGAACATTCTTTCTGTAGCCCTCTTTCTCTAACAATGCATTAAACACGAACTGAAAAAAAGGTAAAAATTGTCATACATTAAATAATTTTACCTGTTGGAGGTAACAAAACAGACAAAAATCCATAACACTTTATTCCAATGTGGATTCTAAAGAATACTGACACACATTGTGTAAACTGAAAGAAAAAATTCTGATATTATTTCACATAACTCTATCTCTGCCCTTTATCGTTTACTAAGTAAACGAGAGAGAGAGAGAGAGAGAGAGAGAGAGAGAGAGAGAGAGAGAGAGAGAGAGAGAGAGAGAGAGAGAGAGAGAGAGAGAGAGATCTGAAAAAGGTTCCCCGTAAAAGAGTGATTAGGATTACTACGGAGGGGATTCGGCACCGAAACCTATGGTTAATTGTACTTAAGCCCTAAGAGGGGCATCCCCAGGAGGAAGGATCAGGCGAGAGGATACAGAGGTCGGCCGACCCAAGGAGTCACGACAGCACCGAAACTCCCACCGACACTCTACCCTGAAAGAGACCACCAGATGAGAGATGATATGAAATGATAATGGAGATGAAATGGAGGTTTGCGGAAGTGCAGTGCTTCCTTCACGATGGTGTGAACACTTCCGACACTCAATCCGACCTCGGCGGCTATGGCTTTCACTGTCACTCGACGGTCCTGGGTAATGCAGTGTGGTGCTCCAGACCATGCGCTATCAGCTAACGACACTCGTCATTCCCTGAAGCGCATGTGCCACGCCTTGACCCTTACAACGGACATGTAGTGTTCGCCGTGTGTTTGTGAAATTCGTCGATGAATTCCCGCTACTCCTTCCGCTCTCAGAAAATAAACACCTTTTTGTTCTTCCTTTGACGCCTTCATTTTGCTGTTTGAAATGCGAATGACAGCGATGGACGATTGATTCTGCTAGCTGTGTATAGTCACTTGCACGTATGCTCTCTAGCGACGGGTTGTGAACTTCTACGCTCCTGTCGGTTACACATGAGAGTACGAGGGTTGTTCAATAAAGAATAATCACTTTTTTTTTTTTTTTTTTTTTTTTTTTTTTTTGCAACGTACCTTTACTCCTCCTCATAATTTTGATGGTCCGTCTCAAAATAGTCTCCCCTAAATACGATGCACTTGTTCCAGCCTTTCTACCAGTCTTCAAAGACATGCTGGAAACCATTTTTTGAGAGATGCTTCAAAATCGCCTCCGCAGCCTTCACCACTGCTTCTGATAATGGATAACGCCTCCCACGAAGGTGTTTCTTCATGTTAGGGAATAGCAAAAGGTCACATAGGGTTAAATCCGAACTATAGGGAGGGTGAGGGATGCACTTCACGTTGATTTTTGCAAGATATTCAGCAACAACATTGGCAATATGCAGCCACGCATTATCGTGGTGCAGCATCCAGCCTGCTTCAGGGAAATGTGGTCTTTTGTGCCTGATATGGACTTACACTGTCTTCAGGACATCCCTGCAGTATTGTGCAGTTACTGATGTGTGTGCAGGTACAACATGCTGATAAACCATTCCATGAATATCAAAGAATGAGATGACCATAACTTTCCCAGCAGAAGCAACCACTTTTGCTTTTTGGGGGGTTGTGATGAAGGAGATTTCCACACTGAGCCTTGCTGTTTACTCTCAGGATCAAAATGATGTAGCCAAGTTTTATCAGCAGTGATTACGTTTGATAGAAACTCCGGATCTTCCTCTGACATTTTTAACTGCATGTTATCCCCGTTGCACCGGTAGGCGATACTGAACATGTCTGACTTTGCCTGGTTCTCACAGGCGGGAACCAGGAGTACCAACAATGGAACTACTACGGCGTGTTTGTTTCACATTAAGCTAACAGAATAGAATAAAATTGAATTTTACTGTCGCAAAATTATGTCCGTAAAAACAGTATGGTCATTCTTAATTGAGCAGCACACTATATTGCCGTCGTGTCACCGGTAGGCGAATTCCAGACTACGGCTCGTTTCTTTTTGAATGCCCCTTATAAAAGTCGGGGTGTTCATATGCACGTTGTTTTTTAACTTCAAAGTGTTCGTATTCAAATGCCTACAAGTACTCTTGATATTCTCTTTTATATTTTAGTAACTTAAGAAATGAGATTATTAGTGTTTTATAGCCACATGCCTGTCACAACGAATTGGGCTTTGCAATGGTAAAATAATTGTTGAAAACAACCGATTGAGCTCTGAGATTACCTACAAGCATTACCTGTTTTGTATTATTTTACTTCACAGTTTAAGTATACGTAATCCTCTTACTATCTTTTCTTTCATACTCAATTTGCCCATACCTCATAAATTGCTCTTAGGGACTATTTCACTTACTCTGCGTCGGCTTTCATGTTTGCTCCTACACCAGATGCCACCAACGTATATGTATCGCCAAAAAAACTTGGCATATGGAGTTTTCAAATAGCAAACTAAGGAGCGAGTACTTCACTCTTTTGTGATGCTTCCAATCGACCTCACACCCTGGCTGTTGGTTCTGCTGTATAGCCAGTGTGTGCTGAAAGTTGATCCCACCAGGCTATATCACTATCAGTTAAGTTTCACTTGTGTAAAACAAACACGTGCTAATTTAGCTGTTTGCAATAAGTAACTGCGTACCCTCACTGACCGTACTGACTTGTTTCCGGTACTTAATGAGACGTGAGGTCCAAGACGATATTTATAACTATTTACAACTCGTCCGCTAGTTCCAAAGCATTTTTCACAAGCCAGATTGTTTGGTGAAAACTATAAGAAAATTTTGTTTCTGATTATTTTATCAGTCTCTTGCTGCTTTATTTTAAAGCTCTTAAAAATGTCATTTAAATATTCAATCATCCTGTTTTCTTAGTTTGACCAATGCTATCTTTTGCATCCTCCCAAAAAATCATTCATTTTATCTCCTGTTACAACTTTCGACTTTGTACTTTTTGTCTGAAATGCCATAACTTCGCTTTTGTGCGTAATAGATGTATTGTGAAGTTAAGAGAAATAATTGGGGGCTGGGGATCCTGATGCAGACAACTCATCCAAAGGCGGGCAAACCTAAACATAAGTTTGAAACGCAAGTAGTCTAATGGCACATTTTGGAGGTTTTCTCCGGGTCCTCCGGTTTTCCCCTCCAGCATTCCACCAATTGCTCAATCATCTTTCCTATCATTTCATCTCGTCCTCTTTCTGCCCCTCAAAATCCAACCTCTGTGGTCCTCGTCCCGAGGGGCAGCAGGTAGTAGGGGACTGACTGATAGGGTGATGTACGGTGGGGACTTGGTGTGTCCCGGGACAGCTACGGCTGCCGAGAAGGCCCATCAGTAACCCCGAAAACTGGCAGAAAAGGCTCTGGTGTAATCTCTCGATTGGATTCCTCCGCGAGGAGAGAGTGTTCCTTCAAACGCCCAACCATGGTCCACTTTGGTGTTTGATCCCATTTGTTTTCTTTGCTTTTCTTTTTTTCCTCTCTGAACACACGTCTGACGGATAACATAGCGCGGGTGATTGGAGTGGGAAGCGCAAGGGGTGATTGGGTAACGCGTAATTCCCAGCCCCTTGTTATCATGTAGGACTGTGTTCGTATCGGCTGATAAAGGTCAATCCCGGGGAGGGGCCACTGCATGAGCTGTTACACTCCTGAAGGCGATTGGGTCCCTCTGTCTTTACACTGGGAGGTGTGACCCTGAGGTGAGCAAGGTCCAGACTCTCACCTAAGCCGGGGTGGCGCCCAGGATGTGAGCACGCCATCGGAGACGTTTGCAATGGTGGAGGACACTACCGCCATGGCACCGAAATTTAAACCAGCATTTGTGAAGGATAATGGAAAAGAAGTAGTCAAGCCCTGTGGTCCTCGATACCTAGTCGTAACTGGAAGAGAGGAAGGCAAAACTTCCTGTCAGTGTACCCTTTCGTCGTCTAAAAGGGTTTGGATAAGATAGCTGGCCCGGTTAAATCCTGTACTCGTTCTAGAAATGGCACGCTCCTGGTGGAGACACATTCGGTCACACAAGCATCAGTTTTATTGAAGGCGAACTTATTAGGTAGCTACCCGGTTTAGGTCACAGTGGTTGAAGGCGCAGGCGGCCGAATTTTTCGACGAAGGAATTTCCAAGCTCGTACATCGCTACGATAAATGCCTTAATTTGAATGGTGACTATGTCGAAAAGTAGTATTTGAGTGTGGCTTTCATCTGTATATAATAAAATTTGTTTCCTATACTTTGTTTACTTTTTATTCCAAAACGTAATCTACTTTCTGGATAGCCCTCGTAGCACCTAAGCCGGTGCCGAGGAGAGACATCGCCACTCAAAGCTGCGATATCGGTGCGGCAACAGTATCCGAGAAAATAATTATTCCATCACCATCCCCGAAGCCTGACAAATCACCCCTGTCTGCACCTAGGAGGCCCGCCTCGTCATCAGGAAGGAGATCGCCAGCACTGTCACCGGCTAAAGGATCAACCTCCATCAAGACTGAAAAGGTCGTTCGGTATGATGCCCCGCCCAAACAATTTAAAACCAGATATAAGAAATCCGATTTCATCAAAGTTACCAGCAAAACTGCCAGCCGAAAGCAGAGTTATAGGGCATCTAAAAGTTCCTTCACTGAGGAGTCTTCAGATTAGGACTCTGATCGACGCATGCCATCCTCGTCGGTCTCTGTATCGAGTCGGTTTGAGGTCCTTGAACCGAAGTTTTCTATCAGAAAAGGGGCCTCATCCATAGAAGAGATGAAACAGGAGGATACGTCCCAGACCGCGAGGACGGCTTCCGACCAGAAAAATTGGATGGTAAAGGTGTTAGCCCCACACCCAAAGAGAAGGGTAAATTGAAGTTCTCTTAAAATGGTGTTCTTGCTGGATATTTTAGCGCACAAACATTTCTTTAAATTATATTTAGGAATAGCATATCGCATTTAGCGGACAATACATTTTATAGCTTTTAACATTTTATTTTACATTGTTTTTAGATTTTGATCAAGAGCGTGTTTTCATAATGATTTTATTCATGGTGGGCACATTTTAGAACTCAAAATAGATGTAGTGTCAAAATCCAGTTGAAAAGAGCACTGATGACCGCGCAGTTGAGCGCCCTTAATCTGAACAATCCATCATTCGTCCTCTTTCTGTCATCAACTTCTCTCATTCTTATACTAGGCATCGGACTGATCACCCATCCTCACTGATCCAGAGATTCCGTTCCTCAACCCACCGCCTACAGGCGTAAGGATTAATAGTAATGTATAAATACCCTTACATAACACGTATAGTATAGCACAGGAGAGAAAGTCTCCGGGGTCTGAGACGCAGGGGGATTGCTGAAGGCTCCCACACCTTCCCTGGACAGGTTTATGACACCCCGTGTCAGTACAGTTACAGACCACTAAAAAACATTCTGGTTCTCGGTTTTAGTGTACAGAGCGAATAGGGCGCATGCTTTTAACGGTTCTACTCCTTGTGTAGCAGGCGTTCTGTCACACATTTTCTGTCCTTGTCCCACTGTGGAAGGGGGCGCATTCCTTTCAGGGAGCTTCTTTGCATTGCTGGACAGTAGTGGTATTAAGAGGGCAGTTAAAGAAGATTAAGTGTCGTGTAAGATAAACTCGCATACCATGAATTGAATTTAACCAACTTTTTCGATCTTGAATTACACTGTATTCAGACACATGGACCCTTTTCTATTTTGTTTGGAGGGGGGCGAAGGACCCTCAAAAGCGTATTTCCTCCAGTTAAAATTGATAAACAGCACTGAAAGTGAAATTAAACCAATTCTGCCTCTCAAAGGAATGAACATAACTGAAGCGTCAATTTCAGAAAACAAGATATATGTTCATACTGCAGACCTAAAGTAAATAAACTTAAATTTATGTTAACTAATGCTGACTTAATAAACGATTCGATTGCATTAGAACAGCATTTGTTTTTAAGGTATTTATAAAACAAGTGATATGTTTACCAGTCATTAACAATAAAATGTTTGAAGGGGTAGAGCCAGACTGAAAAATTCAATGCCATAGCCGGGATTTGAACCACGGATCTTGTGGGTTCCGTCCAGCCGCTCTAACCATTTGAGCTACTATGGCCAACATGACGACATTACATTAAATTCTCCAACTGGCTCGTGTTTCTCCCGGTAAACCACGTAGGAGTTCTCATAAACACATGAGACAACTACCTTACAACCCGGGCCTTGAAGTATTTACAACATAGTCGCCATTAAGGTACTTGTCTCATGTGTTTATGAGAACTCCTAGTGGTTTACCGGGAGAAACACGAGCCAGTTGGAGAATTTCATGTCATATCGACATATTGTACATAATAGCTCAAATGGTTAGAGTGGCTGGACGGAAACCAGAACATCCGTGGTTCAAATCCCGGCTATGGCATTGAATTTTTCAGTCTGGCTCTACCCCTTCATAGTGCGTCCTACATACGGCTAGTGTGAAAGAACAATTAATTTCCAATAAAATGTTTAATGGAACACTGATATAAATTATTGCTGGTATATTAAAACTGGGTTAAATTTGCTGAAATGTTCAGTTGAATGTAATTTTTCTGTACCTGGGTCAGTTATCGAATGATGAAATTACTTTGGGAATGTTGGGGTCGATGTTATCAGATCCAACCCTCCCAAGGTTTTGGGGTTTCTGTTTTAGTAACATAGCTAGCAAACTGAGCACCTTGGGTGCCTTGTACAGAGTGCCAATCTGAGAAAGAAATCCTGGTGTCTTTCACACGACGTTGGCTCACTGGGATTCACCTTCACAGATTTCACGGTTACCGCACTCTTCTTATTAAAACATCTCTGCTACGTTTTGCGGTTTAGTACTACCAATCCCTAAATAAGTGGCTCCAAAATATCGGCGTTGGGAGCTCTACAGTTGCAAAACGCTTGAACAGCTCGAGGAACAAGCGGCATTTGCAGGGAAAATGCCACCCATGTACAGAAATCCTTGTTTGTGTTAGTTCTCACCGGGTTTCTGCGCCATTCATTCCACCTCCTTCCTCACTTCGGGCTAATTACACATACACGCTAGTCTCTGATATGCACGGGCCATTAAAAATTAGTGGCAGCACTGCCTGCATTTGGCGCTATCAGCAGTAAATCATGTAAGCTGATAACGATGAAAACTAAGAGCTTCTAATGTTTGTTAGCTGTGAGTTTGAAGAGAATTTTATTAAATAACACTTTAGTAAGTTTAAGTGTAAGCTGGTATCTTTAGTGCTCTAAATATGTAAACTAGAATAAATACGTAAATACGGACAATGATGCTTCATTAAAATTCAGGTTGCAAGAGGTATCAATGCTCGACAATGCCGTACAGAATTAATAAGTTTGTGGTAGACAGACTTTACCATATCGTACCGTGGCTAGGTGATCAAATGCATTTCGTAGAGGAAGGGAAGACGTTCATCAAAAACGTGGAGTTGGCAGACTGCAATCAGCAAGTGATTATGTACATATGAATGCTGTTAGAGCACTGCTGGAATAACATCGTTGTTGGACTTGGAACTAGCAAGGGGAAATGAAATTACCAGATAGAGTTCCATTAGAACCAGACAGGCAGAAGTGGAGCATAAAAATAAGACCTGAAGCTTTCCTGGCCACGAATATGCTCACCTTTTTCTCGGGCAGCAAGCCAGGTGAAAAGACGATTAGATATCGACGTTTCGGGAGTGTGCATTTTTCCCATCATCAGGATATTTATAAAATGTTATAACCACAAATGAAATACTGGATATAATACAAATATAACCAAAGACAAAACACAATCAAAATTCGCATTACTGAACAAAATACTGTGTTCAGTAAATTAAATGCCAGGTCAGGAGTTGGCGTGAGTATAGAAAATTAATTGGGTCAAAGAAACGTAACTACTTAACTTGATTATCAAGCTGTATTCATCTTTGCTTCTTAAATCAACGGATTTCCATTTTAAGGTCGGTTTCTAAGAGCTGAACTGAAATCCAGCATCACGATTAAGCGTGCTCTTTTCAGATGAAATGGCCAAAGCCTCCTTATTTCTCCATTCCCAGTATTGCCAAGATGGTCGTTATCAAAACAATGCTCTGCCAGCCCAGACTTCATTGTTTTGATAACGACCAGAGAACCAATTTTCGGGAGACGACCATCTCGGCAATATGCAACAGTTACTGGGAGCGGAGAATTAAGGAGGCTTTGGCCATTCCCTCTGAAAGGAGCACGCTTAATCGTGATGCTGGATTTCAGTTCAGCTCCTCTTGGTAACCGGCCTTAAAATTGAAATCCGTCAGTTTAAGAAGCCAAGATCAATACAACTTGATAATAGAGTTAAGTAGTTATGTTTCTTTGACCCAATTAATTTTCTATACTCACGCCATCTCCTGACCTGGCATTTAATTTACTGAAAATAGTCTTTTGTTCAGTAATGCGAATTTTGAGAGTGTTTTGTCTTTGTTTATATTTGTGTTATATCCAGTGTTTCATTTGTGGTTATAACGTTTTATAAATATTCTGATGATGGGAGATATGCACACTTTCGAAACGACGATATCTAATCGTCTTTTCACCTGGCTTGCTGTCCGAGAAGAAAGTGAGAAGTGGATCAGTATGTTCGAATATTAGGACAAGATGCTGTGGATGGCATCCGTCGGCTGCCTGATGTGTGGAGGCGAGTTCATGTTAGAGATTACTTCTAAGCACTACAAGAATGTGACTGCTCCAAAGATGTTTTATTTGTTGGTAATTCAAATCTTGCCACTAATTATTGAACGATCTAAGTAGTTTTGCTACAGTCTCAGGGGAAAGAGGCGCAATGGAGGTTGACACGCTTCCGTTATCCTGCCTGGTGGTGGTTTAAGACACTCGGGTCAGTTCAGTTACAGCCCATTCAAAAACATTCTGACGCCCTCTATTTTTGTGAACACACATTCTCCGTTTTAGTATACTATAATGCAGAGAATTAACTTGGCACTTTTTGCACTATCCTTGTCTAGCACGGGCGCTGGGTTTCTTTCCTTGAAATGGTCAGTCCCTTTTAAAACCCTATTGTATTCCCTATAATGCACGAGATCTAACTTGGCACTTTTTGCACTATCCTTGTCTAGGACAAGCGCTGGGTTTCTTTCCTTGAAATGGTCAGTCCCTTTTAAAACCCTATTGTATTCCCTATAATGCACGAGATCTAACTTGGCACTTTTTGCACTATCCTTGTCTAGCACGGGCGCTGGGTTTTTTCCCTTGAAATGGTCAGTCCCTTTTAAAACCCTATTGTATTCCCTATAATGCACGAGATCTAACTTGGCACTTTTTGCACTATCCTTGTCTAGCACAAGCGCTGGGTTTCTTTCCTTGAAATGGTCAGTCCCTTTTAAAACCCTGTTGTATTCCCTATAATGCACGAGATCTAACTTGGCACTTTTTGCACTATCCTTGTCTAGCACGGGCGCTGGGTTTTTTCCCTTGAAATGGTCAGTCCCTTTTAAAACGCTATTGTATTCCCTATAATGCACGAGATCTAACTTGGTACTTTTTGCACTTCCTTGTCTAGCACGGGCGCTGGGTTTCTTTCCTTGAAATGGTCAGTCCCTTTTAAAACACTATTGTATTCCCTAATTACATACTGTGGTATGAGGGTAAGCACAAACAGGTATCAGTGTTGTTGCAAGTGAAATATCGGTTGTGTTGGAAACGTAAAAAATGTTTTTAGAAGTTTAAAATGTTGTGATTATTTTAAACATACTGCTGGGAATGGTGCTAGTGTCTGCGTTAGTTCTAGGAAGCGTGGGAAGGAAGGGAAACGGTATATCAGATCGTAGGGAAATTCTGATTAAGGTTCATTCACTTTCACAGACGAATGCGAGGCCCTAAAATGCGGAAAGCCAACTATCGCTCGCTCGTGCTGGCTGGCTGTAAACAGCCAGAAGGTTTTTGCTGCGTGCCCACCGGTTAAGGGTTTTACCGCAGGTAAGATTTAGATTTGAAGTTGGTAGGATGAAGGTGGTGTAGGTCTTTAGGTTGGGATTAATTTACAGGTTACAGAAGTACCTTCGGGCTGAAGGGGAGGATGCAGTAAAAGCCAACTATATCTGTGTCGAGCGTAATTCAAAGGCAAAGCACAGCGTTTTCTTACACGCAGGGAGTTCGACAGGTTTCATTTCTAACCTGCTTCTGAGTTTTAAATCAAAATCAAGCAGACTATCATGAAGAAAGGGATAGCGAAATATTTAAAAATTGGTTTATTAATCAGTTGTTACCCAACATTTCCCCAAGCTCCATGACAATAATGAGTTTGATCCGCGTTCCACCAAAGCTGTGAATTACGAATTAATAAAGCTGAAAAACTACGGTCTCAAAATTTATGAAGTGGATCGCATAGCGCAAATTCACGGCTACGGTGTAAAATGACTACCTCCGTGTCATTGTGATTTAAATGCTATAGAACTTATATGGACACAGATAAATGAAGTAGCATAGTGAGGTAAAAGTGTTGTTTGATAGTGCAGTAGGACTGCCCCAACATTAAGTAATATCGGACGGTGAATGAATTGGGTGAAATGATGCTCAAATGAGTCCAGGGTCCATGGAGCTTAGAGTTACCCGACATTCGCCTTAAAGGACAAGGGAAAAACCCGGAAAAAACCTTATCTAGGTAACTCACCTTCACCGAGATTCGAACTCGGGTCCTCTTGAACGTGAGGCAGACATGCTACCATCTACGCTACCGAGGCGGGCAATGTCCAACTTGTGAACACGTTGCAAAAAGAAAAGAACAATTGTATTGGGAGAAAGATGGATTAATAGATGAAATTAGTGATAGGTTCATAATCTAGATGATTCAGATAGTGAGCATGAGGAACATTTTGAAATTTCTGACAATAAAGGGGAACAGGAACCAAATTTGGAGAACGAAGAGGTCATCCGCCACTGATGTGTCTGCGCTGCTTGGCTGCCAATAAGAGAGAGGCAGGTTAGAAAGAGATGTATGTACTTCTTTCTCTTTCTACAAATCAAGGGCCAAGTTAAATCTTGTGAATATGGCCCATGTTTTTTAACGGTTCTACTCCTTGTGTAGCATGCGTCCTCTGTCACACACATTCACTGTCCTTGTCGCACTGTGTAAGGGTAGCACATTCTTCTCAGGGTCTGTGTGTTGGCGAACAGTACATTACAATGCATTCCAAAACGATTTCATAGCAACACCTGTAACCAATGCTTAAAAAATGTTAAGAGAAGCCAGTATGTCTTGATCAAGCATTTTAATTAAGAAACAAATTAATTCTTTTGTGACACGACATACTAGATTCTCTTCCAAGAACTTTAAGCACTGTCGCTTTGAATGATGTTCAGGTAGGGCAGAAATGAAAACCAAAAAAAGAACGTTTGATTAGTGATTAATATATTCTTAATGCAAATACAGGAACTAAACCAAAACTAATATACAGCAATACTTCTTTTATATATATAAAGTATCTAGGTCTAGTCACTACTGTAGGCCCTTTTGATATTTGCTGGAGCATTAAGTACTTTTACAAGGCTTTTGCTTATTTTTTTTTCTCTCGTGCCTAAGGGGCAACACTCCGAAAAGTGAAAATTGCTTACATTTAGCCAAAAAGTTTGCATTTAAGAGTTGCTACATCATCTTGATAAATGTGCATTTTTTTTTTTTGTTGTGTTTTAAGTATTTCACAGTTCAGTGACATTTACGTTTGTAACAATCTTTGTTTCACAAAAGCCCATGTTCTTGCCGACAGAGTAAATAAACCCCACTTTTCTTTTTCCAGTTTGATGTAAATTTCTAGGCAGTCTTTCTTAAAGACTGAAAACAGGCAAGACAATGCTGAAATATATTTTGAAAACATTTGCCAATTTAATTGTGTGTAAAGAGCTTCGAAACATTTCCTGTACACCTTACAATGAACCAATGTGACTGTACAAGTATTGAATAACATTTCCATTCAACAAACACAGACTTTTAACAATAACTGTTGTGTATTTCTATAATTCATAATAGTGTTCATGTATAAAAACATGCTAAGTATTGGGAAAAAGGAAGAAACAACCAAATAATTCTTACTGAGGTACAGTATTTCACCCAATGGAAGCATGCTGATAAATGACACTAAAATGAATCACAGATACAAAGTACAGGATGTTCCAAAAAAAAAAAAGTTATTTCTTAAGACAGGCAACATGTCACAGTATTCCACGCCAGGGTGGAATGACAAGCCTGGCAAAGGCTTTCCAGAAACCTGGATCACCAGGAGCAATGGGATATCGGTCAAATAGTCCTGCATGCACCAAAGGTGTGCAGCAAATACACAATAGAATCTGCCAACTACAGGTGTGTGGTGCGTAATAAAGAAACGTAACACCCAGATATACAGAGTTGCATCTGTTCAACGTCTGCTCATTATCACCACCAACCGTCAGGTACTCAGGTACCAACAACTCCTGTACGATAATACTCATAACATTAGATTTCTTGAGCGACAGCAGTCTGGCAAATACCTACACAAAGGGTTACTCTGTAGCTGGCAATATCCCACAGCACCATTGGTCCACATTTCATAAAAAACGAGAATCATTTGGCTATTAACGCCAATGCTTTTTTATTGAGAGGCCATCAACTGATCCCGTGCTCATTTATAGGTATTTTGCCACTTTTATGCTAATTCTCAAAATGAAGTGTTTTAACCCGGTACCACATACTCTTCCTGCTGAAGACAGTCAGTGTGGCTGACTCCATTCAATATGCAATGGATAACAGACGCTATGTAGAGCAAGTTTATTGTGCAAGGAGAGTCCGAAGGCCAAAAAATATATCAGTATGCTTTTTTTTCCTCAGAACATCCTGTAATTTATTTGGAAACAAACTCACATTATAAGAATAAAAACTTCGTTGATCAAATAAAAAAATGTGTTTTTACATATACATATATACGCTGCAGATAGATAATTAATCAGGCAAACACTTTTTATCTGTATTTATCAAAAAAGTAGAAAATACTGTGAATATGAACACAATCTTTTGCATTGAAAGTATATCACCAACACGTTTATTATATAATTAACAAGGATCAAACGCTGAATATTACAAGAGAAAACCGAAGAACAAGGAAAGTAATAATTATTATTTTCACTAACACAACCTCCCTGAATTACTTCATCATTTTAAGCTAATGCAAGCTGTCAACATATCAACTCCACAAAATTGTTTGATATAAAATCTGTACAAATGAATTACTTTTTTTTAATAATAAACTGTACAAAGATACTACTCTTTCAACCCTATAGGTAACATAAATACAATATAATATTTCTTGTATATTGATCATTTGATATTTAAAAAAGTAGTTTATATAATTTATATATGAAAATCATTATAACCATCAGTATTATAGTTATATTTTAATAGACTATTAAGAAGTTCAACCAAAACTACTTGTTTATTGAAACCTGGTATTCCCTGCTGAGATGTATGTCTAAAACAAATGTGTAAGAAGCGTTAACGCCAATCTGTTAAACTTAGTAGCTTGATATGTGAGGACCACAGAAAAAGAAGTGTTAACAAAATATTGCTTTTTGTGGTTTGTAAGACTGACGGTGAGAAACAGGTTAACAAATTCCACAATGAGAAAAATGTACCAAGTTTTCAGCAAGACAGCATTTGTTTAATGAAATGTGAAATACTGGTTTCAAACTTGTCATACTTGCCAACTTTTTGAAATTGAAACGTGTAAAACTTCAACTTGAACAGCAAACTCTACAACAATATGAGATTCACAATGTACAAAAACGTCTATTGCTGCAAATGTGAGAAGGCGGGAATAAAAAGTAAAATGAATATTGTAGCACTACTTATTTCTTTTTCTGGTAAATATATATTGAAGTAAACAACACTTTCTAAGGTATTATATGACTTTTAGTACATATTTTACACTTCGTAACATGAAGAGGCTGCAACGAAATACATCATGACGGATAGAAACAGTCTTAGTCGCCCATAACTGAATGCTCTTACTAATATACCGCCGTTACGATACAGTATCCGCATGCTCTGTATTTCATTGCAGCCCATTGGGGGGCTGCAATGAAATACAGAAACAGATTAATACTGTCTATTACTGCATATTCATGTCCATTTACTATTTACTGGTGTGCAATTAAAGTTTAAATCCACATGCTAAATATTTCGTTGCAGCTGAATGAAGGAGGGTCATAACGGTGATAAAGAATAAGATTCATGTCATCCACTATTGAATGTACCTGTTTACTTCTATTTACAATAGAATTTAATGTTTTGTCATGTCCGAGCAGAAAATCAATTACACTTCAAATCTGCACACACAGAGTCAAAGAAAGGAGCAGTGCAATTTACTGCAAATCAAAGAAGTTGGCAAGTATGTAAATTACATATGCACCTTTAACATAAATCATTAATGTTAGTATTGAATAGGCATCAAGAGAAAACATGTATGCATCTCTTTTTTGCTGCGGATCAGGCAAGAGATATATCTACAGTTTATAGCTTTTAATGACCATCAACATTTGAGCAAAGCTATACCAAAAGCATGCACAGCTAACAAGTGCAATTGTCAACCACTATCTGTACATATCTAGGCAGATTATATCAAATTTGTTGCTTCTCTTTGCCTTGATGCTGTGAAAGATAACCCACTTAAGTCCCCCCTCCAAAAAAACTATACACACAAATTGCTCTACAATAATTCTTCAGAAGAGAAAAAAAAACCAGTATACAAAAATAACACCCTATAATAAGTTTGATAGGTGTCTAGGAAATGACACTTCTGCTGTCTTCCTATCCAAACCATACATTTTTCTTCATTATTTTACACGCCAACATACATATAGTGACTTTTGTACAAGATATAATATATGGTCTATATTTACACAAGAACTCTACGCAGCCTCAAACACTATATGAATTTGTTTTACTGGGCTGTGCACACCCTTAAATTACCTAAAGTCCACTAAATTTTGAAAGCGCTGCTGTTCCAAAGACCAAGTACTATTATCACTAGATTACAATCAAATCTTTCAAAGTTCAAGAAGAGAAAGCTTTCAAAGACTACTTTATTGAAGCAATTGGAACACACCTGGTGAATTATCTACATATACAAGCAAATATTAGTAAATAATTTGGGACAAACAAAAATGAAACAATCAATATACACCTCTTTTGTCCTTTAAGCTCACAAAGAAGAGAGCATGATTCAAATTTTAACACTTCATTTTCTATTTATGAGAAATGTTTTGTTAGAGGTATAGTTAAGGAAGAACGGAATATCAGCTTTTTTTTAAAGAGGCTTTCGTAAACATACAAAAATAATAATCTTGACTATGTATGGAATGTATCAACTCTCAACTCCAGAGTCCTGGTGCAATTTTTATTTAGATAGGCCGTTGAAACTGTAGTTCCTGAATAAATCAATGTGACATTTTGTACAAAAAATGACGGAATGTAAAATACCAAATGTGAACTGAGTTCTCTGGAGGATGATTTAGCGAGTAGCTGCCAGGTATTTCCTGAGCTGGGAGAGCCTCGACCTCAGTCGAGCCTGTTCTTGTTTCATCACAGCAAGCTCCGTCGTCAGCTTCCTTTCTTTCACCTGCAACTCCCTGCAATAAGTTGCAGCCTCATTCAACACCACCACTTTAGCAACCTTGTCTTTATCTTTAATGGTAGGGACATTTTCTCGAAGTGTCCTTATCAAGTTCTTGAGGTCTATCCTGCGCTGTCGCTCCATGTTGTTGTGCAAACTGCGCTTCTCGCAGGAGTCCGGCTCGGAGTCGGGGTTCGACTGCCGACGCCGCCGTCTGCTGCCGCTGCCTTTGCCGCCCTTATGACTCAGGCGCTGGGTTTTGGGTCGCCTCCCGTGTCTGTTGACGCTGCCACCAGTGGTGGTGCGCTTTTCCATAGAGGAGGAGCGTTTCCTGACGTTGCCGCCGCTCTGCGAGGGCAAGGGCTTGAGGTCGCCGATGGTGTAGATGTCGCGGAGGACCTGCCGCGAGGCCTCCACATGCTGCTTGCTGATGGCAGAGGCGACCGTGATCTGCAACTTGTGGCGGTCTTTGGCGCTGGGGTTGGTGGGCAGCGCCGAGATACTACCACCATTGTTGTTCAGTCTGGTGGGCTTCTCCCCTCCCAGCGACACCACGTCTATTTCCTCCTCTGCAACATAGAAAATGCATTCCTTCTGGATAAACAGTTCAAACATTATTACTTTTGGTACAAAGGGAACAGGAGAGGTTTTAAGCGGTAGTCCAATCTATTAAGAGCGGGCCTTGAAATTCCATTACATGTCAAGGACATACCATTCAAGATACACCTTTAACGCGTACCATTTCAATAAAAGAATTGCTAATTTTTGATCATTTAAAAAGTAACCAGATGTAAAGAATAGTTTGGGTTGGGCTGAATGTTCTGTGTTGTATCCTAAAAAAATACATTAACTAGTTTGAGCTTATCCGATTTTCTGGTTTTGAGCTTTTTTTTAAATTAAGTTCCTCCAACGTTAAGCTATATCGGACGATGAATGAAATGTTCAAATTAGCCAGGGTGTATAGAGATTAGAGTCAAGACATTCATCTTTAAGAATAAGGGAAAACAAACGTCATATCGGAGGATAAATGAGGTGCAGCTCAAATGACACCAGGGTCCATAGAGCTTAGAGTTCGAGACATTCGCCCTACAGGATAAGTAAAAACCCCGGTAAAAACTTATCTAGATAATTCATCTCGATTGAGGTTCGAACTCGGTTCCTCTTGAAGGTGAGTCAGACGTGCGACCACCACGCTACAAAGAGAGGCAGTTATTCTGTTTACCGGGTATCCCGAATGTACAGACTGGTGTGAACATGTCTTAAGTCATTTAAAACCTCCAGAGCATCAGTGTTAAGGGGGAAAAAAACACAAGACTATTCATAAAGTTGACTAACGCAGGAGAGTTACTTTGGCAACGATAAAAATGCAATTTTTTCTTGTTTGAGACATATCAAATTCTTTGTAGTTGGCAAGGTTATTTCAAAGAATCAAGCAAAATGTGAATTTAAAATCTGATGCAGCCTAAGATGTGGATATTTTAATTAATTTTGCCTAAGAAAAATGATCCAAGTGAACTTGCCAAGGTCGACCTGTATGGTAAAATTCCTTAAGGATTGGGTGCAGTGAACCTTTTCAAGTCTATGAACCATGCATCGGAGAGGAGGAGAGAAGAGAGGGCGCGCGATGATCCAGATTCTCTTGCTGACAATGCGGCAAAAACGGGGCAGCAGACAAAATCGATACCCGGCAAGGGCGGGTCTGTTAGGGGTAGCCAACTCAAGTGGCGGGGGTGGGTCAACGCACTCTGACATTGAACTCAATATATCGAGTCCCCCTCCCCGCACCTCGCCAAGTTGCAATACCTAGCGAAAGAATCTGTCAAGGTCATTGGCTTCGTTTTAATAGTTGGTAACCGCTTGGGCAAACACACAGACAGGCAGGCAAGCGAGTCAGTCAAACTTTATCCTGACCTTGCTAATTTTCCGGTTTCATCTATCGAATATCATCTCGCAACTTATAAGGAAACGTGCAGCATTCAAATTCACTCAAATTATCAAAACTCCAGCTTGTCCTTCAGGTTCAACTGTTACGTAAGGCCATTGATGTATGCGCTAAACTGAATGGAAAATTTCGACGGAAGTCACTTTTAGCTGGTATTTAAAATTTGCAAACGAATAACAAGGAACTATTTTTGGAATAATAAGATTTTGTACATCCAATACGGTGTACCAGTCATACGAAAGTCACCCGGAGTATTATACATATTTGATTAGTCATAATCGTTGAAAGCCTGCCTCGCGTTCAAGAGATTTGAGTTCGAAAAATGAATGTTTGGTAACTGTAAGCTCTATGGAACCTGGGCTCATTTGAACATCATTTCATTGATCGTCCGATGACAATGTTGGAGGTTTTCCCTTATCCTGAAAGATGAATGCCTGATAACTGTAAGCTCAATGGATCCTGGACTCATCTGAGCACCACATTGATCGTCCGATGACAACGATGAAGACGTAAATTAAAAAAAAATCGTTGAGACATTTTTGGCAAAACCACCGTTTTCGAAAAATGTCCCACGTACAGGACAGTTTGATTTTTTTTTTTTTTTTTTGAATTTATGTCCTCTAACGCTGTCATATCGGACGATGAATAAAATGGTTGAAATGATGCTCAAATGAGTCCGGGGTCCATAGAGCTTAGAGTTACCCGACATTCGTCTATCAGGATAAGGAAAAACCCCGGATAAAGCCTTGTCCACGTAACTCACCCTGACCGAGATTCGAACTCCGGATCTCTTGAACGTGAGGCATCTACGCTTCCGAGGCGGGCGATAGTTGGAACGGGGAGGGGATTTTCTTTACATTCCATTTCCTCAAAAAGGGTTCAACTATTTTGTTTAAAAAATATATTAATTATATTTTCACACAAAAAATGTGTATCTTCAATTTTCTGGGAATCCTTTTCAAGACAAGAGATAAACCGTACGAGATAAACAAAATCTTACTATACCAAAAATGTGGATCCCGTTGAAATGCAAAACTCTGAGCATCCAAAGAGGTGAAATGTCAAAGAAACCATATAGCGACCAGCTTACTAAAATATTTGACTATGGCCTACTGTATTGCCGCACTCTACAAAATGATTGTACAACTGCTTACTATATCGCAACTGCAGCCGCGAGATCGATCCAGACTACGGCAATGCGATTTAATCTAGTACAACTCCGTCTGGGTGGCAAAAAGAAGTATGAAAAATGTCGTCGGCGGCGGCGACGGTGGCGGCATGGAGTACGCCGTCGCAAGCAAAAGGAGGTCATTCCATCCAATGTCATGGTCTGTGAGAGGCACTGCACATGCCACGCCCTAACCAACGGCGTCGCGACGGCCACCGCATGTCCTTGCAAATCGACCTAAATTTCATTACAACGCTGCTCTATTCTAGTTTTGTGCATAATTAAATTCAGTAATGGTACGAGTGCTGACGGCTTCTCGTGAATAAAACACGACATGAGAAGGCACAGCGATGTCATAGAATCCAAACAGAGACGACTGAACGCATTGTTAATTTCTGTTTTACGGGGCGGGGCGGGAAATTTTAAAAACATCAGTCTCGGCCTGGGATTGAACCTGAGATCAATAGACCAGCGTCAAACCAACTGAGCCACCGCGACCGCTTATTCGCGTGACAAACGAAATGTGCATCTTGAAAGAACACGATAAGTATATGCACTTGAATAAGGTGAAAAACACAAGTCATAGTAAGGGGATTCATTGAAACACAACATTGACATTTTTGGGCATGCCACAGATGTTTATCCCCATTTTTAAAAATTAAACAAACTTGAGTATCTTATAAAACTGAAAACGATACCCTAAAATATTAAGATTACGTCCTCCTACGTTGTCATGTCGGACGGTGAATGAATTTGGGGAAATGATGCTCAAATGAGTCCAGGGTCCATGGAGCTTAGAGTTACCTGACATACGTCTTGAACGATAAGGGAAAACCCCGGAAAAACCTTATCCAGTTAACTCACCCTGACCGAGATTCGAACTCGGGGCCTCTTGAACGTAAGGCAGATACGCTACCATCTACGCTACCGAGGCGGGCTAAGATAATCAGCTTGTGAATATTTTATCTTTATTTACTACTGATATTCTCGGAATTGCCGTCAACACCTTTTATAAGCCATTCTGATCACAAATTCCATTCGTATGTGGATGTTAAGGGCTTTTTGGTAGTGTTTAATGCCCACTTTTCCTACATGCGGCCTGATACATAAAATGAGATTGAGCATCGGTGGAGGAAATCGGAGCACCCGGAGAAAACTCACCCCGACGAAGCTTTCTCCACCATCTCACGCGGTCGCCTGGGATGGAACCCGTGTCGCTTAGGCAAGAGTCGAGTGGTCTAACCACTCAGTCACAGCGCGGGATTGTTAGGTATGAAATTGCAATTTAACAGAAAAGCAAGAAGAGATATTTTTTTTTTTTTTTTTTTTTTTTTTTTTTACATTTCTTTACTAAAATCTGAGATGGGCTGCGTAAGTTGTAACACGAAGTAGAGATTATAGAAATAAAAAAACATAATGCTGAGGGGAAAAATAAGTACATGCTTAAACTGTCGCCTAAAGTTCCATGATGGTTGGTCAAAGAGAACGTACTACATGAAAAAACGAGAAAGCGCATCGAGAAAAATTCGCAACACACACATGTTTACCTCAGCTTATCGCACATACACGGCGAGTCCAGTGTATGTATACTCTGTTCAGATGCAATCATGTCTTCTTAGACAGCAATGTGTCATACATCGTCAGGCGCGAGAAAACATATATCACACGCAGCTTCCAATCGTTCTGTTTGTGTTTCGTAACTTACTGTATATCACTCCTCTAATCGACCTGATAAGAGACGATCACAGAGCTGGTCACCAGAAGGTCGATACGCCTCAACGCTCTGCCGAGTAAATACTTTGGCTTGCAGGCAATTTGAACACAGTACTTGCCAATGTTTACATCTTGCGTTCGTAAGTTTTGCTTACGTTTGCTGACGATATCACAAGTCACGCTAAATCCTTTTAAATCTTAGCGCAAACTGAATGAACGTGATAAATGAAGTACATTTACGCGAAAGGGAATTCCTGCCGCTAGCGTTAATGGGTTTATGCAACGCGGAGTTTTAAACACTTTTTTTGGATAATCAGTTTTGAATGGTACTTGCCATTTAATGTTGACCACAAAGGCTCAAAATGCCTGCTGATAATAAGCTTTACATGTTTTTGTACTGTTTATTTTGTGGAGTTTACATGTCTATATAACCTACTCGTCTAGTTCCCCAAATTAAAACCTTAAAACTTCAATTCATTCAAAAAGTGTTATCATTTTAAATGAATTGTTGAAGACCTGTTTCTTTTTGTTACGCATTCTGAAATCGTTCCTCGTATTCATGCAAATAACACCACTTTCTGGGTAAAACGCATATTTCTGGTCAACCTATACAATTCAGAATGCGCTCTTTATAATCACATTTTCAATAGATCAGCCCGAAGGATAGACAAAAATAACGTCTACTTTATTACAGCACTGTACACCATTCAGTCTGAAAACTTCAGCTGTTACGCTCCTGGTGAAATAACTCTGAAATTGCGTATTTTGGTAGTGTGCCTGGGTATTTAGAGATCAATTTCTCAAATGTCTTGTTACACTGTAATATATGAAAGTTGACCAAAATAAGGGTAGTGAATATTGGAAATTTAACAAACATTTAAAATTACTTCCTTAATTATCCACACTAATTCTGCCAATCTTACAGCATTATCTTCGCAATAAAACGAGGGGATTTGAAATTTAACAAATTGTACTCGACTATAATTTAATCCGCAAGCGCAGCCGGCTACGGGCTTCCGTCTGCGGGAGGGAATTTTTCTCTAGCCAAGATTGCCTGATCTCAAAAAAGGTCTGAGGGTGTTGTCTAAGGGTCTAACACCAGACACTTAATGAGCTCTGTGATGCAAATTACTTTGTTATTCTGTAAGATTGCAATGTGCAGCGATTTTCAGACTACTTGGTACGTACACCCCAATAAAAACGATGTCCGTTCAGAAATAGATGGCAACTACTATTTATATGAAGAGGGCGGGGGGGGGGGGGGCGGTGGTGGCTGTACGCATTCCGCAGCATGCCGAGGGGTCGTCGCCCTGCCACGCGCCGAGCATGGCCGCCAAAATCGATCCACCACCATTTCCCGCCAACAGACTAGACGTCGCTGACGTCACAGGGACGACGGCGGTGGCGGTGACGACGACGACGTTGTCGGCATAGTAGGGAGGAAGCATTCTGCGGAACTTCCCCACCCCCATTCATACCACACCCACCCCGGATATGCCGCGCAGGGGAACGAGATAACTTGTGCGGCAGAAAACGCCTTCTGCCTGTGCACCACCACGTCACTTTATTACGACATAGTCGATCATTTCGACGACGCGATAGGGAGAGGTTACATTCACATGTGTTTCTCTACACATCGTTCATCCTTCTACTATTTGTTAAGCATGACATATACTTCAGAAAACAACGATCAGGTGTCTATGCTGACCTTGTTATTCAGCATAAGGTTGCGACAAACAAATGAATGACGACAGCACTTAATATACTTAAAATCTAAACCAAAAATTGTGATAACCTGCATATGTACCGTGACACATTTCTTTTTCAATAGGTTTTGTCTAAATCTTCTGATTTACCCGTTATTTGAAACTAAAATGTATCTTAATCGGAAAGGTTAGGAGTCATTTTTGTCAAATATTTTTCAAACTTCTCGGTTCATGGGGTGCTTTGGGTGGGATATTTTCAATTTGGTACAATCGAACATTACGTTCACACTCACACTTAAAAAGAGTAAGTAAAGAAATGCCTATGCAAAATAAGTTTATACCACGAAGAATGTTATGCACGAAAGCGAGCCATTTCTTTCCTAATGGACTTTGCACCCCGTTAAATAACCGCCCACACAACGGCCAAGTGAGCAAAGATAAATTCTTACTTAACTAGGTTAATCAATACGTCGGCCAGCCAGATTTCCTAAGTAGTGGACGGTGAAGTCTTATTTCCAACACAATGACGTCAATGCCCAAGTCTGGTCTAATTTCTGCGGGGAAGAAACAGCTAGCTAGTAGTGAATTTCTCCTGCACAGCACAACTCTCTCGCGTTACGTGGAATAATAATGACGATATTTGAACCCACGTTCACCGTTGTCAATTTAAAATGCGCCCCACTTACATTCCTCAAATATTACCAACTTACGTACACCTCTTAGGAATTTTAATGATCTCCAAAGTACTATATTTACTACGCGAGAAGCATGATAAGAACTAGTGATGAAAACGTAATAACTTCAGGAAGTCTGACGCACCGGGGAAGAATGTGCGCTGACAGTCGAAGATCGCGAAACAAAAAAATAATCGAGCAAAAGAACATAACGTAACTCCATGGCTACCTCTTTCCCACGTAAAACTAAGAAGCAAATTTTCCAAAATGACCTTCAATTAGTTACGAGAAATACTTATGTTAGTGCTTATTCAAAACTAAAATTATAAATGTAATTTCATACAGATAAATAAAATAAGAACTAACACATCGTCTTTCCTATTAAGATGCTATTTACCTTAACATGAAAAAATGAAATCTGATTTTTTCATTCATATATCCGTCCCTATCTACTCATTTTTAAATAGCTTCACACTCTAAGGCTTTTATAGATATTATAGCTCCACTGAATTCGAGATAAATGCTACCATTAGGCACTTCGTTGTGGATACACAGTCCATTCACATATTGGGTCTTAAAACTCCATGCATTTTCCACACTCAATAGCGAGAGTGCTTAAACTTTTAAAAGTAGTACAACATTGAAATATACAACAGATACCTCGGAAATGGTTGGTGCTGCAGAAAAAGTTAATTTTGGTATAGTACATTTTTACCTAACACTAGATTATACGAAATGTAATCGTATGTAGCTTCGAAATAAATAAATTTTTGTGATGTCGGGCATTGACCCTGACAGGCCGTGTCTCGGAATGAGAAATCCGGACGACAGGGCTCAAGTATGCGGCGGGATTTAAAAATAGGAGGAACCCCATTAAGAAATTCCAAAGGTTCTCCACCCCCCCCCTCATGGGTTGACAGCTCTTGAAAGTATTTCCATGATTCACTTTTCATCGTCCCATGGTGCCGAAATTGTAGTCCACAGAACGAAAGAGAATTCTAACGATGTTTACCGTTGACTAGAAGTCAAAACAGACAGAAATATTCTTGTTTGATGACTCACTCCTCACTGCCACTATAAATAACTTAATTTGACTCTATCCGACATCATTAGCCGGCAGTGCACCTGTCAAACTACGCGAACATCTAGAAACATGCAAAAATCGAATAGTTGTAATATTCTCTGCGGCCTAGGAAACAGTACTGTACATTCCAATCTTAAATGTGGTTGTTTTAATTTTGTCAATATTTAGTGTCCTACGTGTTAAAATACTTGTCCAATTAACTTATATTTTCAGTTAAACTCAAGAATAGTTACTTAAGGGACTTCGACAGCTATTTCTGAAATTTTATGATTTTATTTTTATTAAATATTTTCATAACGTGATAATCATAAAATCGAGAAGTAATAAAATTCAATCGGCTTATTCTTTTTTTTAGCATACCTTTATTTGAATTTCAAGACAACTGTGGAGTTTAAATGCTTTCCATTCATTGCCACGATCAGGAAGTGCTATCTTCATTTGTTTGCGAGCGTTTTCTTATCTACAATAAAGCAAGGGCAGGGCCTGTGTTTACGTTTTGCGGAAACAGGATATGTCCTTTCGACTATATTTTATTCACGTAACTAACCTAAATTAACGATGCGTGTAATGTAAAGCCGAAATGTCACGCTCTACAAGTGCGAATTTTTGTTACGGTCCCTAGACGAATGGGGCCCCCCAAAGTCACTTCACGGGAGGCATGACCTTCGCGAGCAACATCCCGGTCATCGACTTATTTACGTTCCTTTTCTTCATCGGTGTCACACACCCGAGAACGCCGTGGTATTACGTAATGATCTACTGCCATCACACATTTAGCAATGACTCAAGGTCACTTATCACCCCGAATCTTGCTTTCACGGTCAATTTATTTCATAAAATATTAACAAAAAAAAAAAAAAAAACTTGGTGTATTTCATAAAATATAAACAAAAATGCAACAAACCTCACACATATATCTCCCAATAAATTATCATAAACATTTTAGGGCCGGGAGAGCCCTATAATTTTACTTTAGTATAGCAGCACTGATTTAGTAAGCAGTGGTGAAATATTTAAAAAAAAAAGTGTATGCGAAATGGATACACAACTATCTGTCACACGTAAGAATAGCAGTTCATACAATTCTGCCTTAGATCAGCATGTTTCCGACTTTCTTTTTCAAGGTTAGGTTGGGTTAAATATCCGGTTTACTTGTTTAGAGAATATGTTAGAAAATACATTTTCAATAACGTCCCATACGATTACACAAGTGAATATAAAAATATTAGTGTTCAGTTTCATCAACTAATTAACAATTGTATTCAATTATATGACAGTACTCAATTTAGAAACAAGCTTCCTTTAAGTTTCAATGGAAATCATACCCTTCCTCATAAAGGAAACATTAATTTAGGGTAATACACAGTGTAAGTATTCCAAATATGTTTCCATATTATATTGACTAACACATTACAAATACTTTTCACGTACTTATGTCAGATAACAAGCAACTGCAGAAATATTTCTACGCACAAACGCTTCTTTACTTTAAATTCTTAATATTTTAAGCTATGCAATTAACGGGCAAAACAATTCATACATGCACATTGCAAATTTGTTCGCATTAATGCTCATTAAACTGCAACAGTGCTTGTTTTAAATCCGTATATGCATTCAGAGCAGTAACTAGCAACAATTTTACTATTATAAGGCATTTTAATGCGATGCTATCTAATAGTTGTACAAATACTCAAAGAAAAAGTAATTTTGATATAAAGTTTTGCGGTTCTCCAGATTGTTGTCAAGAATTTATACGAAAAACTAGTTGACGCTTGTAAACAAGAAATGGCATCCATGTTTAATATCATTCACAATAATAAAATGTTGTTTTAACGCATTTAAAGACCCAACATATGTTTAAATGTCTAAGACAAAATTTTACGTGGCTTCCTTCCATGGCGTACATGAGGCCCCGCAGTAGGCGTACTATTCTCTCTATTCCCGCGCTTTTTCCTCTTCGGCGTGCTTCTAGCATCTTGTAGTTCCAAAGCCGGCGTTTGCGCAAAACTAAAGCTTTACAGGGGCGTGGTATTAAAGGTTATGTATTACTCAAATACGTACGCTGTGGGCAATTGACAAACATTATTTAATGTGAATATAAGGGGGAAAATGCCCTACTTTGGCCAAGCACGCACATTGCATATCCATTGTTATATAATTAGTTTTAGAGATTCCACTAGCAACTTGACGCTACATAACTATGAATAATTAGAAAATAAAATAAAGTAGAACTACTCGAATGCATAACGTGATGTCACACGCATAGATTTACGTTCGCATTTGGATTAAGAAAATAACTGTATAATTCCAGAAATGTTACAGTACGAAAATCATTTTAACAAAAAAAAATCATTATATCTGAGAATAAGAGGTCATTCATGGTTTGTACGAAATTAAATAAATCTGAGAACATCATAGGATTTGTGTATTAGAGGATTAAAATAGTAAAGTTTACTCACCGGAATCTGATGGTGTTTGAACTCCAAGACTATCCGGTATGTGATTATTCTTAGATAAATGGTAGCTGTGGTCCGAGTAGATCGCTGGTTGACTACTATTGGACACTTCTTCAGTTGTCTTTTTAGGATAGCTACTGACTACACTGTTGGTTATGTTACAGCTTGTCCTTCTGATCTGTCCTGTAACCTCAGACACCGACACAGCCTTTAGGTTTGACGTGAGGAACTCGTCGTCACCGTCGTCATCGTTCATGAACACTTCACCCTTCCCAACAGTCGTTTCACTTTCATAAAGGTCGTCCAGCAACAAGTGCCTCGCCGACGAACACAGACTAGAAGGAGAGTACACAGGGTCACTGATGGTCGACGTTATGGTAGCCCCAACGACCACGTCCAGCGAATGCTGGAAACGCGGGGGGTCTTCGAAGTCGTCCTCAGACTCCGAAAGAGACTGCGGAGTTTCGGGTCGCGAAGAGCTCGGTTTTTCGGGCTCCGCGGGTGCACTGACGACGACAGGCTTCGCGACGACGGCGTTAGTCCTAGACGTGAGCAGTAAACTACGTCCAGCCGTCCTGTTCACACTATTCATCTCTGTCCGACTGCTCACCAACACCGCACTTGTCTTTTCACTGGTTCGAAGCTTGGTTGTCACTGCCACTACCTGCGAATCGCTACCGCACTCCTTCTTAATCTCGTCAGGTTGCTTTGTCCTTTGGGGTCTAGCCTCGACGACGTACGGTGCAGCGACGGTCTTCCTCTGATGTCTGCTACTCCTGCAGGTGCCCGTCCACATGCAATCGTGCAGGGTGATGGCTTGGCTGATCTGCAGGTCGGACCAGCTCGGCTCCGGGTCGAAGGACATCGCAGGTTCCGGGTATACGACGGGTAATTCCGAGGTGATGCTAGGCACGCTGGCACTCAGTGGGATGTCGAACTTCTTCCAGATGGCATCACTAGGGAAGGGCAGTTCTGTCGTGTCGAGGTCCGAGAATGTGCCCTCGGCAATAGCGCAACAGCTGTCAGCTGGGTGAGAGTGGTAGATCCCCATGTCTCGCATAGCTCCGGTCAACATCCGCATTTGACTGTTTTCAGTCAGACAACACGCCTGCAAACAAACACACACGTCAGGTCGCAATCACAGTCAAATACAGATATAAGCTTTTAAAATAACTGAATTCAGGCAGACACTTCGCTTTCCCATGTTAACGGGTTCATTTGACGTAGCTACCGGTAGGTTAAATGTCCACAGTAAACATTACAAATAACCTGAGCTTTCCTATTACGTATTGCATTTGTTTTAAATTCCTCCGCGATTAACTGATTGTTGAGCTAGTTCAACAATTGGAGGTTTCGGTTTCATTCTGGGCCAGGTTGTAAGAAATTTTCAGATACAATTATGCCTATCCTCCATTCAGAAGTGTGGATGTGAAAGTAATATGGTGTGAAAACAGTTTTAAATTTTCTCTAAAATGTAACTTTATCCATTCAACAAACTATTCTTGCAGTTCTATTCATTAAATTGTGTACGTATTTTTGTAGGTACCACGGGAATGTAATATGGTAAGGTAAGTTGCTGTGTGATTGCCTGACATTAGCTTCTCTTCCCATTTTAGTGGAGAAAAATATTTGGACATTTAAACAAATAAGAACGAATTAATTTGCAAGTTTCACAAAAATCACAAGATAATGAAGAGGGCTTCCGAGGATACTCACAGAAAATATTTTGAGAAAATCAAAATTTGTCGAAAATGTTTCTAATATTGCGGCGAGGGAAGTTTCTTAAACACCTCAGCAATAACGTTTTGGAATGCAATCGTATGTACGTAAACAGATATATGGTGAAATTGATTTTCAAATATGAAGAAGGTTGTTGTTACATGATAACGTAGGGTTTCCACTTGTGTCATCTGTTAAGAGCCACTCCCTCCCCGAGAGAGATGCACCGCATAGCGTCAGTGAGCGGTGGTCTAACCCCGTACGGCGCCACGTATGAATGACGCCCACTTTGCCACGTATAACGAACCGGCCGGTAACGTCACTTACCTTGTGTAGCACGCAGGAGTCGAACACTGAACCGCTGTCGTAGAAAAGTCACAAAACAGGTTCACACAAGTTTATAATCCCAATGGTATGTGCACCTTACACTGACACGTAAGCTTTTCTTCGCGTGAATAACCGAGAACGACAATATCCACAAGACAACATACAGGAAACATACGCTACTTCCTGGCAAGGCATCACTACAATAACTATGTTCAGATTAAAACACACGTACGCCCACGTGTGTATACTGGTGCACGATACACTTCCAACCTCGACAGCCGTCAATGTGCAACTGACGTCACGAGAGAGCTTGCAGCCCTGGGCCGGCGTAGCGGAGCGCGCCAATCCCGGAATGTATCACTCCGCGCTGCTGTTTCTTCTCTCGCTGCCGGCATTCTCTAAACTCGATAATCATCCTATCAAACACAACATAAACATCATAAGCTTCATTTTAGACATATTTACATATCAATCGCACGTTGTCTCTAAGTACTTGGCATGAATTAGATCGTAGCCGGTGGGACTGCTTCTCTCTGTGAAAAATATGTGCAAGGTTTCTCACTAGTAAGTTGTAGGAGGTGGGGCAAAGAGGCCCCGGAGCGAGCGTTTGCGTAGGGCTGTACAAAGATCCCTGCCGCTTCTGTCACGCCTGGTTTAAAGGTAAACACATTTTGACAAGTTGAAAAAAAAAAGACACAGGAGTCCTGACAACGCTACAAAACATCGGCTGCCTCTCTCTGCCGTGGCGGTTGTACATGTGAACGGCCCCATCCAAACAAAAGGAATTAGCGTTCTGCTCGTCTCCCGTTGATCATGGCTCTTAGAGAAGATATATAGTCCAAAGGGTATTTATTATTATTATTATTATTATTATTATTATTATTATTATTATTATTATTATTATTATTATTATTATTATTATTATTTGTAGTTTACGTCCTCCAACGTCAAGTCATATCGGACGTTGAATGAAATGGGTGAAATGATGCTCAAATGAGTCCGGCGTCCCTTGAGCTTAAAGTTACCCGACATTCGTCTATCAGGATAAGGAAAAAACCCGGAAGGTAACTTATGCAAGGTAGCTCATCCTGACCGAGATTCGAACTCGGGACCTCTTGAACGTGAGGCAGACACGCTACCATCTACGCTACCGAGGCGGGCTTATTACCATTATTATTATTATTATTATTATTATTATTATTATTATTATTATTATTATTATTATTATTATTATTATTATTATTATTATTATTATTATTATTATTATTATTATTATTATTATTATTATTATTATTATTATTATTATTATTATTATTATTATTATTATTATTATTATTATTATTATTATTATTATTATTATTATTATTATTATTATTATTATTATTATTATTATTATTATTATTATTATTATTATTATTATTATTATTATTATTATTATTATTATTATTATTATTATTATTATTATTATTATTATTATTATTATTATTATTATTATTATTATTATTATTATTATTATTGTTGTTTTATCTGTTGCTACAGAAAAGAGAGTATTGATTCTCATCAAGAAATGAGATATTGAGTACCTGTGCATGGAACATTTTACGAAAATTTTGATTTTCTTAAAACTGGCCCTAACGATTTTGGTTAAAATGCTATACATGCTTGAGATTTTTCTATTTTTTTATTTTATTTATTTAATTAATATATTTATTTATTGTTACAAATGAAATTATATCGTGAATCTTTTTGGAATATCCTCAGAAGTTCTGTTCACTTTGGATGACTTACTGGTAAGCTGTAAGCGATAGACAACATCTTAACACAGGGAAACATAGTACTCGTTAAAGCTCCAAATTTACGTAAAATACATTTTTCGTGCATATTTCTTATTATTTGTGTGAATTTTGCAGTTATCAAATGATTTTTAAATACCAATAGGTTATTCGCGATACTATCTCTTAGCCATGCAAATAGAATGGGATTTCAAAGTACCACATAATTTTTTTCAGTCTGCCATTTTTCTGTATATTCGTTATTGTGGCGATGTCAGCAGCAAAGATACGGCATTATGGTCACCATAAAGTTGTTTCCTCTATTCTCTTAAAGGAAATGTGACATTGAATTATTTCTGTACAGAAAGAAAGAAAAAAAAAACTTTCGTAAGAACAATTCCTAGAAGTTATTACTGTATTTGCAATAATATGTTGATATAGATTTTCTATTTGCAACTTTAGCTGAAGAGAAAATGACAGTTACAATTTAAACAGGAATTGTGCAACAAGGACGCTACCTGAAGGTATTGGAACCCATTATGGATGGTCCAGAAGGCGGCCCTCTGTCATTAGTAAGAGATCGAAGTCCAGGCTTAATGACACGTAAACTTTCAACTTAATGATATGATCCTTAAAGTAAACATAGTTAGCCACGTTACCAACAACCCTTTTAAATGAAGACGGTTTCCATGCAAAGCAAATATTTACCCGATCGCCAAAAATCTGGCAGGGAACTGAGTGCCTCTTAGTCCAGAGAAAACAAGTCTGTCTTATAAATATGGGCCGAAGTAAAGTGAAGCCAGACCATACAGTAATCAAGGTCTGATTATTGGCACAGAAACTTCACGACACCGTGGTTTCCACAATTTACAGCCAACTAAATGAGCCCATCTCACAAGAAAGTAGCCAATATTCCAATTGGATTTGTTGAACGCATATCTTCCCAATGATTTGTAAACTCCATTGTTTATGTTTCTATATATACTCCTGAATCAAATATTATAATATGTATAGCAGTTTAATCTTTCAGTTTACTTTTGAAAATTCCATACACTTCATTTGTCATAAAAATATCTTAAATGTATAATAATTTAATCCAAATCCCCCCCTTTTTAATTTAGATCCTCCAGTGTTAAATCACGTCGGAAGATAAATTAAATGTTTGTTTTTAAAATGAGTGTAGGGCCCCTAAAGCTTAGTTACCATTCATCTTCTAGGACAAGGGAAAAACTTCATCGTTAAGTCATATCGGACGATGAATAAAGTGATAGACATATGGGCCCTGGGTACATAGAGCTTAGAGTTACGAGACATTCATCTTTCAGAATAACGGAAAACTTCCAACGTTAAGTCATATTGACGATGGATGAAATGATGTTCAAATGAGCCCAGGGACCATAGAGCTTAGAGTTGCCGACATTTCTCTTTTAAGATACGGGAAAATCTCCAACGTTAAGTCATGTCGAATGATAATGAAATGACACTAAATGAGTTCACGGTCCATTGAGCTTAAAGTTATCGACATTCATATTTCAGGATAAGGAAAAATCCGGAAAAGGCCTCATTAACTCACTCTGACTGAGATTTGAACTCGGGACCTCTTGAACGTGAGGCAGACACGTTAACACCCTACTGTATTTATAAGTATCAGTTGCTATCAGTTAAAATCTACTCTATTCTCTTGTACCTGCAGTAAGACAATGCTTATCTTGATTAACATGAAGTAGGTAGAGCAATAAGTGTTTGTACAGTAGTAGAGAAAGTAATGTGAGTGCAACAGGTGGGATTTTTTTAATTTAATTTTTATTTCAAATGGAATGTCAGTTTTGAATTTTCTGAGAACGTCCTTTGAAATTCCCCTTATCCTGAACGTTTCTTGCATAACTCCGAAACCGTATGAGATAAAAATCTTACTCCGCAAAAAATATACATCTTTATTTGAACTATTTCGGAGATATTCTTTGTTATTTGTCTGAATTTATTTATACTATGCTTATACTATTTTTTAAAATAGAAAGTCATTCATTTTGTAACTCTTGGTCATACAAAGAGAACAGATTTTCAAAGCCATCACATAGCGACCTCTTAAAAACATTGTGTGTGAGTGTGTGTGTTCCATTTATACCACGTCTTTAACTCCAATGGTCATATCGGCGGCCGTTCTCCTTTGGAATATATCGAAGGTGTTAACTCGTATTCGTTGG
Organism: Mantis religiosa; assembly: GCA_030765055.1. Taxonomy (NCBI): domain Eukaryota; kingdom Metazoa; phylum Arthropoda; class Insecta; order Mantodea; family Mantidae; genus Mantis; species Mantis religiosa. The sequence goes on along the minus strand of CM060949.1, from coordinate 196,636,055 downwards.
ATTTTAATCATTAGATCACGCATACATTCACACTCTCATTCATACTTCCAGACTCTGTGGAAGATCAGGAATTATCTTGGTCGGAGAAAAATCTCCACTCCCCACTGCCGGGAATCGAACCCGGACCCCTAGCACGGCAGGCAAGTGCTGTACCGACTGAACTGAGGGGTCATCCTTAAAAGAATTTGAGTATCACTTAAAGTACACTATATTCCCATATTCTTTTGTATTAACGATAAAATCTATGTTTATCTTGTGTAACATGAAGTAGATAGAGAAATAGATTTGTGTAAGGATAATATGCTTAAAACTAGGTAGAGAAAGTAGTGTGAATGTAAGAGATGAGATTTCTGTGTTTGCCACTTCTTAGTTTTGCCATCTGTATCCGGCGGTTAAGCATGAAATTTCCCTGCACTTCTCGGGATTTTCCAGCCTCCTGGAGCCAAGCTCTGCATTAGTAGAGCGAAACATCCTGCCTAGCGCCAGAAAATGAAACAAAAACATAAGAAGCGTCAACAGACGATGCTCCATTGTTAGGCCGATAGATTGCTTTTTTTTTTTTTTATTATTGTAAAGCGAAACCTGGTGAAAATTACATTCACTTCACAAGACCGTGCAACGCCAGAAAATGCCTTCAGAGTGGATTTGGTTATAATAACAATTAAACACCCTTCAGAATTCCTGCATTTATTAAGTTCAGAACTTTATCACAGCAATAACAACAAGAATTATACCCACTTTTTACAATTATACTGCAAATTATACTTTACTTGTTAAGGAGATTTCCATGGAATAAATAAGCAAGCATGCGTGGCGTCAGTAAATGCTCAAAAATGAAACTTTTATTGGATACAACTTTTGTATTTATTTTCAATATCCATCTTTTTACATAATTGCTTACCATTTATTTTTTCTCTAGTATGCGCAATAGGTGGAGGAAACATTGCATTCCTCCCAAAAATTCCATAAAAGAAGGTTCTTTTAGAACACAGCCTGTGTGTCCATTTATCTGCAACAGTGTAACTCAAAAATCGGAAAGGCCGCTATGTCAGACGTAGTATTTACCAACGATACGGCCCGCCTCGGTAGCGTGGTGGTAGCGAGTCTGCCTCATGTTCAAGAGGTTCCAAGTTCTAATCTCGGTCAGGGTGAGTTACCTGGATAAGGTTTTTTCTGGGGTTTTCGCTTATCCTGAAAGTCGAATGTCGGGTAACTCTAACCTCTGTGGACCCTGGGCTCATTTGAACATCATTTCACCTATTCCATTCATCATCCGATATGACAATGTTGAGCGACGTTAAATTAAAAAAAAAAAGAAGATACGACATGAAGGTTGAAAAAAGGATCCCATATGCAACTATCCTATTTATTAATAATTTTACGAGATTTTTTTTTTTATTTTCTTTAGCAACGGCTATGACGATTAACATTGTTTAACATATTTTAATGACAATTGATTTTTCTTATAATAGCTTCAGAAGCTATTAATTCTGAATGACTTTTGTGTAAATGGTTAACGTAAGAGATGAAGCCATTATTTATGTTTGGCACTAAACTAAATGTTGTTTGTGAATTTTGTGGTGTTGTTAGGAACTTAAAGAAAAAGTTTGTTTATTATATATTATATATAATGTCTTATAGGAGTCACTTGCGTTCCCTGAGAGCGAAGGAGCCGAATCATTTGACCTGACAGATGAGATCAGAGTTGGGGGTCGGCCGAACGCCTGGGATGAATGAATGATGGAGCAATTGGTGCAATGATGGTGGGGGAAACCGGAGACCCGGAGGAAACCCACCCCAGGGCCATGTTGTCCACCATAAATCCCACTTTGCGGTCGCCTGGGGTCGAACCCGAGCCGCCTTGGTGAGAGCCAACCGGTCTAACCATTCAGCCATGACGCCGCCATATAAAGTAATCACAACCCAGCACAACCCGAAGCAAAATTATTAATACAAAATTGAATATATAAAATATGATTATAAATTGGCGTGCCAACACAATGCAGCTAATTTTAACACAATATTAAACTTATTTTATTTCAGAGATAGACCAAAATTATTACACATAAATTTAGATTTCATTAAAATGTACAATTTATGTCACATAAAGTTTTGTTAACCATTAGTTAACCATTTCCGAGATATTCCTAGTTATTTTCTTGAATTTTTAAAACTTTACACTTTTCTGAGATATAAATTAAGTTATTTATTGCCATACGAAGAAAACGCAATTTTAAGACCATCACATAGTGACCACTTTTAAAAGATTTCACTATTGCTTAGCCTCTTGCAAAAATGAAAGTGAAGAAAGAAAAAGGAAAAAAAAAAGAAGAAGATGTAGTTCTTGTCAAAGCATACAACTTTTTTTTTTGGGGGGGGGGGGGGGCTTTGCTTGGTTAATCATTTTCGAGATATTAACTTGGATTTTAAAATACCTATACGTTTCTTAAATTATTGAAAGTCGTTGTTGGTTTTTACTCCATTTTGATATGGAAAGATAATGGAATTTCGAAGTTATCCATATCGGCCTACTCTTAAAAATTTTGAGTACCATTTACGCCTACGATATACAAAAAAATTTAACTCGAATAACATAATTAGGATACAATAATGACGTCCTTTTTAGGTTATGCATTTCGTACACACATAGTACTCGGAGTTTTAAAAACTGTTTCTTATCCAGGGGTCTTTATTTGCCATAACTTTACGTGGTAGACTTAGTGCAAAGGACAAAGATGGACCGGAAACCGTGTCCTCGCAGAAACCTTGAAACGGGAAGTTTTAACCGAATAATAAACAAGAGGCATAATGCTTTGCAGACCGTGATCGTCATATCTGTCGAAGTGGCCATGAACAGAAGATATGGCGGGAAACGTCAGTCTTTTGTCTTGTATTCGTGGAAGACACGCTGTCAACTACACACCAAACTTACGATGCAAATATGTTGCAGCGCACAATAAACAAATGTCACATGGCTTTCTCAACACATTATCGTTTATTATTTTATCAGAAGGTTACTTTGCCTACGCAAGTAAAGTAAAAAATAAAGTAGATGGAAAAAGTTGTGTGTGAGAAACTAAATTAATATCATATCCACCCATTTTAAACTATCCTTTACGTGAAAACTTTTCTAAAACTTCGATTTTTTTTTAAGAATGGCTCTAATAATTTGATACAATTACATGAAAAATTAAATGTTGCTATATCTCAAATTTGTCCTGCGCCGTGGCGTAGCAGGCTAAGGCAGCCTGCCTTGGTCCCTGGCCCGGGCTGGATCCCACCCATGGAGTGTGGATTTTAGGTCCCGTATCGGAACGGTGCCCACTCAGCATCGTGAGGAAAGTGAGGAGCTCACGCTGGGTAAGCCGCCCTGGTCACGAAAACCAACGTTCCGGCTGGAGGATGCCGAGATGCTGACCACATCTTGTATCGGTTGGATGATCGCCCACCTCTGCCGTGCTTAAATGAGCGTGAGGCCGGCAGTCGGGTTGGTAGACCTTGGCCATCGTAGGGCTGTCCCGCAAGTGGTTATCTTTTTAACTTTTATATCTTAAATTTTCTGCGAGTAGTCTCTTAATTACTTTTTTATAACTGGTAAAGACAAAATCTCGTTAAAATATACATTTTATTCAAATAAATTTGTTCTAAAGATAACCATTTCCGAGACATTTCTTGTTATTGGTCTGAGTTTTGAAATACTTATATTTTTTTCTCAAGTTAAAATACGTTATTCATTTTTTTATCCCTTAGGCAAGCAAGAGAACAATATTTCAAAGTCGTTAAATGTTTATCTCGATGAAGCAGTCAGTATAAGAGTAGAGAAGGTCATGTTGGTATACACATCAGATTATTTCCCCTTCATTTCCAGTGGGGCACTCAGGTTATTTGACTCTGGTCATGTTTTTACGGTGAAAAGAGCACATTTCGCTTCCGTGCACAAAAGCTTGCCTTTTCTGACCATCGCTCCGCATTAATGCAAAACCCTTGACAGAGAAAACAAAGGTACAAAAGACCATGGGGTTTGCTCTGCAATTCGCTGATCAGTATCGTGCCTCCAGGTAGTCGCCTTGTCACAACTGGTTCTTATTGAGAAGTTCACTTTTTTTTCCTCGTTAGATAACCCAAATGTTAGTGGCAAAATGATAGAAGGAGCCTTTATTTTTTAGGCAAAATAAAAGTTGTAGCATGTTGATATTTACGTAAAGGCCTGAAATTTGTACCTTGTACCTTTGGATTGAGAAGATAAACAGCAGAGATTTCATTCTTTGCGATTAAAAAATTACTTTTTAGACAGTTGATAGTAAAAGCGGACCTTTTAGTAGTTAACGTCTGTGTTGAAAGAAGAAAATTCTTTCGCACTGTGTTCAGAAGCTTTTAATACGTTGGTAATTTCAACTTTGATTTCTTGTGACTCGCCTTATTCAAGAAGGCCGCGAGTTAAATAATACGTGGGCTGTTCAATAAAGAATGATCATAAATTTTTTTACAGTCATAATTTTTCGCACTAAAATTCAATCTTATTATATTCTGTTGGCTTAATGTAAAGCATACACACTGTAGTAGTTTCATTGTTGGTACTCCTGGTTCCCGCCTGTGAGAACCAGGAACAATATGCGGCTTTGAAATTCTGCTTTCGTCTCAGCAAATCTTCAGTTGAGCCCTCTACAATGGATAGTCTGTTCTTCCCTACCGCACAGCTCGAAGGTGCCTTAAAATGTTTAAAGAGGGGAGACAATCAATTTCAAAGGAAGGTGGATCCGGTGCTCCAGTTACTGCTCTTACGGAAGAAAACATCAACACTGCTGCTGCCATTGTGAGAGAGTATCGACGAATTACCCTAAGATCACTTTCTGAAATACAGAATATTTCATTGGCTGCCACCCACCCACACGTTGGTGACAGAAACCTTACACATCAGACGTGTTTGTGCGCGATGGGTTCCAAGACAGTTGATTCCCGAACAAAAGGACATTCCCATGCAGGTCTGCATGCAGTTAAAGTTGTTGTTAGAGGAAGATCCGGAGTTTCTTTCAAACGTAATCACTACTGATGAAACTTGGCTACATCATTTTGACCCTGAGAGCAAACAGCAAAGGTCAGTATGGAAATCTCCTTCATCACTAACCCCCAAAAAGCAAGTGTTTGCTTCTGCTATGTAAGTTGTGATCATCTCCTTCTTTGATATTCATGGACATTGAATGTCCATCAGGACATTTCTGTTATGGAACAAAGATATCAGGACCGTTGGAATGAAGTAATGCTTGCGGATTACTGTTGGTCTGCGGAACTCCATCACAAGAGGCAAGCTAAAAGACGACGAAGTCAATTGGCCACCACAAATTAAAATATCAAATGCACTTTCATTGCTGTTAGCATGTATGTAATTAAAATGTATCATTTTCTCTCCATCCGTTAATATGTAAAGTCTGTTTACCCAATGCGTGTGCAGTTCCCAGTCAAAGGGACCTCAAAAGACGGGACCCTCCCCGCCCACTAATGACCGTCATAAATCTATCTCCACACTTCAGAAATGGAACACTGACGTTGGGGACCAATAGCCGCCCCCATTTGTTGAAAATGACAGTTGCATGTCTACTCCGCGTGGAGTCTCAGTTGCCAAATTTCCAACTTCCAGTTGTTCTGTTTCATTAGGTGCAAGACGGTGATGTTAAAATGTTGCAACATTGTAGAAAGGACCGTCAGGAGGAGGGTTCATGTTGTAAAACGATTATGAGGGTTTGTCAAAGAAAGCGGCCGCCGTGCACTTGCGTTGGGTAGACAGACTTTAATACTTCCACCTTGTGGAAACTGGAGCTAATAAAAATTGTTCATTGCCATATTTGTTTTTCGGAACCCAAAATTAGTAGGAATTGCCTCATGAAGTGCTCGAAACACTAAAAAGGTAATTTTTATTGCCCAGTTTAATCGAATAATCTCAAAAGGTTTGTGGCCCTCTAGATCCCCTGACCTAACCTCACCGGATTTTTTCTTGTGCGGGTATCTACAAAATAGAGTGTACACGAATAGGCCACGGAGAATTGATGTTCTCAAGGAATCCATTCGAACCGAAATAAGTAACATTGGTGAGGAAGCCCGCATCTGTAGCGTAGATGGTAGCGTTCTGACTCACGTTCAAGAGGTCCCGAGTGAGTTACCTGGGTAAGGTTTTTCCCTTATCCTTAAAGACGAATGTTGGGTAGCTCTAAGCTCCATGGCCCCTGGACACATTTGAGCATCATTTCAACCATTTCATTCACCGGCCGATATGACTTAACGTTAGAGGACGTAAAATAAAGAAAAATAAAAAAAAATGGCGAGGATACTCTCCGTAAAACTTCAGAGAATATGGTAAGACGAGTATAAACATGTATATATGCCGGTGGAGGACACTTCCAACATTTTCTCTGAGATGTAAATAGTGTAATGTAATCTCCCAATTGGGTATTATATTCTGTCAAAGTTGCACGTGTGTCCTATTATTGGTTCAAAAGTTCAGGCCTATTGAAATGGTTCAGGTTTATATGGATCACGCTATAGATTGTTGTGATTTTCTAAATGTCTTTTGTCTACAGTGATGCTACACAAGAAAATGAATATCTTGACCATGAGAAAGGTAACACATAACATATATGTAATCTATACATAAATATAGATATAGAGATAAATATATAAATAATATCTATATATAAATATTCAGGACTGTCTAAAAATAGTGTATGACGTACGGGTTAAAAGAGTTTCATTTTGGAAATTAATTGTTCTTTCACAGTGCCCGTTTGTAGGCTAAAGTATGGAAAGATAGAACCAGAATGAAAAATTCAGTGCCATAGCCGGGATTTGAACCACGGATCTTCTGGTTTCCGTCCAGCCGCTCTAACCATTAAGCTACTATGACCAACGTGCCGACATGACATTAAATTTTCCAACTGACTCGTATTTTCCCGGTAAACCACTAGGAGTTCTCATAAACACATGAGACAACTATCTTAATGGCGACTTACTAAGCTGTAAGTACTTTAAGTCCCGGGCTTTATAGTTCGGATCACTATTAGGTCAATTAATGGAAATTAATTGTTCTTTCACACTGGCCGTGTGTAGGCTAAAGTATGGAAAGATAGAGTCAGACTGAAAAATTCAACGGCATGGCCGGGATTTGAACCACGGATCTTCTGGTTGCCGTCCAGCCGCTCTAACCATTGAGCTACTATGGCCAACGTGCCGACATAACATTATATTCTCCAACTGAGTTGTGTTTGACTTTGAATTCTTCAGTCTGACTCTATCTTTCCATACTTTAGCCTACACACGGCCAGTGTGAAAGAACAATTAATGTCCATTAATTGTACCTAATAGTGGTCCAAACTATAAAGCCCGGACCTTAAAGTACTTACAGCATAGTAAGTCGTCATTAAGGTAGTTTTCTCACGTGTTTATGAGAACTCCTGGTGGTTTACCGGGAAAAATACGAGTCAGTTGGAGAATTTAATGTTCTGTCGACACGTTGGCCATAGTAGCTCAATGGTTAGAGCAGCTGGACGGCCACCAGAAGATCCGTGGTGCAAATTCCGGCTATGGCATTGAATTTTTCAGTCTGTCTCTATATTTCCAGAATTTCATTTTGTTCGTAGGTCTTGGCCTGCGCACTGTTTAGGAATCACACCTACTCACAACATAAAATCTTCCTTTTAACCCTTGTATCATATTAATTCCTATGCTGATAAGCTATGTTGGAAAGAAAGAAGCAAATTAAGAGGTAATCGTTTTGCTAGTGGCCCACTGTAACAACTTGCACATGAAGTCATTAACATACGTACAGCTGCTCATACTGGGAGGGTCACAGGGTAGGGAGAGGGTTGAAATGCACAGATAATATGCATAACACATAAAACGTACTTGCTGTGTTTGTTTTTCTGCTAATATTGCAGCTGCAGTGCATTTCTCTTGCACGGAAATGAGTTTAACAAGCGTGTAACGGGATTTAAAACGATGTGGCATGGTTACCCATACAAATACTCCACACCAGGTTTCATTACGCATCATTTGTAATCTCTCATAAGGATTAAAATCTCTGTTGGTAGTGCGCAGGGAAAAAATACCGTATTTGTTACGTTTACGTGACTTTCGGTCTGCATTATGGTGTATTTTTATATCTCCTCTGTAATATATTATTCCAAAAGTTTTATTTTCTAATTTCGATACCAGCCGAAAACACACGCTCCCTAAACAACAACAATAATAATATTAATATATCATCATGCCCATCGCTTTCTTTTTAAATTTACCTCCTCCAACGTTAAGTCATAGCGGACGATGAATCAAATAATGTTTAAATGAGTACAGGGTCCATAGCGCGCAGAGTTACGAGACATTCATCTTTCAGGATATGGAATGATGAATGAAATGTTAAATGAGCCCAATGCACATAGAGCTTACAGTTACCAGACGTTCATCTTTCAGGAATATGGAAAACCTCCAACGTTAAGCCATATCGGACGACTGAAATGATGTTCAAATGAGTACAGGATCCATAGAGCTAGTTACCAGACATTTGTCTCTCATAATAAGGAAAAATCTCCAACGTTAAGTCATATCGGACGATGACTGAAATTATTTTCAAATGAGTACAGGATCCATAGAGCTTAGTTACCAGACATTTGTCTCTCAGAATAAGGAAAAACCTCCAACGTTAAGTCATATCGGACGATGAATAAAATGGTGTTCAAATGCGTGCAGCATCCATAGAGCTTAGTTAGCAGGCATTTATCTCTCAGGATAAGGAAAAACCTCCAACGTTAAGTCATATCGGACGATGAATGAAATGATGTTCAAATGAGTCCAGGATCCATCGAGCTTAGTCACCAGACATTCACCTTTCAGAATAAGGGAAAACCTTCAACGTTGTCATATCGATGAATGAAATGATGTTCAAATGAGTCCAGGATCCATCGAGCTTAGTCACCAGACATTCACCTTTCTGAATAAGGGAAAATCTCTACTCATATCGGGCGATGAATGAAATGATGTTCAAACGAGTCCAGGGTCTATAGAGCTTAGAGTTACCAGGCATTCATCTTTCAGAATAAGGGTAAACCTCCAACGTTAAGTCAATACGGACGATGAATGAAATGATGTTTTAATGAGAAAAGGGTCCATAGAGCTTAGAGCTACCAGATATTCATCTTTCAGGACAAGGGAAAACCTCCAACGTCAAGTCATATCGGACGATGAATGAAATGATGTTCAAATGAGTACAGAGTACATAGATCTTAGACTTGCCAGATATTCATCTGTCAGGATAAAGTAAAACCCCGGAAAAACAAAACCTTATCCTGATGACTCACTGTGACGGAGATTCGAACTTGGGACCTCTTGAACGTTAGGCAGACATGTTGATATCTCGCTACAGAGGCGGTCTGTGCGTGTAAACAGCACTTAAAAACAAAAGTCTAACTTAGATACTAACTTCCAAACATTTTTATTTTCTTAAAAAATGCTATAACAAATTATATATTTCGTAACAATAGGTTGTAGAAAAGAGGACAGAGAAGACGTGTGAAACTAACAAATGACATTTTTTCAACATGTTATTAAATAAATAAAATGAATGAAGCGACAGAAAAGAGGACAGAGAAGACGTGTGAAACTAACAAATGACATTTTTTCAACATGTTATTAAATAAATAAAATGAATGAAGCGACATCCTAAATCCAGAAAGAAGCATAGTGAATTACTTCATACGCTACGAACAATAGTATAACGTCTGTTTTAACATCAAGGGCTGTACTGAGAAATGTTAGGTGTTTGTGTTTTAAGGATTATATCTTGTGGAAAAAATGATTTGAAACGTTTCTAACGGTTGATATTTCCAGCCAGCTCAAAAACATTAACAGTCAATTACCTGGGTCGAATTTTTTAACAAAAGAAACACAAGGAAAACATTCCGGGAATTCATGACCAGCCAGAAGCTTGGGAAATTTCGTCCAGATGGCCAATCCAGATGTAACACAGGTAGAACACATGGCCCTGACTTTCCTGGTATAGCAAAGCTATCACCTTCGTTTTAATTGAGACAGAAATATGTAGAAGGGTTTCTTTGTAGATACAATTGCGATATGGAAATACATACACACATTAACCTTTAAGCGATAGTCAGATCCTTCAGGAGCTGGTCAGCATGTGGATGTTTTAAAATTGCGTTCTCATGGCATAATGAATAACGAATTTCTATGTCAGAAAAATGCAAAATTTTAAAAATTAAAGAAAGGAAAGAGCAACATCTCGGAAATGGTTAACTACACAAAAATATTTTTCATATAAATTGTATCAACTTTTTTGTATAGTAATATTTGTGTCTATACTATGGAGGTTTATACTAAAGTCAACCAAAATGGAGAGGACTTCTGTGAACAATATATAAATTTCATTTGTCACGAAAATAATATTAATGTTATAATTTAATCAAATTCATTAGAAACATTTTCGAGAAAACAAAATGTTTGTTAAATTTGCCCATATAAAGGGTATTTGGGATTGTTTTTAAACTAGGTGACACATCCTTATAAGATACTCAAATTTATCGAACGTCCTTTGAGTGAACAACAGCAGAATTTCCCCCCCTTCTGTGCACGTATAGTATTTCATTCAAATTTGGATATTGAGGTTTCATCCGAAGAAAGACTTTAAATCTCCTGAAGCCCGGCTCTGTAGCTTGGTGGTAGCGCGCCTGCTTCACGTTCAAGAGGTTTCGAGTTAGAATCTCGTCAACGTGAGTTATCTGGATGTGGTTTTTTTCGAGGCTTTGCATTATCTTGAAAGATGAATGTCAGTTACCTCTAAGCTCTATGGACTCTGTACTCATTTGAACATCATTTGATTCATCGTCCGATATGACTTAACGTTGGAGGTTTTCCCTTATCCTGAAAGATGAATGTCTGGCAACTCTAAGCTCTATGGAGCCTGTGCACATTTGAACATCATTTCATACATCGTCCGATATGACTTAACGTTAGAGGTTTTCCCTTATCCTGAAAATGAATGTCTGGTAACTCTAAGCTCTATGTACCCTGGACTCATTTGAATATACTTTTATTCATCGTCCGACATGACTTAACGTTGGAGGCTTTCTTTTATCCTGGAAGATGAATGTCTGCTAACTCTAAGCCTGTGCACATTTGAACATCATTTCATTCATCGTCCGATATGACTTAACGTTGGAGGTTTTCCCTTATCCTGAAAGCTGAATGTCTGGTAACTCTAAGCTCTATGTTCTAGACAGTAAATAGATAGAGTTGTGTTACACATTAATTTATTATATCTGTGAGTTGGAGTATTAATAGAATCATGCAGTAACATAATGGCTCACTTACTATAACTTCCGCCCTCGCTTTTCAAATTTCAGTGGAATATCTAACAACAACCGATGGAACAATTCTTCTTGGCAACCATGTGTTACAGCCGGCTGTTCATTTCTGAAAAATAATCATGAACTTTACAGCGTAGGTATAGTACTTTTCGTAAAATCGCCGTATTTCTCCACGCGCTGTTTGCATTTACGCAATTTTCCGGGTTCTTAGAGATCCGGATGTTTGCTGTTACGTTCTAACATTATGTACACTACTTGTGGAAACACCAAGAAGATCACCAGTTTCTTTCTCAATGTTTTTATATGCTGTTTAATAAAAACTGATCACAATTTTCTTTTTGACAACGTTCCTTTACTCATCCTCAAAATTTAGTTGATCATTTTCAAAAGTCTCCCCTGAATGTGATGTACTTGTCTCAGCGTTTCCGCCAGTCTTCAAAAACATGCTGGAAACCATTTTGAGAGATCCTTCAAAATCGCCTCCGCAGCCTTCACCACTGCTTCGGATGATGGATAATGCCTCCCACGAAGGCGTTTCTTCAAGTTAGGGAATAGAAAAAAGTCACAAGGGGCTAAATCCGGACTATAGGAAGGGTGATGGATGCACTTCACGTTGATTTTTGCAAGATATTCAGCAACAACATTGGCAATATGCGGCCGTGCATTATTTTGGTGCAGCATCCAGTCTGCTTCACGGAAATGTAGTCTTTTGCGCCTGATATGGACTTGCAATGTTTTCAGGACATCCCTGTAGTATTGTCCAGTTACTGATGTGTGTGCAGGTACAACATGTTGATAAAGCATTCCATGAATATCAAAGAATGACATGACGGTAACTTTCCCAGCAGAAGCAACCACTTTTGCTTTTTTGGGGTTGATGATGAAGGAGATTTCCACACTGAGCTTTGCTGTTTGCTCTCAGGATCAAAATGATGTAGCCAAGTTTCATCGTCAGTGATTACGTTTGAAAGAAACTCCCGATCTTCCTCTAACATCAAAGTTAACTGCATGTTACCTCCATTGCAGCGGTGGGCGATACTGAACATGTCTGAACTTGCCTGGTACTCACAGGTGGGAGCCAGGAGTACCAACAATGAAACTACTATGGCATGTTTATTTTACATTAAGCTAACAGAATATAATAAGATTGAATTTTAGTTCGAAAAATTATGACCGTAAAAAAATTATGATCATTCTTTATTGAACAGCCCTCGTATAGGTATAAATAATTTTAGGATCGAGAGGTATATACATGAAAGGGAGGGTTAATATCTTCAATATTCTAAACACATCTTTGCAAGTGTTTTTCGTGCATATTAGAAATAATTCTTATGACCTGCTTTTGTATAATTTTGTAATGTGATGTGACACTAAAATTTCCACACCCCAATGATATCCTTTACATGCAACAGTCTTCCAAACGTGGCTCTAACGATTTTGATTCAAATAAATACCACATATTTAGCATATTTTCATGAATTTACTGGAAATATCCTCTGAAGTCCTCTGCTTAGCTTTTACAGCAGATTCATCAAAGACGGAGATATTGATACGGCTTTAAATGTGTCTCACATCGGGAAACACGACATCAAATTCCATAACTACACACCTCGCCAAGGTGTCTGTTAGCTTCAGGAAGATTTATGACATTAGAGAAGCGATTCTAACGTTCGTATACCGACTAGGGAAAACTGTGAAGAAAGCAGAGCTATCTACATTTAATATTGTGTTTTAAACACTTTTTATGTGCTGGTCCTCCGTGAATGTGAGGAACGTTACCGAACCACAAACAGGTTTATTCCGTCCTGGCTGTCAATTACCTGGGATTAAACGCTTCGACAGCTCCTGGAAAGGAAGGAGAAGGAATAACTTCAGTGTCAGAAGAACGAGTACCCATTGCCACAGTTAACCCTTCCTCGGCGTTATTTATGTCGCCTCCTTCATAAAGAAAACTGCGCCTTCTTCCGGACCGGAAAACGAAAATGAGGGTCAATAGCTAGACCTCTGCCTTCTTATCTATCAGACATTTCCGGCTAAGGACTACCATAATGCGCCCTTGAGGACCCCAGGATTGCAATAAAAATAACTTGTCTCCGATAATTCCCCCGCTAGTGTCAAGCGCATTATAATGGGAAGATAGGAAAGTAACACCGTGGAGTTATACCCTTTCCCTAACGCTTAGCGAATAAGAGAGCAAGAAATCTATTCTTTCTTTTTTTTTAACTGTTTTTATCAAGAAATTACTTGAAATGCGTGTTTTCAGAGGCGCCCCCCCCCCCTGATCAAAGAAAATTAATTGACCAGTGAATAACTTCCCAAAAAGCAACAATAAAATTTTCAAGAACGAGTTTAATAACAGGTACCACATATTTAAGATATGTTCATAATGAATAAAGTGAATACCTTGAAATTTCTGGAGGCATTAATTTTTTCCAAGATATTTCTTGTTACAGGATTGAATTTTCCAATAGTCTCTCCCTCCCTCTCTCTCTCTCTCTCTCTCTCTCTCTCTCTCTCTCTCTCTCTCTCTCTCTCTCTCTCTCTCTCTCTCTCTCTCTCATAGGAAGTCCTTTTAGGTTTATCCTTTCTGAGTTATAATGATCGTAAATACAGACAGATATAGATTTTAAAAATGGTTTTTGGATGAAGAGGAGTTCTAAACATGTATTTTAAGATCAGTTTCTATCAAATAAGAAGCTTTTTAACGATTTATTGTTTATTCTTTGTTATTGGTTTAGATACTACTACAACCATTAATAATAATAATAATAATAATAATAATAATAATAATAATAATAATAATAATAATAATAATAATAATAATAATAATAATAATAATAATAATAATAATAATAATAATAATAATAATAATAATAATAATAATAATAATAATAATAATAATAATAATAATAATAATAATAATAATAATAATAATAATAATAATAATAATAATAATAATAATAATAATAATAATAATAATAATAATAATAATAATAATAATAATAATAATAATAATAATAATAATAATAATAATAATAATAATAATAATAATAATAATAATAATAATAATAATAATAATAATAATAATAATAATAATAATAATAATAATAATAATAATAATAATAATAATAATAATAATAATAATAATAATAATAATAATAATAATAATAATAATAATAATAATAATAATAATAATAATAATAATAATAATAATAATAATAATAATAATAATAATAATAATAATAATAATAATAATAATAATAATAATAATAATAATAATAATAATAATAATAATAATAATAATAATAATAATAATAATAATAATAATAATAATAATAATAATAATAATAATAAATAACAGTAATTCGAATAAAGAACAACTAATATTTTGAAAATGTTTCACTTCACAAAAAAATATGCATTTAACACAAATTGAACAGTTTTGTGCAGTAATATTTTGTCTGTCTGTTACGGTTTACCACGTATACAAAAGTAATTTAATAAAGAGTACTTCTACGGACATTCCCAATAAATTCAGTATATCCATTTTGCCATAAAAATATCTTAAATATATGTTATTTTCAGAAAAACAAAGTTTTCGAGAGAGAGAGAGAAAAGAATCATGTAAAGGGTAGATGCTGACTTTTCATGTTTGGGTTTTGCTGCAATGTTTGCTACTCATGAATTACTCGGTACAAAACAGCTGAGAGTGTGTAGGTAGTGAGGTTGTTTTTGCCAGCCATGTTCTGCGAAACACTTGGAGTCTGCACAAAAAGGGACTGCAGTTGCTGGAAAAGACTTACTAAGGTTCGGTAAACACACGTGATTCGGTGAAATCTGATGTGTCATTCAGCGCTCTCTTGATCACATCGATCTTTCGACCGCAGAAGGGTGAAGGTCACGCACATGTGCCGTTACAGTCCGCGGTCAGGGGGTGGTAAAGGGGTTCAGCGTCACATCAAGGGAAAACTCCAGTAAAACCAATCTCAACTCACAGATTTCACCCGAAATAACTTTTACAACACTCGGAATAAAAGGAGTATTTTTTTAGAAATAGATGTGGTGTGCGTGTGTGTGTGTGTATGTGTGTGTGTGTGTGTGTGTGTGTGTGTGTGTGTGTGTGTGTGTGTGTGTGTGTGTTTGCGTGAGTGCGCACGCGTTCGCGTGTTATTAGATTCCTAAGTTTTAGTTAATTGATGGAAATTAATCATTTCTTCGCACTAGCCTAAGATAGGCTGAGGTTTTTGATAGAGTCAACATGAAAATTTCAATGCCACGGCTGGGATTTGAACCACGGATCTCCTGGTTTCCGTTCAGTCGCTCTAACCCATGAGCTACCATGGCCAACTTGTTATTTAACTGCAGTATCTTCCAAGGATGCGACAGAAAGATTTTAAAGAAAACCCCCCTCCAACCGAATACGTTTTTTAACATTTTTATTTTTTCAGAAATAACTAACCTTTGGAATAAAAAAAAACAACAACTAGGGATGCGAATATCGAAGAAACTGTTTAAAAAATTTTCATGCCAAATAAAACGTATATCTTAAATTTCCTAGGAACGTCCTCTGAAGTCCTCGTTATTCCGAATGATTGTTATATAGCTGTTAAAACATAAGAAATAGACAAAATCTTATTGCATAAAAATACAAAACTCGTTAATACGAGCATTTCTGGAAACGTCCATCTCGAATAGCTTAAACAGAAATATTGTCATTTAAGAATATTTCGTATAAAAGTGGATAGACAAAATAATGTGATCACACACATAGGACTTTTCTATCTCTTGACCATGGAATATCAAGACATCACATAGCGACCAACTTTAAAACATTTGACTATCACTTAAGTCCACTGTATTCCCTTGCACCTATAATAAGATAATGTTTATCTTGAAGTAGGTAGAGGAGTAGTATTTGTGTTTGTATTACTCGACAGAGCGTTGAGGCGTATCGACCTTCAGGTGACCAGCACTATGATCGTCTCTTATCAGGCCTTATCTGGTCATTTAGAAGAGTTAAATATTAGTAAGTTGATGTACAGTAAGTTACGAAACACAAATAGAGCGACTGGAAGCTGCGTGTGTCTGTATGATATGTTTTCTCGCGCCTGCCAATGTATGACACATTGCTGTCCAAAAGATATGATTACATCTGAACAGAGTATACATACACTGAACTCACGTGTATGTGCGATAAGCTGAGGTAAACATATCTGTGTTGCGAATTTTTTCCGATAGGCTTTCTGGCTTTGCCATGTAGTATGTATAGTCTGTTAAGATGTAATCATGTCTTCTGGACGGCAACGTGTCATACATCGGCAGGCGCGAGAAAACATATCATACAGACACACGCAGCTTCCAATCGCTATATTTGTGTTTTGTAACTTATTGTACACCAACTTACTAATATTTCTCTCCTCTAATCGACCAGATAATACCCGATAAGAGACGATCACAGCGCTGGTCACCTGAAGGTCGATACGCCTCATCACATTGTCGTATAATACACTGGACTCAACGTGTACGTGCGATAAGCTGAGGTTGCGAATTTTTCTCGCAAAGTTTTCTCGCTTTGCCTTGTAGTAGAAGAGTAGAGAACGTCATGCGAAAGCAGTAGATCAGATTTTCATACATTATCTATAGAATGTGCGAAAGTAAAAATTTGACACCTACATATACGTCACTCATCAGATATACAGAAGCTCTGAATCCTCGCAATAGAGACTAATAAATGAGTTATTTGACGTAAGCTGTCAACTGTTTGAGGATGTAGCGTTAAACTGTTTCTGAATCTTAGTACTAGAAACTGTAACTACTGGACTATTATATCTGTATCAACTTTACTGTTTATTGTGTAATAAGTGAGAAGTGTAAGTTGTCGTGAGTCCCTGAAATGTTAAACGGCTACAGCCAAGTATGTGTAACCCGAGCGTGGTCTTTAGGAGCCACGAACTATCAATAATAGGGCTCAACATAGCACTTCTGTAATATTGCAACATTCAAAAGAGACAAAAGGAAGAATTTTAGAAATACAACATAAGTTCTGTTATCAACATAAGTTCCGTCTACTTCAGGACTACCCTACCAAAATTACTATTTATATGTTACCAAATCTCAAATTTACTATCTTCTGGAACACATGTATATTCTATGACTTGTAAAATTCTAAGAATTATTTGCCCTTTCTAATTTTCTGAACCGGTATATGTTATTAGTGGGTCTCGGACACGACTTCCGGTTAACTTCTATTACATTTAGGAGGCGGATTTTGCCCTATTTTATTCTTTTGTTCAGAAACGTACGCTTTTAAGTTATAAGCACGTTTCTTACAATTATTAGCCTAATTTCTTAGTTTTATAGTGCCTGTAAATGCCTATTTCATACGTTTGTGCCTATTCTGCTTATTAGTGCCTAAAACTGTCTTTATAGCCAATTTCTTCTGCTTGTAATTTGTGACAACCGCTTTCGCATCTGTTGGTTTCAGCGTGAAGTTTTTGGGGAAGAGAAATTTCATACTGCCGCACATTGTATATACAAAAAGTGGTTTATTAAGGAGACACATCTGTGAAAATTGCCCAAAACTTACAACAATACCAAATTTAGGCTTTTGTCTTAAAATTAATATAGACATACTTAAATAATATAGTTTTTTTTTTCTAACGGCACTACAGGAAACGTCACATGACTATTTAAATAACCCTACACCTGTATCGTAGCTGCTATTACGTAATTTTAACCTCAGATTTCTCAGATTCCATATTTTCTACATTTTCCTAACTTCAAAATGCTCCACAGGATGCAGTTTTCTATTAATATGTATGATATTCTAAACATGCCTGTAAGGGCAACTGCATATTAGGTGTACCTATTTACATATGTTGTGTTTTTGTTATTTGTATTGAAAAGGATTATAATGCTTACTTCTTACTGAAAACGCTTAGGAAAATAAAAATTAATTATTAAATAGGTATGATTATTTTCCCACCTCTTTGATGTGACGAAGGCAAATATTTCACATAGGTACAGGTCTTTAATAGGTTAAAATGAGTGCAGAAACGTATACCCCAAACATTAATTGTTAAAATTACAATATGTGAGACATTTTGAAAATCGCCTGTAATTTATACATAAACTGTTAATTCCTCAGAAACTATTGTAACTAGAAAGCTGAAACTTGGTATTATTCCATTCTTGATGATCACAAAAATAAATGGCATAAAATTGAAACAAACCTAACAAAAGCTTCAGATATTTCAATTTTCACCCACTTTCACCCCCTTCAAACCTATGCTTTTGTTTTTTGACTTAGTTAATTACTTCACGCCTTTCTGCACATTATGGTTCTTACTTAGTGAAGTGGATTTATATGTATTTTAATTATACGACAATATCTGTTATTCTAACTTACTGTGGAGGCATTTATGAAATTTGGAATAAATGTACAGTATTTCGCCTAGGGAAATAGTACGCGTTTTGCGAATTTGTTGCAGCATATGTTGCGATGATTGTCATTTTGTTATAGTGCATTTTAGGAGCCATTTTACTAAAATTGTGTATTTCTAAGGGTTTACTTAGCAAATACTTAGTACCTATTTAAGTGCCTATTTTGCCCATTTTAATACATTTTTGCCTGCCTATTCGACACATTTTTACTGCCTATAAATCCGCTCCCTAATTATTGTGATATGCTGTTTGCAAACAAGTGGAGGAAAGAGAGGCACCAGTCTCGTCGTCTACTGAGTTTATGAATGGCCGGCAGCGCTGAAGGTGAGGTCGCAGTGAAACTCGGCGCACCATTTTCAAAGTGCAACGAACACCAAAGAGTTCGAAGCCTAGTTATACGCAATTTCTCTGATTCCTGAACGTATTGAGTTGTGATTACCTGAACCTTGAGCTAATGAATTTCTTATTCTAGTTCATCGAAACCCTAATTGCCAATAATTAGTTCCCTTTAGGCTTATATTACTTGGCTAATTACTGCTTACTTACTTCCATTATACAATGCTGAATTTAACATATGGAAATCATTTTAGTTAATTGATGGAAATGAATCATTTCTCCACACTAGCCGTATATAGGCTAAGATATTTGATGGATAGAGTCAACATGAAAAATTCAATGCCATGGCCGGGATTTGAACCACGGATCTCCTGGTTTCCGTCCAGTCGCTCTTAACCTTTGAGCTACCATGGCCAACGCACCGTCCTGACATTAAATTCTCCAGTCGCCACAAACGGTGTATCTCGGATGCGAGAGCCCCTAGTGGTCTACCGGGGAAATGTATGAGTCAACTGGAGAATTTAATGTCAGGACGGTGCGTTGGCCATGATAGCTCAAAGGTTAAGAGCGACTGGACGGAAACCAGGAGATCCGTGGTTCAAATCCCGGCCATGGCATTGAATTTTTCATGTTGACTCTATCCATCAAATATCTTAGCCTATATACGGCTAGTGTGGAGAAATGATTCATTTCCATCAATTAACTAAAATAATAAGAGTTAAATGATGAAGCCTGGGACTTAAGTACTTACAATAGTAAGTCGCCACAAACGGTTTATCTCGGATGCGAGAGCCCCTAGTGGTCTACCGGGGAAATATGAGTCAACTGGAGAATTTAATGTCAGGACGGTGCGTTGGCCATGGTAGCTCAAAGGTTAAGAGCGACTGGACGGAAACCAGGAGATCCGTGGTTCAAATCTCGGCCATGGCATTGAATTTTTCATGTTGACTCTATCCATCAAATATGGAAATCATTTCTAATTATTATATTATCAGTAAAATTATCAGTAATTCTGGTAACATTAAAAACGTCTTAATTTAAAATTGCTCTGGTTTGTAGCTGGAGCCTACACTGCATAGCGAGGATGTCTGTGTTGGCCTAGGTCAAGATTAAGAGTCCCCTAATGACACACATCCGGTTCATTATCATTCCATCGGGATAACATACCTTCCGCCAGACATCCAGCCAACACGACAGGCAGTGAGTGGTTCACGGCACAAATTAAACTAATATGCTAATGTAACTTATCATAATTTGCACTGTAAAAACGCAGTTTTTACTACAGACGTACTCACTCTTTCAAATTCTTTTTCATGCTGTTTCAAACTTTAAGAGGTTTTTTTTTTTCTGGAGTTGACAAAACAATTCTGTACATCGTCTAATTTCTACAGAAACTAGGAAGGAAAAATAATTTTAGAGCACGTTGTTTTTCAAAATATTCATATCAGGCATTTTCACCATTACTTAACATAAATAGCCATACCGCCATTTTAAGGAGGGAAGTTTGATATTTTGTGTCGTACATCAGATTTTCATTTGTTATCTAGTGAGAAGCGTGTATTACCTAAAATTGCTATGGCAGGTCCTTGGTGTAGGATGCAGACCAGATACAATTTACGAGATATTTATTTACAAACATTTCGTTACATACTGACATTTTTGTCAACAATCCTTACGGGTCAAGTAAGGCAATTCTATATTTCTCTTAAAATTTACCTTTTTCTTTTCGAAAAGATCCCCTGTTTAGAAGGATCACTGAAGGTGGGATGATCATCAGTACAGCGCACCTAACACGACGTATATTTTTGTACTTGCTAAATCGATATCTCATGTCTTTAAGTATTCCCCAGAATGTGTCGTTCTACCTTCAAAAGGGATATTTTCATAAGTTTACGTACTGTAGGAATTTCTCTTCTCTGTTCGTAAAACTCGACAAAAGTTCTGTACACAACACATTTTTCAAAGTTATTAAGTTCGAACCTTTTTGGAAGTGGACGATGTTGAAAGTTTTTTCTCTCGTACACTTTGAATTTTGAATCTCTTTCACTATATTATGTACAGTTCGTTGTTGTAGCATTATTTAACGTAATAATTACACCTTTACGTTTCTCTCCTTTACAAAACTGTAACACTTTGTGGCCGTATGACGGTGTTTACATTTTGACTTGATTCGAACCCATCCACTGTAAGAGACTCACTTCTGTACTGCCGAACGGTACAGGGAATTGTGACGTAACACCGCTAGCTTCCACTTTTGGTCGTCTACATTCATTCTTCAGACAGGTTGTACATTGTTTTTGTAGAAAATGACTGCTTTTCGGGTCGCGCCATGGCTGAGTGGTTAGACCGTTTTGCTCTCACCAAGGCGACCAGGCTTCGATCTCAGGCGACCGCAAAGTGAGATTTGTGATGGACAACATGGTGCTGGGACGGGTTTTCCTCCAGGTTCTCCGTTTTCCCACGCCAGCATTCCCCCAACTGCTCCATCATCATCTTTCCTATAATTAATCATTCATCTCGCCCTCATACTATCATTCACTTCCTTCATCCTCACCCCAAGCATCGAGTTGATCACCTATCCTGGTTCTCCATGGGATCCAAAGCTCGGTTCCTGAGACCCGAGCTTAAGGGATAGAGGAACAAGAATCCCCTAACACCACTGAAGGTGGTACTACTAGGAATAAGATGAAGAAGAAGAAGAGTGACTGATTTTCCAAACGAGGCCAATATCAACAATGTTTCAGATTGCACGGCAGTTACTCCGGTTGTACAAAAGTGGATCCTGATGAAGTAGCAAAGACGCTAACTTTCAGTGAGAATTTTATAGCCACGATTGAAAATAATGAGGGTTTACGGAGCAAATCATAAAAGTCATTAGGGAATCTGTCAAACCCCATGTCGTGATTCATATAGAACTTGGCAATGTTTTGTGCTGTTTCTAAAAGACATATGTTTGGCCATTTTACCTTTCTTACTGCTCAAAATATTATCAGTGGAAACGTATAGCTAATCTGTTTCATATAACCTTGCCCCGCTGACATGTATCACTCCGCGTGCAACTACCTTCCCCCTCACCCTCATTGGCTAATGCTTTCGCGCCATAGGCCATAGGCGGAGCCTTACCGTCACATTTGAAACTGCAGTAAACGTCATAATAGTTGCCAGGAATATGATAAAATCATACAAATAAGAATATGAAGGCATGCAAAAATAATGAAGTTTATAATGAAACTGAGCAAGTTGAAACTGAATGAATGAGCAATGAAACTGAAACAAGTTTATAATGAAAGGCCTTCGGCCTTATCCACTGGGATTTTTTTAAACTAGCACACATACCTTGCAAAAATGCTTGTCTTTCAGTCTTAAAAGTCGTGTCACGCCATACTTGTCGTGTGTCCTCCATTCAACCAAGACTCGTCAAGCTAGTATATTTTGCGATTTGTATCCCGGTACACTCTGATTGTCCTTAACGTCTTCACCCCACAGCAATATCGCCCCTGGAGCGGTAAGCTTTCCTGTTGTCTCAATTTCATGTCGCGATGTTCCTACGGATCTAACACTCACACCTGTAAGTTCAGAGCACAGCTGTTCGACTTCTCTCACTGACAAAGACGAATTCTTCTCTGTGAGTGCATTAAACACATGCACCACAATTCTTTTATCGCCGCTTTGTAAAGGTTTTCCCTTGCGATGCTTCAGTGAAAAACTGGCGCTAGACTCTGCCATTATACATATAAGTACACGCGCAATAAACGATCAATAAAATAATATAGCTCTCGCACTTGGCACAGCACACCTTCGAATGGCAATATATGACAAATCCAGTTCAAAACAAGGTCAGTGATAAAAGTCATATAAACAAATATGTCATCACTACCGCTAACGCACTTGCTGTCGTGTCATGTGAAAGAGGGGTTCAGAGCAAAGGAACCTCCTCTTTACTTCGTTTAAGAATTAACATGCATTACAGATAAGACAACTCTGTTGCGTAATATATTTAATTCAAACAGTTACGAAAATATAAATTTGACAATTCTCTTCCAACATATAAAGATATATCACCATGCTAAATAACGAACTAATTTTTACCGCAGAACAGTCTGTACCACAACAGCAGCCAATGTGAGGTGATTAGGTCACGTGACCGTTAAGAGATACGGGGCAAGCTTATGTGAAACAAGGATTAGATATGTTTCGAAATGATTCACAGAGGAGAAGAAGGAGAAACAGGGATTCATTTTCCCTGGGTGTGGGTACGTCCATCCACACCCCTTTCACTAACTTTAGTGTGTCATTTCTTCCTTTGAGGTCACATCAAGTAACAAGTGCTGGCTGTGACGGCGGAATTGAGCAAGTGCACCACCGGAGCCATTGAGAATACCATCCAAGACATTCATGAGGGCAGTGACATGAATAGAGCACCAGCTGGATGTCTTTGGGTGCTGATGGAGTGAATGCAGAACTTCAAACTTTCCCCTTTCAAGGGGTGGTGTCATGGTTTACTTAAGAGTTGCTAAAAATACTTCCTTATGAAATTGTCTGATATGACCTAGCCATTTTTTTAGTTTAACATGAAGTAGATAGCACAGTAAGTATTTTTCACTATAACTTGTATAAAAGTTGGTACAGAAAGTCATGAGAGTGCACACATCAGATTATTTTTAGCTCCAGCTTTCGGAGTTACTTTTTCAACCCGATGGATTTTACTGGTGCTTCGAAAGTACAGATTTCTAGTCGATGCTTTGGTATCCATGCAAGTTTACCTGTACTGTCATTTGTTTTACCACTCGAGGTGGACTCCAACTGTCATCTGTCTCATTAATGGACAAGGCGATAAAATACGTCAGGCAGATGGTTGGGATTACTGAGTGAAAGAAATACGTATGTTGAAATATTTTTGATCCTTCCGCTTCCGCTTGGCCTTATGTAGAATAGCACTTGCTGTTATAATGAGCTACTGCATTCTTTAAGGGAAAATTCTAAAAATCCAGTTTCTTTCTTATTCCATCCACTTAATGCTTTGTCTACCACGTACTCGCTCTCCAACCAAACATTACATACAGATTTCATTAGAAATATAGGTACATGTTATAATGTTCCTTGAATAAAAACATCTAATGATGATCAAAATAAAAGATAAATAGTTATATAAAATTTGACAAAAATATAAGTATTATAAAATTCAAATATTTCGTAAAACATTCCCTCTGTAAAAAATGTATTTGATAAAAATTATATGTTTTAACAAGCTCTGCAGTTTTATGCAGTAAGATTTTGGCTATCTCTTACGGGTTGTCAGTTATACGAGGGCTGTTCAATAAAGAATGATCATAATTTTCGCACTTAAATTCAATCTTATTATATTCTCTTAGCTTAATGTAAAGCAAACATGCCGTAGTTGTTTCATTGTTGGTACTCCTGGTTCCCGTCTGTGAGAACCAGGCAAGTTCAGACATGTTCAGTATCGCCTACCACTACAACGGAGCTAACACGCGAGAGACAATATGCGGCTTTGAAATTCTGCTTTCGTCTCAACAAATCTTCAGTTGGTCTATAAAATGTTACAGGAGGCATATGGAGAGTCTGTTCTTTCCTAAAGCACAGCTTGAAGGTGGTTTAAAATGTTTAAAGAGCGAAGACAATCAATTTCAGAGGAAGGTGAACCCAGTGCTCCAGTTACTGACCTTACGGAAGAAAACATCAACACTGCTGCTGCCATTGTGAGAGAGGATCGACGAATTTCCTTATGAAATACTGAACATTTCATTGGGTGCCACCCACACGTTGGTGACAGAAACATTACACATGAGACGTGTTTGTGCGCGATGGGTTCCAAGACTGTTGATTCCCGAACAAAAGGACATTCGCATGCAGGTCTGCATGCAGTTAAAGTTGATGTTAGAGGAAGATCCGGAGTTTCTTTCAAACGTAATCACTGCTAATGAAACTTGGCTATTTCCATGAAGCAGGCTGGATGCTGGATGCTCCCCCTATAGTCCGGATTTAGCCCCATGTGACATTTCTCTATTCCCAAACTTGAAGAAACGCCTTCGTGGGAGGCATTATCCATCATCAGAAGCAGTGGTGAAGGCTGCGGAGGCTATTTTGAAGGATCTCTCAAAAATGGTTTCTAGTATGTCTTTGAAGACTGACAGAAACGCTGGGATAAATACATCACATTCAGGGGAAACTATTTTGAGAAGTACCATCAAAATTATGAGGATGAGTAAAGGTACGATTTCAAAAAAAATTGTGATCATTATTTTCTGAACAGCCCTCGTACAAAGGTCATTCAGAATGAAGAGGACTTCTGAGAACATTCGGAGTAAATTCGCGATATGAATTTTATTCTGCGCGAATGTCTGAAACCTATGGCATTGTAATCAAATTCGTTGCAGATATTTTTGAGAATATCAAACTTTTCCAAAAATGCTGCAGGTAAAGGATTGTTCAGGATGGAGGGTGAAACAGCTATTTTAAGTAAAGTTTTATTTAAAAATTATTTTTATTATATTGGATAAAAGACGAAGTTTAGGATAACAAGTGAAAGTGAAAAAGTAATTTGATAGAGGAGAGGAAAATTAAATAGTAGTTACAATTTTGGTAACAACAAAATTAAATAAGAAGAAATGTTATTTTGAATGTTAAACCGTTTTGAAAAGTGATTTAAAAGAAGAATTATAGAAATATTATTGAATCTAACAACGAACATTATTATAATTGGTTGTGACGTGGACCAATTGTAAAAGTTAACTTCCATAGCAGCGGAAGAACCAATAAATTGTGGATAAAGCTTAGCCTTCGTAGAGAGCGGACGCATTCTTGAAGGTCTATAATTTTGCAACAACTAACGCTGTGCATATATGCATATCTTTGCGAAAGTAACATAATTGTTTTTAAAACTTTATAATATCGTCGTTAACAAATATGATTATTTGTTGAGTGATTTAAATGCTTTAAACAAGATCTAAATTAAATTAATATTTGAAAAGGAAAGAATAGAACGTTTATTTCATCTACAAACAAACACCATCATTATCTCTCATCTGCGAATGCACCCTGAAAGAGAATCTCATACTAATTCAAGAGCTGCATAGGTAAGCTCCAGAATCCAACATGGAGTAAATCTACGAGAACCTGTTGCATATGGCTTACCTACCTGGCACTTCGAAATTATTAACATCTACCGCCAAACATATGCAATTTTTGTTTCAAGGGGATTCTAGAAGATATTAAAGTAACATACCAGCTGCTGTTCATAGATATACAGATACTCCAAAAAAGTATTCGCCTAATCATCTCACATAGAATATGACAAGCACAATCAGATATATATATATATATATATATATATGTGTGTGTGTGTGTGTGTGTGTGTGTGTGTGTGTGTGTGTGTGTGTGTATGTGTGTGAAACGAACAATAATTATTTCCTTACATCGGTTGATATCTAGATTTAAAAATAAAAGCACGATTTGGGTTCATATATTGCTTAGTTAGTGAACAACTTTACGTCGTTTAAAATCATGCCCCATTTGATGTCAAATAAGTATTCGTATAGTAAACAAGATCGCAGGTATGGTGCCTCGCTGACACACACCCCTTCCCTTTTCTTATACAGTTGTGTTTCATCCACTGTCGTTGACAGTTCCATCTCTGTTTACAAAGCCGTTGACTGCTATTTAAGTAATATGGCTCGAAAACGTCGTGAAACTACAAAAGAAGAGAGAGAAATTTGCATCAGATTATTTAAAAAAGTAAAATATTTTCAAGAAATTGGAGAAACTAGTGAAAGAACTACCAGTACACTGAAGACTATTATATACAGGTTTGATCAGAGCAAAACTTAGGAAACTCAATCAAGAAGCGGTCGTCCTGCAGTTCTATCCGAGACGGAGAAACGACAGTTACTTAGAGAAGTCAAGAAAAATCCTAAACTAAGTGCTCAAAAACTTGCTATTGTAGTTCAAACACACACAAGAAAGTCCGTTTCAGCACAAACTATAAGAAACGTGCTTTATGAAGCTGAGTATGGAGGCCAAACAGCCCGTAGAAAACTATACATCAGTAAAATCAACAGAAAGAAGCGAGTTGCTTTCGCAGAAGAACATGGGTTTGATTTCTGAAAGAAGGCTGTATTTATAGACAAGAATGAATTTGAGCTCTTTAAGTCAAAAGGGCGAGTAATAGTGCAGAATAAAATTAACTGTGAGCTTGAGGAGAAAAATATAACAACTTCAGTTAAACATGGAGGCGATTCAGTACTTTGTCTGGGGCTGCACGAGTGCAAATGGTGTGTGGGATTTGTGTTTTATTGATGGAATTATGAACCATAAGGTTTAACATCCTAAACGCACATCTACCCAAATGTGTGAATAATATGGGTGTTTCTGAGGATTATATTTTCACACAAGATAATGATCCAAAACACGTAGCTCTAGATGTAAGGCTATGGTTGTTGTATAATACTCCACGATGGATGCCGACATCATCACAATGCCCAGACATGAATCCAATAGAGAATTTATGGAGTATACAGGACACAAATATTGGGAATCATAAGGTATCTATTATACAGGATCTAAAGAACGCTCTAGTAGAGGAATGGCGTAAAATTTCAGTGGAAACAGCACAATCTTTGGTGAAATCCACGTCAAGGAGCTAGCAAGAGATTATAAAGAGGAATGGAGGGCCCACTAAGTACTAACTGTAACATTCTACAGCATTTTCAGTATGCAGACGAATACTTATTTTGCATCCTATGTTGCATAACTTTACTTTTGAATGTTTAACTATGTTTATGTGAAGAGATAATACATGTTTCCTTATTGTATTCTCTTTTTTCACTAATCAATAAATAAGGCAGTCTCCCTGCTGTACTTTATTCTGATGATTTTTCACTATACATACGTCCTTAAACATAAACTCATGCATTAGACGAATACTTTTTGGAGTAACTGTACATTGAAATAGGGGCGTAAGTAAGTATAAAAGTGGATTAGTGAACTTAAAAGGCTTACGATTACATCTTGTAAGAATTTCAGTCCGAAGTCTTAAATAACTTCTGATAATGGGTAATGAATTTATCAGCCCGTCTCTGTAGCGTAAGTGGTAGCGTATCTGCCTCATATTGAAGAGGTCTCTGTCACGGTAGATTATCTGGATAAGGTTTAGTCGGGGTATTCCCTTATCCTGAAATCTGAATATCGCGTTAACTATAAGCTCAATGGAACCTGGGGCCATTTGAATATCATTTCGTTCATCACCCAATATGACTTAACGTTTGAGGACGTAAATTTATAATTAACTGTTATTATTTAACTCTTATTAATTTAGTTAATTGATGGAAATTAATAATTTCTTCATACTAGCCTTATATAGGCTAAGGATTTTGATATACAGAGTCGACATGAAAAATTCAATGCCACGGCCGAGATTTAAACCACGGATATCCTGGTTTCCGTCCAATCGCTCTTACCTATTGATCTACCATGGCCAACTTGCCCTCATGACATTAAATTCTCCATTTGATTCGTATGTTTCCTCGGTAAACCCCTAGGGGCTCTCGCATTCGAGATACACCGCCTTTGGCGACTTGCTATCGTAAGGACTTGAGTCCCAGGCTTCATCATGGCAGGTTGGTCATGGTAGCTCAATGGGTAAGAGCGACTGGACGGAAACCAGGAGATCCGTGGTTCAAATCCTCGCCATGGCATTGAATTTTTCATGTTGACTATCTATCAAAGACCTTAGCCTATATACGGCTAGTGTGAAGAAATGATTAACTAACCATCAATTAACTAAAATAATAAGAGTTAAGTTATGAAGCCTGGGACTCAAGTACTTACGATAGTAAGTCGCCACAAACGGTGTATCTCAAATGTGAGAGCCCCTAGTGGTCTACCCGGGAAATGTACGAGTCAAATGGAGAATTTAATGTCATGACGGCAAGTTGGTCATGGTAGCTCAATGAGTAAGAGCGACTGGACGGAAACCAGGAGTGATGAAGTGATTTAATGAGTAATTTCTATCAATTAACTAAAATAAAAAAGCCCGCCTCGGTAGCGTAGATGTTAGCATATCTGCCTCACGTTCAAGAGGTTCCGAGTTCGAATCTCGGTCAGGGTAAGTTACCTGGATAAGGGTTTTTCCGGGGTTTTCCCTTATCCTGATAGACGAATGTCGGGTAACTCTAAGCTCCATGGACCCCGGAAGCATTGAGCATAATTTCACCCATTTCATTCATCGTCCGATATGACTCAATGTTGAAGAACGTAAATTACAATAATAATAATAATAATAATAATAATAATAATAATAATAATAATAATAATAATAATAATAATAATAATAATAATAATAATAATAATAATAATAATAATAATAATAATAATAATAATTATAATAATAATTATTATTAATAATAATTAACAATTATTATAATAATAATTATTATTAATAATAATTAACAATTATTATAATTAATAATAGTAATAATAATCAATAATAATAATAATAATAATAATAATAATAATAATAATAATAATAATAATAATAATAATAATAATAATAATAATAATAATAATAATAATAATAATAATAATAATCATAATCATAATCATAATAATCATAATCATAATCATAATCATAATCATAATCATAATCATAATCATAATCATCATAATCATCATAATCATCATAATCATCATAATCATAATAATAATAATAATAATAATAATAATAATAATAATAATAATAATAATAATAATAATAATAATAATAATAATAATAATAATAATAATAATAATAATAATAATAATAATAATAATAATAATAATAATAATAATAATAATAATAATAATAATAATAATAATAATAATAATAATAATAATAATAATAATAATAATAATAATAATAATAATAATAATAATAAAGTATTAGGCGATTGTTGTAAAGTACTGAAGAAGTTGTTCTTCTACGATTATTTTCTGCGCATTAATGTGCCAACGTGCTTAGTGACTAGTGCAAACTTTTGGGCGTCCCTGATTTATGGCAAATTTATGCATCATTTGCTTCAGTTGTCTGTATCAGCAACAAAGTATCAATGTTGCGACATTAGATTATCGTAAATCTTGCAATCATCGCCATTGAGTTATCTATCAAGGGTATAGTCGACATAAATCAGGCATTTTGGCACCTTATCTTTACAGACTTCTTAACTGTCCAGATAAAATACTTTACCATGACCGTTTTGTATTCATTAATAAACTCTGTTGATTTTGGTTCATGCAGGGGTCTGCGTACAGACACATGCAACGGAAACAAATTATATACAGTAACAACCTGTGTGAAGAACGAATGCAGACGCCCAACAGTGGAAGCTTACGTAAACACAAACGGATAAGCGGTATTACGTTACCATTCCCTGTAGTTCGGCAGTATAACAGTTGAGTCTCTTGGAGTGGACAGATTCGAATCAAGTCAAAATGTAAACACTGTCATACGCTCAAAAAATAGATCATTAATACTCAGTATGTTACTTTTTTTTATAAAGAAGACAAGCATTAAGGTCTAATTATTACGTTAAATAATGTTACAACAACGAACTGTACATAATATAGTGAAAGAGGTTCAAAATTCAAAGTGTGCGGGAGAAAAACTTTCAACATCGCAAATATTCAAGAAGGTTCTAAGTTTGAAAAATGTGTTGTGTACAGAACTTTTCTCGAATTTTACGAACAGACAACAGAAATTCCTACATTACGTTAACTTAAAAAAAAAAAAAAAAAAAAAAAAAAAAAAAACTTTGGAAGAGCACCTACGTGCACCAGTCATACAAACTAAATACACTAGCAACTGATGTACCTATAGCTTCACTCATGTTATAAAGTAGTTAACTTTATAATGTAGGGACCCTGCCCTCTGCACTGTCGGGGCTCCTTGGATCGACCGCCCTCTGCCTGCTTTCGCCTCATTCTTCCTCCCCGAGGATACCCCACTTGGGCATAGGTTTGTTTCCGTGACGAGTCCCCTCCGAACAAATCCAGTTATCCTGTGTTCACTGTGATTGCCGTTTCAGATTGATTTACTCCAACTTCGAGGCTTTTAGACTTCCGAAGGGTTAGTACCGCTGCCCCCGCCCCCGCCCAAAATAAAAGTCGTCTTCTGTGGTGCCTCTGTTTTTCGAATACGGAGTCTTATTTATTTCCCCTTCTTGGCCATGTAAAAAGAATAGAATTGCAAATGCGTTACGTAGGGAGCAGTTGTAAAACATTTGACTATCACATAAAGTCGACTGTATTCCTAGTTACCTACAATAAGACAATGTTTATCTTGATTAACACGAAACAGAAGGAGGAGTAAGTGTTTGTAAGAATACAGTAGAGAAAAACGTCTGTATACTAATTAACAACACATCTGAATTTGTATTATCTATATTATTTGTGATAATCGCTGGAGAATAATTAAATTTACAATAGTTACAATAGACAAAAGCAGAAATAGCATGATAGTAAGGACTGATCAACCAGAAATCACGCGTTTCCGACACATGCTGCATTTGACACCTTTGCGACTGGCAGTTGTTGCTCACGTGAACGTCACGTGATTCCTAAGCTCTCCAGCGTCATAGCCCACCGGAGAAGATTAGCACTGCAAGATTAGCACCCCTGGTGTTTATATATATGACTTTTATATATCTAATCGCAAGCCGAAGGTTAGGCGGTCAGGGCTTTGCGTGGCAATGGCCTGTTAGATAACTAACTGAAAATGACGACATTAAGGATGCCAACTGTAAATGCAGAAGCCAGGATACACGAATCTCGCTGAAAAAATGTCTTTTTGTCCGGATCTAGGGATCCCAAACACAGGTATATATGGAATTTTCGGGTATGTGTTATAAAGTAAATATGGCAGGCCCACCACAGACCTAATCCTATAGCGGCAGGAGATTTATTATTATTATTATTATTATTATTATTATTATTATTATTATTATTATTATTATTATTATTATTATTATTATTATTATTATTATTATTATTATTATTATCATTATCATCATCATCATCATCATCATCATCATCATCATCATCATCATCATCATCATCATCATCATCATCATCATCATCATCATCATCATCATCATCATCATCATCATCATCATCATCATCATCATTATTATTATTATTATTATTATTATTAACCATTATCATTATTGATGTTTTTAACGCCCCCCAATGTTAAACCATATCGGACGATGAATGAAATAATGTTCATATAAACTCGGAGTCCATAGAGCTTAGAGTTAACCTACATTCAACTTTCAGGATAAGGGAAATCCTCTATCGTTAAGCCTTATCGGACGATGAATGAAATTGTATTCAAATGAGTCCAGAGTCCTTAGAGCTTAGATTTACCAGACATTCACCTTTCAGGATAAGGAAAAATCTCCAACGTTAAATCATATCGGACGATGAATGAAATGATGTTCACATGAATGCAGGGTCCATAGAGCTTAGAGTTACCAGACATTCATCAGGATAAGGGAAAACCTCCAACGTTAAGTCATATCGGACAATGGATGAAATGATGTTTACATGAATCCAGGGTCTATAGAGCTTAGAGTTACCAGATATTCATCTTGCAGGACAAGGGAAAACCTCCAACGTTAGGTCATATCGGACAATGGATGAAATGATGTTTACATGAGTCCAGGGTACATAAAGCATATAGATATGTTTCACGATAAGGGAAAACCTCCAATGTTAAGCCTTATTGGACGATGAATAGAGCTTAGAATTACATGACATTCATCTCTCGGTGTAAGGTACAACCCCGAAAAAAGAAATCCTATGCATCTAACCCGGAGTGCCGAGAACGAACTCGGGACTTCTTAAACGTGAGGCAGACACCATACCTCTACACCACAGAGGCGGGCATTACTTCTGAGTATCCTCAAATAAACCCGATTGACTTGAAAAAGGAAACAGATATTAGGCTGTCCCTTATCCTGAAAGCTAATGTGTGGTAACTCTAAGCTCTATGAGCACTGGATTCATTTTAACATCATTTTATCAATTGTCCGATATGACAACGTTAGAGGATGCAAATAAAACATTGAAATCAGGAATAAAAATATTTCACTGTTTTAAAATTTGAAATGTTTAGAATGTTTTACAGCAAGTTGTCGTTTTTATTATTTTTCACGCCCAATTCTTCTCAACTTTATTCAAGTAGACTCACAAAACTTAAATAATTTGTATCGAAATATTCTTTTAAACCATTTAGATATACAAAACTTCTATTTTGTTTTGAACTAAGAACAATAAAATAAGACAGATGTGTGCCTAATGGCCAGGTAAATGACATAAACTTACGCCAAGAGTAATAACAAATTGGCTTCAGAAATTGTATGAAATATTACTTTAAAAGGGTAAAACGCTGACGACACTGCAAGCGTGGGAGTAAGTAAGAGGCTGGAAGTATTTTTAGCTTGTGAATGAAATAGGAGACGAGGCAGCGTGGGTTTGTAAGAGGTCCAGGGCGATAACTGCCGTTATCTCTTTACTCCTGTCTGTCCTAGCTGCGTAGCTTTGTGCCCATTGTCCGCACACAACGCCGTTTCCAAACTTTACATTCTTTGTTTAATACCCACTATCATATTGCACTCCATCCAAAAATTCGATACCGAGGTGTCAATGAAAATACACGTTCTGAGGAGGTAACCTGCAACATATTGTGCATGTGAATTACGTAACTATACAATGAAAAGCCGTTAAATAACAAACTTGGAATTTATGTTCACGAAAATGTTCATCAAAATCCTCACACACCCCACCCAATGTTTCTTCGAACATTTTCCAAAATTTTTGAATTTCTCAAAAATGGTTAAATATTGTTTGATTAATGTAACGTATTAAAATATCTTCAAAACATAATGTACACCTTGAATTTTCCGAAAATAGCTTCACCGTAATGCATAGTTCATTTATTTTTTCTTTTGTGGCGGGTGAGAGTGGAGATAACGAATTCGAAAATGTTCCTTGTCCTTCCTTTCGTATTTTCAAATACTTATACTAAAATGCAGAACACTTATTCTGCAAATAGAACAAAGCTACAAACCCATCACATACCCGTTCTGTAGCGTGGTCTTCACGTGTCTGTCTCACGTTTAAGACGTTCCCAAGTTCCAATCGCGGTCAGGGTGAGTTATCTAGATATAGTTCTTTCCGGGCTTTGCACTTATCCTGAAAGATGAATGTCTGGCAAGTCTAAGCTCTATGTACCCTGTACTCATTTGAACATAATTTCATTCATTGTCCGATATGACTTAACGTTGGAGGTTTTCCTTTATTCTGAAAGCTGAATGTCTGGTAACTCTAAGCTTGAAGTACCCTGTACTCATTTGAACATCATTTCATTCATAGTCCGATATGACTTAACGCTGGAGGTTTACCTTATCCTGAAAGGTTAATGTCTGGTAACTCTAAGCTTTAAGTGCCCTGTACTCCTTTGAACATAATTTCATTCATAGTCCAATATGACTTAACGTTGGAGGTTTACCTTACCCTGAAAGGTGAATGTCTGGTAACTCTAAGCTTTAAGAACCCTGTACTCCTCTCAACATAATTTCATTCATAGTCCGATATGACTTAACGTTGGAGGTTTACCTTACCCTGAAAGGTGAATGTCTGGTAACTCTAAGCTTTAAGAACCCTGTACTCCTTTCAACATAATTTCATTCATAGTCCGATATGACTTAACGTTGGAGGTTTACCTTACCCTGAAAGGTGAATGTCTGGTAACTCTAAGCTTTAAGAACCCTGTACTCCTTTCAACATAATTTCATTCATAGTCCGATATGACTTAACGTTGGAGGTTTACCTTACCCTGAAAGGTGAATGTCTGGTAACTCTAAGCTTTAAGAACCCTGTACTCCTTTCAACATAATTTCATTCATAGTCCGATATGACTTAACGCTGGAGGTTTACCTTATCCTGAAAGGTTAATGTCTGGTAACTCTAAGCTTTAAGTACCCTGTCCTCCTTTGAACATAATTTCATTCATAGTCCAATATGACTTAACGTTGGAGGTTTGCCTTACCCTGAAAGGTGAATGTCTGGTAACTCTAAGCTTTAAGAACCCTGTACTCCTTTCAACATAATTTCATTCATAGTCCGATATGACTTAACGTTGGAGGTTTACCTTACCCTGAAAGATGAATGTCTGGTAACTCTACGCTTTAAGTACCCTGTACTCATTTGAACATCATTTCATTCATAGTCCGATATGACTTAACGTTGGAGGTTTTTCCTTATCCTGAAAGATGAATGTCTGGTAACTCTAAGCTTCAAGTACCCTGTACTCATTTGAACATCATTTCATTCATAGTCCGATATGACTTAACGTTGGAGGTTTTCCTTTATCCTGAAAGGTGAATGTCTGGTAACTCTAAGCTTCAAGTACCCTGTACTCATTTGAACATCATTTCATTCATCGTCCGATATGACTTAACATTGGAGGTTTTCCTTTACCCTGAAAGGTGAATGTCTGGTAACTCTAAGCTTTAAGTACCCTTTACTCATTTGAACTTCATTTCATTCATCGTCCGATATGACTTAACATTGGAGGTTTTCCCTTATCGTGAAAGATGAATGTCTGGTATCTCTAAGCTCTATGTACCCTGTACTCATTTGAAATCATTTCATACATCGTCCGATATGACTTGACGTTGGAGGTTTCCCTTTATCCTGAAAGATGAATGTCTAGTAACTCTAAACTCTAAGTACCCTGTACTCATTTAAACATCATTTCATTCATAGTCCGATATGACTTAACGCTGGAGGTTTTCCCTTATCCTGAAAGGTGAATGTCTAGTAACTCTAAGCTTTAAGAACCCTGTACTCCTTTGAACATAATTTCATTCATAGTCCGATATGACTTAACGTTGGAGGTTTTCCTTTACCCTGAAAGGTGAACGTCTGGCAACTCTAAGCTTTAAGTACCCTATACTCCTTTGAACTTAATTTCATTCATAGTGCGATATGACTTAACGTTGGAGGTTTTCCTTTATTCTGAAAGCTGAATCTCTGGTAACTCTAAGCTTTAAGTACCCTGTACTCCTTTGAACATAATTTCATTCACTGTCCGAATGACTTAACGATGGAGGTTTTCCTTTATTCTGAAAGCTGAATGTCTGGTAACTCTAAGTTTGAAGTACCCTGTACTCATTTGAACATCATTTCATCCATAGTCCGATATGACTTAACATTGGAGGTTTTCCCTTATCGTGAAAGATGAATGTCTGGTATCTCTAAGCTGTATGTACCCTGTACTCATTTGAAATCATTTCATACATCGTCCGATATGACTTGAAGTTGGAGGTTTCCCTTTATCCTGAAAGATGAATGTCTAGTAACTCTAAGCTCTAAGTACCCTGTACTCATTTGAACATCATTTCATCCATCGTCCGATAAGGTTTAATGTTAGAGGTTTTCTCTTTTCCTGAAAGATGGGTGGCATGTACTGTAAGCTCTATGTACCCTGTACTCATTTGAAGATCATTTCATTCATCCTCCGATATGACTTAACGTTGGAGGTTTCTCCTTAACCTGAAATATGAAAGTCTGGTAACTGTAAGCTCTATGTACCCTGTACTCATTTGAACATCATTTCGTTCATCATCCGATGACAACGTTGGAGGTTTTCCCTTATCCTGAAAAATGAATGTCTGGTATCCCTAAGCTCTATGTACACTGTACTGATTTGAACATAATTTTGTTCATCATCCGATATGACAACGTTGGAGGTTTTCCCTTATCCTCAAAGCTGAATGTCCGGTAACTCTAAGCTCTATCTGCCCTGTACTCATTTGAACATAACTTCATTCATCATCCGATATGACTTAACGTTGGAGGTTTTCCCTTATCCTGATAGCTGAATGTCTGGTAACTCTAAGCTCTATGTACCCTGTACTCATTTGAACATAATTTC
The DNA here is from genome assembly GCA_030765055.1 of Mantis religiosa. Classification (NCBI taxonomy): domain Eukaryota; kingdom Metazoa; phylum Arthropoda; class Insecta; order Mantodea; family Mantidae; genus Mantis; species Mantis religiosa. Next base: position 196,598,921 of record CM060949.1, on the reverse strand, counting down.
ATTTATCATCCAATATGACAACGTTCCTGAAAGATGAATGTCTGGTACCTCTAAGCTCTATGTACCCTGTACTCATTTGAACATAATTTCATTCATCGTCCGATATGACAACGTTGGAGGTTTTCCCTTATCCTGAAAGCTGAATGTCTGGCAACTCTAAGCTCTAAGTACCCTGTACTCATTTGAACATAATATCATTCATCATCCGATATGACAACGTTGGAGGTTTTCCCTTATCCTGAAAGCTGAATGTCTGGTAACTCTAAGCTCTAAGTACCCTGTACTCATTTGAACATCATTTCGTTCATCATCCGATATAAGTTAACGTTGGAGGTTTTCCCTTATCCTGAAAGTTGAATGTCTGGTACCTCTAAGCTCTATGTACCCTGTATTCATTTGAACATCATTTCATTCATCGTCCGATATGACTTAATGTTGGAGATTTTCCGTTTTCCTGAAAGTTGAAAGACAGGTAACTCTAAGCTTAATGAAAACTGAGGTCAATTGAACATCATTTCATTCATCGTCCGATATGACCAAACATTGGAGGACGTAAATTAAATAAAAAAGAACATCGCATAGCGACCAGCTTTTAAAACACTTGACTGTCGCTTAGTGGGAAGTGCTGTTTATTCTGAATGACTTTTGCATAATTAGTAAATCGTAAGAAATGTATAAAATTTTATTACAGATGCACAGTTAAAGGACACAGTTTTAGTTAACCATCTCCGTGATTTTCCTTGTTATTGCTTTACATTTTTCGATACCTATACGTTTTCAAAAGGAAGTGCTTTTTAATTTTTTAAACTTTTGAACTTACAAAAGGAACAAAATTTTAATGCCATCACATAGCGACTAATTTTAAAGCATTTGACTGGCACTTGAAGTCTACTGTATTCCCTTGTAACTACAATAATATAATGTTTATCTTGATTAACATGAAGTAGATGGAGGAATAAGTGTTTGTAAGAATAGTTTGTAAAGACTGAGTAGAGATTTTCATTTATGAGAAATCACAGCAGCAATTTTTTGGTTGGAATGCATTACTTTACTGTAAGTACTGTAGTGTTTCCGATACAGTTTTAATTAAAATTCTTCTTGTGTAATTGATGTTGACGCAAGGCGTGATAGATTGCTAGATGCTTTTAATAAAAGAGAACGTAGAAAGTTCAACCTCGAACAGCCTTGACACCGAGATCCTTACGATCAAGGTCGAACCCATAAATAAGTCATTTAATATCAGCAATTAAAAATAGACCATTCTTTTCCATTCATTAATAATTTTTGCCATCGTGATTTATTATTGATGACACGCAGTCATAATGACTCATTTTTACGTAGCAAGCGATCCACGCGTGCTGCGTGACCCTTTTTACACCAGCGATATTCTCTGGAGAGATACAATGCCTTGCAAAATAGTTATTTATAATTAGGAGCGGATTTATAGGCACTAAAAATGTGTGAAATAGGCAGGCAAAAACGCACTAAAATGGGTAAATTAGGCACTTAAATAGGCACTAAAAATTTGCTAAGTAAACCCTTAGAAATACACAATTTTAGTAAAATGACTCCTAAAATGCACTATAACAAAATGACAATCATCACAACATATGCTGCAACAAATTCGCTAAACACACACTATTTTGCGGTTCCCTAGACGAAATAGTTCTACATTTATTCCAAATTTCATAAATGGCTCCACAACAAGTTAAAATAACAGATATTGTCGTATAATTAAAATATATATAAATCCACTTCACTAAGTAAGAACCATAATGTGCAGAAAGGTGTGAAGTAATTAACTATGGAAAAAAACAAAAACATGGATTTGGGGGAGGGGGGGCTTAAGGGTGAAATTTGAAATATCTGAATCTTTTGTTAGATTTGTTTCAACTTTATACTGTTTATTTTTGTGATCGATCAAGAATGGGGTAATACCAAGTTTCAACTTTCTAGTTACAATAGTTTCTGAAGAATTAACAGTTTATGTCTAAATTACAGGCGATTTTCAAAATGTCCCACATATTGTAATTTTAAAAATTAATGCTTGGTGTATAAGTTTCTGCAGCCATTTTAACCTATTAATGACCAGTACCTATGTGAAATATTTGTCTTCACCATATCAACGAAGGGAAAGGTAATCATACCTATTTAACACTTTTTATTTTCTTAAGTGTTTTAAGTAAGAAGTAAGCATTATAATCCTTTTCAATACAAATAACAAAAACACAACAAATGTAAATGGGTACCCTAAATATGCAGTTGCCCTTAAAGGTATTCTTAAAATTTCATACAGATTAATAGAAACCTGCATTCTGTGGAACATTTTGAAGTTAGGAATATGTAGAAATGTGAAATCTAAGAAATCTGAGTTTAAAATTACATAATAGCAGCAACGATACAGGTGTAGGGTTATTTAAATAATCATGTGATGTTTTCTGTATTGCTGCTAGAAAACAAATTATACTATTGAAATATGTCTATATTAATTTTAAGACAAAAAACTAAATTTGGTATTGTAAGTTTTGGGCAAATTTGCAGAGATGTGTATCCTTAATAAACCCCTTTTTTGTATATTTAATGTGCCGCAGTAAGAAATTTCTCTTCCCCGAAAACTTCACGTTGAAACCAAGTAATGAGAAAGCTGTTGCCAAAAATTACAAGCAGAAGAAATTGGCCAAAGTGTCAGTTTTAGACACTAATAAGCAGAATAGGCAGAAACGTATGAAATAGGTATTTATAGGCACTATAAAACTAAGAAGTTAGGCTAATAATTGTAGGAAACGTGGTTATAACTTAAAAGCCTACGTTTCTGAGCAAAGGAAAAAAAATAGGCAAATAGAGCAAAATCTGCCCCTTATTTATAATACAAGAGTTAAAAGGAAAATTGTATTTTGTATGTGTGATTCCGAAACCACGCCGAAGCGGAAATTTACATTAAGACAGTTTAGTTTGCCCACAGTGTTGAAGATGTCATATTTTAGCTTTTTTTCAAAGAACGCTAACGACGAATTTTCATTATATTATTTTGTAGGTATATTCTTTACCTTGCACCAGTCCAGGAACTTGTTGTATGCAATGTCGTATTGGTTTTGGGCAACATTTCTAATTTCACTCTCTCTGCTGCTTGGAAAATGTCAGCAGATTCACTTTAGTCCTTATTGTCATTCAAATGACCCGCCATTTTATACAAGTATTATTTAACTCTTCGCCTTCTTGAATAAGACGATTGTCACAACAAACCAAAGTTGGCATTATCGTCGTGTTAAAGAAAAAGAATTTTCTACTTTTAGGAAAGTCGAGAGCTACCAATATGCCCACTTTTAATTTCAACTGCCTAAAATAGGGGAAGACAGGTAGTGGCGGTGTGACGTCAGCTCCGTCAGGCCTACCCGCCAAATATGCCCCCGAACGAAAGGCAGGTTAGCGTGTGACGTCACCGCGCTGATTTCTGCTGCCCAAAAGGAAGGAAATAGTTTGATGTGTTGGGGTTCCGACATCGTAGGAAAGACAGGAAACGTGTCGGGTATTAATAATATGTACAACTTACATCTTGGGTGTTGTAATATTAATGCTGACTGCTTTAATTATACAATTGGTCACAGTTTATAAACAATTACATTTTGCTCTGTGCTATGAGAAAATATATAAAACTTCAACTCGCAGTTTATCTGAATGTCAGGCATGTTATAAAGTAAATAAAAATTAAAGTAGTTTTCCCTGCAAATTAGAGGAGACCCGTTGAGAACAAAATTACATGGACATCTTCCGACACTGTTTCGTTTTGCTTTAACTAGTTTATCAATGTGAGGACGTAATGTCTGGGAAATTTGTAATCGAAGGCTGCATGTTAAATTGTGATCCGACAAAGTACTTCGGAGTTTGGACTTAGCTAATTTCATAACAGAAATAAAATTTTTGGAAACGTAGAGTCAGACTGAAATATTCAATGCCATAGCCGGGATTTGAACCACGGATCTTCTGGTTTCCGTCCAGTCACTCTACCATTGAGCTACTATGGCCAACGTGCCGATATGACATTAAATTCTCCAACTGTCTCGTATTTTTCTAGTAAACCACTTAGGAGTTCTCATAAACACATGATACAACTGCCTTAATGGCGACTTACAACGTCTAAGTAATTTAAGGCCCGAGCTTTATAGTTAACCACTATTAGGTCAATTAATGGAAATTAATTGTTCTTTCACACTGGCCGTGTGTAGCCTAAATTGTGGAAACGTAGAGTCACACTGAAAAATTTAATGTCATATCGGCACGTTGGCCATAGTAGCTCAATGGTAGAGTGGCTGGACGGAAACCAGAAGATCCGTGGTTCAAATCCCGGCTATGGAATTGAATTTTTCAGTCTGACTCTATGGTTCCACAATTTAGGCTACACACTGCCAGTGTGAAAGTACAATTAATTTCCACGGAACAAAAATTGTTTGCACACATATGTCGAACCAAACATACACAAAGTCCGTGCGGTAACTGAATACAACCTCGGAAATCTGGTTTGGAGGACATTCTTGCAAAAATCAGCTAACTCCTTCTTGTGTGTATATTTGTCTTTGAATAAATCGTGGCATTATAAATTTAACAGTTTCATTTGATACGTTGCAGCTACATTGTTGTGATTGAGTGCGCTACACCTGACTGAACCCTCAGATTCTGTACTCACAGCGCCATTTATATACTGTCCAGCAACACAAAGAAGCTCCCTGAAAGGAATGTGCCACTCTTACTCAGAGGGACAAGGACGCGAATGTGTGTGACAGAGAAGGCATGCTACACAAGGAGCAGAACCGTTAAAAACATTGGCCCTATTCACTCTGTACACTAAAACCGAGAAGATTCATTCACAAAAATAGAAGCCGTCAGAATGTTTTTGAATGGTCTGTAACTGAACTGGCATGGAGTGTCATAAACCTGTCGGGGGAGGGTGTAGTAACCCTTTCCAATCCCCCTGTGTCTCATCCCGCGGTGACTTTCTTTCCTGTGGGGAACTGTAGACAACTTGGTACTACACGGTTCTTGGCTGACGTCATACGCACTGCAGGCCTCGCTCCCGGCTGAAATGTGTTACAACGCTCGAAGCTGTCTTCCTCTGGTCTAAAAGATATTTTAAAGCTTCTACATGAATTTATTTCCCGTAAATCCTGGTCCTCGACTCGAGGTGATAAGTCTGAAACTTATCATAGGGCCATAAAGCTTTTGCTAAGTCACAGAAGATTCCACCTATGTGTATTTCTTCATTTAAGGCAGTCAACACTTCATGTGTAAAGTTTGTAACTTGTATTATTTGTCTATATTCCTTTTTTCTAAATCCAAACTGAGAAATAGGTATGTTATTAAATTCGAGGAGTTTATACAATCTGTTGAACCATAATTTTTAAAGAATTTTCGAAAAAAAAAAATTGGTCTTTAGCTTGAATCATTATTGCGTTCGCCTGTTTTGAAAAGAGGTATAACAATTAAGAATCCCATTTTGTTAGGGAAAATTCTAGTCTTTGGAGACTCATTGCATAAATAACTAAGAGTAATGCTAATTTGAGAGGAACATGTTTTTAAAATGTTTATATTTATTTCATCGTAACCACAAGAATTCTTCATTTTAAAAGAGTCGATAAACTTACTTATTTCAGAAGGAGTAGTCAGACTGATTTCAAATATAGGCACTTTGTAATTGTACTGGATTACGGCACGAAGAGGACTCGGTAGGGAGTTGCAGTTGATGGTCTATTGTACCTATGCCCCAAGTTGGTCACCCTCGGAGAATGGATGAGGCGAGAGAAGACAGAGCGGCCGGCCCGAGGAGTCACGACAATGTAGAGGGCAGGATTCCCGCACTTGACCAGTTGGACAGGTACAGCTCACGCAAGTGCGATACGGAAACGGCCTCACCAGACGGATTCGAAAACAGGAGACTGTCCTAGCGTAGATGGAAGTTTTTTACTCAGAGCATATCATCCTGCCATGCACCGCCGATACGCCCCCCTACACTTCTACCCTGAAAGTGACCATTAGGTGAGAGATGATGTGAAATGATAAAGGAGATGAAATGGAGGGACGGAAAATTCGGGAGTGTAATTCACCTACCCAGCATTCCCTGGCGAACCAGGAAAAAACCTGAAAAGACCCATGGGTTAGGTAGGTTGACCAAGGGTATCGAACTCGGGCCTCCCGAATGCAAACCACAGACGAAACCACCTGAGCTGGTTGCACTTTGGGAAATTTGATCTTAAAATTTCTAATGCTGCACCTTTACTTCCATAATTATTACATAGTCCTGGTTTTTTTTTTTTTTACATCCAAAAAGAATATTTAAAGATTTGTTTATTAATTTATGGCAGTTATACCCAATAACAAGCTAAGTATTCGGAAATTATTCTAGGTCAAAGAGTTTCTAAGCCTTTCACCTAAAAGAGCAAAAGAGATTCTCGCGTTCAGCAAACAGAAGCTGAGAGTCATAAATGCTCTCTTGAATGGAGATTCAATCTTAGAGACCAAGAAGAAGAAAATGGTAAGCAGATACTTTCTGAATGCGAAGCTATGCTGCATCGATGAACCTGCCTCAGTAGAATCATGAAGAAAGCCTCGTAAAAGATTAGCTTATTCACATATATGTGGTGTGAGCAGGGGCGACTCGTCCTTACGTGCTGCATTGCTGCAGCACGCTCTTTTCTGTTTCATAAATCACATTGTAGAAATTTTAAGAGATCATGTAAATAACATCATGCACGGATAGTATATTTATAATTCAACAACTAATTGAAAAACACAAAGAATTTAATGTTGACACATTTATGCTTTCTGTTGACTATGTTAAAGACTTCGATTCGGTTTTAAGGGATAAACTTTGGATAGCAATGGAAAATTGTGGAATACCAGCACATTTAATAGGAACTGTACAAGGTATGTATAAAAACACATAGCAATAATAAGGAATGGAAGGAAAACAGAAGCAGTGGACGTAAATAAAGTAGTACGACAAGAATGTCCTCTATCGCCTATACTCTTTAATATCTATATTGATAATATGGCAGAAGAATGACAGCAAAGTATAAAACAAAATGTACTGAATGGAAACATAATTTTAAATACAGTATTGTTTGCTGATGATTAAGTGATAATATCCCACTCAGAAGATGACATGCAAAGAGCAGTATATAGTTTAAACAACATAGCGGAAACATATAACCTTTCAATCTCAGAACACAAAACTAAAGTAATGACTTTTAGAGGAAAGAACAACATAAGAGCAAAAATAGTTATAAACAATAAAATAAAAGAACAGGTTAATAGTTTTAACTATCTAGGATACACAGTAGCAGTAGCAAATAACAACAAGGATATGGAGGTGAAATTAAACAAATTCAATCAAATGTGTGGGACTATAATAAGAACACTGAGCAGGAAAACACGAAAGGAAACACAGATGAAATTTTATAAGATAATGGCATAACATACGGTTCCGAAATATGGACACGCAAACAGCTAGAATCGGCAGAGATGAGATTTTTGAGAAGCGTGGCAGGTTATAAAAGAATAGACCACGTAAGAAACGAAAAAATAAGAGAAGAGCTTGGGATTTTTTATTTAAACAGTAAAATAATAAAGAACAAAATTGAATGGAAAAATCATATTTTAAGAATGGATGCGGAACGACTTCCAAGAAGAGTTTTAGATTATATGCCGAAGGGAAAGAGAGATGTGGGACGCCCAGTTCTACGCTGGAAGAATCAGTAGGCTCTTGAAGAGAACGGAACGGGTCACAGGGCCCAATCCTTGAAGAAGATGATGATGATGATGATGATGATGATGATGATGATGATGATGATGATGATGATGCAAATAACAATGCATTATTTTAAGTATAAAAAATCCAGTACTACCAATAGTGAACTTTTGATGCATTGAAAACACCTGCGTAACTAATAGAACGCATCCGCGACGTCCACTTGCTGAGAGCCAGCAAGCTCGGTAATTAGTACTGCGCATGCGTAGAGCCTTCCCCTCATGCCACCCTGATATCCTATTTTCCCAAGATTTTCGCAAAAAAATGCGTGCTGCATCTGGGTGTTGGGCGGTGGTCATTCGGTGAACGGAGAAGCAGGGTCACTCACACTCATAATTATAGCTGTAAAACTTGAATATACATTGGAAATCATTTAACAACCTATCATTTCTTTATATTTTAGTTCTAGAAACTAATTTCATCCGTTTTACGTAAACAGATCCAATACCTAATGGTTATTAAATCGCAGGGCAGATTGTGATGCACCTATCATGTTGGCACGATACTTCATTCCTGCGACCAGAACGATAATCCCTCATAACAAGTGTATGTTGTTCGCATGTTGCATTGTATCCAAGTATTCCTTTGTGTAACCTTATTTAGTGTCTATATAAGATTCTTTATTTTGTGTGTGAGTGTGAAACATGTCATAAATTCACTTTATTCAATGTATGAGTAACGAAAACTTTCGTTCAAGAGGTCCCGAGTTCGAATCTCGGGCAGGGTGAGTTACCTGGTTAAGCTTTTCGTGGTTTTCCATTATCCTGAAAGATGAATTTCGGGTAACTCTAAGCTCCATGGACCCCGGACGCATTGAGCATCATTTCACCCATTTCATTCACCGTCCGATATGACTAAATGTTGGAGGAAGTAAATTACAATAAAAAAACCTAATAAATAATGAACACGGTTAATGAACTTCTAAGGCGAGCATTAGAAGAAAGGGTTATTATAAAAATTTTAGTGCGACCAATACCCAATCTAAAAATTGAGCAAAAAGCGAAAAGAAGTAGAAATTCTGTTTATATCATGAAGAAACATCGGCGCATGGTCTTCATTTTTCGAAACTTTTTCCCGCGGCACGCTTTTATTTATCGGCATGAGGCGCCACTGGATGTAAGGCATTGGAGCTAATACAACTCTCCACATAATCTAATGCGGAAGTAATGTTTCTGACATTTTCCAACACTCCAGGTATGTAGGTTACTTACATATTACATTTTTATTGATTAAACTTATTGTTCTAATGGACACGGTCCACAGGATGCATTATAAAAATATTAATTAAAAAATTCGGGCTTTGTAGTGAACTAATTGACAAAATTGACTTATCAGTATTTTTATATTTACTCGTATATTTTTTAATTTTAGTTTTATATCCTTCTATATCATTAATTTTCATAATTTAACAATTTACTTATCAAAATTGGAGTATTGGCTCAAACAAATGTACGTTCATTTTCATTAAGCTTCTAAAGTGCGGAGTTTTACTTTGGTCGAATTAAAATTTCTATTTTTTTTTTCACATTATTTGGTCAAGTTTCCCAAACTACATTAAATGTAAAATAAGACCAGAAGCTTTCCTGGTGCAATTTCTTCTAGGGAAGCAAGCCAGGTGAAAAGACGATTGGATATCGACGTTTCGGGAGTGTGCATCTCTCCCATCATCCCGGCCACGCCGTGGCTCAGTGGTTAGACCGCTTGGCTCTCACCAAGGCGGCCCGGGTTCGATCCCAGGCGACCGCAAAGTGAGATTGGTGGTGGACAGCACGGCGTTGGGGCGGGTTTTCTCCGGGAACTCCGGTTTCCCCCGCCATCTCATTCCATCGGTGCTCCATCTTCATCTCGTGCATCATCAGTGTCACCGCCTGCGGTGCCGTATGTAGTAACAGCGGGCGTTAAACACTACACATTTCTCCCATCATCAGGATATTTATAAAATGTTATAACCACAAATGAATCACTAGATATAATACCAATATAAAAAAAAAGACAAAGCACTATCAAAATTCGCATTACTGAACAAAAGACTGTTTTCAGTAAATTAAAGGCCAGATCAGGAGATGGTGCGGGTATAGAAAATTGTGTCAAAGAAACGTAACTACTTAACTTGATATTGATTTTGCTTCTTAAATTTCCTTTTTTAAGGCCGGTTTCCAAGAGGAGCTGAACTGAAATCCAGCATCACGATTAAGCGTGCTCCTTTCGGAGGAAATGGCCAAAGACTCCTTAATTCTCCGCTCCCAGTAACTGCCAAGATGGTCGTCTCCCAAAAGTAGGCTCTATGGTCGTTATCAAAACAATGCTCTGCCAGCCCAGACTTCTCAGAATGCTCCGTTCATGTTCGATTATTCTGGGTTACTCTTTGACACAATTTTCTATACTCGCGCCATCTCCTGACTGAAACATTACTAAAAACAGTCCTTTGTTCAGTAATGCGAATTTTAATAGTGTCTTTGTCTTTGTTTATATTTGTGTTTATCCAATGTTTCATTTGTGGTTATAACGTTTTATAAATATCCTGATGATGGGAAAGATGCACACTCCCGAAACGTCGATATCTATTCGTCTTTTCAGCTGGCTTGCTGCCCGAGAAAAAAATTGAGCATACCTTAAATGTAATTTGCACAACGATCTTCTAGATATGTGCATTTTTTAAACGTTTTGAGAAATATTTCAGTTTAAATAGCGTCTATACTGCAAATTATGCAGTAATTGTTTATTAGAAATGTTATGTTCAAAATATATTGACATTTGTCATGAATATTCCATGTAATGTTAAAACAAATTATGTCATCTATATGGACAGTATAAACAATTTATTTTCATCAGAATGCCGTGAAACGCCTCTATATCACTTTGAAGAATTAAAAGTGACGAGGGAAGAAAATTATGTATGTTACCTTTAAAATGCGCTTATCCACACGTCCTGCCACCTAGAAGCACTGTGCTAAACTATAAAACAAAAGATGATCGAACGCCGGTCTATAACCAGAAGGCATTGTCTATCACGTGCACTCCGCGTGATATCAGCTCAAGTCATTGTTATCAAAGGACTGCACGTGTTGCAACTTTAATTATCAATTGTTTAAAACTTCATTTCGTTCTTATTTACAGAGATAGTATGCCGCATAAGTAAATAAATAATTTATAATAATAAATAATAAATAATAATAATAATAATAATAATAATAATAATAATAATAATAATAATAATAATAATAATAATAATAATAATAATAATAATAATAATAATAATAATAATAATAATAATAATAATAATAATAATAATAATAATAATAATAATAATAATAATAATAATAATAATAATAATAATAATAATAATAATAATAATAATAATAATAATAATAATAATAATAATAATAATAATAATAATAATAATAATAATAATAATAATAATAATAATAATAATAATAATAATAATAATAATAATAATAATAATAATAATTATTATAATTGCAATATTATTGTCTTTCACGGATGAAATACTATTTATTGATAACCTTTTTGATTGTTACCTTCATTCTTGACCGCTGTCGTGAAAAAGGCCAAAAACACTAAATCAGTGCAGAGGATAAATATAACAGGAGAGAAAGAAAAGCTCATGTAAATTACGTTTACATGATTTTCTCTACCCACTAGAGAATTGTTCTTGTATTATATACTAGTCGCTCAGGCGATTTTGGCTATAGCCCGCATTCGGGAGGACCGGGTATGATTCCCGTGGCGACCTACCTGACCCAAGGGGTTTTCTCGGGTTTTTCCCGTGTCGTGTTTAATTACTTCCCCCCGATTTCCTGTCCCTCCATTTTATCCTCATTATCATTTTATATCATCTCTCATCTGGTTGTCTCGTTGAGGGTAGAAGGGTCGTCGGACATCTCGGCGATGTCGTGACTCCTTGTGTCGACTGCCCTCTCTCCCCTCTCGCCACATCGTTCCTCCCGGAGATGCCACATTTTGGGCTTAGGTACAATAAGCCACAGGTTTCGGTGCGGAATCCCTTCTGTAGTAATCCTAATCCTAGCTTTTTTCCAGAAAAAGTGCTCAGCAATCTCTGCTGTAATAAGCTCTAAACTTATCGATTGTGTGAATCATGACATGTTGTTAAAGAGTCAGCATTAGCCTGGTTAGAAGACGATCTCAAAGACCGCAAACATAAAGCAAACTGGAAAGAAAATAAATAGATGTTCCTGAAGGGAGTGTGTTAGGTCCTCTGTTCTCTATATTTGTACAAACGATCTGTCAAACAATGATGTATGGAGGCGATAGAAATGTTTTACTGAAAATCTTAAACAACAAAAACCTTGACTCATTTTAAAAAATGGTTGAGCAACAATGTTAGAAATAAACGCGAACATTATAGAGGAATTAGTATTTTAAATACAGGCTATACAACATGTGCAAAAGTATTATATAAAATATTGAGTACAGATGTTTTATTACTAGAAGAACAAAATGATTTTAGAAAGGGACTGTCAAGCAAATAGTGGAAAAAGGAAGGGAACTTATCCTTAAAACGGCATAGTCTACATCGATTACGAGAAAGCGTTTGACCAAGTAAGCAGGAGAAAGCTTTGGGAGATCATGACAGAAGATACATCCAAAACACTCAATAAAAGCACTAAAATTTTGTAAAAAGACACAACAATCAGTATACATGTTGGAAATGGAAGATATAGTAAACAGGTAGATATGAATCAAGGATGTAGTTTATCTCTACGTTGTTTTGATTATATTAGGAAATGGATGTTTAAAATAACTCGAGGCATTTGTATTGCACGAAATGTTATGCTTAAGACGGTGTTATTTGCGGATGACCAAATAATGAAGACGAACTGCAAACAGCAGTGTACATACGTTGGAGAAGTCATGTAAGGATTGTAATATTAAACTGTTAACAAGAAAAACAAAACAATTGTAAAAGCACTTTTTTTTATCTGCAGAGGATCTACCCAAAAGTCCGAAGATCCTGGCCTCCTTCAACCCGGTAGCGATGGAAAACTCCGGGGCTATTTCCTGGGGCAATACCTGGTTTCCTAAAAAGCCCCTATCGACATCAAGGCCGAATGGAAGTGGATACGCCACTTACGCGCGTCAACCCCGCAGGGAAGACTATGGAAAACCTCGGTGGGGGCGCCTGGTGATCTAGCACATCTTCTAGTAGCTCTGCAGGCTAGTACCCGGGACTTATGAGGCCTGGCCGGAGGTACCCGAGCTCCCGCGGGTGTCGGGAACACACAGCCCCTTCGAGTCCAGCCCAATCCAAACACCTCCCGAACGGGAGGGGCTCGGTATTTTGGCCCGAGGTTCTTCTAGTAACGTTAGAGGTACCACAAGTGCTAAGGGTCTGCAGCGCCCGTACCACGGCAGCTGAAGGGGCTGGATCCCTCCCCTTCGGGGAGAAAAAACACTGCTAGAACCAAAATTTTAGTCAACGATACTGTATTAGAGTTTTAAATACTTAGGATCGCACATCACCTACAAGTAAAAAAAAAAAAAAAAAAAAAAAAAAAAAAAAAAAAAAAAAAAAAAAAAAAAATGAACTACCCATGTTTCAACAGATATGTTATACAATAAACACGAGTCTGAAAAGTAGCTCAATGAAGTTTTACAAAGTAATAGCCGTGCTACTGGGGGATCCGGCACGGAGATCAGTCTTGATCCATTGTACCTATGCCCCCAATTGAGGCACCACCGGGGGGAAGGATGAGGTGAGAGGAGACAGAGGGCAACCGACCCAAGGAGCCACGACAGTGCAGAGGGCAGTGTCCCTACATTTTACTTAGATAGAGATCTCCCTCGGCAGGCCAGGACAACGGATATGTCCCCCTATTGCGGTACGGAAACGGGCCCAGCAGCCGGTTCACAAATGTTCCCGCCTGCCGGGCCCGAAATGGTCCCAGCAGCAGGTTCGGAGACAGGCAACCTACCTACCGGAGGAGGAAGTGTTTACTAGGAGCATATCATCTTGCCATGAACCTCCGAGACACCCGCTGACACTTCTACCCTGAAGGAGACCGCCAGGTGAGAAATGTGTAGTGCTTAACGCCTGCTTTACTACATACGGCACCGCAGGCGATGACACTGATGATACATGAGATGAAGATGTAGCACCAGTGGAATGAGATGGCGGGGGAAACCGGAGATCCCGGAGAAAACCCGCCCCAGCGCCGTGTTGTCCACCACCAATCTCACTTTGCTGTCGCCTGGGATCAACCCGGGCCGCCTTGGTGAGAGCCAAGCTGTCTAACCACTGAGCCACGGCGTGGCCTACCAGGTGAGAGATGATGTGAACTGACAATGGAGGGATAGGACATTCAGGGGATGTAATTAACGTACCCAGCATTCGTTTGGCGACCCGGAAAAACCCCCAAGAATACCAATAGGTCAGGAAGCTCGACTACGGGAATCGAGCCCATGACCTGCCGAAGAGAGCCATCTTGGAGTTAGTTTATGAGAAGTAAAGAGGTGTGGGAAGCGGAACTTGGGTGGGTTCAGTGAGCAATATAAAAATGCAAACGTGGTCCACGCTGCTGTCTGGGGCAGAAGCACGCGCGTGAGGTGGTAATTTAAAATTCCAGCGAGCCTCTTCTCATCCGGCTGGAGAACTCGTGAAGATATCTCGACACGAGGAAAAACTCCAAACAAAAAGAGCAGAGCCATTTAAAGCCGTAAGTACCGCTTGTGCGCTCCTGCTTCCTAATTCAACTAAATTTATATCGTTTCTAAATGCCGCACAGTAAACTGAGAAGCTCCTCTATGCCTATTCACTTTACAACACGATGTCTCCAAATGTATTCATTCATTGTGGTAGTATTTAAATGGTAGCGTTGTCAAAACAATACATTAATACATTATCTACCAATTTACAAACGCCAAACGGTCAGCTTTTGATGAGCAGAAGCATTTGTGATACGAAAAAAAAAAAGATAACAATTTTGTTTTTTAAATCTTTGCATAAAACAAAGTATATATTTCTCTAAAATAGATTCTCTCTTTCTGCTCTATTTTAATACTTCTAACAGCCATATAAACACATCCATGTATTAAATAATAAAAAACACGGTCTGTCTAAAAAAAGAAAAAACCTTATATTTAGTTGCATAATGGCTAAAGTATAAATTACAATGAATAAGCACGTAACACTTAATAGGATTTACGAGGAACTAAGTAATCATCGGGACTCGGTTTAAATTATCTGACCAGAGACTACCTATGTACGAGGGCTGTTCAATAAAGAATGATCACAACTTTTTTTTTGACAACCTACCTTTACTCATCCTCATAATTTTGATGGTCCTTCTCAAAATAGTCTCCCCTAAAATCGATGCACTTGTCCCAGCGTTTCTGCCAGTCTTCAAAGAAATGCTGGAAACCATTTTTGAGAGATGCTTCAAAATCGCCTCCGCAGCCTTCACCACTGCTTCTGATGATGGATAATGCCTCCCACGAAGGCGTTTCTTCAACTTAGAGAATAGAAAAATGTCACATGGGGCTAACTCCGGACTATAGTAGGGAGGGTGAGGGAAGTACTTCAAGTTGATTTTTGCAAGATATTCAGCAACAACTTTGGCAATATGCAGCGGCGCATTATCGTGGGGCAACATCTTTCACGGAAATGTGGTCTTTTGCGCCTGTTATGGACTTGCAATGTTTTCAGGACATCCCTGTAGTATTGTCCAGTTATTGATGTGTGTGCAGGTACAACATGCTGATAAACCATTCCATGAATATCAAAGAATGAGATGGCCATAACTTTCTCAGCAGAAGCAACCACTTTTACTTTTTGGGGGGGTTTGTGATGAAGGAGATTTCCACACTGAGCTTTGTTGTTTGCTCTCAGGATCAAATTGATGTAGCCAAGTTTCATTAGCAGTGATTACGTTTGAAAGAAACTCCGGATATTCCTCTAACATCAACTAACTGCATACAGACCTGCACGCGAATGTCCTTTTGTTCGGGAATCAACAGTCTTGGAACCCATCGCGCACAAACACTTCTCATGTGTAATGTTTCTGTCACCAACGTGTGGGTGGCACCCAATGAAATGTACAGTATTTCAGAAAGTGATCTTAAGGCAATTCGTCGGTTCTCTCTCACAATGGCAGCACCAGTCTTGATGTTTTCTTCGGTAAGAGTAGTAACTAGAGCACCAAATCCACCTTCCTTTGATATCGTCTCCCCTCTTAAAACATTTGAAACCATCTTCGAGCTGTGCTGTGGGGAAGAACAAACTCTCCATAGGCCTACTGTAACATTGTATAGGCCTCAGCTGAAGATTTGTTGAGACGAAAGCAGAATTTCAAGACCGCATATTGTTCCTCGCGTGTTACCTCCATTGGAGCGGCAGGCGACACTGAAGATGTCTGAACTTGCCTGGTTCTCACAGGCGGGAACAAGAAGTACCAACAATGAAACTACTACGGCGTGTTTGTTTCACATTAAGCTAACAGAATGTAATAAGATTGAATTTTAGTGCGAAAAATTATGTCCGTAAAAAATTATGACCATTCTTTATTGAACAGCCCTCGTGCATAGTGGATAGAAGTATTAAATTTTACCAGAAAATTCCATAAGCAGATATCATTGCTTACTTTTTTGAGAAAACCCAATTCTGAGTTTCGCAACCAGTACAGCACAGTAAAGTACAATATACTAGTCTCAAAAATAAATTCCTACAGTTTTCACGTAAATGACACCATTATATATTAATTATATATTATTTTGTTAGTTAATGACGCTCAATGATTCCAGTATAATCAAAGCGCCCAGTGTGCCGGAATTTCGTCAAGGGATTTCCTATAGTTGCCAGAACTACTGAAGTGGGGCTGTCGCTTTTAAACATACTTAAAAACCGTGGTCTGAACCGGTTTTGGACTCGGGACCCTAGGGTCAGTAGGCCAGCTCTTAACCAATTGATAAGTTCTACGGGCCGTAAGTACATCATCAACAGTAATAATAATAATAATAATAATAATAATAATAATAATAATAATAATAATAATAATAATAATAATAATAATAATAATAATAATAATAATAATAATAATAATAATAATAATAATAATAATAATAATAATAATAATAATAATAATAATAATAATAATAATAATAATAATAATAATAATAATAATAATAATAATAATAATAATAATAATAATAATAATAATAATAATAATAATAATAATAATAATAATAATAATAATAATAATAATAATAATAATAATAATAATAATAATAATAATAATAATAATAATAATAATAATAATAATAATAATAATAATAATAATAATAATAATAATAATAATAGTATAAGAAGAATAGTAGTAGTAGAAAACTAATATCACAAAAGCAACTCTCACAAATAAATTTTTGGGTGAACTATCAGATCCATTTGAAATAATAACGGGGTTGCGACAGGGGGATGGACTTTCGCCGTTATTTTTTAACTGCGCACTTGAGAAATTAGTCAGAGAGTGGAACAAAAATATAAAAATATAAGACTGGGATGCAAAAGGAGAAATTTTAAAATCAATTGTATTGCTTTTGCGGATATGGCTTTGTTTGCTGAAACAATGGAGGAAGCAAGGGAGCAAATTCTTGAACTAGAGAAACAAGCAGGTAAAATAGGTCTTCACATCTCTTTTGAAAAAAAAAAAAAAAAAAAAAAATCATGACAAACTGCAAGCACTCACGTAAATACATCAAAGTCTGCGAACAAATAATTGAAATAGTAAAAGAGTTCAAATATCTTGGAGAAGGATTTAGCTGGAATACTAAGGAAAATAAAGCAATGGAATCCAGAAAAAATAAACTTGAACTAGCTTTGCAACTAACAAAAATACTTATAACAAGAAATCATTATCATGGGGATCCAAAATTAAACAGTATAAAATAGTGATTAAACCAGAAGCACTAAACGCATCAGAAACACTCAACATGAATTTCAAGGGTCAGATAGAGAAGCTCGAATTTAAAGAAGGAAAAATATTAAGAAATGTCATAGGGCCAAAATTTCAAGATAATATACATCAAGAATGAAACTGAAAACTGAAAAACTCCAAATACTATGCGAAAATGGAGGATACATTTTTATTTTCATCTTCTCAGAATGAACTCTAACAGATTAACTAAACAAATCTTTGATTTCTTCTGTAACCTTAAAACAAAACCTAATAGTTTAAAGAAACCGAAAAAAGACTTAGCAGAATTAAAAATCACAGAAAATTCATTACTTGACGGAACAGTGAAAGTGATAACTAAAAACGAAAATATAAGGTTCAAAGATAAATTTGCATTAAAATACACAGGGCCGTGAGGGGACTCGCCTAAAATTTTTCCAGATGCTGGAGAACCGATCAGAATGCTGCACTTGTAGATTCGCCTTCCTGCTTTGGTTGCCCTCAGTATGCCTATATTTTTTATCCATTCTTTTATGTAATTCTCTGGGTTCTACACATGTACTGGAGGTCCGTTAATAGTAAAACATCAGAGATGAGAGATGACATACAGAAAGAGTTGACACACCTGATTCTGCTGTGTAGTATTTTGCCCGTATCCTGTCCATTTTCAATTTGCAAACTCAGAAACTTAGAAAATTCTGAATACGGTTTATTATATTTCGCTACAAAATACCTCTATGCAGTGCGAAACACTTTCCTCGTACTGTCGAAATTGTGCTTCTGTTGTTCAGTCACAAGGTTTTGTAGAACATTTTCTTATCTTTCTTTCTCTTGTATGCATGCTACTACATGAGCTTCAGAATTCTTATGTTTATGGATATTTTTTCTTAGAGATGTTAGTTGTGCACATTCAGTTCCTCCACTTCGACCCACAAGAACTCCACTCCATTCCTTAGAAATATATCCTCCCTGATATTTGTTTACTTTTAAATCTTGCACGTCTTTACAAACTGAGCACCCCAATTTATCTATCTTGAACACTAACCACTCATACTGTGATAGACAGAGTCAACATGAAAAATTCAATGGCATGGCCGGGATTTGAATCGCTCAATGGTAGCTCAATGGGTTAGAGCGACTGGACAGAAACCAGGAGGTCCGTATTTCAAATCCCGGCCATGGCATAGAATTTTTCATGTTGACTCTATCGAAAACCTTAGCCTATATACGGCTAGTGTGAAGAAATGATTAATTTCCATCAATTAACTAAAATAATAAGAGTTAAATGATGAAGCCTGGGACTCAAGTACTTACGATAGTAGGCTCGCCACAAACGGTGTACCTCGAATACGAGGGCCCCTAGTGGTCTACCAGGGAAATATACGAGTCAAATGGAGAATTTAATGTCATGTCGGCAAGTTGGCCATAGTAGCTCTATGAGTTAGAGCGACTGGACGGAAACCAGGAGATCCGTATTTCAAATCCCGGCCATGGCATTGAATTTTTCATGTTGACTCTATTTATCAAAAATCTTGGCCTATATACGGCTAGTGTGAAGAAATGATTAATTTCCGTCAATTAATTAAAACACTCATACTTTATCTGAATTCACTCCACGTACTGTGACTCCAACATACAGGATAATCGGGTGAGTTTCCGGACTCCAAATGACTAGAAATTATGTCACTTTTTGAATTTGATTGTCAGTTTTGTTGGTTTTAGAAGCACTTGGAGAACATTCAGAGTCAGAGGAAACAGCGAATTTAGGTTTAGTACCTATAAAATAATCGAATATAGTACGTTTCAAAAATTTAAAAAAAAAAGTTACAGCGCCAATAATATTGTATACTTAAACAATAGTTTATAGCACTTTATAGAAACTTGTCATATTCCAGATTGAAACAACACAGAACTGCACTCCGGATCTAACACTAGACTGACAAGTGAATTGAAGGGCTTCTGAAATCACAAATATTGGTCGTAGAAACTTTTACACGACGCTAGAGGTGTAGGCTCAAATTACAGTAACTTTGACACGTAGCACGCTTTTCCCGCCTCGTGTATATTGTTCTTTTTCACTGTCATGTTTGCCAAGTCCCAACCCCAAGCATGAATGCAGAAAACTTTCTTTGAACTGGTCACTCGTATATTGGAAAATGTATTAAAATTAATTTCGACTTACTACTATTGTAATTTGTTACTG
This sequence comes from Mantis religiosa, assembly GCA_030765055.1. Lineage (NCBI taxonomy): Eukaryota > Metazoa > Arthropoda > Insecta > Mantodea > Mantidae > Mantis > Mantis religiosa. Next base: position 196,578,994 of record CM060949.1, on the reverse strand, counting down.
AAAATCACGCAGTATTTTGAATATTTTAATTAAGAAAGGTAATGGTTTAAAAGAGTATAAATAAAATTAGTAAGGTACATCCGCGTTCCCCCTCCACTACAGCCCTGAAAATACATAACCTTTATCTCGGAAGAAGAAAGAAATAAAAGATCAGGTAGAATGAAGAAATAATGGGAAGAAAGAAAAGAACAACACATCGGGAAGTGATTGATTCAACGTACCCCAAAGAGGGTGAAACGAAAACAAGAAAGAAATAAAGCACAAGTAGACATTTTGAAATGGATTGGTGAAGTACAAAATGATTTAAAATTGGCAGGAGTCACTCCAGACGATAGGATGGATATATCTAGTCACACACGTACCGAGGCTGAGGTCGATGACGATCCGGTGATAACGGGTTCAGCATCAGATATCCCCAGTCAGAAAGTTTAAGCTCTTGGCCGGGATCACTGCCTACTGAGCTCCTCAGCTTACCTAACGAAGCTCATGTGGCACCGGTCTTCTAACCGGGACTTCAAGTCGGCACCCTGCATGTGGGGATGATTCCAGGCGCATTTCGTGGCCGGGAACCAGAGTTTTACGGCGTAGGACAGGCAACTGTGTCCATCTGACTACACCTGACACATGAGAATGAAATGGTATAAAAGGGAAATAATAGAAGGGTAATCAATTGTGGTCAATGAGAAACAGCTAGCATTGGCCTACCTATCAGGAAATACCACAAAATTAAAAGGGGCGTTGACGAGAATCGAACCCGTAATCCTCCGAAAGTGAGCCTGACGCGTTAGAACGGATCTCTTGGTAATGGAAGGGAAAGTAAGCCCTAATTGTCTGGTCTTTGTGGGATGTACATAAGCCTTCATTTTCTGTGCACTTTTAAAGCTCACCGCAGTGCAAGTTTGGCCGATTCAATGCGTCATTTTGCAGGTGGAAAAGAAAAGCCGCCGAGGTTTACTTTTTGTACGTAATGAAACGGTGTGTTGCATTCCTGGAACCATTCATTACTTGCAGTAAAGCCACGCAAGCCATTCAGTCTCGAAAATTAACTGTATCCCAGTGGCGTATGCTCACGTACTGCAATCGTTGTATCATAATGAAACTGGAATATCGTCATTTAAATGACAGATGAATCAACAATAACCCTCGAACTAAGAGACAAAACCATGAAGAAGCGTTTACTAGACTAATGCCCGATTTCACCAACAGGTGTTAAAATCGACGTTAACAAATGTAACGTAACAATTGTAACAGCGATAACAAAGCTGTTAAATTTCTTGCATTTCACCAGCCTATTTCCTAAAAATGTAAACAAACACGTGGATGAGTCGTATTATTTTTTGAACGTACTGCGATGCGCTTTTGTTTTCATTTTCGTCTGCAATCAGCTAAAAAATGGCGGATAAACAAAATCGTAAACAAAAGCCGTAAAACAAATTTCTCATCGATGGAGAAAGAGTTGTTAATTGAATTGGTGACGAAGTGTAAGGATATCGTGGAAAATAGGTGGACTGATGCGGTGAATGTAAAAGAGAAAGCCGTCAAGTTGGAAAAAATTGGAAACGAATTTAATTCAAATGTATGTGTCTTACCAGCAACACGAAATATCTTCCTCAGTATTACGTAAATTTAAAACGAGATGCGAAGAAGTACAAGTGACGAGTGACTTGAACGTATCAAGACGGGAGGTGGACAGTGTATTATCCACATAATTCAGTGAATTATAAAATCGCAAAATTATTAATACTTGAAGCAAAGACGAGATCGGCATATTCCTTTCGATGCATGTTCTAACTCAGTATTACGTAAATTTAAAATGAGATGCGAAGAAGTACAAGTGACGAGTGACTTGAACGTTTTAAGACGGTAGGTGGACAGTGTATTATCCACATAATTCAGTGAATTATAAAATCGTAAAATTATTAATGCTTGAAGCAAAGACGAGATCGGCATATTCCTTTCGATGCATGTTCTAACTCAGTATTACGTAAATTTAAAACGAGGAGCGAAGAAGGACGAGTGACTTGAACGTTTCAAGACGGGAGGTGGACAGTGTATTATCCACATAATTCAGTGAATTATAAAATCGTAAAATTATTAATACTTGAAGCAAAGGCGAGATCGGCATATTCCTTTCGATGTATGTTCTAACTCAGTATTACGTAAATTTAAAACGAGATGGGAAGTAGTACAAGTGACGAGTGACTTGAACGTTTCAAGACGGGAGGTGGACAGTGTATTATCCACATAATTCAGAGAATTATAAAATCGCAAGGTTATTAATACTTGAAGCAAAGGCGAGATCGGCATATTGCTTTCGATGTATGTTCTAACCTCTCTTGTACTTTAGCAGTAACCTTCATAGCAACTTGTTTCGACAGTATATACCTCCGTCTGATAGCTCCTCAAAATAATTTCTCCTCATAGGCCGTACTCTATTACGAATGCCATTTAGACGGTCTTATAAATAGCAAATCGACATCAACAGCTCAGTTCATGCCCGCCATCTTGACTATTTGCAATTGTTAAGGACTTATCAACAGAAATTTGACTTGTTTAACAACAGATTTAACACGAATGTTAAGCTAACACTTGTTGGTGAAATGCAATTTTTGTTATAACTATTGTTAAACTCGTGTTAAGTCTTAACATCTGTTGGTCAAATCGGGCATAAGTAACGGATGTAACAGCTAGGTGAGGCACTGAGTTGTCAAGGAAGGAACAGTGTTTCTTGTCCCTGTTTATTCTAATTATGGATGTACCTGAAAGTGATTTATAAACCTCTACAATCACGTGATAGTTAAGAATTAGTTTTAAAAAAAGGGAGATGTACTGCCATACTTAGTACGTACATTTAACTGTACATGCTTTATATATACATAGTTTGGTTATGAAACTTTATGTTACTTTATGTTTACATATTTCTAGAGAAGGATACATCTAAGTAAAGATGGAAGTTATTTGTGCATAATATATAGAATTGCTATGTTGCAGCCCTTTGCAAAATTTTGATAATACGCCACTGGTTTATCGTTACATACTTCTAAGAAATGTACTTAAGGTTTCGCAATTAAATGCGGTTCATGAATGCAGTGTCCCATTATGACTTCCTCTTCAGAGCTCTGGGAATTGTTAAACTGAGTTTTTTATTACATTGCTCCAACATTTCTGCATGTACAGTTAACCTGAACGAGACATAGAACTCATAATGGTTCAAGAAACTTACCTCGGGTCGCTCTGATTTCCCACTATAGCATAACAGGTGTGACGTAACTATCTGATGAATCTGGCTGCTGCAGTGATGATGTGGGTGAGTGTGACATTAGACATCAGTTAAATTGACTGATGTCGACTAATAAATGTGTTATTTGAAGCAAGCTGCACGTTACGCATTCGGGAGGCCCAAGTTCGATTACCGTGGCCGACCTACCTCACGCTTCCACGCATGGTTTTTTCGGGGATTTTCCTGGTCACCAGGCAAATTCTTGGTAGGTTAATTACGTCCCCCGAATTTCCTATCCCTCCATTTTATTTTCATTGTCATTTTATACCATCTCTAATCTGGTGGTCTCTTTCAGGTTATAAGTGTCAGCAGGTGTCTCGGCGGTGCATGGCAGGATGACCTCCTCCGGTAGGTCGGTTTATGGTCTCCGAACCACAGTACGGGGGAGTGTCCGTTGTCCTGGCCTACCGGGTGAGGTTTCTAAGTAAAATGTAGGGACCCTGACCTCTGCACTGTCGTGGCAGCTGTCTCCTCTCACCTCATCCTACTTCCCGGGGATGTCTCATATCAGGCATAGGTACAATAGATCAAGACTGGTCGCAGTACCGAATCCCTTCCGTAGAAATCCTAAACCTAATCAATATTTTACTTTGATAGAGTCGACATGAAAAATTCAATGCCACGGCCGGGATTTGAAACACGGATCTACTGGTTTCCGTGCAGTCGCTCTTAACCATTGAGCTACCATGGCCAACTTGCCATCATGACATTAAATTCTCCATTTGACTCATATGTTTCCCCGGTAGCCAACTAGAGGCTCTCGTATTCGAGATACACCGTTTGTGGCGACTTACTATCGTAAGTACTTGAGTCCCAGGCTTCATCATTTAACTCTTAATATTTAAGTTAATTGATGGAAATTAATATTTTCTTCATACTGGCCGTATTCGGGCTAAGGTATTGGATTGATAGAGTCAACATGAAGAATTCAATGCCATGACCGGGATTTGAACCTCGGATCTACTGGTTTCTGTCCAGTTGCTCTTACCCATTGAGCTACCATGGCCAGTTTTAATGTCATGACATTAAATTCTCCATTTGACTCATATATTTCCCCGGTAGACCACTAGGGGTTCTCGCATACGAGATACACCACTTGTGGCGACTTACTATTGTCCCAGGCTTCATCATTTAACTCTTAATATTTAAGTTAATTGATGGAAATTAATATTTTCTTCATACTAGCCGTATTCGGGCTAAGGTATTGGATTGGTAGAGTCAACATGAAGAATTCAATGCCACGGCTGGGATTTGAACCACGGATCTACTGGTTCCTGTCCAGTTGCTCTTACCCATTGAACTACTGTGGCTAATTTGCCGTCATGACATTAAATTCTCCATTTGACTCATAGGTTTCCCCGGTAGCCAACTAGAGGCTCTCGTATTCGAGATACACCATTTGTGGCGACTTACTATCGTAAGTACTTGAGTCCCAGGTTTCATCATTTAACTCTTATTATTTAAGTTAAGTGGTTTACCGGGTAAATATATGCCGCATACTGGAAATCGAAACTACTGGATGTTTTATTAACTGACTTTGCAAGAACGACTAATTGCCTTAGCTTCTCTGTCTGACCTATAACCAATTGCTTTACCTCAGCGCGTGATTTTCCTTGCTAATGACATCTTATCTCCGATAAAATAGTAACTCGACTGCTTACATTAAACACTGACTATAACTAGTGCTGTAGGCAGATGAAAATTTTAATCGATTAATCATGTTACTTTAGTCGATATTATCCGTTCGAAAATTAGGTGTAAGGATTATATAAATACTTTAATACTCTGTATATTTAATTATTTATGAAACTTTTAAATATTTAGATTCAAAATTTGTGTTTGCATCAAGTGCACATGCTTTATATGTGTATTGAATTAGATCTACAATATTTTTGTAAGTAATTATTTAGTAACGTATTATATCAATATCTATTAAGATTTGTGAGACTGACATGCAAATAATAGTTTACGTGGAGAGTCACCTAGTCACTTTACAAATTTTTTTTTCTTTCAGACACTTTACCAGATTTATTAAGCGTAAATCCAAAATGTACACCTAGTTTCCCTCGCAAATAATCGTATGCCATAATTTTAATTTCACTCATCACAAGACGTTTCATCTTATTTTAACTTTGTAACACAAAACTTTCACTCACTGTCACGAACTCAGAAACGTTACTGGCTTACTACAGTTTACAGCAAAGTTACACCACCACAAGCCCTGAGAAGAGGGATCAGCTATTGTTTCCATAGCTGTGTAATCGAAGTGTTTGGTTCAAGGTTGTACAGCTCAGTTTATGCTAGCAAGCGATAAATAATCAGTTGTATACGATATGTTGTCACGCACAAGCTGTAAGGAAAGAAACCTCGCTGTCATCATCTGTATGTAGTTATGTACCTCTTAGAATATTTTACAACAGAAGTGTTATTTAGACTCTCTCGGGGTTCAGAGTGATTTCTTTTAGCTATCAGGAGTTATATTATCTCAAAGTTCAAAGAACTTTACATGTCTAGTGAAAGCTTGATGCGTTGGAAAGGCTGTTTAAGTTTGGAGCAATACATCAAAACAAAGAGGGCCAAATTTCGCTAAAAGAGTTTTGATTAATGCTTATTGTAATCGATTAATTTTAATCGACTCGATTATTCTATTAAAATTGATTAATCTTTAATATAAAATAAAAAATTAATCGATTAATCGTTTCGGTTAATCGATTAGATCGTGCAACACAAATTATAACACATGGATGTTATATATTAAAATTGTTTCCCTCCCGTTTTGTTAAATACAGTTAATCATTGGGTATTATGCGTAATATTAAATTGGGTATTATGCGTCTTCAATGACGTCATCTTCATCAAGAAAGAGCAATGCAACTACTTTCATATTCCTCTCACCAGTAACAAACTGCCTACAGGTTATAAAGTCCAAAGTCAGCATGACGCTGTCTGTCTAGTGAAGAAAGTACTTGCCTCTGTGAAGCTTTCCATGCTTACTTTCTCTAGTAGTGCTTAACAATAGCTACAGGAAGTACTGCATTCCACCCAAAAATTCTGTACCCAGATTTCACCGGAAATACGCGTTTTGAGGTTAACTTTAAAATAAGGTTTTTTTTTTTTTTAGAAAAATGCCATTGTCTGTGTTTGTGTGTGAACCAAATTTCGTACTTAAGTTCACCAAAGCTATCCTTTACAAAGAAACATTTTAGAAAAAGCTGATTTTCTCAAAGTGGCTTTAAAATGCCTTTAAAAATTTTGATTAAAATACCACGCATTTAAAATATTTTTAGAAATAATGAAATGTACAGGGTGTATATAAATGAGTATCGGTGTTTTAACTCTTTATAATATTTATTACATTAATCTTACAGCTATAAATGATATGTCAAATGTAAAAGCAACTCAGTTTTGTTGGCACCAGTAGGCATGTGCGTGCAATGTTTCTGCCGCAATCCGGTAGACAGCGGTAGTAGCAATGATGCCGACTAGTAAACGGAAAGAGTTTTGTGTTTTGCAGTTTGCAAAGACCGAATCTGTAGTTACTGTACAACGTGCGTTCCGCATTAAGTTCGGTTGTGATCCTCCTAGTGATAATAACATTCGTAGATGGTATCATCAGTTTGAAGATACCGGCTGCCTTTGTAAAGGGAAGAGCACGGGACGACCAAGAGTAAGTGAAGAGACTGTTGAGCGAGGAGAGAGTCGTTCAGTCGTAGCCCAAAGAAATTATTCCGGAAGACTAGTCGTGAATTACAGGTTCCTCTATCGACTGTTTGGAATGTTGTAAGAAAACACTTACGGCTACGTCCTTACCGTTTACAGTTATTACAGGCTCTAAAGCCGACAGACCACGGACTACGTGCCAACTTCGCAAACGACAAGTTGTTTCATGAAGATGACGATTTTATGGATCGTGTTGTCTTCAGTGATGGATCAACCTTTTTCCTTAGTGGACATGTTAACACTCATAATGTGCGCATCTGGGGCTCAGAAAATCCTCACGAGATGGTACAAATGCAACGAGATTCCCCGAAAGTGAGTATTTTTTGTGCCGTATACCGGCAAAAAGTTTAAGAGCCTTTCTTTTTTTTGGTGAACCTACTGTAACTGGCACTTCTTACCTTGATACACTAGAGCAATGGCTCTTACCTCAGTTGGAAGAAAATGAGCCAGAGAACTTCATTTTCCAGCAAGATGGTGCGCCACCTCACTGGCATAACGAAGTACGCGATTGGTTGAACGTCTGGATAGGCCGCAAAGGCCCCAATGACAGGGTTTGCTATTTATGGCCTCCACGTTCTCCTGACCGAACGCCATGCGATTTTTACCTTTGGTGCTTCATCAAGGATCGTGTGTGCGTGCCTCCGCTACCAGCCGACTTCCCTGAATTAAGAAACCGGATTGAAGCAGCTGTTGCTACAATTACTGAATACACACTTATCAACGTTTGGGAAGAACTCGGCTACAGACTTGATGTGTGCCGTGTGACAAAGGGTCATCACATTGAACATTTATAAGGTTCTTGGTAAAATTGTTTGAGTTGCTTTTTCATTTGACATATTTATAACTGCAAGTTGAATGTAATAAATGTAATAAAGAGTTAAAACACCGATATTCATTTATATACACCCTGTATATCTAGAATTTACTGGGATAGCCTATGTAATCCTGTTCATTCTGAATGAAGTGTAAATAATAATAGGCTGATTGTATTATGTACTATATATTTATCTGACATACAATAATTGTAGTTTATCGCCTAGCTTTTCTGTTTTCAATTTTCGCTTTCCAATCTGCAACTGTCTACATATCAATATCATTTGCTTCACCACATACAGCATTTAAACCAATGTTATGACGATGTTTGAAACTCTCGAACCATCCATTGGAAGTTCTGAAATTGTCTTTGCCTAATTTTCTTGTTGTCTCTAAAGCTCGAGTCTGAAGCAATGGTCCAGAAATGAGAATTTCTTTAGCACGCGCACTAACAAACCACTGGAACACAGTACGATTTAGCTCGTCATACTCTGTAGATTTTGTGATGGGTTTCACATGTCCTGCTGTTCGCTTTAGCCACTCGTCTTTAATCTTTAATTTATTTTTCCAAATCTCATAAATATTAGTTTGCCCCACTTTAAACAACACAGTTAATTCTTTAGTTGGACGTTTGCACTTTTTGTGTTCTTCAATAACCTTAATTTTTCCTCCAGTGATAATGTCTTATGTTTAGAACTTACTTTACAGAATTTGTGTACAATGTTTTTAAAAAGGTCACCAATTTCCTACTCGTAATTGATCACTTGTAAGAATGAAACTGAGAATGAACACACAACAAAACAGTTGTACCCTTCCCATATATGTAATAGAAGAGTTGAAAGAGCTAACGGTTTGTGCTCCCTTTTCCTCGAAGAATTACAGTTTATGACTTTTTGCTTTATGGAACTTGGGTGCAAGTACAGCCTACCTCAAAACTGCTGCTGTTTTTATAATTCGTTCGTTGCAACACATTTCACATAAAGTAATACGGTTATTTACACAAACGGTTCCCAAAAATATTTCCGTTTCCGCGTTGGGCAGTTTTTTGGCCTAAGAGTATAACTTTACAGGGAAATGGCTTCGCTCTCAAATTTATTTTCTGTTTTTCCAGATGTCCTACATATAAGGAATCCGTTTTAGGCAGGTTTTTATGTATATTTGCCAATAATAGTCTGTTTTAGCGAGATATACATTTTTTGTGTAGTCAGATTTTGTCTATATTGTCACGAGGCATTGTTTTGCCGCTCGTGAGCGGGGAGTGAAAGAGACAGATAGCGCCCAAGCCACGCCCAGAGAGAGAAAGAGAGCGACAGGGGGAGAGACAGAGGCAGTTCCATGGTGTTCTCGCTACATCACGAAAGATCATGCTAGTTCGGTAGCGTTCGTGTGGCTTCGCCAACCTTCGAGAAACAGTTGCTCGTGTAAATGCAGTCGGACAGTGAGAGAGCCACTCAGTTAATGGTGCAGTGTAGTCGTGTGGTAGATGCACTTGAAGATTGCGTTCATGTGTGTTTACGTCATTCTGCTGATATTAGAGTTGTACAAGTGCCTTCTTACTTGCAATAAAGAGCAGTTTGAATTTCTGCCAACTCAATTTTTTATTTTACGATCCCACAAAGTCAAAATACCTTTCTTTATTCAGAATGAAGAAGACTTCTGTAGACATTCCCTCAAAATTTATTATATACTTTTCTTTTGTCCTGAAAATCTTTTAGCATGTGATATTTTAATCGAAACCTTAGCGGGAATTTAAAGAAAATCAACATTTTGAAATATTCTTTTCAGTGTACAGTATAGTTTAGGGGTGGGAGATTTTTTTTAAACATCTTCGTGTCACATCCATGGAAAATTCTGAACTTAAATACCAACTTTGGTACATAAGAGATTTTTTGTTGCTTTTGTTTTTGAGTTATGCTATTCAGAAACACACATACACACCCATGCACTATTTAATATATATATATATATATATATATGAGGGATGTCAAAACATCTCCTGTTTCCATTGAAATCTTGACATGGAATATTTGGATGGACTACAGTACATAATGGAGAAAACAAAAATTACGTCTCTTTTTCTACTAATTCTTCTACGAGGGCTGTTCAATAAAAAATGACCATAATTTTGTTATGGTCATAATTTTTCGCACTAAAATTCAATCTTATTATATTCTGTTAGCTTAATGTGAAACAAACACGCCGTAGTAGTTTCATTGTTGTTGCCTGTGAGAACCAGGCAAGTTCAGACATGTTCAGTATCGCCTACCGCTGCATTGGATGTAACATGCAGTTAATGTTAGAGGAAGATCTGGAGTTCCTTTCAAACGTAATCACTGCTGATGAAACTTGGTTACATCATTTTGATCCTGAGAGCAAACAGCAAAGCTCAATATGGAAATATCCTTTATCACCAACCCCCAAAAAGCAGAAGTGGTTGCTTCTGCTGCGAAGGTTATGGTCATCTCATTCTTTGATATTCATGGAATGGTTTATCAGCATGTTGTACCCGCACACACATGAGTAAGTGGACAATAATACAGGGATGTCCTGAAAACATTGCAAGTCCATATCAGGCGCAGAAGAGCACATTTCCGTGAAGCAGGCTGGATGCTGCACCACAATAATGCGTGGCCGCATATTGGCATTGTTGTTGCTGATATTTTGCAAAACTCAACGTGAAGTGCATCCCTCAGCCTTCCTATAGTCCGGTTTTAACCCCATGTGACATTTTTCTATTCCCTAACTTGAAGAAGCGCCTTCGTGGGAGGAGGCATTATCCATCATTAGAAGAAGTGGTGAAGGCTGCGGAGGCGATTTTAAAGGATTTCTCAAAAAATAGTTTCCAGCATGTCTTTGAAGACTGGCAGAAACGTTGGGACAAGTGCATCGCATTCAGGGGAGACTATTTGAGAAGGACAATCAAAGTTATGAGTAAAGGTAAGTTGTCAAAAAATAATTGTGATCATTCTTTATTGAACAGCCCTCGTATCACTGTAACAAAGGGGTGTTTCTCTATCCCTGGTAATTATCGAATCTCTATCTTGCTTATAATTCTTATAGATAATTTAACTGAGCTTAGAAATCCATAATTATGTGTAAGTTATTTCTCGTTTGTTAGCTTTAGTTAACTTCAGTTACGTCATCATACGTGTTATTTTTTAAGATGAACTGCTCTTCTGCAGCAACAGTTCTTCACGTAGACTCGTAGTGAAACAAGACCACAACATGGATGCCAATCCTCTGGTGCAGCTTTTTTTGTGGTGCTCCAGAAGTGAAACAGAAGAGTAAAGCGATTAAAGGTCCTAATGGAAAGAATAGACCGGCGGTTGGATAGAGGATTTGATTCGACCGCAAGCCAGGATAAACAACACATTAGTTGGAGCGTGGTGGCATGAAATGTTTGTTCATACAAGTGGAATGTGGATAAAAACGTCCTATCAGTGACACCAGTTGTATTCGGTTCACACAAATTCACATTCTTTCTCTAGCGAGTCATAGAAATCTGTTCAAACTAGTACACGTGGACCACTAAGGTATGTTCCATATGATCGGCTGCTGTTTATTGTACGATACAATGTTTATATAACGCGATCGTACATCTTAATGTTGCTAACCTTACATTATAATAACCATACAAATTATATATTTTACATAACGTAATTAATGTATCTAGCATAATGCATATAAATTGATGAGAGGATACCTCGGTCAACCTTGTCTCTAAGGAGAGGTGTATGTAAAATGTTTATATCCTTGCATTGCACAAAGATTGTTTGACACATTTCAAAGGTGCATGTGGGGAAAGGCGGGGAACACTAACGTGGAGGAGGTGCCCGCTTCTGTAACGTAGATGAGAGCGTGTCTGCCTCACTTTCAAGAGGTCCTGAGTTCGAATCTCGGTCACCGTGAGTTATCTAGATGAGGTTGCTTCCAGGGTTTTCCCTTGACCTGAAAGATGAATGTCAGGTAACTCTAAGCTCTATAAACCCTGGAGTTATTTTAATATCATTTCATTCATTGTCCGATATGACTTAACTGTATCCTGAAAAAGGAATGTCTGGTAACTCTAAGCTCTATAGACCCTGGAGTTATTTGAACATCATTTCATTCATTGTCCGATATGACTTAACTTTATCCTGAAAAAGGAATGTCTGGTAACTCTAAGCTCTATAAACCCTGGAGTTATTTTAATATCATTTCATTCATTGTCCGATATGACTTAACCTTATCCTGAAAAAGGAATGTCAGGTAACTCTAAGCTCTATAGACCCTGGAGTTATTTGAACATCATTTCATTCATTGTCCGATATGACTTAACTTTATCCTGAAAAAGGAATGTCTGGTAACTCTAAGCTCTATAAACCCTGGAGTTATTTTAATATCATTTCATTCATTGTCCGATATGACTTAACCTTATCCTGAAAAAGGAATGTCTGGTAACTCTAAGCTCTATAAACCCTGGAGTTATTTTAATATCATTTCATTCATTGTCCGATATGACTTAACCTTATCCTGAAAAAGGAATGTCTGGTAACTCTAAGCTCTATAAACCCTGGAGTTATTTTAATATCATTTCATTCATTGTCCGATATGACTTAACTGTATCCTGAAAAAGGAATGTCAGGTAACTCTAAGCTCTATAGACCGTGGAGTTATTTGAACATCATTTCATTCATTGTCCGATGTGACTTAACTTTATCCTGAAAAAGGAATGTCTGGTAACTCTAAGCTCTATAAACCCTGGAGTTATTTTAATATCATTTCATTCATTGTCCGATATGACTTAACTGTATCCTGAAAGATGAATGTCTGGTAACTCTAAGCTCTATAAACCCTGGAGTTATTTTAATATCATTTCATTCATTGTCCGATATGACTTAACTGTATCCTGAAAAAGGAATGTCAGGTAACTCTAAGCTCTATAGACCCTGGAGTTATTTGAACATCATTTCATTCATTGTCCGATATGACTTAACTTTATCCTGAAAAAGGAATGTCTGGTAACTCTAAGCTCTATAAACCCTGGAGTTATTTTAATATCATTTCATTCATTGTCCGATATGACTTAACCTTATCCTGAAAAAGGAATGTCTGGTAACTCTAAGCTCTATAAACCCTGGAGTTATTTTAATATCATTTCATTCATTGTCCGATATGACTTAACCTTATCCTGAAAAAGGAATGTCTGGTAACTCTTAAGCTCTATAAACCCTGGAGTTATTTTAATATCATTTCATTCATTGTCCGATATGACTTAACTGTATCCTGAAAAAGGAATGTCAGGTAACTCTAAGCTCTATAGACCGTGGAGTTATTTGAACATCATTTCATTCATTGTCCGATATGACTTAACTTTATCCTGAAAAAGGAATGTCTGGTAACTCTAAGCTCTATAAACCCTGGAGTTATTTTAATATCATTTCATTCATTGTCCGATATGACTTAACTGTATCCTGAAAGATGAATGTCTGGTAACTCTAAGCTCTATAAACCCTGGAGTTATTTTAATATCATTTCATTCATTGTCCGATATGACTTAACTGTATCCTGAAAGATGAATGTCTGGTAACTCTAAGCTCTATAGACCCTGGGGCTATTTTAAATTAATTTCATTCATTGTCGGATATGACTTAACTTTATCCTGAAAAATGAATGTCAGGTAACTCTAAGCTCCATAGACCCTGGAGCTATTTTAAATTAATTTCATTCATTGTCCGATAAGACTTAACTTTATCCTCAAAGATGAATTTCTGGTAACTCTAAGCTCTATAGACCCTGGGACTATTTTAACATCATTTCATTCATTGTCCGATGTGACTTAACATTATCCTGAAAAATGAATGTCAGGTAACTCTAAGCTCTATAGACCCTGGGGCTATTTTAACATCATTTCATTCATTGTCCGATGTGACTTAACTTTATCCTGAAAAATGAATGTCAGGTAACTCTAAGCTCTATAGACCCTGGGGCTATTTTAAATTAATTTCATTCATTGTCGGATATGACTTAACTTTATCCTGAAAAATGAATGTCAGGTAACTCTAAGCTCCATAGACCCTGGAGCTATTTTAAATTAATTTCATTCATTGTCCGATAAGACTTAACTTTATCCTCAAAGATGAATTTCTGGTAACTCTAAGCTCTATAGACTCTGGAGCTATTTTAATATCATTTCATTCATTGTCCAATGTGACTTAACGTTGGAGGACGTAACTTAAAAAATAAATAACGCGGAGAAACACATTTGAGCGGCGTAAGGTCATAACAAACAGGTTTTAACAAGAATAATTCAAACATGCACGGTACATCTGCACGGGAAGTAATGCTTGCTGTATTTGATCCTGTTATTTTCCAGAATAGCTCGACGTACAGCTCAAGACAAAATAAATGATTCACAATGACAGAGGAAGTACGATTCGGTAAACATCGGAAGCATTCGTTCACAATACTCGTTATAGACAACCCTGTCTTCATTTCAAATGAATGCGATAATTAGGTTGATGCTTTTTTTTAGGGGGAGGGGATGTATGTATGGTAGTCGGTCGTAAAAGGGGCGCGCGTGTGTCGTATTTGGAGCAAACTGGATTCCAGTCAAGGATGTGTGCTTTGATTACCTTTAATTTATAATTCGTTAAATATATGGCAATTCTGCGTATTTTCTATGCATACGATATCCATTTTAAGATTCGCGTGTATAGTCTCTTTCAACACGACTGTCCTATCTTTGAACTTAAATAAAACACGTTCTATAAATGAAAGAGGTTTATTTCTTCTTTTTTTTCTTTTGGAACATAATTAATGTCATTATGTATGGAAGAGAACATCAGTTAAGTGACCACCGCAGTGACTTCGTTGGGTTGCACGTATACGGTTGACCCAATTTTCAGTAACAGAAGAACGTGAATTAGGTCCAACTTCATGATGAAAAGATCCGTGTATGGTGCGCCATTAGCGGAGAACAAGTTATTTCAATGCTTCCTACAGTTTTGGCTTAACACTGTATTGGAAGGTACGTTAGAAGTCACATGATGTCATTAGGAGCAAGTGTAAACACTTGCAGAGTTCGTCTACTTTATTATTCTCAGTGGACTGTTTGCTTAACTCACGTTCAACAGTTCAAATCTCAGGGTGAGTTATCTGGATAAAGTTTCTTTCCAGGATTTTCCCTTATTCTGAAACATGAATGTAGTAACTTTAAGCTTTATGTACTCAGGACTCATCATTTCATGCATCGTACCATATGACGACAACGTTGGAGGTTTTCCCTTGTCCTGAAAGATGAATGTGATAACTTTAAACTCTATGTACCCTGGACTCATTTGAACATCATTTCATGCATCGTCCAATATGACGACAACGTTGGAGGTTTTCCGTTATCCTAAAAGATGAATGTGATAACTTTAAGCTCTGTGTACCCTGGACTCTTTTGTTCATCATTTCATGTATTGTCCGATATGACGACAACGTTGGAGGTTTTCCCTTATTCTAAAAAATGAATGTGATAACTTTAAGCTCTGTGTACCCAGGACTCATTTGAACATCATTTCATGCATCTTCCGATATGATGGCAACGTTGGAGGTTTACCTTCTTCTAAAAGATGAATGTGATAACTTTAAACTCTGTGTACCCTGGACTCATTGGAACATCATTTCATTTATCGTCCCATATGACGACAACGTTGGAGGTTTTCCCTTGTCCTAAAAGATGAATGTGATAACTTTAAGCTCTGTGTACCCTGGACTCATTTGAACATCATTTTATTTATCGTCCCATATGACGACAACGTTGGAGGTTTTCCCTTGTCCTAAAGGATGAATGTGATAACTTTAAGCTCTGTGTACCATGGACTCATTTGTACATCATTTCATGCATCGTCCGATATGACGACAACGTTGGAGGTTTTCCCTTGTCCTAAAAGATGAATGTGGTAACTTTTAGTTCTGTGTACCATGGACTCATTTGTACATAATTTCATTTATCGTCCGATATGACGACAACGTTGGAGGTTTTCCCTTGTCCTAAAAGATGAATGTGATAAGTTTAAGCTCTGTGTACGCTGGACTCATTTGAACATCATTTCATTGACTGTCTGATACGACTTAAAATTGGAGGAGGCTAATATAAAATAAACATTAAAAAACTGTTCAGGACTCATTGTCGTGATGTAAACAACGCTTTAGTACTGTAGAACACAGTTATTGTTTTCTATGTCTGCCTCGGTAACTTAGATGGTAGCGTGTCTGCCACACTTCCGAGTTCAAATCTCGGTTAGGGTACGTTACCAGGATAAGCTTTTTTTTCGCAGCTTTCCCTTATCCTGAAAGACGATGTCGGTTAACTCTAAGCTCTACGAATCCTGGGCTCATTTGAGTATCACTTCACACGTTCCATTCATCGTCCGATATGACTTAACGTTGAAAAGTTGCCCAGTTTCGACGCCTTCTTATAAATTAAACATGGTGTTATCATCTGTTACAATACTTTCTGACAGCCGAGAAGTAATATGCATTTGCATAAAAATCGGGTCCCCAATGATGATTTCAGAAATTGTGGAACAACGTGTTTCATATTGTTATGAAATAGTTCCAAAATTACCCTTCTGCTGATGTTTGAGACTGGTGAAAGGCTGCATTTCAACAGAACGTTCTCTTACCGCACATTAAAGCTATTTTAAAGGCAGAAAGAGATAATTCACGCGTAGATAATACGTTATAGAAAGGAATAGACTTACAAAGAGAGGGAGGAAATGGGGGAGGAACAGGTGTGAGTGCCAATTTTCTTTTCGTTCCTGTGCACCTTGCCTTTAGCACCTTTCAGGGTAAACTGTAGGAGAGTGCCAAATATGCTGGTATGGTGTAGGTTCCTCATCACCGCGCTGTGAGTGGCAAATGTCCATAGTAAGTAGTATCGCTTTAAAATGTATGATTTGAAAACAGCGGCCAAAATATCAAAATATGACAATTAATTAAGCAAAATGATCAAGCTCTTCATTTTGGAGCGAGGGAGAAACAGAAGGGCGCAGGAGACCGTTGTGGCTCTTTGTAATTCGATCGTGACCTCTGGTCGATTGAAACCCAAGGGGGGACGACATTCAGGTCTGGACGATGTTCTGAAGGTTTTTATTATGTGTTTCAAATGGGAAGAGTTCTCGTCTGTAGCGAATCTGGTGCTTAGAGCCTTCAGCGTTGCCACCTCGTTACCTCCATTCTTTAGATTACCCTTTCTCTCGCACACTTGCGAGTGTTCGTGGCGCTAGAACTTAGGGAACGCAAACTGAATTTTCCTAAGTTTTATAATAATGCAGTTGTTGAAATCAAAATTGCAACGTGGATATTCGTATATTACGCAAATGTTTTAAATATTCAGTTTAAAGTTAATTATAGTTTATGAATTACTATTTTTCTAATCCAACGAAAATACCAGCGGTGCATCCGTATAGCTGTGAATGTTACTTACGTTAAGAGATAATTCGTCATTGTCGTTGTCTTCAACGTCTGAGTACTAAAAATTTATGTTCATAGGTTCCAAAATATTGTTACTTGCTATTTCTTTCCAAAAGTCGTCTTCTTGTAGTTTATCTGGTCTCTCACACAGTTTTTCCAGTCTTGTTGTGTTCCTTGTCAATTTCTTTGAATAAGTCGCTCAACGTCAATCAGTTTAAAAATATTATTTCTGTTTGCAACATAATTTGAGCCCACATTAACTCTATTGGATTGTTATAGCAGTAGTAAGGGGGAAGGGGGAGCTGGATGGCGTCTCATTGATCCACATGATACTCTTTTTAATGGAAGAGTAACTGCATTGTGCTGCTTTGAATTCTACAGTAAAAAGAGATTACGAACCATTCATAAATAAAGATATAACGTGACCAGACACGTTCTGCCAGGCTAGCAGGAAGTGTATTGTTTCCTCTCATCGAATTTAACAAACACCTTGGCTTATTCAAAGTACATATTTCTTTTGACTCACATATTTCCCCAGTAGACCACTAGGGGCTCTTGCATACAAGATACACCGTTTGTGGCGGCTTACTATCGTAAGTACTTGAGTCCCAGGCTTCATCATTTAACTCTTATTATTTTAGTACGATGTTAACTGGAGTATGAGTTGAGGATAAATTTTGTTTGGAGACTGAGTGCTCGGTGTTAATGCCCTCTTCTGCTCTTGGTGCATGGGCCCGTTTAATGACTGCAGTTTTGCGGTTCGAATCGCCCACCGACTGCATTCCATCACGCCTCACTGCCTCCCGCTGCATCTCTTGCTCATGCGCCTCCTATACTCATTTTTCATTTATATTTGAGGCTTGAAACTTCGGCTAAATGAAAACCAATATGTTATATTCATATTATTGTTTATATTTCTGTAGCAGCTTCTACAAACTTTGTTATAATTGCTGCAATCAATCCAGACGAGTAAAAATAATAATGAAGCTGGATCAGGGGGTGACCACTGAATGCTGGAGAGTGATTGGGACAATCAGTGTCAAATATCAGTGCATCGCTTTTGTACTGAACCACACCTTTATCTCTGTGTCTTGTTTCATAAAGCAGAAGACACGAGGGCTCTTCAATAAAGAATTATTACAATATTTTTTTGACAACGTACCTTTACTCATCCTCATAATTTGGATGGTCCTTCTCAAAATAGTTTCCCCTGAATGCGATGCACTTGTCCCAGCGTTTCTGCCAGTCTTCAAAGACATGCTGGAAACCATTTTGAGAGATCCTTCAAAAACGCCTCCGCAGCCTTCACCACTGCTTCTGATGATGGATAATACCTCACACGAAGGTGTTTCTTCAAGTTAGGGAATAGAAAAAAGTCACTTGAGGTTAAATCCGGACTATAGGGAGGGTGAGGGATGCACTTCACGTTGATGTTTGCAAGATATTCAGCAACAACATTGGCAATATACGGCCGCGCATTATCGTGGAGCAGCATCCAGCCTGGTTCACGGAAATGTGGTCTTTTGCACCTGATATGGACTTGCAATGTTTTCAGGACATCCCTGCAGTATTATCTAGTTACTGATGTGTATGCAGGTACAACACGCTGATAAACCATTCCATGAATATCAAAGAATGAGATGACCATAAATTTCCCAGCATGCAACCACTTTTGCTTTTTGGGGGTTGGTGATGAAGGAGATTTCCACTCTGAGCTTTGCTGTTTGCTCTCAGGATCAAAATGATGTAGCCAAGTTTCATCAGCAGTGATTACGTTTGAAAGAAACTCCGGATCTTCCTCTAACATCAACTTTAACTGCATGCAGACCTGCATGCGAATGTCCTCTTGTTCGGTAATCAACAGTCTTGGAACCCATCGCGTACAAACACGTCTCATGTGTAATGTTTCTGTCACCAACGTGTGGGTGGCACCCAGTGAAATGTTCAGTATTTCAGAAAGTGATATTAAGGTAATTCGTCGATCCTCCCTCACAATGGCACCAGCAATGTTGATGTTTTCTCCCGTAAGAGCAGTAACTGGAGCACCGTGTCCACCTTCCTTTGAAATTGATTGTCTCCCCTTTTTAAACCACCTTCGAGCTGTGCTGTAGGGAAGAACAGACTCTCCATAGGCCTCCTGTAACATTGTATAGGTCTCAACTGAAGATTTGTTGAGAGAAGGCATAATTTCAAAGCCGCATATTGTTCCTTGAGTGTTACCTCCATTGCAGCTGTAGGCGATACTAAAGATGTCTGAACTTGCCTGGTTCTCACAGCCGGGAACCAGGAGTACTAACAATGAAACTACTACGGCGTGTTTGTTTGACATTAAGCTAATATAAGATTGAAATTTAGTGCGAAAAATTATGACCGTAAAAAAATTATGATCATTCTTTTTCCATCAGCCCTCGTATTTACAATTATTTACCCGCTCTGACTGTTTAATACCTTACCAGTTGAAAACGTAGTAAGTATTGCTATAAATATGACATGAAATCAGCATTATTTACTGCTCTCTTTGGAAACAACCAGATACAGAACGCTTTCCATACAAATAGCATTTGTTACTACTCTAACCAAAGGTGTTTAAAAATTATATCATATCGCTTCCAGCAAGCAAGCTAAACAGTTCTTAGGCTCCGGTACTGGTTTGGTCACAATTCCACAAGCTTTGGACGCACTGTACAACTCATTTTTCTAACTTCTTCACCTTTACTCTAAATAATTTACTGAAGTATTTTCTTAACACACTTCATTGTGAGTGCAACTGAACAGAACAAGGGTAGCTAACCAATTTTGAGCTTTGGCGAAGTCTATATCTCGCTCTTCCATGAATATGCTGCCAGCTGTCCCTGCGGTGAAGTATAAGATCTTTTACTTAGCCTCAACTTTTCCTGGGATTCTGTTTCGCTTTATATTTTATTCTGGTGGGGTATTTCACGGTTCTAAGTGTTGGCGGGAGTTTGACGTTGCATGGCAGAGAAAAAGGATGCTTTCTGTAAACCATTGCCTTGCGGATCAGATATGTAAGTCTGCAGGTAGGAGGGGAACCGGTTGTACAATCTGCCATGAGGAATCTGTAGAAACATGCTCTCTGCTGTAGTGTCTACTAGGTTCCAGTGGCGGATCATGTCCATACCTAGGGGGGCTGCACTAATTTTTGGAAGTTTTGCTTACCTTAATTATTTGAAAATGAACTGCATACGGCGATATTCCTTTGTAGCAAACTTACTCACCACTCTCTTGTTGAACTTCGGGATGTTTTCTGTCATTTCTTCTTTTTTATGGACAAGCAGGTGCATATATCCATCTTCTCCAATAGTGTTCCTAAGGAATGTTCTAATTCTTTTCAGTTTGGAGAAACAGCGTTCAGATTCACTTGTTAGAGGCAGTAATAGTTATTTTCAATTTTGCAGCACCACCAATATATTCCTGAATTCTTCTCTGGAATAGATAACCGAAAGTTCTGTATGTAGTTCCTCCTTATCAAGCACTGGAAACGTTTTTATGCATTCACTGAATGTATTTTCTGGAAATACTGAATTAAATTGCTCAAACTGGAAATCTTGTAGCAGGGAAGACACAGAAAGATGTTTTGTAAACTGAAAGCGGAGATTCAATTGTGACAGCATAACATCTCATACTTCCTTGGCTGCTGCTGCTGCTCTGGTCTGTGTGTTTGAAACCATTTTTTTTTTTTGAGTAGGTTTTCTGCTGCCAAATCACAGGAGTCCGCCGTGTTTCTTACTTTTATAATTTCAGCAGTGATAGTAGATATGTACACTGGAAATTTGGCAGCATCTATATGACGATTCTGTAGTTAATTGTACAGTATTTCTACATGAGGTATAATTAAATGGCACAAAATTAAGCCAGAAAGAAAACTAATTATTTTCAAGATAGCCGAATAAGGCAGATGCGTCATTTATTGTCTCACTGCTCGAAGTCTCTGATTCTGACCAAATTTGAAAACATTCTTTCAATGCCTCTTTCTTTTCGTAAACAACATTTACAGTCCTGGATTTAGTTCCACCTGGTTGATCCACCACTGAATATTGCGGCAAATCCGCATACCAGAGATAAATTGATTGGGTTCTAATTGGTGCTATGAGTTCTCTTATCCTCAGGTGAATGGTTATAGGAAATGGTTTTTGGTGGTTGTTGGCTACTCAGTCGTATTAATAACACTTTGTTTGTTGCAGAATTATTTGGTTTAATTCCTACTAAGTTTGCTTATCGACTTGGATCGGTGATCACTGTTAGTAAAATTCCTAACATGAATTCAATTTTACTTGAAACCCTGGATTACTTGTTTAAAGTTACTTCCGCGCGGTTTCTATTTCTTCGTTATACGGCGACTACTTTGCTCTAATAAATTTCTAATGCTGCTTCCACTTACGCTGGTTTCACTATTTTTAACTTCCCTACATTTCAGACTTATAAATCTTCGCTTCTCTTCTTAACGTGTATAAACACGTCTTTCCTGTCGTAGTATCACATTTTAAGTAAATTTTTCTTACTTCACGATTCAGTTCGAACCTTATTCTGACCCCCTCTCTAACTTTATCACATGACCAAACTAGCTCACCCTTCTCAAATCTTACATTATTATTGATTTCTCATTTATTTCGAATTTTCGCATTGGTTTGCAAAACTCATCTAACTCATTGAAGTTCATCCCACCCTGAGTTGGGGAATGCCTACCCTGAGTTGTTTGTAACGGTATACATCGTTATCAAATCAGCGAAGTAAATCTCTTTAGCGTTCATTCTTAACTGCATTTTGAAACGCTTTTTGTCTCAACACATTCCTGGCTGGAAGAATTCTATAGTTCTCAGACGTTGAACTTTTACTAGCACAAAGAAGGTAACGGTCCTTCCTTCCTGTCTCTCCGACGTGTACAGAGTTTTACAAGAATATTTTCTCTTCCTGCCTGGATGCTAGTATACAAGTTATATTAAATTATATTCTTCCCTTCTTATTCTTTAAGTCAACTGCCATTTTAATCATTGCTCTATCCATTGTAATTTCATATTATTATAACAATATTTTATATTAGTTTAGCAAAGCACTTCTATTAATTTACTTTCTTTTTTGATTATCTGATTTCGATTAATTTGCCGCCTGCTAATCCCTGTCTGATACTGCGGTTACAAACTCTGCATTTTCAAGCCTCAAATTTGCTCTAGTTTAATTGTTTCTTTTCACATTCAGTGAGACAGTTTCAGGAAGGAGAATTGAATGATTTATATAGTTGCTGTGCTAACCAATTAGTATTGTCAATAAATAGAAAAAAAACGTTTTTCTCAGAAACGTACTTTGTGCATCTATCGAGTTTTGAAAAAACGCTCCTCAAATGAGTAAGCTTGTGAAAGAATAGTTTTACGAGAACGAGTCGAGAAAGACTTGTGAATGCAACACATTCGATTTTTTTCGACCCACGTGCTGAAATTGTATATTTTCCATAAAATCCTCATATATAATGTTTAGATGAAATGTAGCAAGTGACAGAAACAGAATTTTATTGGAAATTACATCACATTATATTGGAAATTCTGGAAGAAAGCATTGTGGTTTGATTAAAGTCGAAGGGTTAACAGTATCTGTAATTAGGACGCTGTGGAAACCAGACAGTGCAATTTGTTTGTAAACCTTGATATACTTGGAGAAAAATCTTCCATCAAGGTTGAATTTGAAGAGTTTCGTGATGTGGCGTGCGTGCAATATGCGATATTGACGTGGCACGCGATCTGCATGGTCAGCACCCCAGGTCTTTTAAACCATGGCAAGGACATACCTATAATAGCTCTTCTTCAGGACTTTGAAGCGAATTTGTACTTTCAGTCACTGAAGAAAACTAGAGATTGTACCTCGATAACTCGATACTCAAGTATGTCTCATGGACTTCTGTTTAGCATTATTGTCAGAGGCAAGACTTTTGGTGACAATTACTTATAAAACTCGCATTATAACTAGCGTAACACAACTGTTAAAAGCTCTTTTTTTCCGAATTAAAATATTTTATTTGAAATCAGCAGATAGTACGTAACATGAATAAAATCAAATATCACACATCAGATATCGCCAAACTGCAGTATACAACAAGTTGTGATATTTTCGCATTTCATATTTGTTCTTTTGTCTCACAGCTAAGTTAAATGCAGAGAAAAATCTGTCAGCGTGTGCCATTGGCAACCAAAGACATTTTGAAGGGACTTTTCACAGAAATTGCTGTAAGAATCAGCTTTTGCCTTCAATGCCAGGAGTGCTGTTACTACATCTAATCTGTTACGTTATCATCATGGCTTTGCTGTTCAACAATGTCACAAAGCTCTTTGTAACAAAGAAGAAAATCAGAATCACAAGTAATACCACTGGTTTTAAATGTATATAGTAGTTTAAGTGCTGCCATTATATGATTTATATCACATATACTTGATTTAGTACCCAGAGGGCCCAAACAAATGATCTAAAGGTTTTTTGGTTATTACATCTTCACTTTCTTTTGCCATAATGGAGTTCAATTTAGACAAAGTCATACGTCAGCAAACTTAAGATTCTCTTCTACTGCTTCCCTTACACAGGGATCCATGATATGATCTACAAGTGCACTTACTCTGTTTCCAAAGTGACCACTCTCTAATATTTCACATTTGGCACCCAGGGAGTTAATTCGGGATAAAACAAGATGAGCCACAGGTTTTTGTTTAGATAGAAATTCTAATATTGAATCTGTTATCATTTTGCAATTTTCAGAAACAAATGTTGCCTGCGTCTTTGCAATATTGCAGCACTTGACATCGCGAATGTGACCATTTAACAAATTTTGTGCAGGAACTGAAAGTTTTTCTTTTTTAGGAAAGAAATCGACAGTTGCATCAAAATAGCTAGCAATGTAAACTACTGAATTAATCCAGCTAGACCAGCATGTCAGTAGAGGTAATGGAAACTGTTTAGCTTCGAAATCTGGGTGGTTTGCAGTAAGGTATTGTTTGTATTTATTTTTTTAACTTTCGGGCATTTCGGAACACAATATTTTCATTTGATGTAATATCTGAGAGTAGCTTCCAAGAAGTTCAGTACCTTTACCAGTAACTTTAGTCTGCATAATAGGAGTTTTTGCTGTGCATGGTGTGCTATCCAATAAATAGCATTTCTAGTTAGCATGCGACAAACAGTTCTCACTATCATGGACCAGCCAGGTGCTGTGGTTTCAGTTTATTGTTGCACCGCTTAGCTGATATTTCTGTCCCAGCAGAGGAGCGGAAACCGGCAACCGACCTACCCGAGGAGGAAGTAGTTTACCTCAGAGCATATCATCCCGCCAAGCACCGCCGAGGCTCCCACCGACACTTCTGTCCTGAAAGAGATCACCAGAGAGATGATATGAAATGATAATGGTGATGAAACGGAGGGACAGGAAATTCGGGGGGTGTAACTAACCCACCCAGCATTCACCTAGCGACCCCGGAAAACCCACTAAAAATCCCACGTCAGCTACGGGAATCGAACACGGGCCTCTCGAATGCGGGCCACAGGCGAAACCGCCTGAGCCATCCCGCTCGGTCTGACAGGTATGAAAGCATCTGGGTATCTGGTAACTAACTCGCTTTATAACTGGAATTTTCACATGCGTTAATATATCTGCCATAGGGCTTATGAATTAAATGAAATATCAGTTGTAATGTATATTAGAATTGTTTTCGTGCTCATAATGTAAACAAACAAAAGAAGTAGAAGATGGTGAGTAATTTTACAGTCCCTTGGCATGGCGCTCACAAGTAGGCAGAAAACAAATGAAATCATCAACCGTCAGATGTTCGTGGAAGTGACCGTCTGGTAATTCTTCCCCACTATTCACTTAACTTTACCAGCCAGAACGCGTGTGAGTCATTGAGAGAGAAACGTCACGCAAGCAACCAGTGTTTCACTTGTTCTATTATTAGGAACACGACGCAAAGTAAGGCACGAGGTCATGTCGAGAACCCTAATTATTGATAAAGGGGTTGTTAGGGAGGGTTGTTATGGCGGTCGGCATCATAACACGGCCCTGAACAACATGTAAACATAAGTCACTTTATTGTGATAGTCTGGGAGTGTACCGAACGTACCCTCTCATTAAATACAACTAATTACGTAATATAACTTTTACATTAACTGTAAAAATATATTGAGCAAACTGTTCATACAAACAAGCTTTTTTAAAAAGAAATAAAGTTTAAATTCATATTTATTCTTTTCGGTGCGGCAGGTAAAGCAGCAGTCAGATTTTAAGATCGTCTCATAAAGAAAAAATGATTTTATCGTGAAAAATTTTAAACTACAAACATTTCTGAAATGGTTAATTCTACTAAGAAAATATATTTGACATAAATTACGTGCTTTAAGGAGATCTATATTGTTTGTAGAACAGGGTTCGTCTCTTTTTACAGTCAGTTAAAAGAGGAAAAAGTCATCCAGAATGAAGAGAAACTGGAACTGGATTATTTCGAAGAGGATTCGGCACTGCGACCAGTCTTGGTCTGTTGTACCTTATGCCACAGGTGGATCAACAGCGGGAGGAAGGATGAGGCGAGAGGAAACAGAGGGCGGCTGTTTCAAGGAGCTGTACAGCACAGAGGGCAGGGTCCCTGCATTTTACTTAAATTGAAACTTCCCCAGAACAGGACAACGGACATTTCACTCTACTTCCCGTAAGGGAGGGGATCCGTCCTCTTCAGCGCTGCGGATCCTTAGCACTCGTGATACCTCTGACGTTACTAGAGGAAACTCTGACCGAACTGCCGAGTACCTCCCTGAATGGGAGTTATTCGGATTGCGTTGGACTCGAGGGGGCAGTGTGCTCCCAACACCCGTGGGAGATCGGATACCTCCGGCCAGGCTTCGGCCGCCCAGAGGGGGCAGAGGTTTGCCTAAGAAGTCCCGGGTACTAGCCTGAAGAGCTAGTAGAAGGTGTGCTAGATCACCAGGCGGCCCCATCGAGGTTATTTAGTAGTCTTCCCTGCGGGGTTGACGCGCGTAAGTGGCGTATCCACTTCCACCCGACTTGAGTTTTCGGACCAGATGGGCGGGGGGGGGGTTGTTAGCTTCTAGGTCTTGCCCTATGGAAACACCCTTGGAGGCGCCGGGCGCCTTTCGGGGACAGCTCCGTCACTCCCTGGTACAGTGGGAGGCCAGATTTCACTTTGTGAAAGCTGCAAACGTAGATATTCACCCCTACATCCCACTCTACTGTGGTTCGGAAACTGTCCAACCACGAGTCTTGGGTTCGGAGAACGGCAACCGTTCTACTGGAGGAGGAATTTGTTTAGTCAGTTCATATCATCTTGCCATGCACCGCCGAGAATTCCGCCGACACTTTCCACCCTGAAAGAGACCACTAGATGAGAGATGATATGAAATGATAATGGAGATGAAATGGAGGGACAGGAAATTCGGGGGTTGTAATTAACCTACCCAGCTTTCCCTGGCGACACGAAAAAGGACCATGGGTTAGGTAGGTCGGTCACGGGAATCGCACCCAGGCCTCAGGAGTGCGTGCCACAGATGAAACCGCCTGTGCCATCTCGCACAGTAAGAATGAAGCATCTATTCCTAGATACATTTCATATATGAAAATAGCTTAAGCATTTTAGTTAATTGATGGAAATTAATCATTTCTTCATACAAGCCGTATATAAGCTAAGGTATTTGAGAGATAGAGTCAACATGAAAAGTTCAGTGCCATGGCCGGGATTTGAACCACGGATCTGCTGGTTTCCGTCCAGTCACTCTAACCCATTGAGCTACCATGGCCAACTTGCCGTCACAATAAATTCTCCATTTGACTCGTACATTTCCCCGGTAGAAATGTATATGTAACTATATTTAATCAAAGAACCATTTTTCAGAAGATAAATTTTTTGAAAAGTGTTCCATGTAATGGTGAGATATATGGAAAATTGCTGAAATATTCTGTGGTCATTCTTGGAATACATTTTTTATTTTTTAATTTTACGTTGACACACACACAAACACACTTAAACACACTTGTGCTCGCCTCTGTAGCGTTAGTGATAGCGTGTCTGCCTCACGTTCAAGAAGTTCCGAGTTTGAATCTCGGACAGCGTGAGTTGTCTGGTTAATTCTTCCGGTGTTCTCCGTTATCCTGAAAGACGAATGTCTGAGCTCCATGGAGCCTGTGCTTATTTGAGCATCACTGCACCCAATGCATATATAGTCCGATAGGATAATGTTGGAGGATGTACATTTAAAGGCGGAAAGAGGGGAGACAGACCTTTTCTAAATGCTTTTTTTTTTATATTCAGGGGACTCCAAAAACGCGTATTTCCATTGAAATCTACTTATCGAATCTTTGGGTGGAATGCAATGAGTTCTCACTTTGCGAGAAATGTTGGATTGTACTCGCGATGGGAATTTTTCTCTAATATTATTCGGTAATGCCCTAGACTATGGAAGAGTGAGACAGTGTATGTATATGTACAATCTAAAGTAAAAACAATCCAAATACATCCAAAACCCACTGTGTACAGGTTAACACCACTTCCCAAAGAAAGTTTGTCAGCATGACCATTATATGCAGTTAAAGGCGGTGTATAAATAGAAAAATTAAGAAGAAGAACAAAAGGAATTAAGAATAATAATAAGAAAATTCTTAACTACTGTACACGTGTTCACGTTTTGGAAGTGCAACACCGAACTGCATTATCGAAAGTGGACCAGTGTTCTACTTGAAGTTTCGTAATGAGGCAGGCAGAATGTAAGAAGGTGGCGGACATTCCTAAACGGTGGAATGTGGTCAGGTTGCCCGGGGGGATGACGCCAACATATTACCAACGGGGACACGTCTTGTCGATGTTACCCTTTCAACGTTATCTGTAATCTCTTTCAGGCTGAATGGGACAGATACGCGCATAGCAACCAACGCTAACTGCTAAGGTTAATCATTCTAGAAATTAGAGTTGGGGAAAGTGAGAGGAAATCATTTAAACATGTTAAAATAAATGTATTATATAAGAAGAGTCAAGTGGAGACCTGAAGTCAGATGTTCGTCAAACTCTGTATCAGAGAGAGTAACCAGGATGTGTGATCAGTCCAAAGTGAGGAAGAACATGATATGAAGTGAAAGGTGATGAAGGAACAGTTCGTGGAAGGAATAGTGGGGGAAAGCGGAGAAAACCCACCATCTTTATACCTCACAAATCCCACATATGGACCCCTGGGATCGAACCGGACTGTCCTGTTGAGAAGCTAAAAGCAATTGGTTATGAGTCAGTGTAATAATGCAATTAGGTTTTCCGGTGCACTCAACTAGTAACAATTGCATTAGCGTAGGTAGTAGTGTGTCTGCCTCACGTTCAAGAAGTTCGGAGTTCAAATCTCTGTCGGGTGTTATCTGGATAAGTATTTTTAGGCGGGATGATCCCTTATTCTGAAAAATGAATGTCTGATAATTCTTAAGTTCTATGGACTCTAGGCTAATTTGGACTCGATTTCATGCACTTCATTCCCTTTCCAACATGACTTAACCTTGGAGGACGTAAATTTAAAGAACAAAATACACGCATTTATCAGTTATAATAAATAATTAGGGGAAATAGTCCTTAAAATGTAGTATCTCAGAGCAAACAATATGTTTAAAAATGATGATGATGTCGATGATGTACCCTTGCTGTAATGTGACCTTCAAACCAACTAATGAAGAAATAAGTAATAGCCAAAGTGACTAAATTCCAATATACGAGGGCTGTTCAATAAAGAATGATCATAACTTTTTACGGACATAATTTTGCCATACAATTTAGTCTTATTATATTCTGTTAGCTTAATGTGAAACAACCACGCCGTAGTAGTTTCATTGTTGCTACTCCTGGTTCCCGCCTGTGAGAACCAAGCAAATTCAGACATGTTCAGTATCGCCTACCGCTACAATAGAGGTAACATGCAGTTAAAGTTGATGTTAGAGGAAGATCCGGAGATTCTTTCAAACGTAATCACTGTTGATGAAACTTGGTTACATTATTTTGATCCTGAGAGCAAACAGCAAAGCTCAGTGTGGAAATCTCCTTCATCACCAACCCCCCCCCCCAAAAAAAAAAAGCGAAAGTGGTTGCTTCTGCTGGGAAAGTTATGGTCATCTCATTCTTTGATATTCATGGAATGGTTTATCAGAATGTTGTACCTGCACACACATCAGTAACTGGACAATACTACAGGGATGTCCTGAAAAAATGGCAAGTCCATATCAGGTGAAAAGACCACATTTCCGTGAAGCAGGTTGAATGCTGCACCACGATAATACGCGGCCGCATATTGGTAATGTTGTTGCTGAATATCTTGCAAAAATCAACGTGAAGTACATACCTCACCGTCCCTATAGTCCGGATTTAGCCCCATGTGACTCTTTTCTATTCCCTAACTTGAAGAAACGCCTTCGCGGGAGACATTATCCATTATCAGAAGCAGTGATGAAGGCTGCGTGGGCGATTTTGAAGGATCTCTCAAAAAATGGTTTCCAGCATGTCTTTGAAGACTGGCAGAAACGCTGGGACAAGTGCATCGCATTCAGGGGAGACTATTTTGAGAAGGAGCATCAAAATTATGAGGATGAGTATAGGTGCGTTGTCAAAAAAAAAAAAAAAGGTGATCATTCTTTATTGAGGAGCCCTCGTATTTGTGAATAATAGCTCGTACCTCCAAAAGAAAACCACGAAAGGATGGAAATTATGAGAAAGGCTGTTGCAGTTTTACTGTAAGGGTTGGAGCGAAATACAAGCGGTAGAAATGAAGTATCTCCGAGACGTAAAGGAATGTACAAGAGAAAATCATATTAGAAATGAAGAAACATGGGAGGAATTAGATATATTTTTGCTAAGGGAAATAAAGGTATAAATAGGTACAGAAAATGTAAAAGCCATTTGCAAAGAAAGGATAACTGTCGCATTCCATTAACTTCATACAAATACAAACATTGTGGTTATAGAACAATAGGAAGACCAATAAAAATATGGAAGACCGGAACAGGAAATTTCTTCTAAACTATGAAGAGTTGTTATTGTTGTTTTTGATGATGATCTTGTGCCGCTAAGCCCTGACGGACCTGTAACAGCCAACGAGACCGCCGAGCACCGATCGTCGACCACGGTGCTACAATAACGCCAGCAACAAGCAACTTCCAGCCGAATTGGCTTTCTTGATAAGGACCGGTTGCCTATCGCAGCTCCTCAGTTCCGTCATATGTTGAGTGGGCACCGGTCGTACACCTGGACTTAAAATGTACATCCCCTTGGTTGAGAATGATCACGGATGGAATCAGAGCTTTAGATTCTTTGCGAAAGAATAAAACCGTCGGGTTTTTTTTTTTTTTTTTTTTTTAAAGAAATTATGCTTGTTATTGGTTGGAATTTGCCAATGTTTATGCTTTTCTCAGATGTGAAGACATTAGTATTTTTTATTCTCTCGGATGTGCATAGAGAATGTTGTTTCAAAACCCTCACATAGCCACCACCTCTTAAAAATTTTGACTATCGCCAAACCTTAGCCACGAGACTGCAACCATCAAACTTTTTGCTATTGCACTGACATAGAGGTGCTTAACCTGATTTGTGTATTCTTGAATTAAAACACGTTTTACCATGTGTGCGGCTCAGTCGGTTTGCTTCACCCTTACTTTGATAGCCGAGAACATGTTATTATAAGAGCAACCCTTATCCGGAGGGAGCAGGAGAAGCAACCCCCTATATCTGACAACTACACAATCTTCCCCGCCTACTTCCGTCCTATTTGTCTCAGTTTCCTATTTCTTCTTGTTTACAGATGTCATTTCCTGTCCACATTGGTCAAGACTACTCTGGAGCGACAGGGTTGCACACATGGGAATTAGAAGGAATTACACATCTGAAAGTTCCTGGGTCCATTCCCGTCGCTCTGAACGTTTCTCTTTTATGTTTGCCCTAGTCGATTGGTATCCATATTTTCCTATTATTGTCTGATGTCTCTGTCCATAAGCGAACTTTTGTTGCCATCTTCAGCATATCCGTCTTTGTTGAATATGCTGCCGGTTGCTGCAGTGGTGAACTCAGGGTTATACATGGACAATAGACAACATACGTTAAGTAGACTGATGTAGACCAATAAATGAACTATTTGAAGTAAGTTGTCAACTGTTTGAGGATGTAGAATTAAACTGTTTCTGAATCTCACTTTACTGTTTATGCAATAACAACGAGAAGCACTGAACAAAGATGAGAAGGTACGAATTTTGTAAATATGCAACGTAAGTACCAACTATTTCATGACTACCAAACTTACTACAGTATACGTTCTCTTCTTTTTTTTGGGGGGGGGGGGGGCATGTGAGTTAATATTCAAACGCTACACCTATGCAAAATAATGTATTTAGTCATGATATTAATGGTTTATTTAAACAAGCCGTGCATAGGTTTCAAATAAGCATAGAACTGACAATTTCAAAGCCAATGGAGGATTTGAACCACATTTGGGAGCCTATACTATAGAATAGGTGCTGATATATTTCAGTATGTACAATTAACTGTAATGATCGAACAAAATGTTACGAGGGCTGTTCAATAAAGAATAATCACAATTTTTTCTGACAACGTTCCTTTACTCATCCTCATAATTTTGATGGTCCTTCTCATAATAGTCTCCCCTGTATGCGATGTACTTGTTTCAGCATTTCTACCAGTCTTCAAAGACATGCTGGAAACCATTTTTAGAGATCCTTCAAAATCGCCTCCGCAGCCTTCACTACTGCTTCTGATGATGGATAATGCCTCCCACGAAGGCGTTTCTTCAAGTTAGGGAATAGAAAAAAGTCACATGGGGTTAAATCCGGACTATAGGGAGGGTGAGAGATGTACTTCACGTTGATTTTTGCAAGATATTCAGCAACAACATTGATAATATGTGGCCGCGCATTATCGTGGTGCAGCATCCAGCTTGCTTCACGGAAATGTGGCACCCAATGAAATGTTCAGTATTTCAGAAAATGATGTTAATGTAATTCGTCGATCTTCTCTCACAATGGCAGCAGCAGTGTTGATGTTTTCTTCCGTAAGAGCAATAACTGGAGCACCGTGTCCACCTTCCTTTGAAATTGATTGTCTCCTTTCTTTAAACATTGTAAACCACCTTCGAGCTGTGCTGTAGGGAAGAACAGACTCTCCATAGGCCTCCTGTAACATTGTATAGGCCTCAACTGAAGATTTGTTGAGACGAAAGCAGAATTTCGAAGCCGCATATTGTTCCTCGCGTGTTACCTTCAATGCAGCGGTAGTCGACACTGAACATGTCTGAACTTGCCTGGTTCTCACAGGCGGGAACGAGGCGTACCAACATTGAAACTACTACGGCGTGTTTGTTTCACATTAACCTAACAGATTATAATAAGATTGAATTTTAGTGCGAAAAATGATGACCGTAAAAAATTATGATCATTCTTTATTGAACAGCCCTCGTATATAACAATGTTACTGATTTACGACTTCCAAGATTTGAGCTAATTTTCTGCCCTGTCTTTTTTATTATTATTGTTATTATTATTATTATTATTATTATTATTATTATTATTATTATTATTATTATTATTATTATTATTATTATTATTATTATTATTATTATTATTATTATTATTATTATTATTATTATTATTATTATTATTATTATTATTATTATTATTATTATTATTATTATTATTATTATTATTATTATTATTATTATTATTATTATTATTATTATTATTATTATTATTATTATTATTATTATTATTATTATTATTATTATTATTATTATTATTATTATTATTATTATTATTATTATTATTATTATTATTATTATTATTATTATTATTATTATTATTATTATTATTATTATTATTATTATTATTATTATTATTATTATTATTATTATTATTATTATTATTATTATTATTATTATTATTATTATTATTATTATTGTTTTGCAGTAGAATCTATCTTTTTCTGTGATTTGAAAAGTTTTAATTAGTTATTTTAAGTTTATTTTTTTTAAATAAAATTAGTAAAAGAATTATTATTTAAATGTTAAAATTACGGTAAGAAAAATTTATTTAAAAAATGACGATGTAATACAGAAAAGTTGAAAGATGTTTAATTGTCGTTATGTCAATGGCTGGCCTATAAAAACTCATGCAATTGGAGCCATTATTTTTCCTTCTGCAAATGGACATGAAAGTGTAAAGACGTATTTTGCGTGTGTCTGCATTTCTGCAGAATTTTTGCTTTAGTATCTTGCATTGGAAAGTGGTAAGTTATAAAAGATTACACAAGCTAATATACTAATATACTATCAACAAGCATTGTAAAGAGTAACTAATTGCTGGAAAAGTTTCATTTTATTTAAAATACCAATCTTTGTAGGAGAAAGGAGGAACTACAGTTTTATTTTATTTATAACCAAATTATCACTTCCCATCTGAGACCACCCCTGAAAATAAGAGCTTAAGCGATTGGGATTGGGGATTAGGATTTCATTACGGAGGGGATTCGGTACGTAGGTCTCCATGCTGGGCTTGTTCCTATGTCCCCAAGTGGGACACCACCGGGAGGAAGGATCAGGTGAGAGGAGACAGACGGCGGCCGAACCAGGGAGCCACGACAGTACAGAGGGCAAGTTCCCTACAGTTTACTTGGATAGAGACTTCCCCCGACAGGCCAGGACAACGAAACCACTCCCCGACAGTGGGACGGCAACGAGCCCAGCACAAGGCAGGCGATCCGAGCCCCAAAGATCCCTGGCTGGCGGTCACGAAATGGTCCCAGCAGAGGAGCTGAGACCGGCAACCGACCTACCGGAGGAGGAAGTAGTTTACCCCAGAGCATATCATCCTGCCATGCACCGCCGAGACACCCGCCTACACTTCTACCCTGAAAGAGACCACCACATGAGAGATGATATGGAGTGATAATGGAAGTGAAATGGAGGGACAGGAAATTCGAGGGATGTAATTAACCTACCCAGCATTCGCCTAGCGACCCGGGAAAACCCCCGAAAAAGCCCATTGATCAGGTAGGTCGGCCACGGGGATGGAACCCGAGCCTCCCTAATGCGGGCCACAACGAAACCGCCTGAGCCATCCCGCTCGGTGCTTATGTGATTACCAGAGCAGCCGTGGAACTACTACTAGTAGTAGAAATCAGCAACTAGATCTTCAACAAGGTTCATCATCTTTTCCTCCACAACTTACAACTCCAAATCGTTACAGCTTTGAATTAGCATTTATGAAGTCTATTTTTCTGTTTATTTTTAGTTAAATTATGTTTATGTATAAACACTTTTAATACTTTATAAATATCATTTTTATTTCACTCAAAATTTATATCAAAATATATTATCTAACATTCAGTAATAACTTTTTCCCTTCACAAAAATCATGTAAAAAGCTGAATTGCAAAAAAATGAACTCTATAAAAGTCCAAGCGTAGGAATGAAAATGCTAAATTCCTGATTTCAAATACACTATCATGCAAAAAAAACGCACACCTTAGGAATGGTGTTAACTGTTATGGGCAGACATGTTGCTAAAATCTTAAGCTAAGTTGTCATAATGTTATAATTATACTTCTTTTTCAAGAAAATCAAAAGACGAACAAATGTTACAACACTCTTCTTGTTTCGATAATTTTGGAGAAAATATTTTATGTGGTACACTCATTACATGACCCTGACTGTAGTGTGGGTGGGTGTGCTTCAGAATACCTATTGTTTGTCTTATAAGGTTTTGTCTATCTCTTACGTTTACCATCAGAGGAACAAAACTTCTTCGTGTCCTATCCATGGAATAATTGATTCAGGAAGTTCTGAAATATACATTTCTAAAAAGCTGCACAGCGTTCACGTAGTACAGAAACCATAACACATGCTTCCAAATAGTTAAATCATGTCACTCCAGAGATGTGCGATCTGGTTGGTAATGGGAACGTTACACTGGATATTTTAGAAGAATTCTGGAAATGTGGCATTACGAAGAGATTTGTTTGATTTCATGAGAAAGGAACGCTGGAAGCTACTCACTTCTGGCCTGAGCGGTTCCATGGAGCCTTACATCACCCGATTTGAGCTCCCTCACACTAGTAATTGAAGTGTAAAATAAATTATTTATTGTTTTGAGATACCCAAGATACTACAGAATCTTCCGTTACCCCTAGACGCCCTCCTTTCCGCCCAATGACTGACAATGCTCCCTGCATTCAGTAAATGACAAAATCCCTGACCATAACTTATCATAACATTACGTCGTTCCCATTTAGTAAAGAAATATATAAAATAAAAAAAATAAAAAGGAGGTTGGTAAAAAAAACATGTATCAGTCTTCAGTTGCAAAAAATAAGAAAATAAAGATTAGTGGGAAAGCTGGTGAATATGAAGATATGCCGCTCTTAGGAGTTAACACCAAGTTAACTCTAGAAAATACACGATGTAATCTGCGGTCACTTGGAACTTCCGACAATTGTGCCCTTCAGAAGCCATGGACGTCATTCATACTTACACTCCAGGAGGATCACGGTGAGTGCTTCATTCACATAGTTCGAAATTCACTAATGCCTTATTAACCTAAAATCATGACGTGATACTTTGAATGGGTATTTCCAAGGAGAATATGTGGCTTCTCATGCATCCCTTTATCGAACTCTACACCTTTTGAGCAAAGATACGAGTGCAGAAAGAGGCACATAACATCATAACATTGGGAAAACAGATTTTACTTCTTCTCCCACGTAACTACATAATAAAGTATTGTGTTCCATCCAAAACTTAGCTACCGGTGAAACTCTCTCAATAAAAAAGCAGTTTTAGAAGAACGACCGTAGGTGTGTGTGTGTATGTAATTCAAAAAAGGCAAACCCGTAACAACAAACTTGCAATTTAACTTTCAGCGTCTTAAAAAATGTGATGTAATTAAACATCCCTTATCCCAAACTACTCTTTACATGTGAAGTTTTACAAACTTGTTATTTCTTCAAAAAAGGCCATTAAAGATTTCCATAAAATACTAAATGTTTAACTATTTTTATGTAGACAAAATATATATCTTATATTTTCTGGGAAACAGCCTAGGAAGTTTCCTTTATTCTGGACGATGTTTGCATAACTGAACAAACTACCAAGAGGTACAGGGGAAAAAAAAAAACGCAGAAAAGGTCATTGTTGATACAGAAATTATGGAGCAGTTGCAAAAGTTAATGTTTATAATAAATTCAAATATAAACATTTTGTACATTCGTCAAATGTTAGGGGGATTTATGTTAATTATGATTACCGTTTGGCGCGGGGTAATATGTCATAAGGGTAATTAGCGAGGTCTGGTTATCAGCGAGTTCGGAGAAGTTAGGTAGGTTACATTGGAAAGGGCAAAGTTACTTCCAAAGTTACCAACCTCTTCACAGTTTATACGAAATGATGTTTTATGAGTTAACCATTTTGGAGATAACCTCGTTAATGATTTCAATTTTAAAATTCTTCCAAGTTTCTCAACCATAATGTTACTATTTATACCTTCTTTTTGTTCGTAGCTACGAAATTTCAAAGCTACCATGAAAGATCTTGAAAGATTTTACATATCAAATAGGTGTACATTTACACACTAGTAGAGAAAACCATGTGAGATCAACGCATCACAATTTTTACGTTAAGGTTTCTTATATTAGCGTACGCCTCTCAACAGTGCGCCCCGGGTTTGATCCTATTGTAGGAGGATTGTTGACGGGACAAAAAGGCTTCTGGGTAGGTTTATCCGAATGTTCCTGTTTCCACCGCCATTCATTCTATGAACTGCTCTATCATTACCTTTCATTTCATATCCTCTCTTCCTCACTTTGGACTGAATCAAGCATCCTGGACATTCTCTCTGATGCAGTTTGTCTAACTCCAGCCGTCCACTTGTAAGACCTGGAAGGTGTAAGGAGTAAATACAGAGAGGGTAAACAAGGAAAGAAGAAGTTTCCTAAATCCTGCAGATTTTGTTGATTCTTATAAATAAAGCAAAACATTCTACTTGAGGAGTAGATTTTCAGAAAATATACACGACACTAGGTCAGCAGTATTTTTGGAAGATAATTTATTTTGTACATCACTGCAGAAGGGGGCATTCATTATAGTCTGCTTGTCCATCCCTCTCAACCTTGCTCCTATTTACGCAACGTGCTCTCTATGCTTGATTTATTCCTTCCTCCTTTGTTATTATACGTCTTCTCTTCCCTTGCTTCCTTTTTCACGGCTTTTTAAATGGGTAAGAAAGGAGGAAACCTGGGACAATGAAATACGACCCCACGTGCCCTACCCTAGCCTTTGTAAACGTTACCGTCTCAAGCTACCCTCTTCTTGCTCGAACCTGGGCTTTGTAAAAATTCGTGATGGTTTTTGGTGGTTGGCACACTTGCCTACGAGTGCATCTTCTTCCTCCGTGGTAACGTGGCTCACGACGTCGCATGTTGAAACACGATGGAAGGCAATCCGTATATTTTTGGACGTCATTCTTTTTTCGGTAGGGAAGTAAAACTGGTGCTTCCGTGTCTTGTATTTACGTTGCGTTAAAGTACCTTAAGCCTGAAAAAGAGGCCTCTGAGAAAAATGACGTGTTATATATTTTAATTTGCGTCGTCCAACGTTACGTCAATCGGACGACGAATGAAATGGGTGAAATGGTGTCCAAATGCGTCCAGGGTCCATAGAGTTAATATTCATC
Source organism: Mantis religiosa (assembly GCA_030765055.1). Lineage (NCBI taxonomy): Eukaryota > Metazoa > Arthropoda > Insecta > Mantodea > Mantidae > Mantis > Mantis religiosa. The sequence continues at coordinate 196,540,994 of CM060949.1, read as the reverse complement.
TTTCAGGCTAATGGAAAACCCCGGAAAAACCTTATGCAGATAACTCACCCTGACCGAGATTCGAACTCGGGAGCTCTTGAACATGTGGCAGACCACTATGCGAATGGTACGATGACAACCAGAGTAGTTATGGAGCATACATGAACGAAACATTTAATTTAATCTTCAGTTGCTCTGACTTTACCACATTCAAATTTTCTTTTGGAGCATTGGTAAAGACATTTTTTGTAGTAAGATTTTGTCTATCTCTTACTGTTTACCATTTATGCAGCAATCATACAGAATGAGAGGATTTCAGAAGCTATTTTCAAAAAGTTGAATGTAGACATTTAATTTGTTAAGAAAATATGTTAAAATGTAGTAGAAATTTAGTAGAAATTTTAGTAGAAATCGTTAAGGAACATTTTTGAAGAAAAAAACAATCAAATTTTCGAGAAATGTTGCAATGACAGGCTTGAATGATAGGTTTGGTACTTAACCGAGTTTTTGAGACACGCTATGTAAAGATATCAACACGAATGCACTGTTTTTGTGTCCTGGGAGTCTGAAAACGCTTACTTCTCATAAAAACTCGGTATTGCATGTTTGGGTGGCATGCAACACTTGTAAGTGCTCACTAGAGATGTGAAGTAATGTGGTTGCAGGTTCGCAGACACGTGTAGATAGACAGACAGACACCCCTGTGTGCAGAGCCAGTGTCCAATGAGAAGCAAGATACCCCAGCTATTGTCCCTGTCTGCACCTGGTTCAGCCCGGTGTTCCTCGTCGTTAGGGACGGACCTGTATTGTCTACGTACACTCCTAGCAAGCGGTACATCCGAAACATGGATTTGCATCCATCAACGAGACAGTAATCCTCTTCTGTTTTATTTACTTCACTTCACGAACTGATACACTCAAAAAAATTATGTACTTAGGTCCCTTGCGTTACGGTTTAAGGGGTGTTAAATTTCGGCAAAAATAACACAATAAATCTAGCTCAGTCTCGTTGAAACTCTTCTTCCAACACCCAATCTTCTATCTACCTCATATTAATCAAGCAAACTCTTTTTATTATATATTTTCTTGAGGTACAATGTGACTAGGAGAATATGAAATATGGAATATTATTTTGGGGCAACTCAATAGCAAGTAAACAAATATTTCTTATACAAAAGAAGGTTATAAGAATCATTTCTATCATCCATAGCACATACTTGCAAAGATTTTTATAGAAGATTGACGATATTAACACTTCCTTGCATGTATATAGTCTCGATCCTAAAACTCTTTGTATACAATCGAGCCTCATTTATCACAATCAAATAAACACTGGACAAAATGTAACATTCATCATCCCAGCGCTAAACTTTCTTGCTTCCAGAAAGTTGGTATTACGAAACATCGAAATATTTAACGTTCTTCCCAATGAAAAATTGATAATTTTAGTGTTTTTTTTAAATTGCTGCAAGAGAGTACCCATGCTCAAAATCATGTTATTCTGTACAAGATTATCCGAATAAGAAATTATTGCAATAACGCTCTGTAAGTACAGTCTAGCTGTTCTAATGATAAATCATTGCTAATTTACCTTTGATGTATGTTCAAATGTTATTTTAATACGTGTATTGAAGAACTGACAATAAACACTATCCATTTCAAACCTAATGTAATAAAATGTTGAGATGTACTGGCAAAAGTCAAGTGAAAGTTTAAAAAATGACACTACTAAATTGCACATTTGCTAGTTTACAGGAAGTGTTTGATTTTGTATCATATATAACCATCCCAGCCTTGTTTCTCATATTGCCTGTATATAATGTGCCTTTTATGTTCAATATTGAAGTACATATGCTAATAATTTGTACACTTATTTGAACATTCGATGTTAATAGGTTTTTATGGCCACTAATGACTTCACTGAACGCAAATCGGTCGGTCATTAGTGTAATCATACACACTGACATTTTATTCTCTTTGCATGGGCAGTGGAAAGAGAAGTTCATATGAGAAAGGTATAACTACTGCAAACGACAAGCAAGTATCTTCTAAATGGATCAGTTCACAAAGTATGGCATAGATACACTAATATGCAAAATTTGACTTTTTGTTTGGATTTTTTATTCTAATATCTCATTATCCGTAATTTAAGCTGAATCAGAATATGAACTTAATTTTTGTCATCAGGTACCAATCCATCATAATAGAAGGAAAAGTAAAATATGAACTTTTATACTTTGCTTTATCAACGTTGTTATATTATTAAATATAAGTTAATAAATCCACAATTGTCAAAAAAATGCCCTTCATAATAGGCTAATATTTCAATATGTTCTAAATAATAAATACCTTTGGATTAGAGCAGTTTTATATATATATATATATATATATATATATATATATATATATATATGTGCCCTGAAATGCACGTCTTTACATTTGATTTAAATCCTGGTGAATTCCTTGATCCTGTTCCTCACTGATAGAGCCAAGGTTGTTTAGAAAAGAAGTTCAAATGAGAGTGCAGAAAATTCACTCATACACACTCATATTTCGACATAGATTTCGAAATTTCTCAAGCATATATTCTACAATATTTTTGTAATTTCGATCCTTGTAATTTCCAGAAAGTTTTCGATGACACTCTTAAAAGCAGTCCGTGCCAGTTTTTCATTATCTGTCAGTTTCTTCAAATACGGTATAAGAAATCAAATTTGTAATTTGTGGCGCAACTTTAACTTCAACTTTAACATCAGATATTTAAGCCTAATTTTATCTGCAAAGGTGGTAAGAGAACAGTTTTGGGGTCTACAAGACATTCATGAATAACATTTTTCGTTCCTGGCACGATGCTGTCTACTTCCAATGTTTTCTCCTCTAGTGTTCGGATTGGACTCTACTATCCCACTCACAAATAAAACGTGGCATTTTAATATAACCCGATTCTGAATTAGTAGCATGACAATATCTTTTAAATCTGCACATACCTGCCACTTATGTTCTTCATATTTGACTTTTTCTACAAGTAATTTTAGGTTATGGTGTGTTTCCTTGAGGTGAACTGAATGGGCTACTGGAACTGATGGATATTTATGTCCATTATAAAACAGTGCATCTTTCAGACTATTTTTAGTATGGTTGTATCCTTCATTGGTGTCTCTGTGAAACATATTAATTTCAACAAAGAAATTGTTGGTATTACTTAGTTCCATACAACATTTATGTGCAGAACTATATACATTAAATCATTTTGAGATATAACTGCTAATTGTAAAGTCTGTCTAGTGAACGCGAGTGTAGTTGGCCCCTCAAAGGAAACACCCTCCCGTCATAAATCTATCTTCACACTTCAGAAATGGAACACTGTCACTGAGGACCAATTTTCTGGAAATGACAGTCGCATGTTTACTCCACGTGGAGTCTCAGTTGCCAAAGCTCCAACTTCCAGGTGACCTGTTTCATTACGTGCAGAAATTCGTTCTGTGCCACGATGTGGAGACCGTGGGAGGGAAATGCCGTGGTAAATGCAAATGAAGTAGTAGATAACTTTCAGTCAAGTGAAAATGATCAAAGTGAAGACAATAGTGTGAATAACTGGGCCGAGTTATATTACTGGAAAAGCCTCAAAAAACAAAGTCATAACAGGAACTGTTTCTAAGCAAATTCAAGCGCTTGTTTTGAACACATATAAATATTTTCTGGCAAATAATCTTGGTAAGGGGTCATGCAATGAACCTGATGATAAATTCTGGGTATTTACAGAAATACAGTAAGAAATATTGTGACGAAAGGAATACAAAAGACGCCGATCAAGTGTGAAAACCAAAGGAAACGTTCCTCTAAAGTAGACAATTTCACATGCGATTCGTCGAGAAATTTATAGATTCTGCACAAAAGGGAGAGCGCCCACCTTAGACGAATTGGTTGCACATTTGTAAGAAATTTGTGATTTTCCTTATGGGCACTGCACTTTGCGCGGCCTCCTAAAGGAGCAGGGTTTCAAATACTGCACTTTGAATTAAGAGTTATTATGGAATCCAGTAGAATTGTAGCTTGGCGATATATACTTTATATATATGTCAAAACTAAGTAAGTTTCGTAGTACGATATATATAGTCAAAACTAAGGAAGTTTTGCAGTAATGGACATAAGATAATTTATTTAGACGAAACCTCGTACGATACCGATGACGAGAAAGGTGGCAGCCTTGCAGAAAGGACTGGGAGAAGGAGGGCCGGGGTTGTAAAACGATTATAAAGGTTCGTCAAAGGCACATAAGTTAACTAAACAAACTCTACAAAAATGGTACGTAGTAGAAAAAACTGATTACAGTTTTAGAATCAGCACATCAAGTTTAGTGAAGTACATACCTATATATTGGAGGATACCCCAGAATCATGCATATCAGTGATAATTGAATGTTTTGACGGCATATACATTTTTTGTGTACTGACATTTTGTCTATGTATTACAGTTTGCCATTCATACAAAGGTCATACAGAATGAAAAGTACTTCTGAGGGCATTCCCAGAAAGTTCAACGTATACATTTTATTTGTCATAAAAATGTCTTAAAGATGTGCTATTTTAACAAAACTCGTTAGAATATTTTTGAGAAAATAAAAAATTCCTGGAGTTTACCATTTAAAGAGTTTGTGGTGGGGGATATTCTTGAAAATATTCTTGTGGCTTCCTTGAAATTTTCAAATACGCCTTTAAAAAGCATAATATTTAAGTAGCAAATAAATACCTATTTTTACTGCGTAATATCCGGTTTGTGGTCAAGGTTTGTTGAGTGTTTCTGAAATACGGTCGAGTTTGGACTGCCGTTCAATAATCCTTTAATATGTCGGCTTGGCTTCCTTTCAAACATTTGCTTGTCCACATTCTGTTGACATGTTTGGACTTGGGGTTCGGCCTTGTCACTGTCCATGCCTTTCTCCTTCACCGAGTTTCCCCCAGAAGCACCCTCAGGCATTTCTGCTCCTGCAATCAATATCTGCAGCAAATTTGTTTGACTTTTATAGGATATCTTTGTATTGGTGTCAAGTACATCCTCCAAACACTCATATGACTTTCTCTACTCTTGTACAAACACTTATTCCTCTATCTAATTCATGTTAATCCAGATAAACGTTATCTTATTGTAGATACAAGGGAATTCAGTAGACTTTAAGTGATAGTTAAATGTTTTAAGAACTGTGACTGTCGGATGAGTTTAAATTTGCGTTCTCTTTGCCTGATTAGGAATAACAAAGTAATGATAAACCGACATTCAAATAATCGAGAATACTTTCGGAAAGGTTAAAAATATAATTTACAAATAATATATTTGACACAATTTGTTGTTTTATCGAGATCTTCATTTTCTGTGTAGAAAGACTTCATCTATTTCTTACAGTTAACCAGTTATACAAAAGTCATTCAGAATGAAGAGGACATTCCCAGAAAATGTAATATATGTACTTCATTTCTGATCAAAAAGTTTAACCAAATGGTAATTGAGTGAAAATGTTTCTGTAACCAACGTGTGGGTGGCACCCAGTGAAATGTCCTATATTTCAGAAAGTGATCTTAAGGTAATTCGTCGATCCTCTCTCACAATGGCAGCAGCAGTGTTGATGCTTTCTTCCGCAAGAGCAGTAACTGGAGCACAGGGTCCACCTTCTTTTGAAATTAACTGTCACCCCTCTTTAAACATTTTAAGCCACCTTCGAGCTGTAACATTGTATAGGCCTCAACTAAAGATTTGTTGAGACGAAAGCAGAATTTCAAAGCCGCATATTGTTCCTCGCGTGTCACCTCTATTGCAGCGGTAGGCGATACTGAACATGTCTGAACTTGGATGGTTCTCACAGGCGGCAACCAGGAGTATCAACAATGGAAGTACTACAGCGTGTTTGTTTCACATTAAGCTAATAGAATATAACAAGATTGAATTTTAGTGCGAAAAATTATGACCGTAAAAAAATTATGATCATTCTTTTTTGATCAACCCTCGTATTTCTTAATTATTGAATGAATACAAGTTGTAGCTGTAATTACAGATTTACACTGCATTACTAAATGTTAAAACTACAATAAATATTATACTTGAAATGTAGGCCTAGTAATTGTAATTTATTCATACAGTGGTTAAAGTGAAATTTTATTTATTTCTTACATTAAAGTGTTACCTTAGTAGGTTAATTTCTAATATTAAAGTACAACTTTACAATACGTGTAGACAGAAAAAAAAAGGTTTCCTTTCTATTCACATGCATATAATAGTATTTGTTTTTCATTAACTCTCAGATTTTGTCCAGATTCTGTGGAGGATGGGGAATAATTCTAATTATAGAAAATTTCTCTTACCTCGATCCCAGGATCTCCGGGTAAATAAGCCAGAAGTCTGATCACTGGCAAGGATGTCAGCCTTTGTATCATTTGACCTTGGGATAAATATAGTGTTTTGTTTAGGCACAAAAGGGCGCCGAGATGTTCGACAAACTGAATGGTGCAAATTAGCTTGTAGATGTATGGCGCCAAAATATGCCCACCACTTGTTTTCAGAGTGTGGGAATATAGGTAATGCAGATACGTGGGCCAGGTAGCTACGGCGCCTGCTGAAAGCAGATTCACTTTCAAGCCCATTTTCAATTAGTTTCCTCAACAGGCGTTCCACCTCTCCAGAAATAGCATTTTTGTATATTCAGTGTTTCATTTCTTGACGTCTTCACGATTTTCATCGACTAAAGCCAGAGAGAAAATAATATTCCAATATATTTTGTATTTTTTTCTGCTAGTAAATGAAGTAGGAGAAATATTGCTTAAAAAATTCGGTGTCCAGATTTTATCAGAAATAATTTTTTTGACAGTCCCTGGGGGGAAAGCATTTTTGAATTTTTCAGTCTGGCTCTACCCTTTCATAGTGCGTCCTACACACGGCTAGTGTGAAAGAACTATTAATTTCCATTAATTGTCCTAATAGTGATCCGAACTATAAAGCCCGGGCCTTAAAGTACTTACAGCATAGTAAGTCGTCATTAAGGTAGTTGTCTCATGTGTTTATGAGAACTCCTGGTGGTTTACCGGGAAAAAACACGAATCAGTTGGAGAATTTAATGTCATGTCGACACGTTGGCCATAGTAGCTCAAGGCTTAGAGCGGCTGGACGAAGACCAGAAGATGCGTGGTTCAAATCCGGACTATGGCATTGAATTTTTCAGTCTGGCTCTACCCTTTCATAGTGCGTCCTACACACGGCTAGTGTGAAAAAACAATTAATTTCCAACTTCAGAATCTTCCAAGGATATGACAGTCAGATTTTCTACAAAATCCTCAAATCCCAAACTACGCTTTTCTTTGAACATTTGCAAAAACACTCCCTTTTCTGAAAAATAGTTATACGACAATGATTAGAATACGTATTCGAAATATTTTTGTGATGAATAAGTTTCACATAACTTAACAAAATATAAGGAAGGAAAAGAAGGGCTTTCCTAAATTCTGCAGATTTTGTTGATTCTTATATATAAAGCAAAACTTTCTACTTGAGAAGTGGTTGTTCAGAAAATGTGCCTGACACTAGGTTAGCAGTATTACATAAACAAGCTTATTTTTTAAAATAAGGCCTGGAGCTTTCCTGGCGACGAATAAGCTCAATTGTCTTTGTTTATATTTGTGTTATATCCAGTGTTTCATTTGTGGTTATAACATTTAATAAGTATACTGATGATGGGAGAGATGCACACTCCCGAAACATCGATTTCTAATCGTCTTTTACCCTGGCTTGCAGCCCGAGAAGAAACTGAGCATGTTTATGTTTTTTAATTTCCACGTTATTTATATTCGCTAAATACACTGTCATATTGCGACTGTACACAGAGTAATTACATAATATCTATTTATCACCCTGATACAATGTTCAAAAAGTTATATGAATATAATATGAATATGAATATAAATATAACATTGGTTTAATTTATAACATTGTTTGGTAGGTTTACAATAAAGTGGATTATTGACGACAGTACAATATTGACAACAATAGTAATACACTAAAATTACAACTGAAATTTTGAACCGTCTTTTGTAAATTGTACAATGTTACTGATCTTAAATATGTTGAAACACACAAATACCTTTTCTGTGGAAGTAGCCATATTTGAGAGAATCCTTTATTGCTTTCATTTTCAATAATTTTTTTCCTCGCATAAGGTGTCGTTATTCATTTTTCTTGTCCGGATCATGCAAAGAGAATGGAAATTCAAAGTCTTCATATAGCGACCAGCTTTAAATATTTGACTATCACTTAAAAGTCCACTGTATTCTCACAATTCCCTGTAACTACAAGGAATTACGTAATAAGATTTTTAGATTAGATTTTATTGCACATATTCCAAAATTTTACAATTTACAACTTTAGGCTACATTTACTTGTCTTTACCTTGTTGCTACCTCGGCTAATATGACACCCTAGTCTTCTGCTCTGCCAGGTAGCTCTTAACCTCCATGTTTCCTTGTTACTTAATTAGTCCAATTCTTCCCCTCATCTTCCTTTCTTATATTCTTTACATTTCACAAATTCCATTTTCCCCACCTCTTATCCCTCTTAGAAATATTGTTCCTGTTCTCATCGAAGCTAGCCCTTTTCTCTCTTGCCTATTACAGTAATCTACATATGCTTCTCGTCCCCAATTTCTTTTTATTTGCTTATAAAATTGTAATGATTTCATATTTTCTAGAGTTCCCTATATTTCCTGTATTTCCATATTCTCATATATTACGTAATAAAACTACTTCTACAAACATTTATCTTGATCAATGTGAAATAGATAGAACAATATGTGATTTTAAGAATAATCTGTACAGCTGTGAGTACAGAAAGTGGTGTGAATGACCTCATAAATATTTAACCCTTTATAATAAATAACTAAACATTTTTGTTAGTAACCTTCACTGCATACGTTTGAGGAATATGAATAAAGCTTACTCAGATATTTTTATGCCACATTCCGCACAGTATTTGAATAAAATGTCAACTAAAGATATCATTATTGTTACAAATATCACTCCTTTGTAGTCACATGTGATTGTCTTTTGTTTTGCTGTGTTTTCTGTTTTCTGAGTTGCTAAATCGTGGCCATTGTACTTAGCATGGCACACATGTGGCTTTTGTTTTATTTTATTTATTGATGGAACAACAACTATTTCCTAATCTGCAGTGTCCTCAATCAAACTTTAAAAGTTTTTTGTGACTCAATATGTAAGCAAGGGTCAAAAGAAACATTTTATTTAGTGAGTAGTTGTGATTCCGAAACGAAGCGTTAGGGTGAGACCTACGAACAAAATGAAATCCTTTTAACCCGTACACCATACACTATTTTTGACACCCCTGAATATTTATAGATATATTATAGACCATGTATACGAGAACTGTTCAATTAAGAATGATCACAATGTTTTTGACAACGTACCTTTACTCATCCTCATAATTTTGATGGTCCTTCTCAAAATAGTCTCCCCTGAAGGCGATGCACTTGTCCCAGCGTTTCTGCCAGTCTTCAAAGACATGCTGGAAACCATTTTTGAGAGATCCTTCAAAATCGCCTCCGCAGCTTTCACCACTGCTTCTGATGATGGATAATGCCTCCCACGAAGACGTTTCTTCAAGTTAGGGAATAGAAAAAAATCACATGGAGCTAAATCCGGACTCTAGGGAGGGTGAGGGATGCACTTCACGTTGATTTTTGCAAGATATTCAGCAACATTGGCAATATGCTGCCACGCATTATCGTGGCGCAGCATCCAGCCTGCTTCACGGAAATGTAGTCTTTTGCGCCTGATATGGACTGTAAAGAAAACTGCACTTATCTTGAGAAAAATGATGTCGATTTTTCTTATTAGTTGAATTAATTGAAGTTGAAATCGATTTCACGAATTCTTGTTCGCGTCGTCAAAGAAAACCACAGGAGAAAGCAAATTCGTCAAAGTTGCTAAGTTACTATCATCATCATCATCATTGCCCGCCTTGGTAGCGTAGATGGTAGTGTGTCTGCCTCACGTTCAAGAGGTCCCGAGTTCGAATCTCGGTCAGGGTGAGTTACCTGGATAAGGTTTTTCCGGGGTTTTCCCTTATCCTGATGTCGGGTAGCTCTAAGCTCTATGGACTCCGGACTCATTTGAACATCATTTCACCAATTTCGTTCACCGTCCTATATGACTTAACGTTGGAGGGCGTAAATTGCATTAAAAAAAATCATCATCATTACCATCATCACTGGCATGACACCCTGTGTGGGCCCTAGCCTTCAGTAGAATTTTCGCCATTCTTCCTTCACCAAAGCCGTACTTCTCCAATTCCTTATTTCCAGGATTTTTATATCCCTTCTCACATCCTCCTCCCATCTCAGCTTCGGTCTGCCTACTTTTCTTGTGTCGTCCGGGGTTGCATTAAGAATTTTCTTAACTGTCCGATCTTCTGCACGGAGAACATGCCTAACCAATTGCAGTCTCTTGATATTAATAGCTGTCACACAAAGGTACTATATTGTTATGTTTTTTCTTCTTCTTTTTTCAGTATTACCAAAATCTGAAAACGAAACAAACCTTAAACAGAATCAACTACTAGTATTTCAAAATTCATTACACGATGTTTATTTTTTAAAATAAATATATTTTCCGAAACCATTCAATATATCGGGACATGTAATTGCTTTAACAACTTAACTTCGGGATTTATATTATGGTTAAATGACCAAATTACGTTTCGTCCTACCAATGTAAACCTGATCACAATCTAAACAATGAAATTGATAACTACCAGATTTTTTATTATTAGGAATTTCATATTTTTTAGAGAAATGTAGTAAATTTTTAATACTATATTTGTTTTGAAGAGCCAAAGTTATACCAAACTCTTCAAAAACGTTTTGAAATTGTTTATTAAACCAAGGATGGTAAGTAAATTTTTTAAAATTATAATCGTCCTTTAAGGCTAGAAATATCAGTAACAGTTTTTTGATGAATGTTTCAATCTTCTTTTGTATAAAGTCTTTATTAAAACCATTAGTTAAAGCCGTATTAATAATATGTTTATATTCTTTATGAAATTCCTCTTTATTCAGTGGTATATTTATTAGTCTGTAAATCAAACTATTAAAAACAGAAAATTTATGTGAAAAAGGGTTAAAACTTTTATTTTTTATATAATTATCGATATGAGTTGATTTCTTATAAATACCAAAATCCAATTTGTTATTATTTATTATCATCTTCAAATCTAAAAAGGAAGAAAACCATCAATTTTAGTTTCTTACCTTAATTTTATAGCTTTATCTTGTAAATTTAGTTTCGCATGTGTATGTGTGAACCGCACCATTAAAATAAAATGGATAAATATAAAACGTACCATATTGAAGTTCAGTATTATTCAGTGTTGCAACACTTGGTTTGGTAAATTGAGTCCCTCGATCCGTAATTTTAAGTGAAAAAATTTACCTTCCCACTTTGTGTAAACTTGCACATTCTCGACTCAAATGGACTGCACCCTTCATTGACTGTAGTAGAGTTGGCAGTTAACCCGCTTCCATCCAGTAGGAATTAACTTATGTCTAACTTTAACCATTCTGAGACAGCAAAATGTCTTCCTCACATGAAGTAAATGATGTGAGAGGAGCTGGTTCCACTTTACTACTGTCAACACCTTTGATGTGATGTCAGTCTAATTATAAAATAGATTATACTGTAACGGGAGCGCTGAAACACCCTGTGAAAGCAGTTGGCAGCGGAAGGCAGGGGAGGTTCGGTTAGCCACACCTCCTCCTCGTTTGTCTTGTGGTGGTGACAGACTGTGGTCAGGGAAAAAACATGACTGTGTCGCCTGTTTTTCTCTACACCTGTTTCTCGATCTTTCTGTTACTAGAACAATCCTGTAAACACGAGAAACCGGCGATATTCCTATATAAAGAGAGTTACAGACAGACAGAGGGAGTTAGTGAGTTGAGTTGGTTTTGGTTTAGTCAGTCAGTGAGTTGGTTTTGTCAGTGAGTGAGGAGACAGTCGCAGTTCTTGGTGTAAGAGTTAGTCAGTGACGTGTTAATGAACGAAGGGTTGTGCAACGGAAGACTGTACGTAACTTTGAATGTGTACCGGAGCTTACGTAACCGCGAGTACGGTGAAATTGTAACGGACGGACTGGTGAATTGTAACTGTGTGCAGCAAGTAATTCTGTGTAATTGGCAAGTGTTAAACTGTAAGTCGGTGGAAATAAAGAACATTGTTGAGTGGTGTAATTGGACTTTTTATTCCACGAACCCACAAAGTCACAATACTGTTGTCTATGCCGAGTGCGACCAGTATAGCCAACCGCTCTGGACTGAATTTACTGCATGGATTAAAGTACGAGGGCTGTTCAATAAAGAAAGATCACAATCTTTTTTGACAACGTAACTTTATTCATCCTCATATTTTTGATGGCCCTTCTCAAAATAGCCTCCCCTGAATGTAATGCACTTGTCCCAGCGTTTCTGCCAGTCTTCAAAGACATGCTGGAAATCATTTTTGAGAGTTCCTTCAAAATCGCCTCCGCAGCCTTCACCACTGGTTCTGATGATGGATAATGCCTCTCACGAAGGCGTTTCTTCAAGTTAGGGAATAGAAAAAAGTCACATGGGGCTAAATTCGGACTATAGGGAGAGAGGGATGCACTTCACGTTGATTTTTGCAAGATATTCACATTATCGTGGTACAGCATCCAGCCTGCTTCACGGAAATGTGGTCTTTTGCGCCTGATATGGACTTGCAATGTTTTCAGGACATCCCTGTAGTATTGTCCAGTTACTGATGTGTGTGCAGGTACAACATGCTGATAAACCATTCCATAAATATCAAAGAATGAAATGACCATAGCTTTCCCAGCAGAAGCAACAACTTTTGCTTTTTTGGGGGCTGGTGATGAAGGAGATTTCCACACTGAGCTTTAGTGTTTTCTCTCAGGATGAAAATGATGTAGCCCAGTTTCTTCAGCAGTGATTACGTTTGAAATTAACTCCGGATCTTCCTCTAACATCAACTTTAACTGCATGTTACCTCCATTGCAGCGGTAGACGATACTGAACATGGCTGGTTCTCACAGGCGGGGACCAGGAGTACCAACAATGAAACTACTACGGCGTGTTCGTTTCACATTAAGCTAACAGAACATAATAAAATTGAATTTTAGTGCAAAAAATTATGACCGTAAAAAAGTATGATCATTCTTTATTGAACAGCCCGCGTATTTTGGAAATACTTCCAACGTACTGGGAAAACAATGGTAATCAACTAATTCTGTACTTAGTGTACCGCAACACGAACATGTCCTGTCCCAAAATATATTTATGTATTCGATATGTTTGATTTTCTAAATAATGGAAAATATGTGTATGAAAATTAGATTGCTTTATATACTTTTTGATAGCGTGACTCCAAAGCTCCTTAAGCTCAAAACTTTTCTTTACAGAAAAATGTTACCATATGTTTAAGGTATTTTAGGACAAATGGAAGGTACATCTTGCATTTTTTGGGAATCTCTTCCGAAGTGCTCTTCCTTCCGAATGACTGGTAAACCGTAAAGCCCTACAAACAAAAGGTTAGATTTCTGACTAAAGGGGTAGAAAAGACAGTCCAAGTCATGTGATGTTTCCTTGACAGTGTACATACATTAACTCTTACAAGGACAAACATAAGAATTAATGACCTGCTAAAAGGTGTCGGCAACTGTTTCTATTAGGCACTACTTCCAGGAACTACTACCTGGAAACATTTGGAAGAAGGTGAAAGTAAGGAAGTTTAAAATGCAAGGGAACTATTTCCGTATTACCCTTTAGCTCTGTTGGAAAATCCACTACAACATACTGTCTCAAATTTCATATATATGAGTACTGGACAGATATTATCTATAGAGAACTTATTACGTGCTGTTTGTGTTATCCAAGAAATTAATATTCAGATTATATCGGAAATAGCTTTTGCAGTCTCTTGAAGAAAGTGTGAAGAAACGAATCACCCTCCAAGAGTGATTGCAAAAGATTTATTTACCAATCTTTTTGTCATAAAATATTGTTAAGGAAGTGACAAATCAAATAGCACTTACTCGTACATCTTGCGAATTAGTCCTGTACTACGAACGACGCAAGACAACAACACTCTGTGTTACCAAAGTAACAACTGAACATCGTTGTCCACACTCCAGTGTACATTTTACAGTATCACGTTATCTTTGCTTAGGTTTTCTCGCCTTACACCGGTTTACGTTTGTGTATAACCAACTTAAACAGTTTAACTTCATGTATAACTACATGGCAGAGCTGGACGTGAGGCGGAAGTGTAACAAACAAACTGTTTACGCAAGCCTGTCGTACATCGGCGAGAGAGTGTATGTACACTTTGTTTAGATGTAATCACAGTAACGTGTCATACATTGGCAGACTTCAGAAATTATATTGTATATAACTTGACTGAATATTGTAACAAGGAAGAGGGAATCAATATAACTTTGTGTCAAACGGCTGTAATGGTAACTTACGTTTGTATATAATAATTAATTGGCTAACCTTTCATATCAGACACACAGCTATATCTATGTTTCGTCACTTACTGTACGTCAGGTTACTAATATTTCGCTCTTCTATAAACAAGGTAACGGAGGAATACAGTGCTCCGTATCTAGCATTACTGGAGTTAAAGTGGTACCAGCAGAAAGCTTGGAAGATCCCTTACAAAACAAGGCTTAGTTCAGAAATATCTATTCAGTATTACAGAAGTTATGATCAATTTTCTGAAAGTTTACGAAAAAGGGCGTGGCAAAAACTTAACACCCACTAATATAATAAGAAAATTAGATATAAAAATTGCTCCAAAGACATTTCTAACTATGTATTCGTAATATAGAGGGATGGAATTATAATAAAATTTAAAACTAAAAAAATAGTGAATTTTAACCCCAAGTAAAATACCTTTTCACCTTAAGTACTTACAGCAAAGTAAGTAGCCACAAAAACGCGTGTATCTCATTGTATATGAGAAGCCCTCGTAGTTTACCGGGAAATATACGAGTCAGTTGGAGAATTTAATGTCACGTCGGCGCGTTGGCCATGGCAGCTTAATGGTTGAGAGCAACCGGAGATCTCCACGGGAGATCAGTGGTTCATATCTCGGCTGTGGCATTGGATTTTTCAGTCTGGCTCTAATCATCTCCGTACATTGTCAACCAATTCGAAACCTATCGTAAATCTTGTAGCGAATACTTCAATTACCAATTCCTCCATCTAAGGAATAACTATTTCAAATTACAATGATTACACAAACAGCATTTTGATTTTATCAGAAGAGTAAGTGTGGAAAAGTTGTAATTTTTAATTAATTAAATTCGTGTTACGTTATTTTCATCATTTTACTATTTCCACTGTCTCCCTTATGCAGAATGTTGTTTTCTGAAAGCCATGTTGTCAACACTGATGCTACAGAAGACAAATGAATGTCATGACATGAGAAAGGTAAAACAATACCATATATTTATATGTAATCTATAATGTATCTCAATTTCTTCTCGTACAGCAAGCCAGGTGAAAAGACGATTAGATATAGACGTTTCGGAAGTGCACATCTCTCCGATCATCAGGATATTTATTAAATGTTATAACCACAAATGAAGCACTGGATATAATACCAATATAAACAAAGACAAAGCACTAACAAAATTCACATTATTGAACAAAAGACTGTTTTCTGTCAATTAAAAGCAGGCCAGGATATGGCGTGTGTATAGAAAATTAATTGGGTCAAAGAAACGTAAGTACCTTATCTGAATATCAAGCTGCATTGATCTGAGCTTCTTAAGTTGACGGATTTCCATTTTAAGGCCGGTTTCCAAGAAGAGCTGAACTGAAATGCAGCATCAGGATTAAGCGTGCTTCTTTCGTAGGAAATGGCCAAAGCCTTCTTAACTCTCCGCTTCCAGTAACTGTTGCATTTTGCCAAGATAGTCGTCTCCCGGAAATTGGCTCTATGGTCGTTATCAAAACTATGCTCTGCTAGCCTAGACTTCTCAGATTGCATTAAACGAATTATCCGTTCATGTTCGTTTATTCTGGTAGCGATGGTCCTTCCGGTTTGTCCTATATACGGTGTCCCACATACACAGGGAATGCGGTACACTCCCGGAACTTGGAAGTCCAGTTTGTCTTTCACTGTTCTCAACAGATGTTTAATCTTCGGAGGTGGCTTGTGGAGGTCCTGATGTATTTGGCGAGAATTCTGCTGATTCTGTCGGATAGATTGCCGGTAAACCGGATGCAGGCTGATGCACACTCTCGAAACGTGGATTTCTAATCCTCTCTTCACCTGGCTTACTGTCCGAGCAGAAATTGAGCATATTCCTCGCCAGGAAAGCTTCAGGTCTTATTTTATAATTTATCTGTAAATATTCCGGACTGTCTAAAATAGTGTATGATGTACGGGTTAAAAGGATTTTATTTTGTTTGTAGGTCTCGGTCTGCTGCCTCCTTTCGGAATCACATCTTCTCACAAAATAAAATCTTAATTTTAACTCTTGTATTATAATTATTTCCTAGATATTTTTCTTAGCCAACTTATTTACGGAATCCCAAAGTTAGTTGGTGAATAGCTTACTTCCATCGTTGCGGTACTTTAAATTGTGGGATTTGCAATCTAATTTTTTAAATTAAATAATATTCATGTGTTAAAAATTATTTTTGTGCGTAACATTTTTGTTCCTTTTTTAGCCTCAAAAACTGGGTAAATAACCAGTCGACCGTTGTAAATCGGGGTTAAAGATAAAGGAGTAGAGGAAGTAATAAAAATTCCTGCTCCTGTCGGGGATCGAATACCAAACATTATTAGGAATTTTGTTGCTGGGAATGAAATCTAGAAACGTGATAAACTCAGCAAACGAAAGTTTGATTTATCCTTAAGGATAAGAAAGGAAAGGAGAAAGATGTGAAGGAGGGCTCTCTCTATTTGGTTAGGTTAGATAAGGGAAAAGATTGCGGCGATAGTAACAAACATTCCTTGCCATAAATCTCGTCGAGCCAGGTTATTAGAGCTGCTGCTGTGGTTATTTTTGGAATTGGAAACATTCATCTCGACCCCTGCAGACAGACACACGTCCCTCTGGTACATATTTCACCCCCTGGCACAACCCCTCACTGTTGCAACGGAAATGAAGAGGACCGTTTTTCTTTCCGTGATGATAGCCTCAGGTCATCGTCGTGTCAAGGTGTGCGTTTCAGGTGAGAAATTAAGAAACCAGAGCCTTTTGTGGCGACACTTTCTTACCCTCTAAAACGCAAGCTTATACAAGAGTGACAAATGAAACTTGTTGATGTTTCACACCATTTTCTACTTATCACAATTTAAAGAGACTGTATTCACCCAAAAAGTCTGACTAAAGAACATTTCCAAGATCTAGTTTCTTACAATTATCATTAACGGCTAAATAATGAGAAGACTGGTTTATAAATGCATGTCCTTAGGTTACCTCATCTAATGCAACAATTTCTAATACATACAGATTTCAATTCAAAACAGAAGGACGTCCAAAAATTTCAGTTATGCTTTCGAGCATTGATTGAAGAAGTTTCACGTACACTTGTGAATTTATTGGGCATTGGTATGACTTAAATACAAAATATTTTACATCAACAAACATGAGAAAACTTGATAGTCAACATGAAAAATTCAATGCCATGGCCGGAATTTGAACCACGTATCTCCTGGTTTCCGTCCAGTCGCTCTAACCCATTGAGTTACCATTGCCAACTCGTCGTCATTGAATTAAATTCTTCATTTGACTCATATATTTCCCCGGTAGACCACTAGGGGCTGTCGCATCCGAGATACACCGTTTGTGGCGACTTAGTATCGTAAGTACTTGAGTCCCAGGCTTCATTTAACTCTTATTATTTTAGTTAATTGATCTATCAAAAAACTTAGCCTATATACGGCTAGTGTGAAGAAATGATTAATTTCCATGAATTAACTAAAATAATAAGAGGTAAATAATGAAGCCTGGGACTCAAGTACTTGTGATAGTAATTCGCCACAAACGGTGTATCTCGTATACGAGAGCCCCTAGTGGTTTACCGGGGAAATATACGAGTCAAATTGAGAATTTAATGGCATGATGGCAACTTGGCCATGGTAGCTCAATGGGTAAGAGCAACTGGGCGGAAACCAGGAGATCCGTGGTTATAATCCCAGCCGTGGCATTAAATTTTTCATGTTGACTCTATCAAAAACCTTAGGCTATATACGGCTAGTATGAAGAAATGATTAATTTCCTTAAATTAATTAAAAATAATGAGAAACCTTTGTGGTCGAAGGATTCCACATAAACTGATTTTCGATCCAAAACAAGAACGTATTCATTGATCTCAAAATCAAAACTAGCCAGCAGGAAAATCGTCTCTGGTGTAGGATGACTTGGTTTAGAGAGATCAGAGAAGGCTGGAATATAGTAGCATCAGTACAGCGTACGTAACATGACGTATACTTTTGTATTTGCTAAACTGATATTCCATGTCTTTAAGTATTCTCCAGAATATGTCCTACATTCGAAAGGAGCTCATAAGTTTACATACTGTAGGAATTTCTCTTTTTTATTCGTAAAACTCGAGAAAAGTTATGTACACAACACATTTTTCAAACTCATCGAATCTGAACCTTTTTGAATGAAGGCGATGTTGAAAGTTTTTGTCTCGTACACTATGAATTTTGAGCCTCTTTCACTATATTATGTACGTTTTTACTGATGATGATGATGGAGATGATGATGATGATGATGATGATGATGATGATGATGATGATGATGATGATGATGATGATGATGATGATGACGATGTGTAAGTAAGGGTGTTCAGCTATTTGGCCATCAGTGCCCTTTCAAAAACTAAATCATGGCAAAAGTCAGAGATAAATGTAACTACAGATTATAAAAAAATCAAACTAAAATGGCAAATAGATAATTTTTGCTGTAATTTCACGTCCTCCAACTTTAAGTCATATCGCAATGTGAATGAAGTGGGTGAAATGATACTCAACAGTTTCTGACAGACATAAATGTAAATTTGTTAATCCTTATGCTCTCACTCAGTTCTTAACAGGACATGGCAAATTTTCAACTTATTGATTTCGATTCAAAATCAAATCCACATCTCATTGTATTTGTGGAAATCATCCCTCACATTTTATTTGATTGCCCAGTTTTCTGTTTTGAAAGATACGAACTTGAATTATTGCTTCAATCCTTAGGCTACACTTTTTCAAAACCACTTACACATATTTTGATGAATTACAAAACGTATCAATATTTCATGGCTTTATTAAACAAAATATTTCTTAAGCTAAACGATTCATCTTGATGTTTACTGTTTATCAGCTTGATACTGAATTGTTTTGTAAATTGTATTATATTCATAAATTTGTAAACTATATTCCTAATATACCTTTGGGTAAAATAGAAATAAAAATTGGATAATAAATAAATAAATGATACTCAAATGTGTCCAGGGTCTATGGAACTTACATTCCGACATTCTACTTCTACTCTGCTGCCCGACATTTGTCTTTTAAGGATAAGGGAAAACTCCGGTTAAAACCTTAACCAGGTAACTCACCCTGACCGAGATTCGAACTCGGGACCTCTTGACCGTGAGGCTCACACGCTACCATCTACGCTACCGAGGCTAGCGAAATAGATAAATATGAAGAATAAAGATAAAAAGCAACTATAAACTACAATGAATAAAATGCCAAAAGGCATAAAAAACCATTCCCTTCAGTCGTTTCAATTCCACAGTTTAACTTTGAATAAAAAATTCCAAAAAATTGTAAGCGTATGAAGGTATTTATATTTTGACTTGATTTATTTCACTAAGGTTGTACATGCGTAATTAACTTTTTAAAACGTTACTTAAGTTTGTGGTTTGCCCCTTACTCAGAAGGCCCAGTTGGAAAACCCTTAGGGTGACAGCCTAAGTAATTAAAGAATTAGCAGGTAATAATTTCGTTTGACGCTAAAACGGGCGTCAGGAGCAAATATGTGGCACCCACCTCCAGATAGTTTTCTTCCTTCCAGGAAAACAAGGTTGTGGAAGGGTGGGCACAAGCCATTCCGACTACCTGGCCGCCCGACCCTGTTAAGATGCCGCTCAGTGTGTGTGTGCGTGCGTGCGTGCGTGTGTGTGTGTGTGTGTGTGTGTGTGTGTGTGTGTGTGTGTGTGTGTGTGTGTGTGTGTGTGTGTGTGTGTGTGTGTGTGTGTGTGTGTGTGTGTGTGTGTGTATTTCTTCATTCACGCTCCTCATTCTTGTTTTTATATTATCTCTTACGCGCCACTTCTCGTTTATTATGATTATTTTCTCGGCGGCGAAGCGGGGTCTTTGTCAGGGCGCCCTCAAGTAATAATTTTCATTCATAAAGCATTTTCTTCAACGAGATGCAACAAACAGGTTAGATTACGTAGTGCAGATCGTCTTGAGCAGCTTTTTCCAGCGCTATGTCAGTTTAAAAGGCTTTTCCAAGTACAGTGTATAAAGAGTTGTATCTTATCTCGGTTGAAATATTTTAAACACAGTTTTGTTAAAGACGCTGTCACATCGCCCCCTCCTGTATAATTTTACTTTACAGAAGTCAATGGCATGTACCACTGGCTTTACTTTCCTACCAAAGTAAGCCATGCGAATGATTTTGAATGTAAAAATGTGATTCACATTTTTTCTGGGACTCTTGGAATAGGCATTTTAGGTATCTGGGTGGAATAAAATACTTCGTCTTCTTTACTGTAGCAGAGAAAGTTAAAAAAAAAAAAAAAAAAAACATTTTTAAAACGTAAAATATCTTAACCCGTCCTACATGTTCCCCCGAAAAGTCAAATAAAATTAAATTTATTCATTACATGATTTCCAATGCAGAAATATCGGCTTCGTCAAGAACAATACTACAAAGTCCAAATCTCTTTAAGCTAAGAATGTTTAAATGATATCAGAATGTAAAACATATTTGTAACAACTAATTTACAAAACTTCTAGGCAGGAAAAATATGAAGCAATTAACAGTGAAGCAAACAAACATAACAATTTGTAACTTGAAACTTCATGATGACACTAATGGTGTATTTTTTCAACAAACTTCTGGCTTAGCAATGGGTAATCCTCTTTCACCTTTTCTTGCTGATCTTTTTATGAGTTTTCTCGAAATACAAGTCACTAAAGCATTCCCTTTAATTTTTAATTTTTGGTATAGATATGTTGATGATATTTTTGCAACTGTTCCTGATAAACTCATAAAGAGTGCTATAAAATTACTAAATTTGCAAGATAAAGCTATACAATTTACATTAGAGACTGAAATTAATGGATTTATTCCTTTTATAGATCTAAAGATAATAAGAAATAATAATAAATTAAACTTTGGTGTTTTTAGGACCTCTACTCATATTGATAATTACATAAAAATAAACTTTTTAACACTTTTTCACATAAATTTGCTGTTTTCAATAGTTTGATTTATAGATTAATAAATATATCCCTGAATAAAGATGAATTTAATAAAGAATATACTGCTTTAATTAATGGTTTTAATAAAGATTTTATAAATAAAAAATTGATAAATTCAAATATAAAAAAACTGTTAATGATATTTCTACCCTTAGAAAAATAAAAGACGATTATAATTTTAAAAAATTTACTTACCATCCTTGGGATAATAATTATTTTCAAAAAATATTTAAAGAATTTGGTATAAATTTAGTTCCTCAAAATAAATATAGTGTTAAAAATGTATTGCATTTCTCTAAAAAAAAAGATAAAATTCCTAATAATAAAAAATGTGGTATTTATCAGTTTAATTGTTTCGATTGTGATAAATTTATATTGGAAAGACGAAACGTAATTTAGAAACCAGAACGAAAGAACATTTTCGTAACATTAAGTATAAACAAACTGATAAATTGGCCGTAGCAGGTCATTTTTGGTCATTTAACCATGAAATAAATCCAGAAGTTAAATTATTAAAACAATTAAATGCTCCGATAGATTTAATGTTTTGGGAAAAGATATTTATTTTAAAAAACAATAATTGCGTAATGAATTTTGAAATACCGGCAGTCGATTCTGTTTTTAAATTTGTTTTATTTTCAGATTTTGGTAGTACTAACAAGAACCTATTAACATCTAGCGTTCGTAACGATGGCGACAGCTTTGTTGTTTCCGGCTGAGGATGTGTAAAAGTTTTATATGAAATCACGATCTCGGACAATTTATCAGAAAAGTATCATCGTTTCTTATAGTATATATGAAGTTTTAAGTTATAAATTGTTATCGACCCATCCCAATTTAATAACATTATGGTGTTACTTGTATACACTGTAATATGAAGATTTAATTTTCTCGTAATATTACGCCTAGAATTTGAGCATTTGTGATATAACTGTTTATTGTTTATGAGTAAACACTATACACATGGTACTGTCAAAATGTTTAATGATAGGAAATCAGGACCACAGATTTAGTATTAGACGTATTGATATCTGTTCTACTTTCCCCAGAGTATTATTTCATAGAATAACTGGGAGTGGAGGTATCCAAAGTACGTCAAGATTAACTGATGTTAGAGTCCATAAGGCAAAACCAGTTTGGCAAGAAATGACACGAAAATTCCAAACAATTATATGGAAAATACAGATGAGTTAGGGGTTGTAGTGGTAACAGAACACGTATCTGTCACTTCTGCGGTGAAGAATCATGGAGACTGAGTAAAAGATTTTGAAAGTTTGTATGAATTTGCAGTGCAAATATACTTTATCTTAGGAACAAACAATGATATTTTAAACCTCTCTCTGTCTCTCCCTCTCCCTTTGTATTCCCCTCCCCCTCTCAAACAAGCAACTAGGATATTTGACAGCAATCATGCAACGTCACTGAATGTAATATACGAAAACTCGGTGAGCTTAAGGCAAGGCTACATTGAAAATTCGCCGAAAATTTTGAAAATCATGGAATTTTCTTTTATGACATTTTTTGGTAGCTTAGGGTGTGTAGTAATAGATGGCATGCTATTTTTACCATTTGCACCATTTTAGGCAATATCGTGACAATTTAAAGAGACCATTAACAATCGTTAAAAGTAACAATCATTACTTTAAAGTTCATTTACTGAGAAACTTTTTTCTAAAACGTGTCAGTATACAAAATGCCTCACGCTTCAAAATTTTTCATTTAACATGGTGAAACTTACAGGTTAGGTCCATCATCTGTAAATAAGAAACTTCACATTCCCCTTTTTTTAACGCTCATGTTTTGAAAATTATATAGTGTTAAGGAATAAAAAAGTTAATATTTTCAAAATTTTGAGGGTAAACACATAGAAAATACTTTAGAACAAGTGCTACAAGAGTATTCCAAAATATAAGAATGTGAGTCTTTTAAAACTGCTCTGTACTAGCCAAAAACAAAAATTCAACTTAAAAGCTCAAATTTTTACAATATTTTCACAAAAATAATTAATAATGAATTAACTATTTGGTGTAGTAACATGAAAATTTGTATGCAAGTTTAAAATGATACTCTCATTATGTGATTACATTTTTATGATAGGTTTATTGTTATGGAAGTTAGAATTTTCAGTATAGCCTTGCCTTAAATCGATGTCTATTGGTTAGTTTTTCTTTTTTGTTTTAGTTCAATGTTGAGTCATATCTGACGGTGAGTTAAATGGTGCTTAAATGAGTTCAGCGTCCACTACGCATTCATCTTTCAGAACAAGGAAAAGCTCCAGAAAGAAATCTTATTCACATAAATCACTCTGAACGAGATTCGAACTCGGGACTTCTTGAACGTGACGCAGACACGCTACCACCTACGCTACAACCGGTTAATTGTTTGAAACAAAAATACATTAATACGTGTATGAAGTTTTTCTGGGGTGGCTGAGTACCAAACAACAAGTAGGTAATAAAACAAGCGAAGATCATAATGACAAATCCGTGAAAACAGCCTTGTTCGGGCGGGCTACGTTTTAGAAAGTTTTACGTTAGGAGGTGGGGGTGTGCCTGCTTCACCTCCTTTTTTTTTTCTTCCCCTCGACCCAAAAGTTTCTTCTTGAATGGCTCTTTAGGTTTCCCGCTTCCCCTTAGCAGAGCCGGTGTGTGTATACAACATTCCTAAAGAAAAGGCACATGCCATGTTGCCAGAGTGCTTTGTTTTCTTGTCAAAGAACGCCAACGCTTGTGAGCCTACTTTATATTGACACCCTCCCTTGGCAGTCGTGTCTCCTAACCTCACAAACGTCCTGAGTTCGAATCTCGGTAAGGCTTTTTCCGGGGGTTTCCCTTAGCCTTAAAAATTAATGTAGGATAACTCTAAGCTCTATGTACATGGACTCATTTAAACAATTTCATTCATCGTCCGATATCACTTAACGTTAGAGTTTTTTCCTTATCCTGAAAGATGAATGCCTTGTAACTCTAAGCTCTGTGGACCTTGTACTCATTTAAACATCATTTCATTCATCGTTCGATATGGCTTAACGTTGGAGTTTCTCCCTTATACTGAAAGATGAATACCTTGTAACTCTAAGCTCTATGGACCCTGTACTCATTTAAACATCATTTCATTCATCGTCCGATATCACTTAACGTTGGAGGTTTTTCCCTTATCCTGAAAGATGAATGTCTGGTAACTCTAAGCTCTATGACCCTGTACTCATTTAAACATCATTTCATTCATCGTCCGATATGACTTAACGTTGGAGGTTTTCCCTTATCCTGAAAGATGTATGTCTGGTAACTCTAAGCTCTATGTCCCTGTACTCATATAAACATCATTTCATTCATCGTCCGATATGACTTAACGTTGGAGTTTTTCCCTTATCCTGAAAGATGAATGTATTGTAACTCTAAGCTCTATGTCCCTGTACTCATATAAACATCATTTCATTCATCGTTCGATATGGCTTAACGTTGGAGGTTTTCCCTTATCCTGAAAGATGAATGCCTTGTAACTCTAAGCTCTATGTCCCTGTACTCATATAAACATCATCTCATTCATCGTCCGATATGACTTAACGTTGGAGTTTTTCCCTTATCCTGAAAGATGAATGTCTGGCAACTCTGTGCTCCATAGACCCTGGACTCATTTAAACATCATTTCATTCATCGTCGGATATGACTTAATGTTGGAGGTTTTCCCTTAGCATGAAAGATGAATGTCTGGTAACTAAGTTCTACGGACCCTGTACTCATTTAAACATCATTTCATTCATCGTCCGATATCACAACGTTGGTGGTTGCCCTAATCCTGAAAGATGAATGTCTGGTAACTCTAAGCTCTATGTACCCTGGACGCATTTGATCATAATTTCATTCATCGTCCTATATGACTTAATTTTGGAGGTTTTCCTTTATCCTGAAAGATTAATGTCTTGTAACTCTAAAATTCCGGCACACCGGCGGCATTGAAGATATCGTTCTGTCAATTTTCAGCATCGTTCAGCAAAGAAGTTTATTTATTTGTTGATACTTTATTTAGTACATCCGGATACTCAATTGTTAGTTTTGCTCTGTAGGAAGATGCGTTGTCACAATGCAAAATTATGTTTTTCTTTTGTGCATCTTTCATGAATTCTATTCAAATATTTGGATAATGATAATGGAGATGAAATGCAGGGACAGGAAAATGGAAAGTGGTCACTGAACACTACATGAATTTAAAATATAGATTTTTAATTATTATCTGTTTGTGTGTTGTCTAGTTAATCGCTAGGAACAGTACATTCCTACTATAACAAACTGTAAGAAATATTTTTTAAATCTGTGTTGGTTGC
The DNA here is from genome assembly GCA_030765055.1 of Mantis religiosa. Taxonomy (NCBI): domain Eukaryota; kingdom Metazoa; phylum Arthropoda; class Insecta; order Mantodea; family Mantidae; genus Mantis; species Mantis religiosa. The sequence goes on along the minus strand of CM060949.1, from coordinate 196,515,155 downwards.
CAATATTTGTTGAAACTTCAAACCCCATCTTCACTAGTAAATTACTTTTCAGACACACTATCGCCAGAAAGGGAAGTTTTAAGATGTTTACAGTAGGATAGGGTTTTGCTATGTGCCATAAAAGTTTTGTTTGGGAAGATTCGTTCCGTTTAGAGCGGGGCAATTGCCTGTCAAAAGTCCCTCTTTCTATTGCCATATGAGGGCCATTATGTGTTTTATTGGGCCCGCGGAAGAGGGCGTTCAAATACCAGCCTTAAATTCTCAGCCTTCCGTGTCATATACATTAAAAGACGTTACCGCTTTTACTAAAATCCATTTCTTTCTTAATTTAATAAGACAATAAAGTTCTACAAAAAGAGTTTTTTAAGTTGTCCACGTATCATCTCATTTCACTTTCTTGGTTTTAAGAAATTCATGAACAACATTTTGATACTTTATCACTGACGTATCCTAGAAATTTTGCAAAGACATGCAACATGAAACAAAAAGCATTACATTATACACATATAATCTCAATCTTTACCGACTTTTATCCTTCCCTAGCAATAAACACAAGAACTTACATAATTATCTTTAAAGTTTACAGGTAAATGTACATATACAATTATATTGTCTCTCTATATTTTATTTATTCGTTTATTAATTATAATGCTAGTTAAGGAGCTGTAGATACACTAGATCAAGCAGTACGTACATATTTATACCTGCAAAAGCTAAACAAATCAGTGGCCAATGATAGTTTTCTATAACATTTTGATGCTTCTGCTTTCAATGCGTGCATCTTATGAAGTGCTATAGACCTAGATGGAATATGAACAAATTAACAAGAAAATGACTAGATATTTCTAGAAGAACTTGTGAAATCTCTGATAAAGAACATATCACATCCAGAAAGCATTTATCAAGCACAGAAGAATCCTTAAAATTAGTGAAGAGAATTTAAGCCCCAGAAAATGTGGTCAAGGTAACAAACTCTGCGTCAGAAAGAAAATATGTAAAATGTGCATGGTTTAGGTTTTGTCCGTCGATAAATGACAAAACAAACACACTATTTGAAAGGTAGTACACATCTGTAAAGTGCATGTTACCTATTTGTGTGCAGATTGTTCTTGCTAGGAATAATGTCTGTAAATTTGCATTCAGGAATTATTGTAATATTATATATAAACCATTTAATTAGAGTCAGCTGAAAAATTCAATGCCATGGCCGGGATTTGAACCACGGATCTCCTGGTTTCCGTCCAGTCGCTCTAACCCATTGAGCTACCATGGCGAACATGCCAACGCGACATTAAACTCTCCAATTGACTCATTATATTTTCCCGGTAAACCACTTAGAGTTCTCAAATTCCAGATACACATTTGTGGCGACTTACTGTTAAGTTAAGCACTGGCACGACAGCCTTACAGGGCCAAGGCCTACCAACCCGACTGCCGGCCTCACACTCACTTACGCACGGCAGAGGTGGACGATGATCCAACCGATACGGGAAGGAGATGTGGTCAGCATCTCGGTATCCCCAGGTATTGGTTTCCGTGACCAGAGCCGCTTACCTAGCGTAAGCTCCTCACTTCCCTCACGATGCTGAGTGGGCACCGGTCCTACACCCGGGACCTAAAATCCCCACCACATGGGTGGAATCGAACTTGGGCCGCTTTCCGTGGCCAGGGACCAAGGCAAGGCCACTTACGGTAGTAAGTACTTAAATACCAGGATTTTTATCATTGAACCTGTTAATGTTAAATTTATATTGAGGAATTAATTCTTACAGAGTTAATTCATTTAAATACATTACTCCGGCATATGGGTATTTTTAATTAATTATAGCCAGACTGAAAAATTCAATGCCACGGCCGGATTTAAACCACGGATCTTCTGGTTTCCGTCCAGTCGCTCTTACCCATTGAGCTATCATGGCCAACATGCCGACGCAACATATTTAATATTTGTTCAAAAGTCCTAGACAACATAAAGTAATTCATGTTTCAGAGTGGTTCAAGTTGTTTTAATAATAATAATAATAATAATAATAATAATAATAATAATAATAATAATAATAATAATAATAATAATAATAATAATAATAATAATAATAATAATAATAATAATAATAATAATAATAATAATAATAATAATAATAATAATAATAATAATAATAATAATAATAATAATAATAATAATAATAATAATAATAATAATAATAATAATAATAATAATAATAATAATAATAATAATAATAATAATAATAATAATAATAATAATAATAATAATAATAATAATAATAATAATAATAATAATAATAATAATAATAATAATAATAATAATAATAATAATAATAATAATAATAATAATAATAATAATAATAATAATAATAATAATAATAATAATAATAATAATAATAATAATAATAATAATAATAATAATAATAATAATAATAATAATAATAATAATAATAATAATAATAATAATAATAATAATAATAATAATAATAATAATAAAAAAGTTTACTTTGTTTTATTTATGATTTATGACTCATCTTATACGATTATGCTGAATTATAACACTTCCGATCATATTGACCCGAATAGCACATACGTATTACTCGAAAGAGCGTTGAGGCGTATTGACCTTCAGTGACCATCCCTGCGATCGTCTCTTATCTGGCCTTATCTGGTCGATGAGAAGAGTGAAATAATTGGTAAATTAGCGTATAGTAAGTTACGGAACACAAACAGAAGACTTGAAAGCTGCGTGTGTCTGACGTGAAAGTTTAGCCAAGTATTACCTATTCGCAAGATGGGTGCATAAACTTTAATGACTATAAATATATTAAATATGTATTCACGTAATTATTTATTGTAATATTTTTCAAATAATGAAAACGGGACCAAACGGGCCTAATTTATGCAATTTTCATAACGAAAAAAAAAAAAAGGGAAAGAAAGAGATGACCAACTACACATTTGTTATTAAATGACTACCACAACTATAGGAAGTGGATGGTAAGTAATTAATTTTCTTGTGTGATCAATCTGTACAACGGAAATAATTACTAAAAAGATGATTTACTACACTGGCAAAGGTGTAATGTCAAATATATCATCAGCAATTAATTTAAATAATAAGAGTTAAATGATGAAGCCTGGGACTCAAGTACTTATGGCAGTAAGTCGCCACAAACGGTGTATCTCGGATACGAGAGCCCCTAGTGGTTTACCGGGAAAATATTCGAGTCAAATGGAAAATTTAATGTCAGGACGGCACGTTGGCCATGGTAGCTCAATGGGTAAGAGCAACTGGACGGAAATCACGAAATTCGCGGTTCAAATCCCGGCCATGGCATTGAATTTTTCATGTTGAGTCTATCAAAAACCTTAGTCTATATACGGCTAGTTTGAAGAAATGATTAATTTCCACCAATTAACTAAAATAATAAGAGTTAAATGATGATGCGTGGGACTCATGTACTTAGGACAGTAAGCCAACACAAACGGCGTATCTCGAATGCGAGAGCCCCTAGTGGTTTACCGGGGGAATATACGAGTCAAATGGAGAATTTAATGTTACAACGGCAAGTTGGGCATGGTAGCTCAATGGGTTGGAGCGACTGGACGGAAACCAGGAGATCCGTGGTTCAAATTCCGGCCATGGCATTGAATTTTTCAAGGTGACTCTATCAAAAAGCTTAGCCTTTATACGGCTAGTGTGAAGAACTGATTAATTTCCAACAATTAACTAAAATAATTATTTATAAGCTATGCATGTGCAGATACATCTAACCTATATCTCTTCACTAGCTAACCCAATAGTCACTGTACCCCAGCGGTCCTACTCCTATTACAACAAATTAACAGTTATTACAACAAAGTAGTTTATAATGAAATATTTGAATAAGAAAAGAATTTTACTGATGTTACTATCTAAATTGAAAACAATAATTGTATTCATACCTATCTGAAACTAAAAATATTAATGTTTCTGGTATGAGAAATGTGTAGTGTTTAACGCCCGCTTTTACTACATACGGCACCGCAGGTGGTGACACTGATGATGCATGAGATGAAGATGGAGCACCGGTGGAATGAGATGGCGGGGGAAACCGGAGGTCCCGGAGAATACCTGCCCCAGCGCCGTGTTGTCCATCACAAATCTCACTTTGCGGTCGCCTGGTCTGGTATGAGAGAAGACGTTCTCTGCTTTTTTGCTATCTTCTATAATTAATCATTCAACTCCTAACTGGCCCATTGACAATCTACCTATAAATCCACGAAATTATCAACATCTATTGGTGTTTCTGTTGTTCCTTCGTCATCGTTTGTATATCTAAATGTTGATGTTCCTCTAATAGCCTGTTTCTATCAATAATTCGTCGAGATCTTCATACTATAACTTCCTGTTGAGCCGATCTTAACAGTCCGTCCAGTGATTCAGAGATTATCACTCAGACAGACAGACCAGATAAAGAGGTCTAAAGGAAGTGGAACTGCGCGGCCGGCCGCTTTGTGCCTTATTACATGGAAATGCACAAGAGGATATGAATCCTTGCCAGCACCTGTCATAACAAACGCAGTGCTGCTAAAATGCAGACAGAGGGCGCTATACGCTTTATTACCATTTATAATTGTTGTTCCTCTGTAACGAGATAATGTAATTATAAAAATCTGCCCGCTCGTTAAGATCAGGTTTCCAGCTTTGCCCGCTAACTTCACACCGCTCTGCCTGGACTGCACAATTGCAACTACGTCGCAGTTTTCTTGTTTCATTTCTTGCCCCAGAAAGACAGAGAGGAAGGGGAGGGAGTGAGAGAAATAGAGATAGCGCAGAATGAACGGGACAGGGAGAAGTTTCAGACAATAACCAATCCTAATTCTTACTAACATATACATATGTGTTCATTTTAAATATTAGGACCATTGGGCTTCAGACTGGTAAATGTGCCTATAGGAGTCGGTATACTTTTAGAGAAATATTTGTCGCTGTCAATTACATTGTTAAGTCAGATTGATGACCACAGCGGTGCAATCAAAATACAATACATCGATGCATGGTTATCGTAGAAAACTTATAAAATATGAGGGCTGTTCAATAAACAATGATAATAATTCTTTACGGTCATAATTTTTCGCACTAAAATTCAATCTTATTATATTCTGTTAGCTTAATGTGAAACAAACACGCCGTAGTAGTTTCATTGTTGGTACTCCTGGTTCCCGCCTGTGAGAACCAGGCAAGTTCAGATATGTTCAGTATCGTCTACCGCTGCAATGGAGCTAACACGCGAGGAACAATATGCGGCTTTGAAATTCTGCTTTCGTATTAGCAAATCTTCAGTTGAGGCCTATACAATGTTACAGGAGGCCTATGGAGAGTCTGTTCTTCCCTACAGCACAGCTCGAAGATGGTGTAAAATGTTTAGAGGGGAGAGAATCAATTTCAAAGTAAGGTGGACCCGGTGTATCAGTTACCTACTGCTCTTACAACACTGCTGCTGCCATTGTGAGAGAGGATCGACGAATTACCTTAAGATCACTTTCTGAAATACTGAACATTTCATTGGGTGCCACCCACACGTTGGTCACAGAAATATTACACATGAGACGTGCTTGTGCGCGATGGGTTCCAAGACTGTTGATTCCCGAACAAAAGGACATTCGCATACAGGTCTGCATGCAGTTAAAGTTGATGTTAGAGGAAGATCCGGAGTTTCTATCAAATGTAATCACTGCTGATGCAACTTTGCTACATTATTTTGATCCTGAGGGCAAACAGCAAAGCTCAGTGTGGAAATCTCCTTCATCACCAACCCCCAAAAAAGCAAAGGTGGTTGTTTCTGCTGGGAAAGTTATGGTCATCTCATTCTTTGATATTCATGGAATGGTTAATCAGCATGTTGTACCTGTACACACAATACTACAGGGATATCCTGAAAACATTGAGAGTCCATATCAGGCACAAAAGACCACATTTCGGTGAAGCAGGGAGGACGCTGCACCATGATAATGCGTGGCCGCATATTGCCAATGATGTTACTGAATATCTTGCAAAAATCAACGTGAAGTGCATCCCTCACCCTCCCTATAGTCCGGATTTAGCCTCATTTGACTTTTTTCTATTCTCTGATGCCTTCGTGGGAGGAATTATACACCATCAGAACCAATGGTGAAGGCTGCGGAGGCGATTTTGAATGATCTGTCAAAAAATGGTTTCGAGCATGTCTTTGAAGACTGGCAGAAACGCTGGGACAAGTGCATGCATTCAGGGGAGACTATTTTGTGAAGGACCATCAAAATTATGAGGATGACTAAAGGTACGTTGTCAAAAAAGTTGCAATCATTCTTTGTTTAACACCCCTCGTACATATAACACGCCCAATAACCGATGCAATAAAAATAAGCTAACGGCCATCGCGTGGATATATGTGTTAAACAGACATCTTAAAGTGCGAATTCCTCAAAACCTCCTGAGATACTTTACTGTAGGAATCTTATTTACACCCGTATTTCCAAGCCGACGAAAGAAAGACACTGGGATTTGCAACCCCTATCCGCATTCCTACTGTATAAACAATAATATTTTCCCCAATTCTTCTGAGAACCCAGTATCAAGTTGTCTCCATTTGTATACCACTACAAAAGCTCACAATGCTTTATTGTGTGTTTATTTTTAAGTCCTTTAACCGCGTAGGGTTTGGTGAAGTCGGACGATGAATGACATGGGTGCAATGCGACTCAAATAATTTTGTGGATCATAAAGCTATCAACGCTCTCTTTTAGGATAAGGGAAAACCACAAGGGGAAAAAAAAAAAGCGTATCCATTTGATACAGTAATATCTGCTTCGTGATGCTGGCCAACTTGAAGCTGTGATAACGGTTCACGATGTCTTGACGATGTTATCTGCTCAAGCTATGACAAACCAATCTCAGGGCATGTGTGGGTGTGAATTAATCAATGAAAGGATGACACTGGTTCTACACTTTAGCGGAGAAGTTGCCGAAACTACTCTATGAATGTCCGGTGTTAAAGTATTTGATTCCTCTACCAGACAGTTCTGTTACTGAGACAAGAATGGCGCCTAATCCGTCTTGTCCCACCAGCGATCAGACCAGAAGTGTCTTACATTATGCCCAGGATGTACTATTAAACTTCAAATTCTCCTAATAACTTCCCCTATGGTAATGACACCTAACTTATAATCCGATGCTATCACCTCATTTCTACTTTTGTGTTATTTGCTACTTTACAACTCAGTCCCTCTATAAATTTCTAATAAATCCTATCTCACATTCCAATAATCCCAAGCTAACCTGTCATAACTAATCTGACAACCTTTCTCTTTCACTCACGTAACCCTCCGAACTATTTCTAGGAATTTGCCTGAAAACCAGCCATCGCTAATTACCATACTTAATATCATCTTGCCCCTAGGTAAAATGTACTATTAATCTATTGCCAAACCTACAATCTCTTAACATTTAACACAACTCCACAAAATATTCATATTTTATTTTATTATAAGTTATAATTTATTTAATGCACCCATATTTTGTGTATCATAACGGAGAATCGAACTAGACAGATCTGCCACAGAGGGGGGAGAGGGTACTGCAATAACTAAATAAATAATTAAACAAATAATTGGAGAATTAAAACCAGTAAAAGAAATCATAATATTTACATTACATATTTGTCAGCTGGTGCATTTCATATTTCAATGTGTGTACCTACATAGACCAAATCGCATTACGTTAATACTTTCTTTTATGAATTTCTAAAAATTATCTTTTGATACGTCACAGTATAAGTTTACATTTTACTTTCTGTACAACGGGCATAACAGGACACAAAGTATTGCATTCAATTCCAACATTTCACCATAAATACACGTTTTGAGACCGCACGAGAAGGCTTTATATAATAAGGTCTGTGTGTATCCAATGATTATGGCAGCATAACTAAAAAATTAAAACTTATACTTAAGATCAGCATATGATACGAATATTTCTAAGAAAAACCCCAACCCGAGACTGCAATTTATATGCAGCATTTATGGAAAATTTTGATGTTCGCAAAAATTACTCAGACGTTTTGAACAAAATTTAGGGACAAACGAAAGGCATATCTTGAATTGTCTGGGGATGTCTACAGAAGTTCTCTTCATACTGGAAGAATTTTGGTAAACCATAACAGATCTTACTACAACTGATTAAAACACACGTGAAACATTTATGAAATATTTCTTGTAATGTTTGAATTTTTCAATTCTTGAAGTTTTTTCAAATGAGAGTAGTTATTTGTTTTTCCCCTTCTATTTATACGAGGGCTGTTCAATAAAGAATAATCACATTTTTTTTTTTTTTGACATCGTACCTCTCCCCTGAATGTGATGCAGTTATCCCAGCGTTTCTGCCAGTCTTCAAAGACATGCTGGAAACAATTTTTGTCTGATCCTTTAAAATCGCCTCCGCAACCTTCACCACTGCTTCTGTTGATGGATGTCTCCGACGAAGGCGTTTCTTCAAGTTAGCGAATAGAAAAAAGTCACATGGAGATAAATCCGGACTATATGGAGGGTGAGGGATGCACTTCACGTTGATTTTTGCAAGATATTCAGCAACAACATTGGCAAAATGTGGCCGCGCATTATCGTGGTGCAGCATCCAGCCTGCTTCACGGAAATGTAATCTTTTGCGCCTGATATGGACTTGCAATGTTTTCAGGACATCCCTGTAGTATTGTCCAGCTACTGATGTGTGTGCAAGTACAGCATGCTGATGAATATCAAAGAATGAGATGACCATAACTTTCCCAGCAGAAGCAACCACTTTTGGCTTTTTGGGAGGTTGGTGATGAAGGAGATTTCCACACTGAGCTTTGCTGTTTGCTCTCAGCATCAAAATGATGTAGCCAAGTTTGCCCGCCTCGGTAGCGTAGATGGTAGCATGTCTGCCTCACGTTCAAGAGGTCCCGAGTTCGAATCTCGGTCAGGGTGAGTTACCTGCATAAGGTATTTCCGGGGGTTTCCCTTATCCTGATAGACGAATGTCGGGTAACTCTAAGCTCCATGAACCCCGGACGCTTGAGCAACATTTCACCCATTTCATTCATTCATCGTCCGATATGACTAAATGTTGGAGGACGTTAATTACAAAAAAAAAAAAAAGTTTCATCAGCAATGATTAAGTTTGAAAGAAACTCCGGATCTTCCTCTAACATCCACTTTAACTGCATGTTACCTCCATTGCAGTGCTAGGCGATACTGAACATGTCTGAATTTACCTTGTTCTCACAGGCGAGAACCAGGAGTACCAACAATGAAACTACTACGACGTGTTTGTTTCACATTAAGCTAACAGAATATAATAAGACTGAATTTTATTTCGAAACATTATGACCGTAAAAAAATTATGATCATTCTTTATTGAACAGCCCTCGTACAAAGTGAACGGAATTTCAAAGACATCTCGTAACGACCAAGTCTTTTAAAACTTAACTATCCCCTAAAGTATTCACTATTGTATCTACAAACCATTTCTACAAATGTTTATCTTTATTTAAGTGTGTGCAACCATACATTTTGGAAGTTACCTTAATATCTTCAGAGTCTATTGTGTAGGTTTAAAGCCCCGTAATATTCCACTTTTTACCTACAAAACATTTATTTAATCACCTTCTGGGACACAGAGTGAAAAATGAAAAATTGTTGAATGCAGGAATAGAATGGACCCCCCACACAAATACACGTGTAGGCTAAACTAGGTCAACAGCAAAGGGAGCTTGGAAGACAAATAACAAAAGGAACAGACGAAACAAGGAAGAGACGCAGGTTGTATACCAATAGCGATGCAGTTTCCATTTAACGATAGCCTTGTAATTTCTAGAGTTACCCTTATGTTGCCATTTTTCAGGCAATGCACTGGCTTATTCTTGAAATACAAGTTTGAAAATAGGAAGAGTGATGATTTCTGAATGTCATAAACGATCTTTGGATACCTGAGGATTTAAACTGTTGCCTAGATTGGTCAGTAGTAATAATTGTATGATAATTTTTTAATTCGTTTTTACTTTATAATTGCCCCCAAGGGTTAGAATCGAAGTGCACAAATTGACTAAGCGGTGTGGTTTCATGTATAAGGGGTGAAAAATCTCATCAGTTCACTCACATGTATATCTATATTCACTTTTCTACAATCTATTTTTACAAACACTTATTACCTACTCTATTTTCTTTATGTTAATCAAGATAAACGTTAAGACCTGAAGCTTTCCTGGTGACAAATATGCTCACTTTTTTCTCGGTCAGCAAGCTACTCCGGATATGACGTTAAGCCTGGATCACCAAAGCTATATAGGAAAGGGAAACCTGTAATACAGCAAGCGTCAGATAAGCTACCGCTACAGCCTGCATCCCGTTTACCAACAATCTGTCCGGTAGAATCAGCAGAATTCTCACCAATACAACATCAGGACCATCCAAAAGCCACGTCCGAGGATTAAACATCTGTTGAGACCAGTGAAAGGGAAACTGGGCTTCCAAGTTCCGCGAGTGTATCGCATTCCCTGTGAATGTGGGACACCGTATATAGGACAAACCGCAAGGACTATTGCTACCTGAATAATCGAACATGAACGGAGTATTCATTTACTGCAACCTGAGAAGTCTGGGCTGGCAGAGCATTGTTTTGATAACAACCATAGAGTCAATTTTTGGGAGACGACAATCTTGGCAATATGCAACAATTACTGGGAGTTGAGAATTAAGGAGGCTTTGGCCATTTCCTCTGAAAGGAGCACACTTAATCGTGATACTGGATTTCAGTTCAGCTCCTCTTGGAAACCAGTCTTAAAAATGGAAATCCGTCGACTTAAGAAGCAAAGATCAATACAGCTTGATAATGAAGTTAAGTAGGTGCGTTTCTTTGACCCAATTCATTTTATATACTCTCACTATTTCCTGACCTGGCATTTAATTTACTGAGAACAGTCTTTTGTTCAGTAATTCGAATTTTGATAGTGTTTTGTCTTTGTTTATATTTGTGTTATATCCAGTGTTTCATTTGTGGTTATAACATTTTATAAATACCCTGATGATGGGAGAGATGCACACTCCCGAAACATCGATATCTAATCGTCTTTTCACCTGGCTTGCTGCCCGAGAAGAAAGTGAGCATATGGTAAAATTGTTAGAGCCGTTTTTGAGAAAATGAATATTTTTGAAAACTTTTATGGTAGAACGATAGTTTGGGGCGAAAAATCGTTCTATCACATCTTGCACATAAATACGAAATGTAATATTTTATTGATTTTTCTTTTTGTGTTATAAGTAGTGTTTAGAAACAGACATACACATATACACAGAAAAGTTTTTGTAAAAGGCTCTTATGTGTGCAGGGATCTCGAAGCTGGGCTTCCAATGACATCCCCGTATAAAAGTTTTAAGGGGAGAAAATAATATACTTTCGTCAGAAGAATATATAAAAGAATTAACCAAAATATTGCTAAAAATTGCTTCCATCGTTATTTTACATTTAAAGATTTTATTGGTGCTATTTGTTTCTGTTTTGCTCAAAGTATTCCATGTATTATAAAATAAACTCATCCAAATATTAATAATGAAAAGATAAACGAAAAAGGACTTTATGCCAGATAACAGACTTACAAAACAAATATTTCAGTATCATCCTAAAGGTAGGAGACCGGTGGGCAGACCCAGGAAACGATGACTGGAGGATTTCGAAGGCGGAACAGGCACTTGATTGCCTATGCCATGAAGTGAAGAAGAAAGAAGAAGAAAAAGCACTTTATTTAAATAAATTATAATTTTTTTAAAGTTTCAAAACCAGAAATTGTATTGGTTTCCAGGACCAATACACTTATTATTTGAATTAATAAAATTTAAAAGAAATCATGTTCTATTGAGCTATTATCCAAGTGAATTCTGGAAACATTTCCAAGTTTTCAAGAAGTATCATCACTCTCATCTTCAGTGAATGAATGACATAGAGACTATATATAGCCAGTCCGCGATAAATGTTTTCAGAATTAACCTGCCTAATAGTCCAAGAGAATATATTTTCATATCGCCACCTGGAAAGCTTCAGGTCATGTTTTAAAACCTTAATGTGAATAATATTTTTGTAATTTAATGCGTAGAGAAATCTACGTGAATGCAGCATAAGCTAATTTTCCCCTACATGTGATGCGGCAGTGTAGGTGTGAGCTGCATTATATAGCGTGACTAATTGGCACATCCTCCTGCTTGTGGTTATTATCTTCAAGCATTGACCAGGCTCTGTAGTCACCTGCGTGACGTGACGATCTTCAAGGCGCCAAATCTTCATTAGCTGCAATATGTCACTCATCAAATGCATCTCCAACCATTTGTCTGACCATACGAAATGCATTTCCATTTTCTCTTCTCTTTCTGTTAAAGAAAGTAAATTATTGGGTTATAAAGTAGCAAATTGTTATTTATAATAACAATAACAGTATGGAATAAGCTTGTTAGTGAAGTCTTAAATTATTTATGATACTGGTGGATCAAGCTTACCTTTATCATTAAAAAGACTTACTACTCTTTTAATTAAACTGTAATTAAATTCTCTTATGAGAACTTCTAGCGGTTTACCGGGTAAAACACGAGTCAGTTGGAGAATTTCATGTCATATCGGCACGTTGGCCATTAGTAGCTCAATGGTTAGAGCGGTTGGACGGAGACCAGAAGATCCGTGGTTCAAATACCGGCTATGGCATTGAATTTTTCAGTCTTGCTCTACCCTTTCAACAATTTGTAACTTAAAACTTCACTTACAAGAAATGGTAATTCTTACAAATTCTCCGGGATCGCGATTTCATGTAAACTTATACACATCTTCAGCCGGATGTAACTGCCTTATTTCCTAGTATTCCTAGAGGAAAACTTTTAATTTATTTAAAATATTGGCTGAATTCAATAAAATTACATGAGGACTTAATAGTTGATTTTATTAAACTTACTGAATTTTGTTTGGATCTAAATTTGTTCACCTTTAATGGTGAATTTTTTTCAACAAACTTCTGGCTTAGCAATGGATAATCAATTCTCTTTCACCTTTTCATGCTGATCTTTTTATGAGTTTTTTTCGAAATGCAAGTCACTAAAGCATTCCCTTTAATGTTTAAAGTTTGATATAAATATGTTGATGATACTTTTACAATTGTTCCTGATAAACTCATAAACGATGCTTTAAAATTACTAAATTTGCAAGATAAAGCCTTAACATTTACATTAGAAACTGAAATAAATGGAGTTCTTCCATTTCTGGATCTAAAGATAATAAAAAACAACAATAAATAAAACTTTGGTATTCATAGAAATTCTACTCATATTGACAATTACATAAAAATAAAAGGTTTAATCCTTTTTCACATAAATTTGCTGTTTTCAATAGTTTTATTTATAGATTAATAAATATAGCCCTGAATAAAGATGAATTTAATAAAGAATATAAACATATTATTAATACTGCTTTAATTAATGATTCTAACAGACTTTATAGATAAAAAGGTGAAAAATTTAAGTATCAAAAACTGTTAATGACATTTCTACCCTTAAAAAATAAAAGACGATTATAATTTTAGAAACTGTACTTACCATCCTTGGATTAATAAACATTTTCAATTTTTTTTAAACGTTTCGTATAGCTTTAGTTCCTCAAAATAAATATAGTATTAAAAAGTATTGCATTTCTGTAAAAAAGATAAAATTCTTAATAATGAAAAAGCTGGTATTTATCAGTTTAATTATTTCGATTGTGATAAAGTTTATATTGGAAAGACAAAACGTAATTTAGAAACCAGAACGAAAGAACATTTTCCTAATATTAAGTATAAACTGACTGATAAGTCGGCCGTAGCAGATCATTTTTGGTCATTTAACCATGAAATAAATCCTTAAGTTAAATTATTAAAACAATTAAATGGTCCTATAGATTTAATGTTTTGGAAAAAGATATTTATTTTGAAAAAAAAAAAAAAAACATCGCGTAATGAATTTTGAAATACCGGCAGTCGATTCTGTTTTTAAATTTGTTTCATTTTCAGATTTTGGTAGTACTAACAAGAACATATTAACATCTAGCGTTCGTAACGATGACGTCAGCTTTGTTGTTTCCGGCTGAGAATGTGTAAAAGTTTTACATGAAATCGCGATCCCAGACAATTTATAAGAAAAGTATCATCATTTCTTATCAGATAAGTGAAGTTTTAAGTTAAAAATTGCTATACTTGTATATATTAAAGAGTTACTTTATTCGGTTTTTTATGTTACTTAAGTACAACTTTACCAGTAAGTGTTGGATAAAGAGAATAATATCTATGCTAGGAAATTTATATTTCTATACTATACTCAGCCTTTTCTTTCCCTAATAGTTTACTTATTAAATGTTCATTCAAAATTAACAGAATTGCCATCCTGTTCTGATAAAATCAAAGATATTTTTGATAAAATGTCTCTACCTGTAGCATTTTAATCACAATCGTAGTGCAGTTTTTGAGAAAATAGAAAAGTTCGGAAGGTTTTACGTCTAAAATCGTGTCGCAGAAAAAAGCTGTTGGCAGAATATACATTGTTTGAAAAAAAAAAAAACTGTCAATTTTAAATGGATCTTATACTAAAAGTGGATGGTTTGGAAATATGAGTATATAAAATAAGTATAATTTAGTTTAAGCTAATGCTACCTTACAGTAAGAGTTAAGACTGCTAGAGCAAGACAGATGTTTCAATTTCTCCTGAAGTGTGACTTGGTGAAACATACTGTTTTCCATCAAATATTTCCCAGGTTTTGGACTGGTAAACTTAAGTATATATTATACTTATCATTTGGCGCATTTTAAATGTTTTAGGTAGTTTTATGTTTAATATCTGAGCTCTTTCTTTCTGCTCCTTTTTATGTAGTTATTTTTATTTTGTCTTTCTTTTTGCTATCGGTAAAACAACAAAATATCCGTGTGGACAAAATGGTAATGTTATGTGATGTTATTGAGGAATAAAAAGGGATTTAAAAACAGGTAATGATTTGTTGAACTTGGTTACTCCTTTACGTGGTACCTGACTACTATGAGCAATACCTGACCGGTTTTTTCACATTCTGAGATTTTGGTTAAATGCAAAGCAGTATCTCACAGGTATAAAGTAATCCTCTGACCAATTTTTTCTTGTACTCAACTTAAATAGCCAGTTTGCCTGCGTATACTTACACACTCACATAATAACTGGAGCAGTTTAATGGGATGAAGGTGGATTGCTGATGAATTTCTCACATTTGGTAATGATCCTGGATCTGTAGGCGCATCACTAATTCTGGACCGATGAGTTCTTTTCTCCAGGATCGTAGTCTCGGAGTAGAGGAAGTTAATATTACTATGGCTGAAGAATGGACAAATAATTCTTTTTATTTTCAAACATCTAGATTTAATTCTTCCGAAACATTTCCAAACTGTGATACAAATTTAAATAATATACGAGGGCTATCCAGAAAGTAGATTACGTTTTGGAATAAAAAGTAAACAAAGTATAGGAAACAAATTTTATTATATACAGATGAAAGCCACACTCAAATACTACTTTTCGACATAGTCACCATTCAAATTAAGGCATTTATCGTAGCGATGTACGAGCTAGGAAATTCCTTCGTCGAAAAATTCGACCGCCTGCGCCTTCAACCACTTCGTTACCTCTTCTTGCAGCTGTGCGTCGTCATCAAAGCGCTGCATAGCCAGCCACTTCTTCATTGCTGGGAATAGGTGGAAGTCGCTCGGTGCCAGGTCGGGACTGTACGGCGGATGAGGAAACAACTCCCACTTAAAAGATTCAAGAACTTCACGAGTGACATTTGCCGTGTGGGGCCGGGCGTTGTCGTGAATCAACAAGATCTTAGAGCTCAACATTCCTCTGCGCTTGTTTTGAATGGCTCTTCTGAGTTTTTGGAGAGTTTGGCAATACCTTTGAGAGTTTATTGTAGTGCCTCTTTCCAGGAAGTCCACCAAAATCACACCTTTTCTGTCCCAAAAAACAGTCGCCATCATCTTCCTTGCCGACATTGTTTGCATGCATTTCTTGGGTTTTTGGGGAGAACTTGTGTGCCCCCACTGCATTGATTGCAATTTCGTTTTACAGTTCACGTGTTTCACCCATGTTTCGTCACCAGTAACGATGCGATCGAGTAAAGAGTCACCATCCTTATGGTAAACGTCCAAAAAGTTCAACGCTGCAGCCATTCGCTGATTTTTGTGGTCCTCTGTCAAGATTTTTGGAATCCATCTTGCACAAAATTTGTGGTAACCAAGCTTTTCGCTGATGATTTCGTGCAACAAACTTCGCGAAATTTGTGGAAAACTCAAAGAAAGTTCCGTTATTGTGAACCTTCGATTTTCACGGACTTTAGCATCGACTTTTTCGACAAGTTCGGCAGTCACTATGCTGGGTCTCCCACTTCGATCTTCGTCGTGAACATTGGTTCGGCCATTTTTAAATCTGATGACCCACTGACGCACTCCACCTTCAGTGATAATGTTGTCCCCATACACTTCACAAAGCTGCCGATAGATTTCTATCGGTTTACAGTTTTTTGCAGTCAGAAACCTTATTACTGCACGCACCTCGCAGCTCGCGGGATTTTCAATTAACGCAGACATTTCAAACCGTCACAGTATCTGAACGGAGCACAGCACGAACCTCTCACTAGCACGGCTAGATGCCGACTGAGCTGCGCAACGCTCTGACCCCAAGATGGCCGCGCTAGCCCCACCCCTAGCGGAAACAGACGAAAACGTAATCTACTTTCTGGATAGCCCTCGTAAATGTTGTTCTTTAACAAACGACGGCTGCTGCATTGGTTAACTATTACTTTCTTACACACATGCTATTTGTGCACACTGAAAAATAATTCTGCACAACCTCGGAGAGACACAAATGTACGTCTTTCTCCTACGTCGTTCTTAAGCAGAAGGATCTTTAAGACATATGTCAAATTCCTCTCATCCGAGGTTGTCACGGTTAAAGGAAGATTTTATTTTGTAAGTAGATGTGATTCCTAAACGAGGCACAGGCCGAGACCTACGAACAAAATAAAATCCTTTTAACCCGTATATCATACATTATTTTTAGACAGTACCGAGCATTTATATAAATGTATTGTGCTGTTTTACTTTTCTCATGGTCATGATATTCATTTGTCTTGTGTAGCATCAGTGTTGCCAGCATTACTTTTAGAAAACCACAACATTCTACATAATGGAGGCTGTGGAAATAACAATAGTACACCGATATTTAAAGCAACCTTTACTAAGAAGTAGAATTGGCCTAGTGCTGTATGATGGTCTCGATTTGCTCTTTTAGAATTTATTATTTCTTTGACTGGTAACTGAGTGGGATAGCTCAGGCGGCTTCGTCTGTGCCTCGCATTCGGGAGGCCCGGGTTTGATTTCCGTGGCCGACCTACCTGATCCGTGGGATTTTCGGGGGGTTTCCCGGGTCACTAGGCGAATGCTGGGTAGGTTAATTACATGCCCCGAATTTCCTGTCCCTCAATTTCATCTCCATTATCATTTTATATCATCTCTCATCTGGTGATCTCTTTCACGGTAGAAGTGTCGGCGGGTGTCTCGGCGGTGTATGGCAGGATGATATGCTCTGAGGAAAACTACTTCCTCCTCCGGTAGGTTTGTTGCCAGTCTCCGCTGCTCTGCTGGGACCATTTCAGGACCGCCTGTCTGGGACCATTAGGGCTCGGCTGCTGGGCTCGTTGCCGTCCCGCTGTAGGGGAGCGTGTCCGTTGTTCTGGTCTGTCGGAGGAAGACTGTATCCAAGTAAACTGTAGGGATCCTGCCCTCTGTACTATCGTGGCTCCTTGGGTCGGCCACCTTCTGTCTCCTTCGCCTCATCCTTCCTCCCGGTGGTGCCCCACTTGGGGGCATAGGCACAATGGGCCCAGCATGGTGGCCTATGTACCGAATCCCCTCCGCTGTGAAATTCTAGTCCTTTGCCTGGTAACATTCAGATTTACGTTTCAAAAATGCTATATATACATAAACACATAGCTTTATCATTGAGTAGTTTCTCCATATGTGAGCTCTTTGTTTAAGGAATACCTACAACACAATTTCAGTGTAAATGTGTTTTATGTTGTTTACCTTGCACCAGTCCAACAACTTGTATACAATGTCTTATTAGTTTTGGGTAACAGTTGTAATTTCAGTCTCTGTGCTGCTTGTAAAATTTCAGCAGGTTTTGTATAGAACACGGTGTTCAGTTTTATCTGTGATTTTACCGCGCAAAATTTGACGTGATCAATAGCATCGCTGATGGAGCGAGTTTATATACGATTCCGCTTGTGGCTTACGATCGTATGTGATGTGCTGACAGCAGCTTTGAGGCCTCCCTCTACCGGCAGGTAAATATACCATTTGAGAGGTGGGTCTGCCCGCGTAATATAAAGGTGCGTAATTTCGCCTGGTGCGTAGATACGGTAACTGTTTATAAAAAAACTATATACTGCAATGCAGTGCACTGCAAAGCTAATTACGCAGCCATAAAAGTATACCATGAAGAATATACGAAATGTTAAGTCAATGAACACTTATTTCACAATGAACATCTGTTTTTTTTCTGTTATGGTGGACATGTATACATATTGTAAGCCTGTCACATAAAATAAAAATATTTCAATTTGATCTCAATTATTTTCAATCAACCACAGTTTCCTCACAATGTAACTTCATTACAAATCAGAAAATTAGCAGAACATGTTCTAGGAATGAAAAATAAATTAGTGTTACAATATGTACAAGGCTTTTATCCAAGTGTAAACAAGAAAATATCTCTAATACATAGTCTTATGTCTCCATTTTCTTATATTTCCTTTCTCTCTTCCCCTTAAACACTGTCTGTATTGCGAGAAGGTATACTTGAGGCCTTTCTGTCATAACATTATTTATTGCTTCTAGATTGGGACCAGTCACTTTATAGCGCCCAGTGTCTCTCTTTTTGCGAGTAACTGATCCTGTATCTTGGAAATGTTTGATGCACCTATTGGTTTTAAAGGGCATAAGGATACCAACATTAATAGACATTTTAACTAAGCGTGAGAATTACAAAAAAAAAAAAAAAAAAAAAAAAAAAAATCGTATACTGATAAACATAAGACGCTTATGTTGCAAACAAAAGTATGTCAATTTGACGGTACCTGGACATTTTGTCAACATTACGCTCTGAGGGACTTGTCTGCATGCCGGATAGTGTTACATAAACTCCTCTATGCAGCAGTTTAAATTATATTTATATGCCGCTGCAATTTTAATGTCGGTACGAAAGTAGCATTCAACCATGAAGACGTGGTGCTCTGTGTTCATATCCAGGGGAAGCTGGTTGTATTAGATACTAGGACAGCCACATTTAGAGCGCTGTAATTTGCTTACTGTTCTGCAAAAGTTACCGCTTCTTCTCCGTAGAGGGCACTTTGATTTCAAGATAGGCTCACCAGTCAACTATGACGTCAATCTTGCTCAATCGGAGGGCGGGAAATAACGAATAAAAATAAACACCGTGTACATATTGACATTTATATGACGTCATTTTATACAAGTATTTAACTCAGATTCACGGCCTTGAATGAGGCTATTGTCACAACAAGCCAAAGTTGGCATTACCGGGGTGTAAAAAGTTTTTGAATACTGAGTGAAAGAATTTTCTACTTTTAACACAGTGGTGAACTACTAAAAGGCCCACTTTACTATCCGCTGTCTAAAACAGCTGCCTTAATGCTGGCTATTTCCCAGTTGATGTTAAATTCTCTAAAGTAATTCCAGTGTTTAAGAAAGAAGACAAAACCTCTTACGATAATTACAGATCTATTAGTATAATTCCAGTAATAGGTAAGGTATTTGAATCACTATTATGTAAACAGAGTCTTGTTTATTTTAAAAGAACCTTTTGTTAAATAGTAACCAATTTGCTTTCAGAAATGGCAAGAGTACTGTGAAGGCTATTGCAAGCATTCTGAGACAGTGTTATGAAAATATTAATAACGGTAACATTGTATCAAGTAGATTTTTCGATCTTTCCAAAGCCTTCGAACTCGTCTCTCCTAATATTCTTTTAGAGAAACTTAGTTTTTATGGTTTTCAGCACAAAAGCATTAAATTTCTAAATTATTATTTTAGTAATAAGTCCCATGCAACTTATTTTAATGGAAGATTATCGGAGTTCAAACCTGTAAATTATGGTGTTCCACAAGGCTCAATTTTGAAACCTGTACTTTTTATCATATTTTATTAATGACCTTCCTGTTTCAGTTTGTGACAAAGCCTTACTCCATATCTTTATGCTGATAATTTAGTTATTAGGTTTTATGATAAAGCTGAAAACACATTAAAACTTAAATTACTTTATTGCAACTTCAGTGGTTAATGATTGGTGTAACGCGAACAGTCTAAGTATAAACACAGGTAAAACCACTGATACTCAGTATAAATTTAACACTGGTGGTTCTGGTTCCTCTGTAAAATTTTTAGGTATTTATATCGATTTAGACCTTGGCTGGTTAACACATATCAATCATATATAAAAAAGATCACAACAGTAACTTTTTATGTTCAGAATTTTAAGGAACAGTGTTAACAAGGACGTTCGCATGCTAATTATGGTATACTTTTCTAGGGAAGTCAGTCTTTAGCAGCTAAAATATTTATAATGCAAAAAAGGGCCCTTAGATTCAAAAGAACATTATAAACCACTTTTTATTCATTTAAGTATTTTAACGTTGCCATCGATGTATGTGCTGAATTGTCTCTTATATGTTAAAGAAAATCTTAATAGTTTTATACTTTGCTCTAATATACATAATTACTCTACACGTAACTGTTTGAATTTATATATATAATTTTAGACACACTAAAATTCACAATAGTTTTATAGTCGTTTCACTTAAATTATATATTTTTTTTACCACAATGACTAAGAGAACTCCCTATTTTAAGTTTTAAAAGGACTATACGCCATATATTGGTGGCAGGCCTATTGTGTTCTATAAATGACTTTTATAATGTGACTTGGTGTTGCTGTACTGTAAAGTTTACGGCAATAAAGGCTATCTATCTATTTGTCTAGGAAAAAATGCTTTTCTTTTGCCTCCAAGGTTGTTTTTCCGGTGAATTGTTGCCTAATTTTCCCCATTTAGTTCAGCAAATTGTGTACCACCTGTTTAAGTTAACGTCCGCACCACATGTATGTGATATGGAGTACAAATGATTTATAGGTTTTATTTCACCATTGTATCTTTATTTTCGGAAATCCCCAACACTTCCTGGACGGAATTGCACCGCCTTCCTTTAGTAAACATGTTTACTGGAACGGAACTGATTGTATCTCCACCAGGAACCGAACTCGAGAACCTTAGGTGACCTTCGGTAATTGAATTTCAGCACGCTGGCGTTGCGCCACGTAAATGCAGAATGTGAAAGGCGTGTTAATGGCGGTAAGGTGTTCATTTACTCGCTTACCTGGCTAAATTGCGGGTGGACACACTCATTAAGCTGTTAATTATTATTGAAGCTGGGACAGTAAATTCCTGTTAAACCTGGTGAAGTGGAACCGGCCCTTCACAAATCATACATTTTACCACGTCAGTATTCAGAAGCAAGTTGCCGTTCATGTATTCTACCCAAAAGTTCCATACCAGATTTCATTGGAAATACATGTTTTGAGGCTCCCTGCATCTCACAGGATAAAAATTAGGATGAAATACACATGTGTGTGTCTTATTTGTTTCCTTTTATTTTAACTTACGTCCTCCAACGTTAAGTCATATCGGACTAAATTAAATATAAATGAAACGGTACTCAAAACCGTACAGGATACATAGAGTTAGTTACCAGACATTCATCTTTCAGGATAAGGGAAAGCCTCCAACGTTAAGTCATATCCGACGATGAATGAAATGATGTTCATATGAGTACAGGGTACATAGGGCTTAGAGCTTAGAGTTACCAGAGATTGATGTTTCAGGATAAGGGAAAACCTCCAACGTTAAGTCATATCGGCCGATGAATGAAATGATGATGTAATGAGTACAGGGTAGATAGAGCTTAGAGTTATGAGACATTCATCTTTCAGGATAAGGGAAAAACTCCAACGTTAAGTCATATCGGACCATGAATGAAATGATGATGAAATGAGTACAGGGTACATAGAGCTTAGAGTTATCAGACATTCATCTTTCAGGATACGGGAAAACCTCCAACGTTAAGTTATATTAGACAATAAATGAAATGATGCTCAAATGAGTACAGGGTCCATAGAGCTTAGTTACCACATATTCATCTTTCAGGATAAGGGGAAACCTCCAAGACATATCGGACGATAAATGAAATGATGTTCAAATGAGTACAAGGTACATAGAGCTCAGCGTTACCAGAGATTCATCTTTCAAAATAAGGGAAAACCTCCAACGTTCAGTCATATCGGACGATGAGCGAAATGATGTTCAAATGAATACAGGGTCTACAGAGCTTAGAGTTACGAGACATTCATTCTTCAGGATAAGAGAAAGCCTCCAACGTTAAGTCATATGATCTATTTCTTTACTCTATCTACACTTTGCGTGTCTTTTCCGTGGTCTAGTGGCAATGTGCTAGATTTTGGTTGCGGGTTCAAACAAGAGATCTTTATCGAGCGGAAAACTCCTCAGCATCGCTTGTTTCGGAAGGGAAGTAAAGGAGGAAGTCTTTTAGATTTACCTTACGCCAATCAGCCTCAGGTCTGATAAAGAGACCTCTGAGCAACATTAAGCTATGTTTAATTTCCGATATAGAACCAATCCCCGGGAGCTATAGAAGTTAAAGGGCGTCAATACATAAAAACTGCATTTTTGAACAAAAGGTACCGAAATCATAGAACTGTTTGGATTAATGCCTGGCAGAAAAATAGATAAATTAATGTAAATGTGTCACTACAGATTTTAGTATAAATCTGGTTGGGCCATGCTGAAATTTTGAACAACTATTTTTAAAAATCTTTATCTTTAATCATTGTTAAAGGTATAAATTCGGTACATCATTTTAATGTACAGTCATTTTTGTCATTCCTGTCCCCCCTCGTTCTACAAGTATGAAGATATCCTTACGGTATGACTACTCTGTCAGTGTTTTGTTTCAGGCTCGTAATGACGGAACTACGACTGTCACCAAGTTATGAGCTTCATTTAGAAATCTCCTAAGAAGATTTTGGTGATGGCTATTCTCTGTAAATGTGCGATAAAAACTTTCAATTATATCTTGTACTGTACTATGTTCTACTGACGTCTGTCTGCAACTATTTCATTGTTACGTTTCGTGGAGACAGTTCGACAGCGACCGCTAGGAAGCTCATCTCAAAACACTGTACACATCTGTATAGATACTTCAAGTCTGTGGTGAACCTTAGCAACAGAGTTTTCGCACTTTAATAAGGAATTCAGTGACATGAAAAAATATCCATGTTAATCGTTTTGCAAATACCTCTGTAGCAGCTAATGACGTCACAATATATCGTAAGCTTACACCGTGCAGTCATTTATGTTACTTTGTTAGAATGTACCCGAGTGCAGCTGTCAATACCGTAGGTTGTGTTTTTAGGCCACACAATGGGTGTGTAACAATCCATTCATACAGGAGAGTTATTGCACGGTTTTTGTTGCTCCCGTCTTAGAATACGTCATCATTGCTTGTGTTGAAACAGGCTTCTCAAAACAAACAAAACCAGACGAGTTCTCTCTACGTGACTTTGTAAGCTGCAGTCAAACATGTTATTAATCATTGTGTAGGTAGGTATGTCATTCACATTGCTTTCCTACCCACTCTTGTACGAAATAAAGCAATACTCAGATTTTTAGACTACCATAACAAAGTGTAAGTAGTTGAAAAATTAAACCGGTAACGAATATCACGAAATATTTAGAACCATAAACACATATTGGGCGTAAGATCTGTGTTTTCTCTGTAATATATTTTTTTTTCGGAGGGGATTCGGCAGTGGGAACAGTCTTGGTCCATTGTACCTTATTCCCCCAAGTGAGGCATCCCCGGGAGGAAGGATGAGGCGAGAGGAAACAGAGGTCGGCCGTGCCAAGGAGCCACGGCGGTGCTGAAGGCAGGGTCCCTACATTTTACTTTGATGGAAACCTCCCCTAGCAGACCAGGACAACGGACATTCTCCCCGTACTGTGGTTCGGAGACGGTCACAGCAGAAGGGTGGGAGACCAGCAACCGACCTACCGGAGGAGGAGGAAGTAGTTTACCTCAGAGCATATCATCCTGCCATGCACCGCCAAGTCTCCCACCGACACTTTTACCCTGAAAGAAACCCCCAGATGAGAGATGACATGAAATGAATATGGATATGAATGGAGGGAGAGGAAGTTCGGGGGATGTAATTAACTTACCTAGCATTTGCCTATACAACCGGGAAAACCCCGAAAAAACCCAGGGTCAGGTAGGTCGGCCACGGGAATTGAACCCGGGCCACAGACGAAAGTGTCTGAGCCATCCAGCTCGATTTTCTTATGGTTTAATATTTATACCAAATTATTAAGAATGAACAGGATTTCATAGGATATTTTCAGAAAATAAAATATATATTTTACTCTCATGAAAATATTTTAGAGCAAATAAAAATAACGAGAAGTTTTCGTAAAAAGTGTAGTTTGGGTGGAAGATTTTTTTCAAACTTTTCCACTCACTTCTTCGGCTGTTAACTTAAGTACCAGCTTTGGTAATTCTTAACCCTTTTCACATTTTAACCCATTTTCAGCTTTTTAACTCCTTTTCATATAAATTTGCTGATTTTAATAGTTTGCTTTACAGATTAATAAATATACCCATGAATAAAGAAGAATTTAATAAATAATATAAACATATTATTAATACAGCTTTAATTAATGGTTTTAATAAAGACTATACAAAAGAAAATAGAAAAAATTAAAATATCAAAAAACTGTTAATGATATGTATACCGTTAAGAAAATAAAAGACGATTATAATTTTTAAAAATGTACTTACCATACTTGGTTTTAATAAACATTTTTAATTTTTTTTAAAGAAGTTGGTATAACTATAGTTCCTCAAAATATATATAGTATTGAAAATTTACTACATTTCTCTAAAAAGATAAAATTCCTAATCATAAAAAATCTGGTATTTATCAATTTAATTGTTTATATTGTGATCAGGTTTATATTGGAAAGACAAAACGTAATTTAGAAACTAGAACGAAAGAACATTTTCGTAATATTAAGTATAAACAGACTGATAAATCGGCTGTAGCAGATCATTTTTGGTCATTTAACCATGAAATGAATCCAGAAGTTAAATTATTAAAACAATTAAATGGTCCGATAGGTTTAATGGTTTGGGAAAATATATTTATTTTAAAAAGTAAACATCGCATAAAGAATTTTGAAATACCAGCAGTTAATTCTGTCTTTAGGTTTGTTTCGTTTTCATATTTTGGTAATACCGAAAAAATATAATAACATGGTAACCGGAATCCTTGACAACGGAGTGTGTTGATGGACCAACGATGCAAGCGATCTGTTTGTGAAATCGATCTCAATTAAAAAAGAAAATGTAACATCATTTTCTTAAGATAAGTGAAGTTTTTGTTACAAATAGTTATATTTGAGTAATATTCATTGTTTCACTGTAGCTAGCTTCAGTTTCTAAGTATTCATTTTCTACGTAACCAGTTTTGATATTTATCGAGCAATGCGTTTGTGCACCGTCGATTTTTTTTTAAATTCAGAAATGATAAAACGTGCTTTTTCGCGAAATCTCGACCTCAAATATGTGAGTGGATTTGCGATAATGCAGTATAGTATCAATACTTTAAAATCAGAGAAATATTTTTTCAAACACAGTTTAAGCATACAGTACACTATGCCGTTTACAAATACCTATACTTCGACATTCATTTTTTTAAAATGTTTATCGTTCTTTGACCGGTTAAGTCACATTAGATCTGCATTGTATAAATATAGGTGTTTAAAGAGTCAAACTACTTCTTGAATTTGTAAGTGGCAAGTGTTTGTTAAAGGCAGAAGTTATTTGTGTAAATTGGTGCTGTGGGAGAACATTGCCATGCCAGAACATTTTGTACAGCACTGTACTTGAGATGTCACACCACTTTCGTGCCTCGGAGCACTACAAGTTGCAAATTCTATATAATCTACACGGCTGCTCTGCAATTTCTCCCCGGAAAATGTATAAGCTATTTAAAGAGAGAGAGAGCGAGAGAGCTGGAAGCACGAAGCAATAAATTATAGCACGTTTATCGCTTAATTCAGGTATCGCCGTTTGAGATCTCTGTAAACATGCCCCTCCCATCTGTACTAACAATTTGCACTGTACATTCCTCAACGTACGAATGTACTTGGCAAATCATTGTTATCAGCATCTGCTCCGTTACTTGTGAAGTAGACAACAAAGCAATGCTCTTATTTCAGTCTTATCGAGTTCAAGAGAGTTTAGACAAAATAAATATTTTGTGAAATATTGTAAGACAAAAGGAATTTTATTACACGAATTTTAAAGAAATACTTTTAGGACTATGTGTTTAGAAGAATAAGAAGGTAACAATTAATGGTTTTTCATAGCGGTAAGTTAATCCAGACATTATATCCACAGATGTAAGGTTCATTAACTTCCGGGAGTGTATAAATAAGTCTTGCACCATACAATATTTCATCCAACACTTATCTTAATCAATAAAAACGATTACTACGAGGGCTGCTCAATAAAGATTGATCACAATTTTTTTTGACAACGTACCTTTTACTCATCCTCATAATTTTGATGGTCCTTCTCAAAATAGTCGCCCCTGTATGCGATGCACTTGTCCCAGTGTTTCTGCCAGTCTTCAAAGTCATGCTGGAAACCTTTTTTTTTTTTTTTTTATAAATCCTTCAAAATCACATCCGCAGCCTTCACCACTGTTTCTGATGATGGATAATGCCTCCCACGAAGGCGTTTCTTCTAGTTAGAAAGGACACATGGGGCTAAATCCGGACTAAAGGGAGGGTGGGGGATGAACTTCAGTTGATTTTTGCAAGATATTTACCAACAACATTGGCAATATGCGGCCGCGCATTATCGTGGTGCAGCATCCAGCCTGCTTTACGGAAATGTGGCCTTTTGCGCCTGATATTAACTTGCATGTTTTCAGGACATCCCTTTAGTATTGTCCAGTTACTGATGTGTGTGTAGGTACAGCATGCTGATAAACCATTCCATGAATATCAAGGAATGAGATGAGAATAAGTTTCCCAGCAGAAGCAACCACTTTTGCTTTTTTGGGGGGTTGGTATTGAAGGAGATTTCCACACTGAGCTTTGTTGTTTGCTCTCAGGATCAAAATGATGTAGCCAAATTTCATCAGCAGTGATTACGTTTGAAAGAAACTCCGGATCTTCCTCTAACATCAAGTTTAACTTCATGCAGATCTGCATGCGAATGTCCTTTTGTTCGGGAATCAACAGTCTTGGAACCCATCGCGCACAAACACGTCTCATGTGTAATGTTTCTGTCACCAACGTGTGGGTGGCACCCAATGAAATGTTCAGTATTTCAGAAAGTGATCTTAAGGTAATTCGTCGATCCTCTCTCACAATGGCAGAAGCAGTGTTGATGTTTTCTTCCCTAAGAGCAGTAACTGGATTACCGGGTCCACCTTCCTTTGAAATTGGTTGTCTCCCTTCTTTAAACATTTTAAACCAACTTCGAGCTGTGCTGTAGGGAAGAACAGACTCTCCATAGGCCTCCTGTAACATTGTATAGGGCTCAACTGAAAATTTGTTGAGACGAAAGCAGAATTTCAAAGTCGCATATTGTTCCTCGCGTGTTACCTCCATTGCAGCGGTAGGCGATAGAGAATATGTCTGAACTTCCTGGTTCTCACAGGCGGGAACCAGGAGTTCTAACAATGAAACTACTACAGCTTGTTTGTTCCACATTAAGCTAACAGAAATTAAGATTGCCTTTTAGTGCGGAAAATTATGACCGTAAAAAAATTATGATCATTCTTTACTGAACAACCCTCGTATTTAAACTGTAGTAGGTGATAAAGTTTTACTACACAAATATAATAATTTTTTAACATAAAACTTCACTTATTTTTAAAAAAATTATTAAATTTTTGTTATTAATTGATGAGGATCGCGATTTCGTAAAATTTTATTTACATTATCACCTCAAACATCCTCGTTGTCAACGTTACAATCGCTAGATGTCACTATGTTTTAGCCAGTGCTACCAAAATCTGAAAATGAAATAAACTAAAAAACAGAATCGGCTGCCGGTATTTCGAAATTCATTACGCAATGTTTACTTTTTAAAATAAATATATTTTCCCAAACTATTAAATCTATCGGATCATTTATTTCTTTTAATAATTTAACTTCTGGATTTATTTCATGGTTAAATGACCAAAAAAAGATCTGCTACGGCCGATTTATCAGTTTGTTTATACTTAATGTTACGAAAATGTTCTTTCATTCTGGTTTCTGAATTAACTTTTGTGTTTCCAATATAAACTTTATCACAATCGAAACAAGTAAACTGATAAATACCAGATTTTTTATTATTAGGAATTTTATCTGTTTTAGAGAAATGCAATAAATTTTTAATACTATATTTATTTTGAAGAACTAAAATCGTACCAAACTCTTTAAAAATAAATTGAGAATGTTTATTAACCGAAGGATGGTAAGTAAATTTTTTAAATTATAATCGTCTTTATCATTAACAGTTTATTTTTAAATTTTTAAATGTTTTATGTATAAAGTTTTATTAAAACCATTAATATTAATTAATAATATGTTCATTAGCTCTATTAAATTCCTCTTCACTCAGGATTATATTTATTAACCTATAAATCGAACTATTAAAATCAGCAAATTTATGTGAAAAAGGGTTAAAACTTTTATTTTTTATGTAATTATCGATATGAGTAGACTTTCTATAAATATTAAAGTTTAATTTATTATTATTATTATTATTATTATTATTATTATTATTATTATTATTATTATTATTATTATTATTATTATTATTATTATTGGTGGTGGTGGTGGTGGTGGTGGTGGTGGTGGTGGTGGTGGTGGTGGTGGTGGTGGTGGTGGTGGTGGTGGTGGTGGTGGTGGTGGTGGTGGTGGTGGTGGTGGTGGTGGTGGTGGTGGTGGTGGTGGTGGTGGTGGTGGTGGTGGTGGTGGTGGTGGTGGTGGTGGTGGTGGTGGTGGTGGTGGTGGTGGTGGTGGTGGTGGTGGTGGTGGTGGTGGTGGTGGTGGTGGTGGTGGTGGTGGTGGTGGTGGTGGTGGTGGTGGTGGTGGTGGTGGTGGTGGTGGTGGTGGTGGTGGTGGTGGTGGTGGTGGTGGTGGTGGTGGTGGTGGTGGTGGTGGTGGTGGTGGTGGTGGTGGTGGTGGTGGTGGTGGTGGTGGTGGTGGTGGTGGTGGTGGTGGTGGTGGTGGTGGTGGTGGTGGTGGTGGTGGTGGTGGTGGTGGTGGTGGTGGTGGTGGTGGTGGTGGTGGTGGTGGTGGTGGTGGTGGTGGTGGTGGTGGTGGTGGTGGTGGTGGTGGTGGTGGTGGTGGTGGTGGTGGTGGTGGTGGTGGTGGTGGTGGTGGTGGTGGTGGTGGTGGTGGTGGTGGTGGTGGTGGTGGTGGTGGTGGTGGTGGTGGTGGTGGTGGTGGTGGTGGTGGTGGTGGTGGTGGTGGTGGTGGTGGTGGTGGTGGTGGTGGTGGTGGTGGTGGTGGTGGTGGTGGTGGTGGTGGTGGTGGTGGTGGTGGTGGTGGTGGTGGTGGTGGTGGTGGTGGTGGTGGTGGTGGTGGTGGTGGTGGTGGTGGTGGTGGTGGTGGTGGTGGTGGTGGTGGTGGTGGTGGTGGTGGTGGTGGTGGTGGTGGTGGTGGTGGTGGTGGTGGTGGTGGTGGTGGTGGTGGTGGTGGTGGTGGTGGTGGTGGTGGTGGTGGTGGTGGTGGTGGTGGTGGTGGTGGTGGTGGTGGTGGTGGTGGTGGTGGTGGTGGTGGTGGTGGTGGTGGTGGTGGTGGTGGTGGTGGTGGTGGTGGTGGTGGTGGTGGTGGTGGTGGTGGTGGTGGTGGTGGTGGTGGTGGTGGTGGTGGTGGTGGTGGTGGTGGTGGTGGTGGTGGTGGTGGTGGTGGTGGTGGTGGTGGTGGTGGTGGTGGTGGTGGTGGTGGTGGTGGTGGTGGTGGTGGTGGTGGTGGTGGTGGTATTAATTTCTTATTACCTTTAGATCTAGAAATGGAAGAAATCCATTAACTTAAGTCTCTAATGTGAATTTTATAGCTTTATCTTGTAAATTTAGTAATTTTAAAGCATCATTTTATGTGTTTATCAGGAACAATAGCAAAAAATATCGTCTACATAAAAAATATCATTTTGTTTTAAGATAAGTGAAGTGTTGTGTTACAAATTATTATATTTGTATGGTACTTGTTGCTTCACTGTAGCTAGCTTCGGGCTGTACGTATTTAACAAAGTTTTACTGCATACATGTCTGTAAAACAGAATTTATGTCAAATACAGTTCATTTTTGTATAGAGTGCACCGTTTCCCAGATATTCCGTGTTATTTTTTTATTTATGTCCTGGTCATGCAAAGGCAATGGAGTTTCGAAGTCACCACAAAACGCCAGCTCTTTCGACTATCATTTAAGGTGAGAATGTACTGCCTGTCTCCACAATGCTATTTCCATGACTTTGAGTACACGTTACTAAGAAATTATTATTGATATGTACATGAAAATTTTCAGGCATGTTCTTAAAACCGTTACCTTTAATAATGCCTATTATTATTTGAAAATTTTGTACTGATAATTTGTTATAATTTTTTAGCTTTTGTAAAAAAAAAAAAAAGCACTGAAATTTCAGAAATTTTATTCTTTTAAACAAGATGAATCTCAGATAAAAATTCCCTCTTATTAATATTCTTTTGTGTCTGCTTGAGCCAAGGCTGCACTGAAAATTCCAAATTCTATAATAGTAAACCTAACATTATGAAAACTTAGCAACATAATTAGAGTATCATTTTAAACTTGCATGCAAATTTTTATGTTGCTACACCAAATAGTTACTTAAATATTAATTATTTTTGTGAAAATATTGTAAAAATTAAAAATGTTCTACGCGTCAAAAAATTTGAGATTTTAAGTTGAATCTTTGTTTTTGGCTAGTACAGAGCAATTTTAAAAGACCCACATTCCTATTTTTGGAATAAACTTGTAGCATTTGTTTTAAAATATTTTCCACGTGTTAGCTGTCAAAATTTTGAAAGTATTAACTTATTTTATTACTTAACACCATATAATTTTCAAAACACGAGCATTAACAAAAAAGGGGAATGTGAGGTTTCTTATTTAAATATTATGGAGCTATCCTGTAAGTTTCACCAAGTTAAATGGAAAACTTAGACGCGTGAGGCATTTTGTATACAAAAAAGTGTTGCTAAAAAGTTTCTCAGAAAATCAATTTTAAGGTCAAGGTTGTTACTTTTAACGATTGTTAAATTGTTACGTGGTGCCCTAAAGTGGTGCAAATGATAAAAATAACATGCCATCTATTACTACATACTCTAAGCTACCAAAAGTGCCAAAAAAAAAATTACATGATTATCAACATTTTCGGCGAATTTTCAGTTTAAATGTCCCTTTTTTGGTTGATTAGTTTTTTGAAAAAGTGTACTGGAACCTGAAAAAATGTGAACCTGAGAAAAACAGCTTTAAAGTTTAGATATTGGTTACTGACTTCTCATATGAGTCAGAGCATTCCTGCTGCATAGTCTTGACTCTCTGTATTCTCACTTGTTCTTTTTAAGTTGATCTTCATTTGTCTTGTCTTCTTGGCCAGTTCTTCAACCATTTTATCTGCTTTCGGGACTCGCAGCTCATCAATTTCTGTATATGACTACTATCATGATTAGCACATGTATTGTGTGAACTGGGCCTACTAACCTCAATATTACATGTGGTTTCATTGTCTATTGTATTTCTGTTTTCTACATTTACTGTTCTGCGTTTAGTAAAACGATTTCCTATAAGCTTTCTCTTTCCAAATGTTTTTGGGCTACCCATATCATACATTCACCGATAACTAGTACAAAATGTTATTCAGAACAAATAACTGTTCACATACACAGCCAAAGACAAAATAATAACTAGCATCATTGGAGTTACAGTGGTACCAGGAGAAAGTTTGGAAGATTCCTTACAAAACAAGACTTAGTTCAGAATTATCTGTTCAGTATTACAAAAGTTATGATCGATTTTCTGAAAGCTTCCGAAAAGGGGCGTGGCAAAAACTTAACAGCCACTAATATAATGAGCAAATTAGGTATAAAATATTGCTCCAATGTACTTTTAACGATATATTTGTAATCTAGAGGGATGACATAATAAAATATAAAAATAAAAAAGTGAATTTTAACCCCAAGTGCAGTACCTTCTCACCTTAAAACTAAAACTAAACTTCGTGGCACACGCACAACGGGCCTCATGAGTGGTGGAGCAGTAGCGGAGGGTGGGCGATGAGCGACGCCCAGTGAATGCGGCGGAGTGCTAACCTGTATGAGAATGAGGAAGGAGATGGTAAGAAACCGGAGAAAACTCGCCCAGATGCGTTTCGATCATAACAAATCCCACATGAAGTCTCCTGGAATCGAACCCTTGTGAGAGAGGAGGGTGGTGTAACATCGCCACAGTACTGACATTACATTTCTATTTAGTATAATAAAACTATTTCTACAAATATTTATCTTAATAAGGACTGTAAGAATAGAGAGCAACGTATCAAATGTTTTATTAAAGAGTTAACTTATTTACATGTTTCTTGGTAAAACGTTGAAAGTATAACCGCATCCAGTAGACAAACCAAGTGAGTGAATGGCTTGAATTCCGAGAATAGCAAGCAGTGAGTCAGACGGTAACATCTTCATGTATCATTAAAACCCAATCATGGGACTCTCCGGCAATGCATATATAATAATGGGGTCAGAAATCGATTGTGAATCACTCAGCCGGCCTTGACAGTGAACAACCAAACTGTAGCTTACAGCACTCGTGTACTGCTCTTTCTATAAATATTTCCCTAATACAGAGAGACATTTGTACAAATTATTTTCTTACACATCTTGCGAATACAATGACAATAATAAAGATCTACTAGTCGCTATGTGATGGCCGATCAGAACATAAAAATTAAAAAAAAAAAAAAAAAAAAAAAAAGGACTTCCTATTTTACAATTAAATAAAAAAATGAATGACAAGTTGCAATAAAACTGAAAAATTCACTGCAATAGAAATGTCTTGTCAAACTTTTTAGCCTAAGTGTCTACCTCTTGTCCCTAGTTCGAATCTCGGTCAGGGTGACTTACTTGATAAGTTTTCTTTTCCGGAGTTTTCCGTTACCCTGAAAGATGAATGTCTGGTCACTCTAAGCTCTATGTACCCTGATCTCAGTTGAATATCATCTCATTCATCCTCCGATATGACAACGTTGGAGGTTTTTGAAAGATGAATGTCTGGTAACTCTAAGCTCTATGTACACTGAGCTCATTTGAATATCATCTCACTCATCCTCCGATATGACAACGTTGGAGGTGTTATCTTATACTGAAAGATGAATGTCTGGTAACTCTAAGCTCTATGTACCCTGATCTCATTTGAATATCATCTCATTCATCCTCCGATATGACAACGTTGGAGGTTTTATCTTATTCTGAAAGATGAATGTCTGGTAACTCTAAGCTCTATGTACACTGAGCTCATTTGAATATCATCTCACTCATCCTCCGATATGACAACGTTGGAGGTGTTATCTTATCCTGAAAGATGAATGTCTGGTAACTCTAAGCTCTATGTACCTTGAGCTAATTTGAATATCATCTCACTCATCCTCCGATATGACAACGTTGGAGGTTTCATCTTATTCTGAAAGATGAATGTCTGGTCACTCTAAGCTCTATGTACCCTGATCTCAGTTGAATATCATCTCACTCATCCTCCGATATGACAACGTTGGAGGTGTTATCTTATCCTGAAAGATGAATGTCTGGTAACTCTAAGCTCTATGTACACTGAGCTCATTTGAATATAATCTCATTCATCCTCCGATATGACAACGTTGGAGGTTTTACCTTATCCTGAAAGATGAATGTCTGGTAACTCTAAGCTCTATGTACACTGAGCTCATTTGAATATAATCTCATTCATCCTCCGATATGACAACGTTGGAGGTTTTCCCTTATCCTGAAAGATGAATGTCTGGTAACTCTAAGCTCTATGTACCCTGGGCTCATTTGAGCATCATTTCGTTTATTGTCTAATATGACAACGTTGGAGGTTTTCCCTTATCCTGAAAGATGAACGTCTGGTAACTCTAAGCTCTATGTGCCCTGTACTCATTTGAGCATCATTTCATTTATTGTCTAATATGACAACGTTGGAGGTTTTCCCTTATCCTGAAAGATGAATGTCTGGTAACTCTAAGCTCTATGTACCCTGAGCTCATTTGAATATCATTTCATTTATTGTCTAATATGACTTAACGTTGGAGGTTTTCCCTTACCCTGAAATATGAATTACCCTGAAATGTGAATGTCTCTAAGCTCTATGTACCCTGAGCTCATTTGAATATCATCTCATTCACCCTCCGATATGACAACGTTGGAGGTTTTCCCTTATCCTGGAAGACGAATGTCTGGTAACCCTAAGCTCTATGTACCCTGAGCTCATTTGAATATCATTTTATTTATTGTCTAATATGACTTAACGTTGGAGGTTTTCCCTTACCCTGAAATATGAATTACCCTGAAATGTGAATGTCTCTAAGCTCTATGTACCCTGAGCTCAGTTGAATATCATCTCATTCATCCTCCGATATGACAACGTTGGAGGTTTTACCTTATCCTGAAAGATGAATGTCTGGTAACTCTAAGCTCTATGTACTCTGAGCTCATTTGAATATCATCTCATTCATCCTCCGATATGACAACGTTGGAGGTTTTATCTTATCCTAAAAGATGAATGTTTGGTTACTCTAAGCTGTATGTACACTGAGCTCATTAGAACACCATTTCATTCATCGTCCGATATGATATAAGGCTGGAGGTATTCGCTTATCCTGAAAGATGAATGTCTGGTAACTTTAAGCTCTATGTACCCCGTACTCATTTGAACATATTTTCATTCATCGTCCAATATGACAACGTTGGTTTCCTCTTATCCTGAAAGATGAATGTCTGGTAACTCTTAGCTCTATGCACTCTGGGCTCATTTGAACATCATTCCATTCACCGCCCGATATGACGTTGGAGGCTTTATCTTATCCTGAAGGATGAATGTCTGGTAACTCTAAGTTTTAAGTATCGTGAGCTCATTTGACCATCATTTCAATTCTCCACTGTTTTGTCTGTGATTTACTTTCTGGAGTGTAGTGATATATCCAAGTAATAAGCCGTCTCAAAAATTCCCTGGGATTTTTATGGCAGAACTCCAAACTTGTCAACTCCGTGTCAACAAACGCGGCACCCATCTTGCACAGACTTTGTGTAAGCTTAAAACATTACTGAAAATATTACCTTACGATCTTGTGATATGTTTACAGCCTCTGCTATTTCAAACAACTTTAATCTGAGGTCTTCCAGTACTAAACGATGAATTTTTCAATGATCTCTGGAGTTGGGACTTCCACAGGGCGCCCAGAGCAAGGCTCATCACTAGTGCTCGTCCCATATTAAACTCTACAACCCACCTTCTAATTGTTGTATATGAGGGGACAGAGTCTTTCAATGTAGTGCCCCTTTCTTCCTTGATTTATTTAGGCGTTAAGCCTTTCAAATGGAAGTATTTATTCACTGCTCGTTTTTCCAAATCTTCCATTTTCATGAAACCTCTACACATGTCTTGTTTAAAATGCTGTCATTCAAAAACTAAACAAGCTGTAAATCTGTAACTATAGATGGAAGCTAGTCTAGGGTTAAACTGTATGATGCTATCCGTCAAACTGGCCCAGTGGCGCCATCTCTATGTGAGGCCCGGGACTTACCGGCCGACACACTATTTGTAGATATATTATAAATTATATATATATATATATATATATATATATATATATATATATATACATATATGTTATTGTTTTACCTTTCTCATGGCCATGATATTCATTTGTCTTGCGTAGCATCAGTGTTGACAACATGACTTTTAGAAAACCTCAACATTCACATGGGAGGTGTAGTAGAAATAAAATTAATAATTAATACATTTCAACCTTAATTAATTGAATCAACCTTTATCATTAAGTGTTTTGTATTGATGAAGATGCCCATTTGTTCTTTGGTTAGAATTTTGGATATTTTTGGCTGATAACCTTCAGACATGCGTTTCAAAAATGCTTAAATTTGTAGTATTTATTGATGTGGTGGTTCTTGTTTACATTGACAGTTTAGTTTGCCCACAATATTTAAGATGCCCATATTTTCGTGTTTTCTTCAAAGAACGCTACCAACACACTTTCAGTAGAATTATTTTGCATGTTCTTTACCTTGTACCAGTTCAGGAACTTGTATGCACATTTTTTTATTTAAAATAAGACCTGAATCTTTCCTGGCGACGCATACGCTCACTTTCTTCTCGGGCAACAAGCCAGGTGAAAAAATGATTAGATATCAACGTTTCGGGAGTGTGCATCTCTCGAATCATCAGGGTATTTATAAAATATTCTTAAATATACTTGTATTCTCGCCAAATACAACACCAGGACCATCCACAAGTCACCGCCGAAGATTAAAAATCTGTTGAGACCAGTGAAAGACAAATTGGACTTCCAAGTTCCGGGAGTGTACCGCATTCCCTGTGAATGTGGGACACCGTATATAGGACAAATCGGAAGGACCATCGCTACTAGAATAAACGAACATGAACGGAGCATTCGTTTAATGCAACCTGAGAGTCTGGGCTGGCACAGCATTGTTTTGATAACGACCATAGAGCCAATTTTCGGGAGACGACCATCTTGGTAGTATGCAACTGTTACTGGGTGCGGAGAGTTAAGGAGGCTTTGGTCATTTCGTCTGAAAGGAGCACATTTAATCGTGATGCTGGATTTTAGTCCAGCTCCTCTTGGAAACTGGCCTTAAAAATGGAAATCTGTCGATGTAAGAAGCAAAGATCAATACAGTTTGATAATCAAGTTAAGTAGTTACGTTTCTTTGACACAATTTTCTATACTCACGCCATCTCCTGAGCTGGCATTTAATTTATTGAAAACAGTCTTTTGTTCAGTAATGCGAATTTTGATAGTGTTTTGTCTTTGTTTATAGTTATATCACCAGTAGTGTTTAACGCCCGCTTTTACTAGATACGGCACCACAGGCGATGACACTAATGATACATGAGATGAAGATGGAGCACCGGTGGAATGAGATGGTGAGGGAAACCGGAGATCCCGGAGAAAACCCGCCCCAGCACCGTGTTGTCCACCACAAATCTCACTTTGCGGTCGCCTGGGATCGAACCTGGGCCGCCTTGGTGGGAGCCAAGCGGTCTAACCACTGAGCCACGGCGCGGCCTATAGTTATAACATATCCAGTGTTTCGTTTGTGGTTATAACATTTTATAAGTATCCTGATGATGGGAGAGATGCACACTCCCGAAACGTTGATATTGTGACTCTGTGGGTTCGTGAAATGAAAAGTCCAATTACACCACTCCAAAATGTTCTTTATTTCCACCGACTTACAGTTTAACACTTGCCAATTACACAAAATTACGTAATGCACACAATTACAATTTACCAGTTCGTCCGTTACAACTTCACTTGTACTCGCGATTACATAAACTCCGATACACATACACAGTTCGTACAGTCTTCCGTTGCACAATCTTTTCGTTCATTAACACGTCACTGACTAACTCTTACACCAAGAACTGCGACTGTCTCCTCACTCACACTCACTAACCAACTGACTGACTCACTGACTGTCTGCAACCCCCCTTTATATAGGAATATCGCCGCCTTCCAGTGTCCGCGAGAATGTTCCAGTAAAAGAATGATCGAGAACCAGGTGTAAGAGAAACAGACGGCACAGCCATGTTTTTCCTCCGTCACCACCGCCTGTCACCACTATAAGACAAACGAGGGGAGGGCGTAGCTAACACGGACCTCCCTCGTCTCCCGCTCTCAGCTGCTTTCATAGGGTGTTCCAGCGCTCGCGTTACAATATCTAATTGTCTTTTTACCTGGCTGGCTGCCCGAGAACAAAGTGAGCGTATTTCTTGATTTTTTCGGTAACAATTCTAATTTTGGCTGGCCCCGTAGCTCAGTCGCTAGAGAGTACCTGCCTGCGATGCAAGGGCTCCCGGGTTCAACTCCCAGTTAGGGGTGGGGATTTTTCTCCAGCCAAGATAATTCCTCATCATCCCCAGATTCTGGAAGTATGAATGAGAGTGCGAATGTGTGCGTGATCTAATGATTAAAATCCAACGAATACGAGTTAACACCTTCGATATGTTCCAAAGGAGAACTGCCCCCGATATGACCTCTGCAGTTAAAAGGGGTAAAAATGATATATATAAATTGCACTCTCTCTCTCTCTCTCTCTCTCTCTCTCTCTCTCTCTCTCTCTCTCTCTCTCTCTCTCTCTCTCTCTCTCTCTCTCTGTGTGTGTGTCTCTGTGCTTATAAAATGTCAACAGGTTCAGTAAAATCCATATTTTACTTTTAAACTCATTCAACTGCATAAAAGGTCCACCTTTACTATCTACTGTCTTAAAAAAAAAAGGTTTGTTTATGTAAAGATAGTTCTGTTATGTAACTTTGTGTAATTTTTTCTTCTGGCTGTGTTTGCTTGTACGGTGGTATAAATCTCTGCAAAGTTCAAGGTTAAATAATGTATAGAACTCCTGTTTGAAATTGTCAAATTTTGAGGGTTCGCCATGGTATGGAGTACCGAGAAAGTGATATCATCCCATCACTAGCAAGAATGGGATTTGTGTACTGCATTCTCAATAAGATGGCAGTTCGTGCAACAATCTATAGCCCGTTACTAATGCATAAAACAATTACAGCGTGACGTGTACAGTGCCTGTATGTGACTAGCACGTCACGGGGGTTCCGCGTGACTACCAGCTGCTAAGAATGACGTCAGTGACAGCCCTCCCCAATAATTAATTGTATTTCCTTATATGGTGCCATGGAATTTGCTATTTTATGATCCAGAACTAACAATAATTAACATGTGGATCTACTTACAGCTGTGTTATAGGAAGTGATACTTCTTTGGTCTGTTCCCCCTTTTCTTTTTTACTTTCTACCACATACAGAGCAGGTGGAGGAGGTTTGTTGCATTCCAGCAACAAGAAATGCAATCGGGAGTGTATTCACTTAAATAATATTATTCAAAAAGAAAATAAGGTGGTTTACCCGGCAAATATATGAGTCAATTGGAGAATTTGTCACGACGGCAAGTTGGCCATGGTAGCTCAAAGAGTAAGAGCGACTGAACTGGTTCAAATCCCGACCGTGGCATTCAATTTTTCAAGTTGACTGTATCTATCAGTCTTTCGTAGCTTCTTATAAGAATTAAAGCTGTAGTAGAAAAGTAGATTTGATTTATATTGTTGGAGTAGAAGCAAAGTAGAAACAAGAGACTGTTTTAGAAAGATTAGATGAATATGTCTGTAAGGTTACTGGAATCCAGTAATCTTTAGGTTTAGTTAGTTCGTTAAGGTAGAAAGTAGATTATATCTGCCAAATTTGTAAATTGTTTTGTGAAATATGATTCAGAAGTTAATAAAGTTAAAAATAAAGTTTGCATAATAAGGCCTGGTATCGATTCCAGAATCCGGACTGTTAGATATGCAAATTTTATTTTATTTTTTATCTATCCGGCTAGTGTGAAGAAATGATTAATTTCCATCAATTAACTAAAATAATAAGAGTTAAATGATGAAGCCTGGGACTCAAGTACTTACGATAGTAAGTAGCCACAAACGGTGTATCTCGGATGCGAGAGCCCCTAGTGGTCTACCGGGGAAATATACGAGTCAACTGGAGAATTTAATGTCATGACGACAAGTTGGCCATGGTAGCTCAATGGGTTAGAGCGACTGAACGGAAACCAGGAGATCTGTGGTTCAAATCTCGGCCATTGCATTCAATTTTTCATGTTGACTCTATCCACCAAATTTGGTATTTATTATGGTGACAAGAACATTGTCAGTAAAATTCCTTCACTCCAGACTGTCGTTTATTCGGTGGTCTCATGAGTAAAATTAGTTTTTTGATTTTGCTTTTTTGGAGAATTAATTGGGTTTATTTGGTTTGTCAATGCTATATACAGGATGCCATGGCTAGTGTTGCGTACATTGCGAGCATGTATCAATCTTCAATTGTTAATAAACAATCACAAAATGGAGATAACAAAGTTTGAACTTCTACTTCTAAAACACTACTAGAAACAAGATTATAAAGTCGCTGTCACAGCTCGAAGAATATATGATGTGGAAGTAGAAGGTGTCGTTAGTGAGAGTGTGGTACAACGATGGTTCCAATGTTTGAACAATGGGGACAAAAACACTAAAGATTTACCACGTTCTGGAAGATCTAAAGTATGGAATATTGAGTATACACGCCAAGTTTTGCCAGAAAATCCGCATAAAAGTTCCCTTAGGCTTTCAGAAGAACTTGGTACATCAAGAGATACCCTACATCGCTACATTAAGTAATTTTGAAAATCATACAGAAGCTGTAGATCTGTACCTCATGAACTGACACCTCAGCAGGCAGAACGTTGAGTGAACATCTGTCTTCAGCTTATCCGTAATCCCGTGGATGATAGATTTGTCAGGCTGCGCCGTGGCTCAGTGGATAGATCGCTTGGCTCTCACCAAGGCGGCCCGGGTTCGATCCCAGGCGACCGCAAAGTGAGATTTGTGGTGGACAACTTGATGCTGGGGCGGGTTTTCTCCGGGACCTCCGGTTTCCTCCGCCATCTCATTCCACCGGTGCTCCATCTTCATCTCATGTACCATCAGTGACACACACACACACACACACACTATGATAGATTTGTCAGGAGAATTCTCACTTGTGATTAAAAAAATGCGTATATTATCGAAGTCTTGACCCTCGAAACAGTGGCTTGATCCCTGCCAACCTGCCAAAGTCATCATTAAATAAAATCAGTTAGGTCCTAAGGTAATGTTTCTGTGTCTGGTGGAATTTTGAAGGTTTGCTCCAAGCGGGTGTGCGATTGATGCGGATCTTTATTTTCAAGAAATGGAACGAGTTCTTGAAATTTTGAGACGGAGATACCCAGCATAGGTTAACCGAAGTAGAGCTCTATTGCAACAGGACAATGCAACACCCCATACTGCAAGCCTGCCTCGGTAGCGTGGTGGTAGCATGTCTGCCTCACGTTCAAGAGGTCTCGAGTTCGAATCTCGGTCAGGGTGAATTACCTGGATAAGGTTTTTTCCAGGGTTTTCCCTTATCTTTCAAGACGAATGTCGGGTAACTTTAAGCTCCATGGACCCTGGACTCATTTGAGCATCATTTCACCCAATTCATTCCCCATCCGATATGACAATGTTGGAGGACGTAAATTACAAAAGAGAGAGAGAGAGAGAGAGAGAGAGAGAGAGAGAGAGAGAGAGAGAGAGAGAGAGAGAGAGAGAGAGAGAGAGAGAGAGAGAGAGAGAGAGAGAGAGAGAGAGAGAGAGAGAGAGAGAAAAGAAAACATACTGCAAGAACAACCAAGGAAAAAATTCAGGACTTCGGAGAAATCGAACTGCTACCACACCCAGCATACAACCCTGATCTCGCATCATCAGATTATCACCTTTTTCAATCCATAGGCCATTTTCTACGTAGAAGAAATTTTGACAATATTGAAACAGTGCAAGTGGGTGTCACCGAATTCTTTGCATCACAAACCAAAGACTGGTACCATCGTGTGATAATAAACCTCGCTGAATGATGGTTCAAGACCATAGAATCTGATGGTGTATACTTTGAAAATTAGTTAATTACTTATCAGAACACATTTCAGATAACTGTTTTTCTTAAAAGACATTAATTATAAGACAGTATCTATACATGGAAGTTTATTTTCCAAAATGTTGATTTTCTAAAAAGTGGCCCTTACGATCTATATTAACATACTATATGTTTAGGACATTTATTTTTATGATAAATAAAATGTATATGTTGAATTTTCTTCGAGTAGCCTCTAAAGTCTTCATTTGAATTTATTTTGTGTAATCGGTAATATACGAGGGCTGTTCGATAAAGAAACATCACAATTCTTTTACAATTTTACCTTTACTCGTTCTCATAATTTTGATGGCATTTCTCCAAATAGTCTCCCCTGAATGCGATGCACTTGCCCCTGCGTTTCTGCCAGTCTTCAAAGACATGCTGGAAACCATTTTTGAGAGATCCTTCAAAATCGCTTCCGCAGCCTTCACCACTGCTTCTGATGATGGATAATGCCTCCCACGAAGGCGTTTCTTCAAGTTAGGGAATAGAAAAAAAGTATCATGGGGCTAAATTCGGACTATAGGGAGGGTGAGGAATGCACTTCACGTTGATTTTTGCAAGATATTCAGCAAGAACATTGGCAATATGCGGCCGCGCATTATCGAGGCGCAGCATCCCGCCTGCTTCACGGAAATGTCTTCTGCGCCTGATATGGACTTGCAATGCTTTCAGGACATCCCTGTAGTATTGTCCAGTTACTGATTTGTGTGCAGGTACAACATACTGATAAACCATTCCATGAATATCAAAGAATGAGATGACCATAACTTTCCCAGCAGAAGCAACCCGTTTTGCTTTTTCGGAGGTTGGTGATGAAGGATATTTCCAAACTGAGCTTTGCTGTTTGCTCTCAGGATCAAAATGATGTAGCCAAGTTTCATCAGCAGTGATTAGGTTTGAAAGAAACTCCGGATCTTCCTCTAACATCAACTTTATGTGCATGTTACCTCCATTGCAGCGGTAGGCGATACTGTACATGTCTGAGCTTACCTGGTTCTCACAGGTGGGAACCAGGAGTACCAGCAATGAAACTACTACGGCGTGTTTGTTTCACATTAAGCTAACAGAATATAATAAGATTGAATTTTAGTGCGAAAAAATTATTATAATTCTTTATTTATTTATTTATTTGTAATTCTCGTCCTCCAACGTTAAGTCATATCGGGCGATGAATGGAATGGGTGGAATGATTCTCAAATGAGCCCAGGGTCCATAGAGCTTAGAGTTATCGGACATTTCGTCTTTCAGGATAAGGGAAAACCCCGGAAAAACCTTATCCAAGTAACTCACCCTGACCGAGATTCGAACTCGGGACCTCTTGAACGTGAGGCAGAGATGCTACCACCACGCTACCGAGGTGGGCTGATAATTCTTTACTGAATAGCCTTCGTATTAGACACAATTTGACTTTGGAAAAAGTGGGCATCTTGTTAAAGTTTATGTCAAATGATATTTTTTGGAGATAACATATTTAGAGACATTCCTTATGATTGGTTTGTGTTGTTCAATACTTGCACACTTCCCAAAGGAGTGATAACAGTAATATTTGTATATGTTGGGATTGGAGAGTGCTCAACGGCTCTTGCACCTCGACCTGAAGACCTTTTATACTTTCCTTATCTCTTACTGGAGTATAGTTAACTGAACCTCGGAGGAATACGTAGCCTTAAAAGCCTTACGGAAACCATGTTTCCTGGCCGTTAACCAGACTACACGCTCTGCCGACGGAGCCCCAGCAGGGTTTTGTCAAATAGGAAGTCATATTCATTTTTATGTTTTCTGCATGTAAATAGGATGGAATTTCAAAGATCTCACGTAATGACAAGGTCTTAAAGAATTTGTCTATCACTTGAAGCCTACTGTATGCTCATATTTCCATTGTACTTAAAAATTATTATCAGCAGAATACAGCCGATTAAGATGAAGTGGATGGGCATGATACCTATATCAGGTATTTATGCTAATTAGGATCAGGAGTTTTGATGTTAATCATCTGATATGACAGCGTTTTTCATATGTTTAACATGAGTTACATTCTGTTATAAACAAGGCAGCAATCGTCACTTGGCTGGAAACAAGATTAAATTCGGTAAACGAGAAAGAAGGTACACAACACGGCTCTGGGCGGGTTTTCTGCGGGTTCCGGTTTCGCCCATCATCATTCCACAAGTTGCTGCACCATCTCGACATCATGCTATCATCCGCTTCTCTCACCCTCCCACCAGACATTGGGCTGATCACCCATCCTGGTTCTCTATCAGATCCAAAGCTTCACTTCCTCAGGCCCGACTTTAAGGAATAGAGGAACAAGAGTCCTCTAACACCGCAGTAAGTCGTATACTATGGATAAGTTAAAGAAGAAGAAGAAGAAGAAGAAGAAGAAGAAGAAGAAGAAGAAGAAGAAGAAGAAGAAAAAGGGACTCCCACAATTGGTTGTTTTATGCATACACCTTCGAGAGGAACGGATGAGATGAAGGAGACCCTGGGGGTTGTAGGAATGGACAACGTAATTGCTGGAGTTCCTTAAGAGTTTCTGGCTTGACCACTAGCTGGGTATATCTACGATACTGGGCGAAGATTCCCGTCCCATGTCCTTCACACCTACTCCGGAATCCCATATTGTAGACGTGGTGCGGGAGAGAATTCGTACCATGTACAATAAGCTAG
Organism: Mantis religiosa; assembly: GCA_030765055.1. NCBI lineage: Eukaryota > Metazoa > Arthropoda > Insecta > Mantodea > Mantidae > Mantis > Mantis religiosa. The sequence goes on along the minus strand of CM060949.1, from coordinate 196,470,380 downwards.
ACTCCCATTCCAATAATCTGGTGAACACCCTTGACCATTATGACCACAGGCTTCCTCACCGAAGACCTGGTTACCGGTTGCCCAAAGACGTTTTGGGCGACCTAATCTGAGCAGGGCCACTTTCCCCTGATACCTGTACCCCCAAGACCAGAAATGGGCTTGCTATAATCAACACCTTACCCTGGTTCCTTTCCCTCTAGCCTGTCAAGCGGGCTGTGCTCAGATGCCTCACAGGCAGGTGGAAGAGCGCAGTCAGCAGCACTGGGCGCATACACCCTCCGGGGGCACTTGCGCCCACATATGGCTAGATATACTACTGTCCAAAACAACCACCCGATGACAAAGACAATTCTTTTACACTGCCCAGATAATGCCGTGCTAAGCTAGGTGCTGGGTAGCAAACACCCCCCCCCCCCCCCAGGTTAACCTGGGCGACTCGCATCTTCTGTTCGTCTGCTGCTGGACCAGCTGGGAGACGATCGGGAACTGTCCAAACCATCCAAGATCGGGGAAAGCTCGCCCCAGTGGAGGTTCGAAAGCTGATGGGACCATGAAGTAGTTCAGACGCGCATATCTCTGCGGCATCTATCTGTTGTCGATCGACACACAACCTTAAGGACACGGGATGGGGAATATCACATCGCTTGGTGATCTGGAGTTAGAATAGAATTTATTATTTTACACATTTGTGAGGTGTCATTGTATGCCACGCGTGTTATAAGTGATTTTATTTTGTCCATAGTATTGCTACACTCAACATACATTCCTAATTAAAACCTTACTTTTAACACATCTATCAGTAATAACTGTCTACTATTATCCCGTGTCCTCTTATTTATTTAGACATTCAGTCCCCTCCTTCCAATTCGATGGTAGTGTGGTGTGTTCTAGTGAAGTCATCCTCCAGAATTTACAATACGACGACCAAATTCCTGTAAAGTCACTCGAAAGGGAGGCACAGGAAGATTACACTCTCTCGGGGGAATAGGGAGCTCCTAAAAGGGGCTTGAAAATGTGTAAAGAATAATAAAATAGGACATTTACAGCGAAGAGGGGGAATTTTATAGTATGTCCGTAGAATAAGGATTTTAATAATACAGAATGTATCGTTATTGGTCTGAAATGTTTCAAAGACGCCCTACCAACATCAATACAGTAAAAAGAAAAAGCTTCTATGAGCTATGAAAATGTTTACTGTACCATGCGATGTCAGAAAGTTCGTGTTGACAGAGATGTCCGGCACATTTAATATTTGTGCATACTGAAGATGATATTGTAATAGAAGATTTTCATACATTTTCAAGATAGTCACATGAGCAACACGTGCCCGTATTACTATATCCGCAAGATTTCTTTAGCGTTCGGGTGCCAAGTCCTCATTCGGTAGGTTTCGCATATTTCGTAAACACAGATGACAGCTTATAAACAGGAAATGCGCTACACACTGCGACATCTAGTGGCTAATATGCTAAGCTTTCACACGTACGCCACTTCATTTTTGAACAATTTTGAGGTTAATTATTAGGTAAGCAGTTTACAACAAATCTAAGAGCTACACGTACGTTGTCAGTGTTATGGCTCTTAAAAAGGGACACACTATTATTCGTCTACCTCCGTATAACTGTAATCTGAATGTAACTGAGCTAGCGTGGGCAAAAATAAAGAATGTTTACAAAGTACGCAATGTTAACGAGAGCCACAAATGTGCAGAAACTTGCTATAGAAGCGAAGAATTGGGAAGGATACTGCAAAAAGGTCCAGGAGCTGGAAATACAATATTAGAGAAACGATGGTGTAATAGAAAATGCAATTAATGAAATTATTAATACATCAAAGGATACCAGCGATGAAAGTGACGCAGTAGACTTGAAAATTGAAGAATCACAAAGCTAGTGAGTGTTTATAGCTGTCATAATATTTGTTTAATACTTTTATGTGTTTCATAACAGTAAATATATAAGCATACAGCATATCGGATGAAGTTCAATTGTTTGTTGCCACATCTCATACCTTCGGCACATATCTTTGCTTATCTTAGCGCAATTTGGCTGAATTGTGTTTTTCTAGGTTGACCACATTCCAAAAACAAGAACATTTTAGCTCTAGCTTCTTCCCCTCTTCCCACATCGTAAATCCAGTGCCCAAGAAATCGCGCGCATATATTACCTCTCTTGGTCTCGGTAACACTCCCCTTTATCTGGGCAGCTTTCTACATGAAGTTCACGTGCTTCTGCTGCTTTCACAACTTATCGGCCTGTCCACCCACTCTCCAGTTTGCACACTATAACAAGCATAAAAAAATCAATAGTGGTAAACACTATAAATCAATTAATTATTGTTGACAACAAAGGCACAGATTCTTTAACAACTCTAACTACAAGGGGCGTCCAGAAAGTAAGTTCTGTTTCAATTTATCTCCGCTGCAGCACTGCGATCGCAGTTCCGCACATGCGCGGTAGACGCTCTGTATCAAGAAGAAGTAACGTGCGCCACTGTGAGATCGCTGTCAACCACGTACGCTTTGTTGTCCTTGTTTACAATGTCGGTGTTGATGAAAATTCCGCTGATTGTGAAATCAGGTCTATGATTCGTTTTCTGAATGCTAAGAAAGTGAACCCAATTGAAATTTATCGGCAAATTTGCGTTGTCAAAAGGTGTTGTGTTTCTTCACGACAACGCAGGACTACACACTGCAAATGCGACTAAAAATATCCTACAGGGATTTGGCTGGGACGTGTTTGACCACCCCCCGTACAGGCCTGACCTCGCTCCTAGCGACTTTCATTTGTTTTTGCATCTCAAATCTTTCCTTGGCGGTCAACACTTCAACAATGACGAAAAGCTGAAAGAAAATGTTTCCAACTGGTTGAAGACACAGACGGCAAACTTCTAGGAGGAAGGTATACGAAGAGTTGTGCCTTGCTATGACAAATGCCTGCAAAATTTCGGCAGTTATGTGGAAAAGTAGTTTAAGAGTTGTAGAATTTTGTGCAATAAATATTTTTTCTGTATCTGTACACAATTTAATTTTATTACCAAACAGAACTTACTGTCCGGACGTACCTCGTATTTTCTTACCGATGTTCATATGAATGTATTTCATTATTTTGATGTTGGAAGGGTTTCCCCATATATTTCCCATCAATAAAGGTACATTCTGGATACGTGTCTCTGTTAGTAGGGTGCACCTAATTTTTACTTTCTCTATCAAGTACGAGTATGTGGAGAAAGTATTACATTCCATCCAAGCATTCGATACAAAGAAATACACGTTTTGAGGTCCAATGAGTCCAAAATCCTTTTGTGTGTGTGAACAACACAACCCAAAAGCCCGCCTCGGTAGCGTGGTGGTAGCATGTCTACGCTACGTTCAAGAGGTCCTGAGTTCGAATCTCAGGGTGAGTTACCTGGATAAGGTTTTTCCGGGATTTTCCCCTAATCTTCAAGGCGAATGTCATGTAACTCTAAGCTCTATGGACCATGGTCTCATTTGAGCATCATTTCACCCATTCCATTCATCGTCCGATATGACTTAACTTTGGAGGACGTAAATTACAAAAATAAATAAATAAATAAATAAATAAATAGATAAATAGATATCTAGATAAATAGATATCTAGATAAATAGATATCTAGATAAATAGATAAATAGATATCTAGATAAATAGATATCTAGATAAATAGATATCTAGATAAATAGATATCTAGATAAATAGATAAATAGATATCTAGATATCTAGATAAATAAATAGATAAATAAATATGTAAATAAATTAATTAATTAAACAATAATAATAAATTAATAAATTAATAAATTAATTAATTAAATAATAGTAATAATAGTAATAATAACAATAATAATAATAATAATAATAATAATAATAATAATAATAATAATAATAATAATAATAATAATAATAATAATAATAATAATAATAATAATAATAATAATAATAATAATAATAATAATAATAATAATAATAATAATAATAATAATAATAATAATAATAATAATAATAATAATAATAATTATAATAATAATTATAATAATAATTATAATAATAATTATAATAATAATAATAATAATAATAATAATAATAATAATAATAATAATAATTATAATAATAATAATAATTATAATAGTAATAATAATTATAATAATAATAATAATTATAATAATAATAATAATTATAATAATAATAATAATAATTATAATAGTAATAATAATTATAATAATAATAATAATTATAATAATAATAATAATTATAATAATAATAATAATTATAATAATAATAATTATAATAATAATAATTATAATAATAATAATAATAATAATAATAATAATAATAATAATAATAATAATAATAATAATAATAATAATAATAATAATAATAATAATAATAATAATAATAATAATAATAATAATAATAATAATAATTATAATAATTATAATAATTATAATAATTATAATAATAATAATAATAATAATAATAATAATAATAATAATAATAATAATAATAATAATAATAATAATAATTATAATAATTATAATAATAATAATAATAATAATAATAATAATAATAATAATAATAATAATAATAATAATAATAATAATAATAATAATAATAATAATAATAATAATAATAATAAACAAAGAAACAAACAAAGAAACAAATAAATAAATTAAAATTCGGTAAAATTTGAACTTGGTATTTAAGTGCAGCACGTCCAAAAATGTCACACGAAGATTTTCAAAACATCCCTCACGCCACACTACCCTTTACATACCAAAATTTAGATTTTCTTTAAAATAAGGGCTAACTTTTTTTATTAAATTATCGTACATGATTAACACATTTGTATGACAAATGAAATGTAAAATAAATAAACCCTGACGCGACAGCCCTATTAGAGGGCCAAGGCCTACCAATCCGACTGCAGGCCTCACGCCCACATACGCAAGGTAGAAGTGGGCGATTATTCAACCATGTGGTCAGCATCTCGGCATACCCCAGCCGTATCGTTGGTTTTCGTGACCAGGGCCGCTTACCTAGCCCCTCACTTTCCTCACGATGCTGAACGGGCACCGGCCCTCTACCCACAACAAAATCTACACCCCGTGGATGGGATCCAACCCGGGGCGCTTTCCTTGGGCAAGAGCCAAGGCATGCTGCCTTAGCCCACTACGCCACGGCGCAAGACGTTCGAATGTTCTGTGAATAGCTTCTAAAATCCTATCCATGTTGGTCGTCGTTTGCTAACTGGTAAAGAAAAAAATCTTGCTACAGAAAAAATGTATAATCCCTAAAAGGTCAAATGTTATTTTCTTCTGAGGAGAGAGATATTCCTTGTATTGCTTTTCATTTTTAAGTGTTTATCCATATTTTTCTGAAAATAGGAAGTCGCTATTGGTTTTTTTATGTGTTAGCCTTGCAAAGAATGTCCAAGCCATGAGACAGCGACCGGTTCTTAAAGAGTATGATTATCGCTTCCTCGAATCCGCGGAACGTAGTTGCAGTAATAGAGAACTATTTCTCCATTCAGAGAAGTGTTAGTGTAGTTTTTTGCCACTGGCTGTGGGAAGGCGCCATACGCAGCCAGCGAATATGACATGAAATGAAAAGGAATGAATAACAGGCAATTATGAAATCCGATTCTGTTCTTTGTGACACCCGATCCACGCAGGCCATATGTTGTGGCTGTAGACGCCTTCCTCCTCCTCGGAACAAAGATGAGACCTTGAAGGATGGCGTTCTTAGGGTCACGGCTGTTCAGATCTGTTCCCATGACGTCAGTACACTGGCTTGTCTGCTCCAGTGTAGTGGTGGTATGAATGGGAGTGAGCGAGGGAGGGGACAGCAGTGGCGTACAATTGCTGATATTTGGGAGCTTCCATTCATAACTGTCTTGCTTTTGGCAGGGTATGGGTTCGAGTCCCGTACTCCGGCTTTTGTTTCCTCGTCTTTAGACCTACTTACGATTTACTTTCCATTATTGCCCTTATTTGTGACAATAGACAACATCGGTTAAGTTGACTGATACTAATAAATAGGGCCCGGAAGATGAACTAAAAATTCTCTAATAATGAGCTATAAAATGCCCTTAAAATATAAAAAATGCACATAAAATGTAAAAAAAAAAATGACATACCAAAAATTAACAACTTCTTTCATTATAATAAATTAACAACTGTCACAGACAAATAATGAACATATGGTTGGAATAACCACATTTTAAAATTAACTTTCTTAGTAAATAATGAAATTATTGTAAGCAAATAATAAATAAATTCAAAATTTATCAGGTCATTTTTAATTTTATAAAATATGAAAAAAACAAGTTACAGTGCCCATTAGCCAAAACATACCATATTTAGCGTTGGACATCTTCAAGTTATCAAAAGTTTTTGTAATTTTACGTCCTCCAACGTTAAGTCATATCGGACGGTGAATGAAATGAGTGAAATGGTGCTTAAATGAGTCCGGGGTCCATGGAGCTTAGAGCTACCCGACATTCGTCTATGAGGATAAGGGAAAACCCCGGAAAAATCTTATCCAGGTAACTCACCCTGACCGAGATTCGAACTCGGGACCTCTTGAACGTGAGGCAGACATGCTACCGTCTACGCTACCGAGGCGGGCATCAAAAGTAAAGGAACAGCGGTTGTCAACTAAAACTGTTTTATTCTTTGAGAAACTTCTCTCCATTTTCACAGATGTTATAGATGCGTATTTGAAAAACACTATGTCACTGCCTGTTAAATCATGTTCAAAAATACTAGTTCTGAAGTTTTCTCCTGACAAAATATCGGCAATCTCATAAACTGGTTGGTATTCTTTATTTTTGTCCAACACAAATTTTAGTATCTCTCTAATTTTGTCCCCAATCTCACCTTTTGCATTTTGTATCCTCTCTTACGCTATCCTCACCGACTCAATTGACTTATCCAATGTCATGCCACTTTCTTTAAGGCACGTTATGGTATCCGACAAAAATGCAAAATTTGATTCAATGAAGGCTAATTTACCTTGGATTTGAGTATCAGAAAACAGATCCTTTGTGCTCTCAATTGCCTTAGAATCTACGCTATCAAAACTATTCACCACTTCTCTCACTATTTGAAAATTGTCATGCACATTGGCCAGGGTCAGGTTGGCCACGGGAATCGAACTCGGGCCTCCCGAATGAGGGCTATACATGAATATGCCCAATAAATTCGTAAAAAAGAAAGAAAATGACCGGAAAATGCATCTAAATGTTAAAAAATGACTCTATTGTAAAAATGTGGAAAACTACATTTTGATGACCTATAAAAACCATATACATCTAACGTATTTTTTCCAGAACGCGCTTAATTTCCAATAAGCATCGTCTGTGACTACTCAGAAAAAAGATGACTTTTCATCAAAATCCGGGCCCCTACGATTTGAAGTAAGTTGTCGTATGTTTGAGGATATAGAATTAAACCGTTTCTGAATCTTAGTACTAGAAACTCTTAACTATTGAGCCATTATATCTCTATCAATAACTTTACTGTTTATGTGATAACAATGACAAGACCATGAATTGCTGAAATGCTAAACGAGAATATAATGTAGTTTAACATAATTTTTTCAACGAATTCACCTTTTCCAAAATGTTATACACAATGTAGTTTTGATACAAATATTCTAAAGTTTACGTAGAAAATGAAGCTAGCTACAGTGAAGCAATGAATATTATACAAATATAAATATTGCCTGCCTTGGTAGCGTAGATGGTAGCGTGTCTGCCCGACGTTCAAGAGGTCCCGAGTAAGAATCTCGGTCAGGGTGAGTTACCTGGATAAGGTTTTTCCGAGGTTTTCCCTTGTCCTTCAATACTTCCCGTAGGGGAAGGGATCCGTCCCTTTTAGCTGCCAAAGTGCGGGCGCTACGGACCCCTAGCACTCGTGGTACCTCTGACGTTACTAGAGGAACCTCGGGCCGAACATAACGAGCCCCTCCCGCATGGGAGTTGTTCGGATTGGGTTGGTCTCGAGGGGGCAGTTGGTTCCCGTCACCCACGGGCAATTGGGTACCTCCGGCCAGGCCGCCAAGGGCCGCCCGGAGGGGGCAGAGGGTTGTCTTATAAGTCCCGGGGACTAGCCTGCAGAGCTAGTAGCTGGTGAGCTAGACACTGGCGGCCCTACCAAGGTTATTTGGTAGCTGGTTCATTAAGGACTGGCGCGTATGTGGCGTATCCACATCCGTCCTGTTTGCCGTGTGCAGACGGGGGGGGGGGGGCAGCTTATAAAATAGGTGCTGACCTAATGGAAATAACAGATGAGGCCCGGGTTCCCGGTCCTACGGGGCTGGGGCTTATGGGAAGTAGACCTCGGCGAGTATGTCCTTCAATACTAATATCGGATAACTCTAAGTTCCATGGACCCTGGACTCATTTGAGCATCATTTCACCTATGTCATTCATCGTCCGATATGACAACGTTGGAGGACGTAAATTACAAATACATACATACATACATACATACATACATACATACATACATACATACATACATACATACATACATACATACATACATACATACATACATACATACATACATACATACATACATACATACATACATACATACATACATACATACATACATACATACATACATACATACATACATACATACATACATACATACATACATACATACATACATACATACATACATACATACATACATACATACATACATACATACATACATACATACATACATACATACATACATACATACATACATACATACATACATACATACATACATACATACATACATACATACATACATACATACATACATACATACATACATACATACATACATACATACATACATACATACATACATACATACATATATTTGTAACAAAAACTTCACTTGTCTTAAGAAAAAAATGTTAATTCTTCTTTCTAATTGAGATCGATTTCACAAACAAATTGCTTGCATCATCAGTCCATCAATAAACTTCGTAGTCAAGGATTCCGGTTACCATTTTATTATGTTTTTTCAGTATTAACAAAATCTGAAAACGAAACAAACCTAAAAACAAAATCAACTGCTGGTACTTCAAAATTCATTACGCGATGTTTATTTTTTTAAAATAAATATATTTTCCCAAACCATTAAATCTATCGAACCATTTAATTGTTTTAATAATTTAACTTCAGGATTTATTTCATGGTTAAATGACCAAAAATGATCCGCTACGGCCGATTTATCATTTGTTTATACTTAATGTAACGAAAATGTTCTTTCGTTCTGGTTTCCAAATTACGTTTTGTCTTTCCAATATAAACCTGATCACAATCTAAACAATGAAACTGATAAATACCAGATATTTTATTATTAGGAATTTTATCTTTTTTTTAGCAAAATGCAGTAAATTGTGTAATCGATCTCAATTAGAAAGAAGAATTAACATCATTTTTTTACGATAAGTGAAGTTTTTGTTTCAAATATTTATATTTGTGCAATATTCTATAGTTTTCCTGCAATTTCCCAAAACACAATCACTTAAATCTATCATATAATTATTTTCCTTCGAACGGTTTTTGAATTATTCATTTTCAATATATTAACATATATACCTTAATGTTTAGAATGACAGACTTTATAAACTACTCATTTTTTATTTAGGACCAGTAAACATAATTATACCTATGACAGATCTGCACCTTATAATCAAGTACGAGACACTGATTTTTTTAAAGAAATTTTCATTAAAATTTGCCATAGAATGATAAATTACAGATTTAAACTTTAATAACTCGGAAAATAAAATAGATACTACACTGAAATTAAAAACTAATATTTATAAGCTAAACTGATCTCCTCTTGTAGCTGGTATTTCGAATTTGAAGCACAGTTTGTACTTGGTGTAAACATTATCTTCAACATTTAATTTTGTTCTCTAATTTTCAGAATTTTCTCTGCATGGCAACATCTGCAACAGCTGAACATAACTGGAAACCAGGAACACCTTGAGGTAACTGTATTTTTAACTAATTGCTTTTCCTGAAATCCAGATTTTCCCGCCATTGCTTTTTACATTTTGTACTGATTTTACATTCTTCTCAAATTATTTAATAACAATTATATGTGTATCTCTATAATGGTGGAGCTATGAATTTTTGCATTCCAACCTTAGAATTTATCAGCAATTTACTTGCTGATTGTGTTAATTACACTAATCATACTAGATTTAATTATTATAGTTTTAGGTAATTGTTAATTATTATCCGACGTTACACTGTTGACTTTTAAACATCGTCTTTCCTTGTTTATGAAATTATTGTACAGTTATTTATAGTGAATCCTTACGTTGCCTCTTTTAATTGCAACTTCAAACACTTGGAGTATTCTAAATAATCCCATAAATATCCCACAAAAGGATATGAAATGGTGGTAGTAGTGGATTATTGGAGGGGATTCGGCACGTCAACCAGACTAGATCTATTGCACCTATACCGCAAGTGGGGCGTCCCTGGAAGGAAGAACGAGGTGAGAGGAGACAGAGGGCGACCAACCCCAAGGAGTCATTACAGTACAGAGGGCAAGGTCCCTACACTATACCAGATAGAAACTCTCCGGCTGTGGACTTAGGACAATCGTCAGCAATATACCAGGGGAGTCAGCCGCACCTTATATTTTGGAAGGTAGGCCACCCATCATACGGCATGTGAGCCTTATCCAGTTTTGGGCTTACTGTATTGCTTGACGTTCCTAGAGAGAGGAATGCGCAAAATTCAGAGAAATAGCGGTTTAAGGGACTTAACGTACTGTTCGCTAAAGTACATCTCAAAAACATACGACTCATTTACTGAGAGGGAATTCTGGATTCCAGGCGATTTTATAAAATTTTTATTAGAGTATACATAGCAAAGTAATTCAGTAAACGCCTCGGGGGAAATGGACCTATCATGTGAGTACACTAACAACGTCAGCTAAAAAGAAAATGGGGAAATCCTGTACATAGAGCAGCGGTTGGCTGCCAAAACTTAGGAAAAAATTGGAGGCACGCCTCATCCGTCATGGACCTGTACAGTCAAAACGGACATATTAAACAACGGTTTATTTACATTTTGGCGTAAATTACATCTCGTCCACCTCAATTAACATGCATAAGAGCTTTCGCTAATTATGTGAACGTGCTTTCAGTCAAGTCCCGAAATAGCTGGATAAGATTATGACCCTTCCGGTGTCCTAACCATCTCCCCATGACACAGTTTCGGGTCTCAGCATTGTAATTATTTTTTATGTCCCTTAAAACTTGGAAACCAAATTTACAATTATCTAATTATAAAGTCCCTAAGGGCGTGGATTACCCCGGAAGGTCATCAGTTTGAGCACTTGCTTCGTTAGAGTCGTAATCCAGGAAGAGAAAAAGTGTCATTCCAGCGCCATAAAACATAGCAATTTGAAACTGCAGTTTTAATTGCACAATAATTCTATGCCTGCAAAATTGTGTTTAACTTCCACGTTAAACTCAGGTACTGTAATTTCCTTGTTTTCTGTGTTCAAATGTGTATAAATGATCCTTATATGAATTGCACCTACTTACAGAGTGTTTAAACAACTACCTACTCCAATAAAGAAACATCAAACAATACCATAAAATATAAACAAAACAATTAAAACTAAAATGAATAAAAATTTTCAGAATAATACTTATAAATTGTATTTGTGGTAAAAAAATAGTATATTGTAACTTTGTAGGTTTGTGAAATTAAAGGTCCAATTGCACAACTAAAAAATGTTCTTTATTTCCACCGAATTTCAGTCGGAACACTTGCCGATTACACAGAATTACGTAATGCAAACAATTACAATTCACCTGTTCGTCTGTCAGAGGTCCTCTGCACGCTCACAGTTACGTACAACTCCTCTGATGCACGTTCACAGTCTTCCGGTCCGTTAACTCACTCGGCGCTCCTAACGGCTGCTCGCCAAGAACTGACTGACTCGCCAACTGCAGCCCGTTTTATAGGAATATAGCTGTTTCTGGAAGTCTCGCGTTTCAGTGAATCACCGTGAAGGTTGCAGACGGCAGGGGGAGGGGAAAGAGACGGCCAGTGATGTTTTTCCAACCATCCCTTCGTTAGCGCTATAAGACAAATTGGTAGGCGTGGGCGAATGCTTCTCGTCTAGCCCTACTGCCGGCCAATTCTATCGTGAGTTAAATACGCGGGTAGAACCTAGTAATGGGGTCGATGTTTTCATGTTGGGGTATAAAATGCGGACTACATAAAACTCGAGAGTAAGGGGCAGCTGACTCGCCTGGTATAATGACCGAGAGTGATTTAGTACGTCAGTACCTCTACTCTATTGTTTTCTATGTTCTTATTTAGATACAAGAGTCTATGGAATGGTGTATTCATTCACTTACAGGAAACAGTCGAGATGTATCAAGAACAACTGTACTCCAGGGGACATGTACGCGGTAACATCGAGAAGTCTCAACGCCCTACAGTTTTTCCTGATCTACGAAAAGTTAAACACAATAAACTTCAATAAAACTATTTCAAAATTGAAAAGTATCGAAAAATATCGAAGGCTTATCTCGAAGTATTAGACATGCTTCGATATCACGAGTATCGAAAGTATCCGGGTATGGACGACATGGAGGTTCCATCCCTAATTCGTGTTTATAAATACTGGCAAAGTAGCAATTTTGAGCCATGAACTACGAGATTTTCCCTTCGCATAGTCAAGTGCAGATAGACAATATCTGCTTTATGAAAACAATAACAACGCAGGAAACAGAACAACCGAAACGGGGACAAATTTAAGACGGTGCAACTGAAGTACATACAATAGTCTTGTGACAAGTAAATGACGTCACAATGGTGCGAGAAAGTAGGTCAGTGCGAAACATGAATGAAGGCAGCAGTTTTTTGTTAAACGTCGCCACTGTGTGTAACTGTTGATGTGGGAGTAGCCGACAAAGACCGCGTTGATGACGATGGGAAAGGAAGGATAAAGCAAAAAGAAGAAGAATCCACACTCAATGTTTACGGGATTGAGACGTTGGCTCCATCTCTTTCCCGCTGTGTAGACAGATGACTAGCTATTCCTCCTCCTCACGCACGCATGCGCAAATTGAGTGTGACAGGCATTTGCTTTATTAACTCACTTCAGCTGTTTTCATAGTCAATGAGAATGCATGTCTCTACCAGACTAATTTGGTAAGTAGAGAAATATTGCATTCCACTGAAAAATTGGATACGAGATTCCACTGAAATAAACCTTTTGAACTCATTTCAATAAAACTTCTTTTTAGACAATTAATAGAAAAAATGAGTCTTTTAAAATTCTTTCATTCACTGCTCTAAAAGCTTTTAACAATCCGGTAATGCCAACTCGTGATTCTTGCAGAATGTGATGGTCACCTCATTCAAGAAAGCCACGAATCTGAGTTAAATACAAGAAATAACTATTTCAAATTGTAAAAATTGTACAGTCAACATTTCAGTTGTCTCAATAGATGAGTAATTAAAGGTTTGTTATGTAATTTTCATCGTTTATTTGTTTCCACTTCCTGCTTTATGTAGAATGTTCTGGTGTTCTAAAAGTCATTTTGTCAGCACTGATGCTACCAAGACAAATGAATATCATGACATGAGAAAGGTAAAACAATACCAGGATTGTCTAAAATACTGTGTGATGTACGGGATAAAAGGATTTTATTTTGTACGCAGGTTTCGGCCTGCGGCCTCGTTTAAGAATCGCATTTATCCACAAAATAAAATCTTCTTTTTAATCCTTATCATAAATAACTATTTTAGAAAACCGTCCACGTGAGCGTGTTCTTTTTTTATTTTTTATTTTGTGTTATTCATTTAACGTTTTTCAACGATTAGTCATATAGGACGATGAATGAAAAGATGTTCAAATGAGCCCAGGGTTCATAGAGCTTAGAGTTACCAGACATTCATCTTTCAGAATAAGGGGTAGGCTCCAACGTTAAGTCATATAGGACGATGAACGAAATCTGTTCAAATGAGTCCAGGGTTCGTAGAGCTTAGAGTTACCAGACATTCATCTTTCTGGATAAGGGGAAACCTCTAACGTTAAGTCATATCGGACGATGAATTAAATGTGTTCAAATGAGCCCTGGGTTCATATAGCTTAGAGTTACCAGGCATTCATCTTTCTGGATAAGGGGAAACCTCTAACGTTAAGTCATATCGGACGATGAATTAAATGTGTTCAAATGAGCCCCGGGTTCATATAGCTTAGAGTTACCAGACATTCATCTTTCTGGATAAGGGAAAACCTACAACGTTAAGTCATATCGGACGATGAATGAAATGTGTTCAAATGAGCCCCGGGTTCATATAGCTTAGAGTTACCAGACATTCATCTTTCTGGATAAGGGAAAACCTCTAACGTTAAGTCATATCGGACGATGAATTAAATGTGTTCAAATGAGCCCAGGGTTCATATAGCTTAGAGTTACCAGACGTCCATCTTTCAGGATAAGGGGAAACCTCTAACGTTAAGTCATATCGGACGATGAGTTAAATGTGTTCAAATGAGCCCCGGGTTCATATAGCTTAGAGTTACCAGACGTCCATCTTTCAGGATAAGGGGAAACCTCTAACGTTAAGTCATATCGGACGATGAATTAAATGTGTTCAAATTAGCCCAGGGTTCATATAGCTTAGAGTTACCAGACGTCCATCTTTCAGGATAAGGGGAAACCTCTAACGTTAAGTCATATCGGACGATGAGTTAAATGTGTTCAAATGAGCCCAGGGTTCATATAGCTTAGAGTTACCAGACGTCCATCTTTCAGGATAAGGGGAAACCTCTAACGTTAAGTCATATCGGACGATAAATGAAATGTGTTCAAATGAGCCCAGGGTTCATATAGCTTAGAGTTACCAGACGTCCATCTTTCAGGATAAGGGGAAACCTCTAACGTTAAGTCATATCGGACGATGAGTTAAATGTGTTCAAATGAGCCCCGGGTTCATATAGCTTAGAGTTACCAGACGTCCATCTTTCAGGATAAGGGGAAACCTCTAACGTTAAGTCATATCGGACGATGAATTAAATGTGTTCAAATGAGCCCCGGGTTCATATAGCTTAGAGTTACCAGACGTCCATCTTTCAGGATAAGGGGAAACCTCTAACGTTAAGTCATATCGGACGATGAATTAAATGTGTTCAAATGAGCCCCGGGTTCATATAGCTTAGAGTTACCAGACGTCCATCTTTCAGGATAAGGGGAAACCTCTAACGTTAAGTCATATCGGACGGTGAATGAAATGTATTCAAATGAGTACAGGGTTCATATAGCTTAGAGTTACCAGGCATTCATCTTTCAGGATAAGGGGAAACCTCAAACGTTAAGTCATATCGGACGGTGAATGAAATGTATTCAAATGAGCCCCGGGTTCATATAGCTTAGAGTTACCAGACGTCCATCTTTCAGGATAAGGGGAAACCTCTAACGTTAAGTCATATCGGACGGTGAATGAAATGTATTCAAATGAGCCCCGGGTTCATATAGCTTAGAGTTACCAGGCATCCATCTTTCAGGATAAGGGGAAACCTCTAACGTTAAGTCATATCGGACGATGAATGAAATGTATTCAAATGAGCCCCGGGTTCATATAGCTTAGAGTTACCAGGCATCCATCTTTCAGGATAAGGGGAAACCTCTAACGTTAAGTCATATCGGACGGTGAATTAAATGTGTTCAAATAAGCCCCGGGTTCATATAGCTTAGAGTTACCAGGCATCCATCTTTCAGGATAAGGGGAAACCTCTAACGTTAAGTCATATCGGACGGTGAATTAAATGTGTTCAAATGAGCCCCGGGTTCATATAGCTTAGAGTTACCAGGCATCCATCTTTCAGGATAAGGGGAAACCTCTAACGTTAAGTCATATCGGACGATGAATTAAATGTGTTCAAATGAGCCCCGGGTTCATATAGCTTAGAGTTACCAGGCATTCATCTTTCTGGATAAGGGGAAACCTCTTACGTTAAGTCATATCGGACGGTGAATTAAATGTGTTCAAATGAGCCCCGGGTTCATATAGCTTAGAGTTACCAGGCATTCATCTTTCAGGATAAGGGGAAACCTCTTACGTTAAGTCATATCGGACGATGAATTAAATGTGTTCAAATGAGCCCCGGGTTCATATAGCTTAGAGTTACCAGGCATCCATCTTTCAGGATAAGGGGAAACCTCTAACGTTAAGTCATATCGGACGGTGAATTAAATGTGTTCAAATGAGCCCCGGGTTCATATAGCTTAGAGTTACCAGGCATTCATCTTTCTGGATAAGGGGAAACCTCTAACGTTAAGTCATATCGGACGATGAATTAAATGTGTTCAAATGAGCCCTGGGTTCATAGAGCTTAGAGTTACCAGACATTCATCTTTCAGGATAAGGGGAAACCTCTAACGTTAAGTCATATCGGACGATGAATTAAATGTGTTCAAATGAGCCCCGGGTTCATATAGCTTAGAGTTACCAGGCATTCATCTTTCTGGATAAGGGGAAACCTCTTACGTTAAGTCATATCGGACGATGAATTAAATGTGTTCAAATGAGCCCAGGGTTCATAGAGCTTAGAGTTACCAGGCATTCATCTTTCAGGATAAGGGGAAACCTCTTACGTTAAGTCATATCGGACGATGAATTAAATGTGTTCAAATGAGCCCCGGGTTCATATAGCTTAGAGTTACCAGGCATCCATCTTTCAGGATAAGGGGAAACCTCTAACGTTAAGTCATATCGGACGGTGAATTAAATGTGTTCAAATGAGCCCCGGGTTCATATAGCTTAGAGTTACCAGGCATTCATCTTTCTGGATAAGGGGAAACCTCTAACGTTAAGTCATATCGGACGATGAATTAAATGTGTTCAAATGAGCCCTGGGTTCATAGAGCTTAGAGTTACCAGACATTCATCTTTCAGGATAAGGGGAAACCTCTAACGTTAAGTCATATCGGACGATGAATTAAATGTGTTCAAATGAGCCCCGGGTTCATATAGCTTAGAGTTACCAGGCATTCATCTTTCTGGATAAGGGGAAACCTCTTACGTTAAGTCATATCGGACGATGAATTAAATGTGTTCAAATGAGCCCAGGGTTCATAGAGCTTAGAGTTACCAGACATTCATCTTTCAGGATAAGGGGAAACCTCTAACGTTAAGTCATATCGGACGATGAATTAAATGTGTTCAAATGAGCCCCGGGTTCATATAGCTTAGAGTTACCAGGCATTCATCTTTCTGGATAAGGGGAAACCTCTTACGTTAAGTCATATCGGACGATGAATGAAATGTGTTCAAATGAGCCCTGGGTTCATATAGCTTAGAGTTACCAGACATTCATCTTTCTGGATAAGGGGAAACCTCTTACGTTAAGTCATATCGGACGATGAATGAAATGTGTTCAAATGAGCCCTGGGTTCATATAGCTTAGAGTTACCAGGCATTCATCTTTCTGGATAAGGGGAAACCTCTTACGTTAAGTCATATCGGACGATGAATGAAATGTGTTCAAATGAGCCCAGGGTTCATAGATTTAGAGATTCCAGACATTCATCTTTCAGAATAAGGGGTAGCCTCCAACGTTAAGTCATATGGGACGATCAATAAAATGTGTTCAAATGAGCCCAGGGTTCATAGAGCTTAGAGCTACCAGACATTCATCCTTTAAGGTAAATAAAACCCCGGAAAAAGCTAATTCAGATTACTCAACCTGACGGACATTGGAACTCGGGGACCTTTTGAACGTCAGACAGACATTCTAGTAACGGGCTACAAAGTCGGGTTTTGCATGCTGGAGTGTGTGAACAGCAAAACCCCCCTCCCTCCTTACACATACAAAAGGATGAAGATTAAAAAAAAGCTACTTTTTTAATGGAATACTTTTAAAAAAATTTGATTTCATTAAAAACGGCTCTAATGATTTTAGCTAAAATAGTATACATATATTTAAGATAGTTTTATGACAAAATGAAGTATACATTTAGAATTTCCTGAGGAAGTCCTTTTCATTTGACTTTTGTATGACTGGTAAATGTAAGGGATAGAGAAAATCTTACTGAAACAGAGAGAGAGAGAGAGAGAGAGAGAGAGAGAGAGAGAGAGAGAGAGAGAGAGAGAGAGAGAGAGAGAGAGAGAGAGAGAGAGAGAGAGAGAGAGAGAGAGAGAGAGAGAGAGAGAGAGAGAGAGAGAGAGAGAGAGAGAGAGAGAGAGAGAGAGAGAGAGAGAGAGAGAGAGAGAGAGAGAGAGAGAGAGAGAGAGAGAGAGAGAGAGAGAGAGAGAGAGAGAGAGAGAGAGAGAGAGAGAGAGAGAGAGAGAGAGAGAGAGAGAGAGAGAGAGAGAGAGAGAAGAGAGACCCCTTGTTCATCAACACAATTTATGTCAAATACGAAGGTTGTTTTTTTTTTATGTAAGTGTGCCGTTTTCGAAATATTTCTTGACTGAGTTTTGTAATACTTACTCTTTTGTTCAAATAGTAAGTTTATTCACCTTTTCTCTTGGCCATACAAAGAGAAGGTTATTTCAAAGCCACCAACTTTAAATAATTTGATATTTTTAAAGTCTTCCTTAAATCTACAACACGATAACGTTTATCTTGATTAATATGAAGAAGATAGAGCAATAAGTGTCTGTAAGAATAGCCTGTACAAAAATCATGATTTCGTTCTGTGCACTCACCAAATTATAATATCAATTATGGTCATATACTGAAGTATATTTTAGGTTCATGATGAGATTTCTTATGCATGTTTTCCTCCCTTCCATAACAAGAAACACCATGAATGAGGCAGGAGCAAGGTTGACGACAGATATACCATGAGGGGGCGCATGTTGTGAAGGAATGACAATGGAGTGCGAGCGAGTTACACTTTTTCCCACGACCGACTGTCGCGCCAGTTGTGTGCGTGCATTCTCAGAGCAATGCGCGTTGTGTAGGCAGTGATGCCACTGTACCGCTGCCAAATCTAGCAGACTCAAGTCATTTGTTTAAGCGAGAGGCTATTAAAGTCATTACCAGCCATTTTATATACTTAATATGATAATTTTAGATATTGTTACTTTCTCCTCTACGTATAAAGTAAAGAAAGTATTATTTCCTACCGAAAAGTACGGCACCGAGATTACGAGGAAAGAACATGTTAAAACAAATGATGTGATCCTGTAAACAGCTTGATTCAAAAACCTAAAGTCGGTTAAAAAGCAAATTTTGTTGTTTAACTTTAGCATGTTCAAGGCTGCTACACGAAGATTTTAAAGAAGATTCCACAATACAAAATATCCTTTGCTTGGAATACAAAAAATACAGTTTTTGTTTTCAAGGATCGCTCTGCAAAGGTTGATTAAAATACCAGATTTTAAGACATGTCCATTACTAAATTGCGGAGGGGTGTTCGCTCGCATGCATTACAAGTTTGGCTGCGCACAGAGTATCATGACGTCAGAGGTACAAAATAAAATAAAATAAAAATCTGCATACTATAATCCGGTACCTTTTTTCTTAATCCGGAATCGATGCTCAGACTTTTATTTATTTATTTATTTATTTATTTATTTATTTATGTATTTATTTATTTATTTATTTGTTTGTTTGTTTGTTTGTTTGTTTGTTTATTTATTTATTTATTTATTTATTTATTTATTTATTTATCTATTTATTTATTTTTTAAAACATCAAAAACATATACAAGACATCTAAATCAATAAATATACAAAATAAGTGTTAAAGTTTTCCCTACATGCTACCACTTTTAATCACTATCACTCTCAATTTGATTATTAAAGAGTATTTTAATACACTTTTCTCTACATTTTAGCACTTTATTCACTTTTACTATTAATTTTGTCAGTCTATTTATAACAATTAGCACATTATTAAATATCCTCCCATCCCTTTATCACTCATTTCTACTATCACTTCCAATTGGAAGCATATGATATTGATAAGATGGACCTAACGCTGTCGCTATGATGCTGATTAGCGATGCTGTACACTAATGTATGTATGATTCTGTACGTCAGATGTAAAACACCGCCATTAAATGTGCAAACGTCGAAAACAACATAGAGTAGTACTCTGCGACCTTTTTAAGCTTTTCCCTTGCAAGTGTATGCAGACGTAAGGTCAAGGTGTAGTATAATGCCACTATTTTGTTTCCTCATGCACTGAGACGGTTGTCATGATCAGGCTGTACCTACCTGCAGTTGTTTACATGCGCGAGCGATAGCAGTGCAGTCCATGTGCAGTATACCTATGGAAAAACGTGCACGACTCCTTTATTCATGAGGTGTATGTAGGTTTTTAATTTGCTGTAAATGTCTTCTTCATTATGGATGACTTTTGCATAACTGGTAAACCTGAGAGACAGATAAAATATTATTTGATAAAAATTTATATTTCGTTAAAATACACAATTTATGCATAACCTTGCCCCACTGGCATCCCATCTCTACATCCCATTTTATAATCCATACAATCCCATCTTATAAATTTTACGCGGCTGAACACCCGTGAAGCCTTAATCTACGACAATGGTCATTTTCAGAAAATACATTTGTTTATTCTTTGGTCCCATATGTTTATGTTCACAATTCTTCCACCCCAGTTGCATGACCTGATAGTTTCCACCCGTTTCTGTAGTGGAAGTAGTAGCTAGTCTGCCTTACGTTCAAAATGTCCCGAGTTCGAGTCTCTGTAAAGGTGAATTACATTAAGTTCTTTCCGTTTTTCTACTTAGCCTGAAAGATGAATTTCCGGCTCTATGTACCCTCGACTCATTTTAACATCATTTCATTCATCTTCCGATATGACTTAACGTTGGAGGGTTTTCTTTATCCTGAAAATAAATATCTGGTAACTCTAAGCTTTGTGGAACCTGGACTCATTTGAACATCATTTCATTCATCATCCGGTACGACTTTACATTGTCTGGTAACTCTAAACTCTATGTACCCTCGACTCGTTTTAACATCATTTCATTCATCGTCCGATATGACTTAACGTTGGAGGTTTTTCCTTATCCCGAAAGATAAATGTCTGGTAACTCTAAGCTCTATGTACCCCGTACTCATATGAACATCATTTCATTCATCGTCCGGTATGACATTGCATCGGAGATTTTCCCTTATCCTGAAAGATGAATGTCTGGTAGCTCTAAGCTCTATGTACCCCGTACTCATATGACCATCATTTCATTCTTCGTCCGGTATGACTTAACGTTGGAGGTTTTCCCTTATCCTGAAAGTTAAATCTCTGGTAGCTCTAAGCTCTGTGGACCCCGTACTCATATGAACATCACTTCATTCATTGTCCGATATGACTTAACATTGGAGGTTTTCTGTTATCCTGAAAGATGAATGTGTGGTAACTCTAAGCTCTATGGACGCTGTACTCATTTGAGCTTCATTTCATTCATCGTCCGATATGACTTAAAGCTGGAGGTTTTCCCTTATCCTGAAAGATGAATGTCTGGTAACTCTAAGCTCTATGGACCCTGTACTTATTTGAACATCATTTCATTCATCGTGCGGTATGACTTAGCGTTGGAGATTTTCCCTTATCCTGAAAGATGAATGTCTGGTAACTCTAAGCTCTATGGACCCTGTACTCATTTGAACATCATTTCATTCATCGTCCGGTATTACTTAACGTTGGAGGTTTTCCCTTATCCTGAAAGGTAAATGTGTGGTAACTCTAAGCTCTATGGACCCTGTACTCATTTGAGCTTCACTTCATTCATCGTCCGATATGACTTAACCTTGGAGGGAGCATACTTAAAAAGAATAATAAAAAGTAAAAAAACCTCATGTCTTCCACACGATTCCTCAAGTCCATCTTCTAAATTTAAATAAAAGGTAAATGAATTTAAATTAGATGCAATAGAAATAACAGAATTCACTTTTAAATAAAATTGTTATATTCTTCATCTCGCTTATAAGCTTCTCTGGATCTGCTTGTTCATTTCCCTATTGTTCTTGTCTCTCTTTCCTTCTTGTCGTTCTGATTTCTTCTCTTCTCCTTGAATTCCCATTCGTTAATGTTCTATATATTTTCCTTTTGTTCCTCGTCAAAGTTTTCTTTGCAGTATCAGAACATTTTGTTGCTATTTCATTCGTAATACCAGCGTTTTGTTTGACTATTATTATATCCCTTATTTGTTTTCTTCGCCGTTTGGTTCTCAGTTCGTTTAATTCTTCGTTTTCGCTCCTGTGGAACGAAAGCTCGGCATACTGAAATGCTGTAGTTCTAGCGAATTTGTCAAACACAATATTTGTAAGTTTTCGTCACGTGACGGAGAGATACGGGACAAAGCTAAATGTAACAGACCTCGCACAGGTAAGAGAGAGCGGTAACACCTTTGTAAACCACCCCTGGTGCCACAGTGGGGTGGAATCAGAGCTAGCTACCACCTGGGGGACTCTACCCCACGTGATGTCGCAGCAATAAAACCAAACTTTTATGTCTCTCCTCATTCATGTATGTATGTACTTTGCCTTCCGGGTAATTTGGTCTTCTTCTGCTTCAAAAGCCACATTGTACTTTGTGATGTGAGCTCGTAAAATTTGCTACCATTCAACTTTAAATTGGCCTGATAGACATTTAATGGCGATGTGACAATCTACCCGCCCTCCATCATTTCCACTATTTTCTTTCCTTCTTTTCCTCCTCATTGAGTTACTTCGTCTAAAAAGAAATCCCATGTTTTGCACTCGCTCGATTTTCTCTATCCCCGTACAAATACAATAGTAACTGAGAACGAAGAGCACCTTTGTGAACATTTCCCAGAAAATTCATAAAAAAAATGTATACATCAATAATAATAATAACAATAATAATAATAATAATAATAATAATAATAATAATAATAATAATAATAATAATAATAATAATAATAATAATAATAATAATAATAATAATAATAATAATAATAATAATAATAATAATAATAATAATAATAATAATAATAATAATAATAATAATAATAATAATAATAATAATAATAATAATAATAATAATAATAATAATAATAATAATAATAATAATAATAATAATAATAATAATAATAATAATAATAATAATAATAATAATAATAATAATAATAATAATAATAATAATAATAATAATAATAATAATAAGAATAATAAATAATAAGAATGATAAATAATAAATAATGATAAATAATAATAAGAATAATAAATAATAAATAATTATAAATAATAATAAATAATAATAAATAATAATAAATAATAATATGGTGACAATGGTGAGAAGTAAATTTATCTTTTAATTATGTTTCACTTTTAGATATAAGTTAATTAAGATTGTATTGAAATAAATTTATTTCAGTAATATAAAAATATAAATTAATTGTTCTTTCACACTGATCGTGTGTAGGCTAAAGTATGGAAAGGTACAGTCAGACTGAAAAATTCAATGCCATAACCGGGGTTTGAACCACGGATTTTCTGGTTGCCGTCCAGCCGCTCTAACCATTGAGCTGCTATGGCCAACGGGCCAACATGACATTAAATTCTCCAACGGACTCGTGCTTTTCCCGGTAAACCACCTAGGAGTTCTCATAAACACACGAGACAACTACCTTAATGGCGACTTACGACATGTAAGTACTTTAAGGCCCGGGCTTTATAGTTAACCATTATTAAGTCAATTAATGGAAAATTAATTGTTCTTTCACACTAGCCGTGTGTAGGCTAAAGTATGGAAATATAGAGTCAGACTGAAAAATTCAATGAGATAGCCGGGATTTGAACCACAGATCTTCTGGTTGCCGTACAGCCGCACTAACCCTTTAGCCAACGTGCCGACATGACATTAAAAATAGTACAGTTCCTGAATTGGAACGAAGAAAATTTTATTCTAATGTTAAAAGTTAAATCGTTAGAGTATAATTTAAATAAGGGTATTGTTACAAAACATACAAATATATTTTAATTATATAATTTAAACTTTAAAATAATATTGAAATTTGAATTTTTAAATTTTTACATAACAAAATAATTGCATAGCATTATGATTAGGTAAAATTATTACGTAACTTAATAATTTTATATAGTATTATCTATAATAAGTCAAATAAGAATAAAAAGTTTAATTAAATTTTAAATATAAAATTTAAATTACTTTAACATCTTTTTATATTTTCAATTATTTTTTTAAAATTCAACTTATTGTGAATATGATTGATCTGTATTTAGCTTTAGTGTCAGTGTACAATTGTAAAGTTTTATTTGGAAATAAATTATAAACATCTGGATTATAAAGTTGCAACATTTCTAGAGAGCGTTGCCATTTTCGCTGCGCATCTAAGACCATCAGCCATTCTAAACCAAAGCTATTTAGTGTCATTTAACTTCGTTTAGAATACTTTAATTTAAGAATGCGAGTATATTTCTGTATACAACTATAGTTAGCAGAAAACTGACCTTAATAACCGAGCGGGATGACTCAGGCGGTTTTGTCAGTGGTCCTCATTCTGGAGGCCCGGGTTCGATTCCAATGGCTGACCTAGCTGACCTATGGGTTTTTTAGGGGTTTTCCCGGGTGGCCAGGTGAATGCTGGGTAGGTTAATTACATCCTTGAATTTCCTGTTCCTCCATTTCATCTCCATTAACATTTCACATCATCTCTCATTTGGTGGTCTCTTTCAGGGTTGAAGTGTCGGCGGGAGACTCGGCGGTGCATGACAGGATGATATGCTCTGAATAAACCAATTGCATCTCTGGTAGGACTTTTGCTGGTCTCGAAAACCCAGGTCTCGTGGTGGGAGTGTTTCCGAACTACAGCAGGGTTGTCCTTTCACCGGGGGAAGTTTCCATCTAAGTAAAATGTAGGGACCTTGTCCTCTGCACTGTCATGGCTCCTGGGAATGGTTATCCTTTGTCTTCTTTCGCCTCATCCTTTATCCTCGGGAATACGGGATGCCGCAGTTGGGGCTTAGGTATTGTCAGTCTAGTCAACGCGAGTGCAGTTGCTCACAAAGGAAACGGACCCTACCGTCCACTAATGACCGTCATAAATCTATCTCCACACTTCAGAAATGGAACACTGTCGTTGAGGACCAACAGCAACCCTAATTTTCTGGTAATTACAGTGGCATGTTTACTCCACGTGGAGTCTCATTTGCCAAAGTTCCAACTTCCAGTTGATCTGTTTCATTACGTGCAGAAATTCGTTGTGTGTCACGATGTGGAGACCGTGGGAGGCAAATACAGTGGTAAATGCAAATGAAGTAGTAGATAACTTTCAGTCAAGTGAAAATAATCAAAGTGATGACAATAGTGTGAATAAATTGGAAAGTGTTGTTGGGCCGAGTTATGTTACTGGAGAAGCCTCAAAAAAAAAAAAAAAAAAAAAAAAAGTTATAAAGGGAACTCTTTCTAAGAAAATTCAAGCGTTTGTTTTGAACACATATAAATATGTGGTGAAAAATAATCTTGGTAAGGGGTCATCTAATGAACCTGATGAATTCTGGGTATTCACAGAAATACACTAAGAAATATTGTGTCGAAAGGAATACCAATGGCGCCGATCAAGTGTGAAAACAAAAGGAAACGTTTCTCTAACTTTGCGGTAATTTCACATGTGATTTGATTCGCCGAGAAATTTATAGATTTTGCACAAAAGGGAGAGCCCCAACTTGGTTGCACATTTGCAAGAAATTTGTGATTTTCCTTATGAGCACTGCACTTTGCGCAGCCTCCTAAAGGAGCTGGGTTTCAAATACCGCACTTTGAATAAGATAAGGGTTATTATGGAATCCAGTAGAATTGTAGATTGTCGATAACATATTTGTCAGAACTAAGGAAGTTTCGCAGTAATGGACATAAGATAATTTATTTAGACGAAACCTCGTACGATACCCATGACGTATCGAGAAAGGTGGCAACCTTGCAGAACGGACTGGGAGGAGGGCCGGTGTTATAAAACGCTTATAAGGGCTCGTCAAAAGAGGCAGCGGAACTGCACACGCGTTAACGCAACAGACTGTACAATAGACCAAGTATGGAGTCCCCGCCGAAATAATGCAGTTCCGGTTCCCTTAAGAGTTGTAATTTTTATAAGTTGTGTTTTTTTATTAATTTCCGTACCACCTATCTACACTATGTTCCATGAAACTTTCTCTGATTGTCACGTTCGACATCGAAACAATATGGAAAATTTATGCAGGGCTGATTTAAAAATTGAAGGCGAGATACCTGAAAAGAATATTTGGAGTTGGAATAACTACACTAAGTATACTGTCTACTACATCGAAGACCTAAGGATGACGCCACCAAATAGATGCCGAACATTGTGAGAAAAGCTAACATGTTAGGTTACCAAATGTATCCATTTAGTCACAACGAAAGTAAACATTATAAACATTACAAACGCAAAGCACAAATTCTGTAATTACCCGTACGACGAGCATCCGATAATGTTTTGATAGTCAAGGTTGCTGAGGTGAATGTCCCCCACCAAAATAACAACACACACACACACACTCTCGCCAGGTGTGCAAGGGAAGCAAGGGTTGCTCTACGTGGGAGGAACGCACAATACACAATCTTCCCTCCTGAGAGTTTCACTTTTTTTTCCCACGCATTTAAATCCCCGTCGTGGTTTCCATTTAAAGCAGAGCTGACCTTGAAGAGAAGGATATTTCT
Organism: Mantis religiosa; assembly: GCA_030765055.1. Taxonomy (NCBI): domain Eukaryota; kingdom Metazoa; phylum Arthropoda; class Insecta; order Mantodea; family Mantidae; genus Mantis; species Mantis religiosa. The sequence goes on along the minus strand of CM060949.1, from coordinate 196,443,661 downwards.
GCACAAGTTGTTGTTGCTGTTCATCTATAGAAAAGAAACTGTTTTGTTGTCCGGGCAACCGTGCAAAATCCTGTTTTATTTCATCTCTATGGCTTTGCGCGTTACTTGAAAACCTTTTCTCTGTCAGTAGAATGCTTAGCAGTGGATTGCGTTTTTATACATGGTACATTGTAAACTTGTGCCTCAAGGTTACTTATAAGCTGATCTGCAAATAATGCAGACTTCTGGATATAACAAGAAACTTGCCAAAAATTGTACTTATATTAAGGTGGCACCAAGAGAAGTGGTTTTATTAGAGTTGGGTAATACAAAAAGGAGGGAAATAATAATAGAAAGAATACTGAAATTCTGGTATAAGTGTATTAAAGGGCAGAAAGGGGAATTATTGAATCTGTGCATGAAGTAACAGAAAAGCATTAAGAACACAAATAGTTGGTGGTCGGATTTGGAAAGAATGGTATCGAAGATAGGTATGGGAGATCTATGGAGAGCAGAGGAGATAAATCATAGCGGTTTTTGGAAGGAACTGAGAACTAGAGTACAAGACATAGATAGCCAAGAGATATGGGAAAGTATAGAAGAACAGAAATCTTTGAAATTTTACAAGCAATTAAAGACAGAATGGGGTAGGTAAAAATATATAGATCAATGTGACAAAACTGGAAGAGAAGACATAGTATGGATGAGAGTAGGAATAATATATCTAAAAGGGTTGAGAAGTAATGAGGTAGGGATATGTGAATTTTGTGGAGATGAAGAGAGCACTGTTAATTACCCCATAAACTGTAAGGAGATAAAAAATTGCAGGAGAAAAATATGGGATAAGAAATGGGACAGCGTGAGCAAAGACGTAGTGGCATTACGCATGTTAACGGGTATGGGTGAAAAGAAAAATATATGTATAGGAGAATTTTGATATAGGTTAAGAGAAAAGTGAATTAGTATAAAAGAGGCGAAGGTCAAGAAGAAATGACACCAAGCTGCTCAGGAAAACCAAAGGATTATGGTCAGGGTACCTGAGTCAGCGAGTAAATCTTAGGTCAGCATTTTCATGTATTTGTACATGATGTATAATAGTAATTGTAAGATATCAAAGTCATTGTAGTGAAAATGTAATGGAAACTGTACAAATAAATATCAGTATCAAATATCAAATATATTAAGGTAGTGGAAGCATTGCAGTCCACCCAAATATTGAGATTTGAAAGAAAATACAAGTTCATAAACTAATTGAAAATAATCATTTATTGTACTGTTGAACCAAGACGTATTTTATCCAAGAATAGAAGGTTTGTCAAGTCAATTAGCGTGTTAATTTCCGGAAGTGTATTTATACATTATTATTATTATTATTATTATTATTATTATTATTATTATTATTATTATTATTATTATTATTATTATTATTATTATTATTATTATTATTATTATTATTATTATTATTATTATTATTATTATTATTATTATTATTATTATTATTATTATTATTATTATTATTATTATTATTATTATTATTATTATTATTATTATTATTATTATTATTATTATTATTATTATTATTATTATTATTATTATTAATAATTATTATTATTTTTTTGCCAAAATGAGTACGAGGGTCCACGGAGCTTAGAGTTATCCAACATTGGTCTATCAGGATAAGGAAAGTCCCGGTAAAACCTTATCCAGGTAACTCACCCTGACCGAGATTCGAACTCGGGACATCTTGTATGTGAGGCATACATGCTACCACCACACTATCGAGGCGGGCATAAAAAATAGATAAATATAGGTATAATTGGAAGGAACATTTGTATAGAATGGATGATAGAAGAATATAAAAAATTATCCTATCATGTAAACCAAGAGAACGACGTGAATCTGGACGATGAGGTAGAGATCGAATGAGGCCGGAACAGGCCGCTTGTCCTAAACGATCAAAGGAAGAACAATAAGACGACTAACATGGTTTCTAACGAATATTTTTGTCAGCTACCTAAATAGCCTTCTTACTCCTGTGCTTTTGCGAGAGGCACAGATTCGATTTCTGTTACCGACATAGGGATCTAGTGCCTCTGGAAGACCTGTTCTGGGGTACACTCAACTTCGTGAAACTCCTGTGGGGCCATTGAGGAGCTACTTGCGGGAAAACTATCGGCTCCAGATTGTAAAAACAGCACTCACTGACAGAGATTTGGATCGCTAACCGCTTCTCATGCTCCAGTACTGCACTCTACTCTTGATGTCTGATTTAAGCAGAGGTAACGTTCGCACGCTTCATGGTTTGTTACAGAGTTTGGTGTTAGAGTACATTTTGACATCAGATATATTTAGTTAACCTTTTAGAATATCTTAACATGCATCTTTGTATTGCAACTTAACACTAAAATAAGTCATAGATGATATATATCTTAGATGTATTAATTTATTTAGCGTTATTGCAATTCATAAAATTGCACTGAAATGTAATCCATTATACATATTTCAATGACCAGTTATTTTACGTGTGCTTGTGCTCTCCCCATTCTTAGCCCTTGTTGTTACTGCGATCCAGCTTTGAATGGATCTTTTATCATGGCTATTCCAATTACTTGTGACAGAGATATACACTGTGTGCATTTTAATTCGTTATTTCCCGCCCTCCGATTAAGCAAGAATGACGTCATAGTTGACTGGTAAGTCTATCTTGAAATCATAGTGCCCTCTACGGAGAAGAAACGGTAATGTTTACGGAACAGTAAACATCTTACAGCGCTCTGAGTGTGGTAACTAATACAACCAGCTTCCTCTGGATGTGAACACAACACCGCGTCTACATGGCTGAATGGTACTTTCGTACCTTTCGTACCTTTCGTACTTTGGTACCGACATTAAAATTGGTGCGATATATAATTTAAACCGCTGCATAGAGGAGTTTATGCAACGCTACCCGGCATTCAGAGAAGTCCCTCGAAGCGTAATGTTGTTAAAAGTGTCCAGGTACCGTCAAATTGACATACTTTTCTGTAACATAAACGTCTATAAATTTTTTGTCATTTCTTAATTAAAATATCTGTTAATGTTGGTACCATTATGCCTTTAAAAACCAATAGGTGCATCAAACATTTCCAAGATACAGGATCAGTTACTCCCAAAAAGAGAGACACTGGACGCTATAAAGTGACTGGTTCCAATCTAGAAGCAATAAATAATGTTATGGCAGAAAGGCCTCAAGCATACCTTCTCGCAATGTTTAAGGGAAAGAGAGAAAGGAAATATAAGACAATAGACACATAAGACTATGTACTAGAGATATTTTCTTATTTAGACTTGGATAAAAGCTTTGTACATATTGTAACAGTAATTTATTTTTCATTCCTAGAACATGTTCTGCTAATTTTCTGGTTTGTAATGAAGTTACATTGTGAGGAAACTGTGGGTCATACAAAAGATTTGAGATTGAATTGAAATATTTTTATTTAATGTGACAGGTTTACAATATGCATATATGTCTACTATAACAGAAAAACAGATGCTTATTGTGAAATAAGTGTTCATTGACTTATCATCTCGTATATTCTTCATGGTATAGTTTTATGGCTGCATAATTGGCTTTGCAGTGCACTGCATTGCAGTATATAGTTTTTAAAACACTTATGTATCCAGACACCAGGCGAAATTACGCGGGCAGACCTAACTCTCAAATAGTATATTTACCTGCCGGTAGAGGGAGGCCTCAAAGCTGCTGTCAGCACATCAAGTACGACCGCAAGCCGCTAGGGGAATCATATATAAACTCGCTCCATCAGCAATGCTATTGATGACGTCAAATTATGCGCGGTAAAATCACAGATAAAATTGATCTGCGCATATAAACCGTTTTGAAATAACACGAAGAGAAATGTATGGAAGTTTAGTATCTAGCTTGCTGTAAGAATTTGTGTTTAAATACTATAAGTTTGAGATATTTTCATATCTCGAAAACGAATGTCTCGTGAATACCAACAATGATATTTAAATTCAGCGACTTTCAGGGAAGTGACAAGAAGGTGTTCATTAAACGTCCCGCATGCCATACTATCCTTTACATGGGAAAGGCTTTGATATGCTTTATTTTCTTAAAAATGACGGATACGATATGTTTAGGATGTGTTCATGACAAGTGAAAGGTATATCCTGAAAAGGTAGATATTGTTAAAGCAGGCAGTTTATGTCTAATTGAAGTAGAGATTAAAGGTTATACAACGCAGAGGGACACATCGCACTTGCACAAATCTAGGGAGCCTACGTAAAACTAAAGGGAATAGTGGCAGTTAGAACGGAATCAAATTCAGGACCTCCCAAACGCATGCCTCACGTTGTGTATGTACGACGAAATAAATTACTGTTTTTCTACTTTTTGTTAGGTAAGGTAAGAAAGACATCAATGATGTAGAGAGGAGTACAAGTTGATGGTTTTACCATTTACTGCACGAGGACGAAATAAAACTGTCGGACACATAATAGGAGGTGCAGCTTTCACTCACAAAGGTTAGGGCAGTCCGACACAAACAAATCGTAAAGTCCTTGGGCGGTCCTTCAACATATCATATCTGAAGTTTTTATTGGTGTGCGAATGGCAGCTGTTTCACCCCCCTCGTGGTGGTGCTGGTGTAGCTACCCTTTGGCTTCACCTGGCTTCATCCGATTTATTCTATCAGTGCACCAAACCTGACACAGATAAACTTACATGCAAGGTAAAAGTTACCTTCTAGCTCAGAATTTGAAATTACATTTCACACAAATAATTATTCAATTTCTTGTAATGTCTCCTGTAGCTCCCAATGTCTTTGTCAAAGATAACCCTATTACCTCGAAATTATCAACATAAAAATAATGAAATTTTCACGAGTTCACAAAATTACAAAGAAATTCCGAATTCATATATATTTTTAGACAGTTAATAGTGAAATTTATTTATTGTTTATTTCCATTTGTTATTATACTCTATCTCAGGCTAGATTAATCCTGCTGTAAACAAGGCGGAGCTGACTCAGCTCGCCACGTGCACGCACACAGGTATCGCAACACTAGCAGTACATATACCAGTGCTAACTTCTAGATAATAAATAAACAGAATTGGGTTACACATTAACTTATTATATCTATGAGTTGGCTCATTTCTGAAAAAAAAAATGAATTTTAATGCGTATAGCGCTGTAACGGGATATATTTGTTCTCCACTCGCAGCAGATAGGAAGCACGCCAACTTTTTGAAAGATCCAGGTCGAGTTTTGATTAAATAAGAGTCATGAGATCTTTTCTCAGGTGTGGATGTGGATTTTTGGTGACAGAAATAAAATTTATATGACTCCGATTTCGTAATATATTATTTAATTGTATAATATGAACTACAGTTCACTCGTTTCTATTACGAATATCGAATAACACTTTTTGAATGTTATTAACTTTCCTTTACAATTATATTCACCGCAACATTTTTCATCGTTGTGAAACCAGACTGAAGATTATAACACTTTTCTCAAGATTATCGATTTTCTTGTCACTATAGATACTTCCGCTTTATTTTGTGATTGGCCGATCCACTCGTACGTAACCACATCACGTCATACCACGTCACACCACTACTACTTCGGCCAATCACACAACTACATACATTTTTTATATATTTATAATTCCTCCGAACACAAAAATACTGTTACAGCGCTTTTCGTAAAATCGTCGTATTTCTCCACGCACTATTTGCATTTACGTGATTTTTGCGGTGTTCTTAGAGTTCCGGATGCTTGCTGTTCCATTCTAACACTATATACACTACTTGCGGAAACACAAGGAGATCACCAGTTTCTTTCTCAATGTTTTTTATAGATGATTCCGGGTTTCTTTCTTTAAGCACCGCGAAACAATGCACGATCATTCGCCTCTCGCCACTTTTTAAAGGTTTGCCTCGATTGTGTTTTATTTCGGTTGAATCACCGGCCTACTCTATGATGAAAAGCTTACTGATATTAAATTGCATATACACAAGTGTTTTTGGGCTTGTGAAGTCCGCAAGATGTACAGGAAATACAGTGTTAATGTCAGAAGCAACTCCACCCTGTAAACAATATTGTCACGAACCCCATCGCGAAAGCGCGGCTTGTGTACACAAAAAGCCTGGAGATAAGGAGTATGCCGGAAGAAATAATGATAGCGCAAGATAAAAGACCTGCCGGCACCGATAGGGTTACGCTTCTGGAAGGTGATAGAACATTCGATTCCTGTTTGGTCTAGAAATATCTTGAATTTACGAAATAGGTATTTAAGGACGTGAAGGCTCGCAAAGAGTTAGTTGTGAAACAGTGTTGTGAAATGAGAGACAGCCAGCTGTGTTGTTGTAACGAGAGCTAAGGATGTAATCTGCTGTCACTGTTTGTTATTGTGATCGACCTTGGTAGACTGATGGTGTATGTAACGTAATGCTGTTGTAATCTATAAGAGTATTTCTACGAAAATAAAGGATATTTTTAATTTCTGCAACTCGGCCTTACGGACCCACAAAGAACCCACCCTCGTTGTGAGAGAGTTGCCTGGTATAGGAATGAAAAAGTATTATTTAATAGCAGTGTCCTTTAGTGATTGGTAATAAAATGCAGTTTAATTTAACATAATAAGTTAATAGTGTGTATAATTTCACCTGTCTTCTGTCTAATCTGTATATAGTATACAGAACACATCTTTGTGGTATGTGAAGCAGAAAGATAAAATGTGGGATAATAATCGAAACATTTACATACTTTTCTCTCTCCGAAATTAGCTCGCACAGAACAGTGATCAGAGAACTGCTTACAGTACTGTACTTAAAGGAGGGGTTTATCGTACGCATGCAAATAAAAGAAAACGTCCATTAACTTCGCTAAACCAATCAACAGCGTAATCGTTCCCTGTCCCAGTATCACTGTCTCTGTCTCTCTTCCCACCCAGATGTTTACAACAGGATTAAACTAGCTTGAGATAGTTTATACATGGCATTGCCCCAGTTATAACAGCATACGCAGTTCATGCACTCAAAATAGAGATATAAAAAGTAACATAAATTACGGGGTTAGGAAAACTGGAAAAAATATGTGTATGAATAACAAAATACGCAAACAAAATTATATATATTGTCGCGAAGACGCGCACAAAATGTTCGGTGCAGAGAGATAAGCGCGGCTTGTGTACACAAGGAGCCTGCAGTTAAAGATAGCGCGCGATAAAGGACTTGCCGGTACGTATAAAGTTTCCCGTCTAGAAAATTCTAGTGATATCTTGATTGACAGAGAACAGTCGATTTCTTGTTTGTTCCAGAAATATCTAGAATTATCAATGATATATTTAAGGAAGCGACGACTTTCCAAGAGTGAGTCGTAAACAGTTGTAAAGTGTTGTAACGAGAGTTGATGTAATCAGAACGCTGTTTTTGTGGTCATCGACCTCTGCAAGTTGTATTGTGTATGTGTACGAAGCGTGTTTCTAAGGAAATTGGTGTTTGTAACCTGGACTTTTGATTTCACGAACCCACAATGTCACTATATATATATATATATATATATATATATATATATATATATATATATATGTGTGTGTGTGTCTATATGTATATATACAGAATTATTAAACATAGTAACAAAACTACTGCCAACTGCACAATCATTTCCGAATAAATTTACTTTCCAATTCATGCTATAACAGCAATGGAAAGATTGGGAAGCAGCAAATCTAAATAAAGGGCTAAGGTGAGGTTATGTTCTGCTGGTATGGCATAGCCGTAAAATTAATAACATTCCTGGAATTATTACTTCTTTTAGGTTGTGGAATGTATTTTAAACAGTTATTCCGGTCTAGATTCAACAATTAACTGCAGCTAACAAATGACTGACTGTAAGCCATGTAATGGAGGGTATTTCTCTTTCGGTTAGCCGTACCAACTATGTGTACACAGAAAGAAGGTCATCCGAGCAGCTGTCTTTGGAAATACTTAAAAAAAGAAGAGAAAACAAAGTTGGAACACGCGTGTGGAGATAATGAAAGGCATAAAGCAGTTAAACGTGTCTTAGATTTGTCATTGTCTTTAGCTAAGTATATCACTAATAAGTAATAAATGTCAGAAAGAAAGATGGTTAAAGGGAGCTCCGATTGAATGTACATATCAATGGGCGAAAAGCCTTCCGAATTGTTTTTGTTTCTGCCACGAGCATCGTAAAAGTCCTTTTACTATATTTGCGACTTAGAGAAAGTATTCAAACAAAACAAATATTCTTTATACACACCCTAAGTTCCATGCATCCAGAAAAATAACTTCACTAACTTAGGTAGGGAAACCATTTCATTCCACCTTAAAATTTTCTCTCTGAAGATTTAAATAGAAATACAAGTGTTGATTAAAGAAGAACATTTTTAATTCCACTATCACGTTTCTGGTAAGAAGTTTTAAATCCAATTTAACAAAAGAACGACAGGATTTCCTCGGAAATACACGTTTTGAGGCTTCCTGAGAGAAAGCATTTTAGAAAAGTTGTATGTTTGTGAATTCAACAAAACGAAAAGTCAGTTAGTTACCAAAATTGGTAGTTTATTTCAACATCTTAGAAGGCATTTAAGAAAATTTCACACCTAAGGCTACGTTTACATGAACTTTTTCGAAAAGTTGTTTTTCCCGAAAATTGCGCTAGTGATTTTGATTAAAGTATGACATGTTTAAGATATTTTAATGAGAGATGAAATGTGCTTGAATTTTACAATACCAATAGGGCATCAATCTTTGAAAATAGAGTTCTGGGTGTACATTTTACAACAATATCAGGTTATTTTTTGTAGTTTAACGTCATCCAACGTTAAGTCATAACCAACGATGAATGGAATGGGTGAAATGATGCTCAAATGAGCCCAGGCTCCTTGGAGCTTACAGTTACCCGACATTCGTCTTTCAGGATAAGGGAAAACACCGGAAAAACCTTATCCACGTAACTCACCCTGACCGAGATTCGAACTCGAGACCTCTTGAACGTGAGGCAGACATGCTACCATCTACGCTATCGAGGCGGGCGCCGATAGACAAACAGACTGTAACAGATACACAAAACTTAACTACACAATACATGTAAATCTTGTTAAAACACACCATTATTTTAATGTTTTGTGGATTTTACCATTTTCGAGATATTCTTTGTTGTTGGTTTGAATATTTAAATTCTTATACTTCTCTTAAATATGTAGTCTTTTTCAGTTTTACGTTCCTGTCATAAACGTAACAAAATTACAAAATGTATTGCATAGCGAACAGCTCTTAAACGTTTTGACTATATTTTAAAGCATACTTAGAGGTAGTGATATTTAGCATTTTGAAATCAGAAATTTAGCATTTTGATTTTTATACATTTGTAGCATTTATACATTTGCAATTTAGCATTTTATAGCATTTTGAAGAAAGTTTGAGTTAATTTTGTTATATGATGAATATTAATATTATTTATATGAAATTTAAAACACATTTAAGGAGGGTTATTAATGACGGTGAGTTAAAAGTGCATAAAGTGTCAATTTATTTCACATTAATATAGGTTAAAGCAATACACAGAAATATAGAACAATCTGATACAGACTAAAGCATACTACATAACACAAAAAAAGATAAATTCATACTGACGTAGAACACAATAGAAAGAAAATGCACAACATTATCCTAGTTTATGATTCAGTAACCCTGTTGAATGAAATCATTGAACATGTTCAACATTCTGTCCTGTCATTTGAGTCCTCATGACACTCACAATCAAATTATATTTACTGAAATATCTTTGAGCATTGGTAGGACCCCAAATACATTGCAGAGCTGCTCGGGCAAACTCTGGCTATTTGAGCTTAACAAACAACAGCATGTGTAGGCAGTCTACATCTTTATTATTCTGCATGGTTTATATCAGTTGTGAAAGAAAATATTCATATCCCTCAACAAAGCTATGCATTTTAACATCGCGAAAAAGTGGGATCCTACTTTTACTTTCACTTAAAATCATATAATTTAATGAAGTTACTCTGCCAGCAGTGACAGGATTAAAAAGCTTACCAACGTCTTGGAGAAAGATATTCGACACGTTTTACGCCTCTGCCCGGTGTTTGATAGTTTCGGTCTCACCATCTTCGCACTTACTGACGTGACCTATGCATAGAATGAACGAAAGTTGCGCGTAAAACCGAACAGAACAATGGAAATCGGAACTTCGGCAACCAAGAACTCCAACTGGAATTAACATGTGTTTATCGCTTCCTTAAAATTAGTGTTGCTATTGGTTTTCAGAGACGAGGATTGAAATTTTCTGTTAACTGGGTTGTGAAGATAGATTTTGAGAATCATGACGCGTGGTAAGAGGGGTTTCTTTTGTGAAACAACTGAACTCGCTTTAGTACCAAACATACCTCATATGGGCAATGGTGGAACAATAGGCTAATTTAGCGGGAAGGTTTGCTTTCCACATTCCACAAGAGTGGTCAGTTACTTTATATCTTTCTAAACATGCAAAGATTCTAGACTCTTCAGTTTAAGTTTCCAGAAGAAAGAGCATCGGAGAAAAATAATTATTTGGGAAAATCTTCGATTTTGCATTTATATGGCATTTTGAGTCAATTTCGTACTTTATCGCGCTATATTGTATTTGCGAAAAATCACCACCCGTTGGCATACTGCATTCCATATTTGCACTGTATGTCGCTAGGAGGTTAGCTGGATACAGTTTTTCCATGAAGTAGACATAGAAATAAGCGTCTATAAGAATAGTTTGTACAAGAGTAGAGGAAGTCATGTGAGTTTAACACATAGATAATAGGAAGCACAATGTGTTGGTTACGTAAGTAAATAAACTGAGGACTATTATGCAGCGATAACCATTAAAAAAGATGTTTGAAACGAAGCGTAAAAACCGCAAACGGACACTTATCAGGGTCTGATATTGCCATCTTTTGGTGGGGTGGGGGGCTTCATGGTTAGTGGATCCCCATCTTGCCCAATAAATTAGCTTAGTAAAGAGCGCATGACTTGTGCAGCTGAGTGGCCAATAAAAACATGTGTAACATTTATGGGGCCAGCTTCCCAGAGAGGGCACGAAGGGGTTGAGGGTTTGTGAGAATTCTACCACCCCTCGGAAATGCAGAAGCCGTGAGAACCCTTAGGGGAAAACCGGGCAGGTACAACCCACTTGTTGATGAGCAGAGGGGAAGTTGTTTTGGTGACCGGAGTTTGTAGCTCCATCGGTGTTTACGTCTTGTTCACATCGAACATGGCTTCAACCACTGTGATTAAAATAGATGAAATGTACTTCTTGATTTTCCTGAAAATGTCCTCTGAAATCCTTTAAAACTTGAAGCAGAGCTCAGAAAAAATTTACAGAGACAGGTAAAATTTAATAGTTGTAATTTTTTAAATAAAAACGATTTAAACTCTGAAACCTCTCACTACAACGCATATCACTTGGACTGCAATAAAATTGTGAGGTAGGTATTCATGCGTCAATTATTTATTACACGTGTCCTACGTCTTTTATTTTAAATAATATAGGTATTTTCATAGCTATTTTATTTTTGATTACAACTTAACTGCAAGTGAAACAAATGAAAACTGTTACAGAGAAGGTTTTGACATCCAGAAACTTCAGTATACATCTCCATAGAACTAGAACAACGGTTGTCCAGAAGTTTGTTTTAAAAACTAATTTATTGTTCGATCAGTGCATGTGCGTTCTACAGATCATTGATCATAGATATTATTTACATACATGATACAATAAATAACAATGAAATGAGGAAAGCCCCATAAGTAGGTACATTATTGTTTTAAGTATTACAGAAGATCTTGTTGTGAGAGCTGATACAGTGGTAGACGAATCCTGAAGCGGGTTGGGAAGCTGGATAAGCTAAGGGAATAGTAAATGACTCCTGAGACGTGTTTTAGGTTGCTGTAGAACTTTTCGGCTTATGAAGAAATTGACTGCTGAATGGTGCCGATTCCAGTTTTTCTACGTAGTTGACTATTTCTGACAAACCATGGTGCATTTGTCGAGATTCGTAATACTTTGTTTTGAAATGTCTGGATACGTTTGATTTCGGAAGGACTGGTCCCTCCCCAGACTGGGCAGACATATAGTAGGAGTGGTCTTAATAAAGTCGTGTACAGTAGTGTGCAGTTTTTTAATTTGAGTGAAGATCTTTTTTTGAGAAGAGGGTAGAGCTTAGCCAGTCTTGCTCGAGCCAGTTTGAGTTTGTTACTTATGTGTGGTTTCCATGTGAGTAGTCGATCCATGAGTACGCCGAGGTATTTAACTGTTTCAGTCTCAGCTTTCCAGGGTATAGGTTTCATTGGGAGTGTTACTGGTTGAGGATAGTCCGGTCTGCATAGCTCATTGCTTCACATTTTTGCTGGTTGAGCGAAATACGCCAGTTATCAAACCAGGGTATAGTTAAATTTAAGGCCTCTTGAACGCGATTTCTGGCGATGTAGATATTGCGATGTTTTGCGAAGATTGCTGTATCATCCGCATACATAGCCATTTGAGCTGTAGGCGTTGCAGGAATATCAGAGGTGGACAAGTTGAATAGAACTGGTCCCAGGATAAATCCTTGAGGAACGCCATCCAGAAGTTCTGACTGTTTCATTACATATACATCTCTAGTATTTGATCAATTGTAATTAAACTAATAAATACAACGTAGAACTACACCGAAATAATGTCAACGATTGTAGACGTGACTCAAATAAGCAAGTGGGATAGCCAATGAATTGGCTGCGGCTAAACATAACGCAGATAATTGTGTTAAACCTAATTGCATCAGATTCTGATAAATTGGTATGTCACCGATCGCCTTGTTGTGTTGGAGCCGCCGCAAAGCCAAAGCTGTGTGTGTGGGCAGGGAAGAAAGAGACAGAGAGTAGCGCGCCGAGCTGGACGCTTGCCGAGAGAGAGAGAAGTGTGGAACTTTCCGCTTTTCTGATGCCGACGCGATTGTTATCAAATGATCTACTGCATTCTAGAACAATGACTGGGATGTATAAATAGCGCCAAAGTGTGAGAAGCAGTCAGTTGAGTTGCAGTTGCGTTGTAATTGGGTGAGTTTTGTAATGGTTATTGCGACAAAGTAAAATAAAATAAAATAAAATCTGAATAGACCACGCCGGCACCTTGTAAAACTATACCTGGGCATTATATTCAAATGTTCTATTTATTTCCAAAATGTGCCTAATATACATGAATACATAATATACCTAATTTTTTCAAATTAATTACAAAGACAAAGCTAAAAGAAAAAAGAAAAAACAAAACAAAAAGTTATCTAATATATAAGAAATTCTATCTACTTGACAAACTAAAATAATGTTAAATGCTATACTGGTATCCAGCAAAACAAATTTAGAACTGGAAAAACAAACAGCTCAATTTCTTAACTAAAACAAACAAAAATAACTATTTCTAAGCATTTCTGCTTTAAAACAAAAAGAAATATTTTACTATATCCTAAGAAAATCTAACATCTCCATTATAGATACGGTTATTGCGATAGCAAGCGTCAGACAAGCCTACGGCTACAGCCTGCATCCTGTTTACCGTCAACCTATCCGGCAGAATCAGCAGAATTCTTGCCAAATACAACAGCAGGACCATCCATAAGCCACCTCCGAGGATTAAACATCTGTTGAGACAGTGAAAGACAAACTGGACATCCAAGTTCCGGGAGTGTACCGCATTCCCTGTCAATATGGGACACCGTATAGAGGACAAACTGGAAGGACCATTGCTACCAGAATAAACGAACATGAACGCAGCATTCGTTTAATGCAACTTGATAAGACTGGACTGGCAGAGTATTGTTTTGATAACGACCATAGAGCCAACTTTCGGGGGACGACCATTTTGGCAATATGGAACAGTTACTGGGAGCGGAGAATTACGGAGGCTTTGGCCATTTCCTCTGAAAGGAGTACGCTTAATCGTGATGCTGGATTTCAGTTCAACTCATCTTGGAAACCGGCCTTAAAAGTGGAAATCCGTCGATTTAAGAAGCACAGATCAATGAAGCTTGATCATCAAGTTAAGTAGTTACCTTTCTTTGACCTAATTAATTTTCTATACTCACGCCATCTCCTAACCTAGCATTTAATTTACTGAAAACAGTCTTTTTGTTCAGTAATGCGAATTTTGATAGTGTTTTGTCTTTGTTTATATTTGTGTTATATCCAGTGTTTCATTTGTGGTTATAACATTTTATAAACATCCTGATGGTGGGAGAGATGCACACTCCCGAAACGTCGATATTTAATCGTCTTTTCAGCTGGCTTGCTGCCCGAGAAGAATTGTCCATATTTGTCGCCAGGAAAGCTTCAGGTTTTATTTTAATGTTCTGTGTTTATAATATTCTTGAAGATATCAATTAGTGAACACTGATATTAGTGTTCAATTTTAAGGCAAATGCCTTGAAAACGATTCATCGGTTTATGTAACTATGTTTTCAATTTTAACATTTCATACGAGAATTTGATATAACTGACAAGATATACCGTAGAGAGAGAGAGAGAGAGAGAGAGAGAGAGAGAGAGAGAGAGAGAGAGAGAGAGAGAGAGAGAGAGAGAGAGAGAGAGAGAGAGAGAGAGAGAGAGAGAGAGAGAGAGAGAGAGAGAGTGGGAGGGAGAGAGGGAGGGAGGGAGGGAGGGAGAGAGGGAGAGAGGGAGAGAGGGAGAGAGGGAGAGAGGGAGAGAGGGAGAGAGGGAGAGAGGGAGAGAGGGAGAGAGGGAGAGAGGGAGGAGAGGGAGAGCAGGAGGTGATGGTTACTATTGGAAGAAAGTGTTAATTCAGACCTATACATTTTGTTGGTCCGTAAAATGTTGGGCGCCAGAGCACAAAAGCACAGCTGGTGCAGTGTTTTCAGGTTGTCCATGAGACCTAGTTAGGGATAGCTTGTTAAGTGACGTAGCAAAACATCCCATAGTTCTTTGTCTCTTTCAAAACACTTTCCACGACCTGGCATTTTAACTCTCTTTTAGACATCAAACTGGAAGTTTACACGCGATTGACACAAAATAGAATCTATATCGCATTTGTGCCACTCCACTGGTACCAACTTCGGTCACAAATCCAACCATATGGCAGTTACCACTTGTACTTGCAAATATTTAATAAACTGAATTGTTTTGATTGCTATTGCATTCCATTATGTATTTTTACATCATTATTTTCTCATGGCTATCTGTTTACATTCAAGCTTCAATTGCGTTGTCGAGCTAACCTGTTGCTTGTGTTGGAAGCCATGCACTTTGTTTAATCTGTATCGTTATTCTTTAATCTATTACGCCAATAATCGATAAAATGGTGGCAGGTACAAACATGACGAAACTGAATTTTAATTCTGCAAGCTTTGTAACATTGCAACAAAGCATCTACATTTTTCCTCGTCTTGCTTACAGTTCTACCACCTTTTTAACCAACATAAAATTTCGTTTCATGTTCTATTGTAAATATAAGATTACACAGGGCAAATAGGTATCCTTTTTTTTTTTAATTGACGTGCTCCAACCTTAGTTTATATCGGACGATGAATGAAATGGGTAAAACGATGTTCAAATGAGCCCAAGATCCATGGTGCTTAGTTAGCAGACATTTCTCTTTCAGTAAAAGGGAAAACCACGGAAAACCCCTTATCCAGGTAGCCCACCCTGACCTAGATTCGAATTCGGGACTTCTTGAACTTGGGGCAGACAGGCTACCATCTAAGTTATCGAGTCGGGCCGTAAGATTAGTCAATTTTGTTTAATGCCAGATCTTCATGTGATGTTTTAGAAATTACTATTCAGCTTGGAATTTCAAACTGCACAGCACTTCACACAGTTATTATGATAAAAGATATTAGATATAAAGTACTTTTTCAGTAAGAACTTTGCTTGCCTTGCAGTAAGTAAACAATGATTATAGAAAATTCTAGAGTAGAAAGGCAGTATTATAATAAGCATTTTCAGCATATATCTTTATGTGTTTAAGTTAAATACCTCATTATTATTATTATTATTATTATTATTATTATTATTATTATTATTATTATTATTATTATTATTATTATTATTATTATTATTATTATTATTATTATTATTATTATTATTATTATTATTATTATTATTATTATTATTATTATTATTATTATTATTATTATTATTATTATTATTATTATTATTATTATTATTATTATTATTATTATTATTATTATTATTATTATTATTATTATTATTATTATTATTATTATTATTATTATTATTATTATTATTATTATTATTATTATTATTATTATTATTATTATTATTATTATTATTATTATTATTATTATTATTATTATTATTATTATTATTATTATTATTATTATTATTATTATTATTATTATTATTATTATTATTATTATTATTATTATTATTATTATTATTATTATTATTATTATTATTATTATTATTATTATTATTATTATTATTATTATTATTATTATTATTATTACTTATTATTATTATTACTTATTATATTTGTAAACATAATCAAAGGATGCAATAAATTAATTTAATTATGTAATCTTATTCACAAACAGGTTCACGAAAATAAATGATAAGAGCCAACCAGCAGAGCAGGCAGGATTCCGTGTTAAAGACCATAAATCAGGTTACAGAGAAAGCAGCTGAATTCAGTCTAAAAGTATATAGGACATTTATCGACTTCACCAAAGCATTCGACTCGGTGGACCACAACACCTTGATAAATTCATTGTATGCAAGGAATACATCCTAAATGTGTAAGGCTACTAGGAAAGATTTACACAAACTGCTACTGTAAAATCAGAACAGATGTCGAAGGGGAAACCTTTGAAATAACAAAAGGTGTCAGACAGGGAGATCCAATATCTCCAAAACTCTTTAACTGCATACTATAGTTAACATTTAGACGGATAAAATGGAAGAAAAGCTGGGGGATGAATATAAACGGGAAGAAGTTAACCAACCTAAGATTTGCAGATGACATATTATTTGCAAACTCAGCGACAAAACTACAAGAGATGTTAAAGAGTGTCAACGACAAGAGCAAAAAAGTGGGATTACGAATGAACCTCACAAAAACAAAATTAATGACCAACTCCACAGAAAGCATTATTCAAGTAGATGGAGAACAAATAGAATATTGTAAAAACTACATTTACGTAGGCCAAATGGTGAGTCTCTCAGGGACAAGGGATGTAGAAATAAGGAGAAGAGTAAAATTAGCATGGGGTAAATTCTAGAGCCTGAAATTCATTCTTCAAAATAAACATTTAAGATCAGATCAAACCTGATCATAATCCCAGTCTTACTATACGGTTGCCAGACTTGGGCACTAACGAAGAAACAGGCTCTGATGCTACAGGCATGCCAACGGAAGATAGAAAGGAAGATCCTGAACATCAGGCTAGAAGATAAAGTGAAGAATGAAGTGCTGCGAAGGAAAAGCGGCCTAGATGATGTAGCCGCTAGAGCGAAGAGGATCAAAAGACAATGGGCAGGACATATGGCGAGAATGCGTCAAGACAGATAGGCATACGTCATAATAGTATGGGACGTGAGACGAGGGAGGAGAAGCGAGGACGTCCGAGACTATGGTGGTCCCAAGAGTTCAAGGATGGGCTAGATGCAAAGTGGATTGGAACGGCAAAAGGCAGTGGGTAGCAGCTCTAAAGTGAAAGTGGCAGTGAAAACCAACAGTCATTTCTAGATTTGATACAATTAAGGATAGACAAATCCTAAGGTCTTAGCGTTAACTTAGTTACCTAAACACAACATTGAACAAAATAACGTCATTGATAGACGTTTCGACCATGTTTAGGAATGAAATCCCTTTAAGGCAAGGAAAAATTTGGGCAAAAGAGAAATTGAGGACAGTGGCCTGCAGGAAAGTGGAGCAGAAGCAAACAAAAAAGTAGATAAAATAACAAGAAACAATGAACATTCTTCAGAATCAAAGAAAGATGCTGCAGAAACAGCTAAGACCATTCCTACTATTTTCCAATTCAAGAGAGTTCTTAAAGGCATCAAGCCACGAATTTGGGGCCGTATACAAGTTCCTAAAGGTTTTAATTTCTCACAGTTTCATGAAGCCCTTTCAAAAGCAATAGGATGGGATACTTCTTGTCTTCATTCCTTTGCTTTTTCTGGACCACCTGAGAAAAGCTGTATAGGAATTGGTCCATAAGGAATATATCTGGCAACAATTGTGTGTGAAGGAATTATTTTTAAAGAATTTAGATGAAAACAATGATAATTTGGCTGGCCCTGTAGCTCAGTTGGTAGAGCACCTGCCTGCCGTGCTAGGGGTTCCGCGTTTGATTCCCGGCGGTGGGGGTGGAGATTTTTCTCTGGCGAGGATAATTCCTCATTTTCCCCAGAATCTGAAAGTATGAATGAGAGTACAAATGTGTGTGTGAGCTAATGATTAAAACCCAACGAATACGAGTTAATACCTTCGATATGTTCCAAAGGAGAATGGCCGTCGATGTGACCATTGGAGTCTAAATGGATTTAAAAAAAAAAGATAGACAAAGAATTGATGTCTTTCAGGGATTTACTCACCTTGTAAGAAACGGCCGAGCTGACCCCACCAGTGGGTGGGAGGCCCTTGTTCTTAAGGGATGTTAGGGGCTATATACTTATTTATTTTATTTAATCTTATTTATCTTCTGTAGTTCCTTCAATTCTTTGCATGGACTGTCTTCTTTAATGTTTACATTCCGTACTTTAAGTATAAGTGACATATTCTTTCTTTATATTTATAACTTTTTGTTATTTTCATTGAGATATCCCATATCATGTGCAATGATCAGAGGATGAACAAATAAAAGCTCACAACACCAACTTCCTCCAACAAATAACACTGTGCAACAATGGAAATGTTTCGGGCTTAAAAAAAGTGAATTTGCATGCATTACCATCTGCTGAATTAAAAAATCACCATAAAATGATAGATTAGCTCTTGTTTTGAAGAAAAGTCACATTTCATTTTTTAGAGTGAAGATTTTAATTTTTTGGGGGAGTTAGCACACCTGTCAAAATACCGTAGGTGACAACTACAAGCATTTGGTGACAGTACTCCTGCAAAAATACCGTAACCTTGGATGCAACATGTCCCTTAAGATCCATTTTCGCCACTCCCACCTAGACTTTTTCCTTCCAAGTTGTGGAGCTGTTAGTGATGAACATGGGGAGAGATTCCATCAGGACATTTCTGTTATGGAACAAAGATATCAGGGCCGTTGGAATGAAGTAATGCTTGCGGATTACTGTTGGTCTTTGTATAGGGATTCTGCGGAACTCCCTCACAAGAGGCTAGCTAAAAGACGACAGAGTCAATAGGCCACCACAGGATTCTCTTCAGACACGACTATCTGCGAAGTATTTTTCCAGCAATTTAGAACTCTTAGCATGTTAAAAAACTGAAATGCACTTTCATTGTTGTTAGCATGTATGTACTTAAAATGTATCCTTTTCTCTCAATCCGTTAATATGTAGTACTTCCACCTTGTGTATATCATAGAAACTAGAGCTAATAAAAATTTTTCATTGTCATATTTTTTTTTCAACCCAAAATTAGTAGGAATTGCATCATGAAGTGCTCGAAATATTCAAAAATTATTTTTTGTCGCCCAATCGATGCTAACAATTCCTAGGATTCCACAGCCACACAGAATAATAAAGAAGCGATGAGTTGATATATTTCTCTCTGACATTGATGTAGCTAACGTTGGTATTTCTTTTGTTTTGACCTTCTCTCGATTTGCTAGT
The DNA here is from genome assembly GCA_030765055.1 of Mantis religiosa. Lineage (NCBI taxonomy): Eukaryota > Metazoa > Arthropoda > Insecta > Mantodea > Mantidae > Mantis > Mantis religiosa. The sequence goes on along the minus strand of CM060949.1, from coordinate 196,423,845 downwards.
AGTTTTGTGTACTAAAATAATGGAGGTTATGTTCCTAAACTGCTATTATTTCTATATAAATAGCTACTAAGCAGCATTAACGACAAACTCTCATTACCAATGTGTCACTTTTATGTTCATCAGTACCTGTGTATAGTATTTGTTGGCCTTAATAATGTGCTGAGAGTTTCAATAAGCATTTTAAATTGTGTAATAAACGTAAGGCAAGTGAACTCTGTGTTACGTACCTTACTCTCTGTTTTGTCTGCTCCTCCTTAGCGTTGGAGGAGGGAAATGGAGTCGTCAGGTAATATTTTACCTGGGGTCCAGAATTCCATTGGTGTAATCCTACACGGCGCCGTGCTTCTTTTGTCCTAGACCGCCATTCCATTTTCTCTTTCTTATAGCCGAGCCAAGCTCTTTCACAACAAAACAACCCCCGTCACAAAGAATCCAGCTTCGCTCCCATTTCTGGCAAAAACACTTGAAACCGTTGTTTTCTGTCACTGCACCAAGTGTCATATATTTTCCCGTTTCTTTCTTCTTTTTCGGTGAACTCTGCCGTGATCAGAGCTCGGGCACCGCGTCCCCAAATTGGGCACATTGTCCTTGTCCTAACATGCAGGCAATGAACCATGACTGGACATCCCAATCCTTGCTGCAGGACTTGTTTTGGGAGTTGTATTTCTAAAATGTTTGTTATGTTGCATTCACATCATTTAACATCTTAAGAATGCAATGTTTCTAAAAATAATATTACTTCCTAATTGATTGCAGCGTAAACTGATTTGCTCTAATAGTTTGTTCATTATCATCATTTAGGAATTCTGTGTCCACCAACAAATTAATTTTATTAGAGACATTTTCTGGGCTGTACTCTTTTTAATGATTTTGAAACGTCTTTAACGCCTAAGCAATGTAAAGATAATGAAGTAATCCCATATAAGATCGAGTGGTATGACTCAGGTGATATCGTTTGTGGCCTGCATTCCGGAGGTCTAGGTTCATTTCAGTGGTCTACCATCCCAACCCATGGGTTTCTTGGGTTTTCCCGGGTGGCCAAGCGAATGCTGGGTAGGTTAATTGCATCCCCCGAATTTCCTGTCTTATCACATCTCTCTTCTGGAGGTCTCCTTCAGGGTAGAAGTGTCAGCGGGTGTTTTATTTTCTTTGTAATTTACGTCCTCCAACGTTAAGTCATATCGGACGATGAATGGAATAGATGAAATGATGTTCAAATGAGACCAGGGTCCAGGGAGCTTAGAGTTACCCGACATTCTTCCTTCAGGTTAACCCGTACCTGCTGAGGTAAGCTTTTTGGAACGTAACTGGTGAGGTGGAGTTAGACAAACCTAAAAACTTAAACAAGCCTGACAAGGAAATGGTTATAAATATCAATGCAATACTGAAATGGTAGATGTAGGGAAGTATAATGAACATAACAATATCATATTTATTGATAAACCATAACAAACATAGAACTTACGAGGCGTGTCCGTAAAATAAGGTCTCCAATTTTATTTAATATAGAAAACATGTTTATAGTCAAAGAATGTTACATTGATGGAAAGGCGGAGCTTACAGCTATTTTTCAACGTAATCACCATTGCGATCGATGCACTTTTGCATGCGCTGTGGCAGTTTTTGTATACCCTTGTCATAGCACTCTCACGCCAAGTTGCGCAGGTAGCGCTCAACCTCGTTTTTCAAATCATCGTTGGTCTGGAAATATGTTCCACCCAGGTGTGACTTCAACTCAGGAAACAAATGGTGATTACTAGGTGCTAAGTCTGGACTGTAGGAGGGATGAGTGAGGATGTCCAATCCGAACTGGGCCAGGAGATCTTCGGTGAGCATTTTGGGGACCCACCTAGCACATACCTTGCGATAATGCAAATGACCTATGGGTTTTTCGGGGGTTTTCCCGGGTCGCTAGGCGAATGCAGGGTAGGTTAATTACATCCCCCGAATTTCCTGTCCCTCCATTTCACTTTGATTATCATTTCATATCATCTCTCATCTGGTGGTCTCTTTCAGGGTAGAAGTGTCGGCGGGTGTCTCGGCGTTGCATGACAGGATGATATGCTCTGAGGTAAAGTACTTCCTCCTACGATCGGTTGCCGGTCTCCACGACTCTGCTAGGAACATTTCGGTACCGCCAGCCAGGGACCTTTGGGGCTCGGCTGATGGGCTCGTTGCCGACCCGCAGTAGGGAAGCGTGTCCGTTGCCCTTCCCTTCCGGGGAAGTCTCTAAGTTAACTGTAACGACCTTGCCCTCTGTTCTGTCGTGGCTCCTTGAGGCGGCAGCCCTTTGTCTCCTCTCGCCTCATCCTTACTCCCGGGGGTGCCCCACTTGGGGACATAGGAACAGTTGGGCCCAGCATGGTGGCCGAATCCCCTCCGTAGTGATATCCTAATCCTATGGTATGCAAGACCTCGTTTAGCCCCGGTTCTGTAGCGTAGATGGCGCGTGTCTGCCTCATGTTCAAGAGGTACCGTGTTCGAATCTCGGTCAGGGTAAATTATCTGGATGAGTTTTCTTTCCCGATTTTTTCTTACCCTGAAGGATGAATGGTAACTCTTAAGCTCTATGGGCCCTGCACTCATTTGGACGTCATTTCATTCATCATCCTGTATGACAACGTTGGAGGACGCAAATACATAAATAGTGAAAAACCACGTACCTCTTTCTAAAGGTATTTTTTAAAGTAGGGCTTCATAAGGCATATGTTTGCTTATCTCTTGAAAACTATATAAACAGATGTAAAATTCAAAGCAGTCACAAAGAATATCTTGGTACACAAGGACATAACGAAATCTGCAACTCATTCTGAATGAAGAGATTTTCGTTTCTCATAAAAGTATCGTAAACATTGGCCTGTAGTGCATGTGTCATTACAGAGAAGGGTGACCAGTCACTTATATCAAGGAGCTCCATCTTACTCCTAAACTACAACACAACAGGTTCATTATAAATAATTAGGAATTCATCGTTCCGCGCAGTTTTCACAATAGAGCAATTATTAAATTATCACGCTTTTCTGTAGCATGTAGATTTGACTCAGTGTTCCGCGACTAATAACAGGAAAACAATATCCGTCATTTATTAATTATAATTTTATCAACATGTAAAGCTTTTCTGGACTTAAGCCTGAAAAATGTGATGCAACGTCTAGACCAGCGCCCTCAACCATGTCGTCACTGATTAACACTGATAAGGGTTAATTTGGAAAGCAGGTTGATCGAATGTGAGACGTGTTTTTAAAACATGCAGTGTTAACTACAAGCCCTGAATTCAGAAGCAGATACCGCTAACAGGATTTCTTCGTTGTAGAGATGTTTCCAAAGTTGGAAAGCCATATGCATATTTTGACTTTGTGGGTTCGTGAAATTAAAAGTCCAATTGCACAGACTCAAAATGTTCTTTATTTCCACCGAATTACAGTTGGAACACTTGCCGATTACATAGAGTTACGTAGCGCACACAATTACAATCCACCAGTTCGTCTGTCACAGGTCCATCCCACACTCACAATTACAAACAACTCCTCTGATACACGTACACAGTCTTCCAGTCCGTTCGCTAGCACTGCGCTCTTCACGGCTGCTCGCCAAGAACTGTACTGACTCGTCCACTGCAGACGTTATATAGGAAGATCGCTGCTTCTGGAAGCTTCGCGGCTCGGAAAATAATCCCGAATGTTCCAGACGTCAGGGGGAGGGGAAAGAGACGGTACAGTGCCTAGTGACACTTTCCTAATCATCCACTATGTTAGGACTACAAGATAAATGGGTGGGCGTGGCTTTGATGCCTCCTGTCCCCCACTCAGCTGTCAGTTGGTCGTGCCTTCCGAAAATTGGGTGACAATATTGGGTGACAACCAATGACAGCTGAGTAAGGGACCAGAGGCCGCGCCACACCCACCCATTAATCTCAGTCACTAACTGAGGGGATGATTAGGGAAGTTTCACTTGTCGCTGGCCGCCTCTTCCCCCTTCCTCTGCCGTCTGGAACCTTCGCGGTGATTCACTGAAAACGAGAGACTTCTAGAAAACAGTGATATTCCTATAAAAAGGGCTGCAATGAGTGAGTTGAGTCAGTACTTGGCAAGCAGCGAAGGAGCGCAGTGTTAGTGAACGGACGAGAAGACTGTGTACGCGTATCGGAGGAGTGTACGCAATTGCGAGAGCAAAAAGGGATCTGTAACGGACGAACTGGTGAATCGTAATTGTGTGCATTACGTAATTCTGTGTAATTGGCAAGTGTTCAACTGTAAGTCGGTGGAAATAAAGAACATTTTTGAGTGGTGTAATTGGACTTTTAATTTCACGAATCCACAAAGTCACAATATGTAGCATAACAAATAGTCTCTTACCTCCTTTTCTGTAAGATCGTCGTCTATCAGCCGTACAGGATATCGTCGGCTATTCCACAACTAGTTGTTAATTCTTCTATTGCATCTGCTTAAATATGAGTCATAAGATCTCTTCTTTTCAAAGTTGGTTACGAGTGAAAGAAATAAAATTTGCACATAAGTTAAATTTCGTAATATATAATTTAAGTTTATTTTCCACAACTTCCATGTTTTCAAATGTAATCTAAATTAATTTTCTACCGATTTTAATAAAATGATACTTCACAATACAGTAGGAATCCTTTAACCACTACTAATCTCAATTTTAACTTAAATCTTAAAAAGATTATGGATTTAAGAAAAATAACGTCTGCTCACTCCTGAGTGCGTCGATCGAAAGATGATTTCTCTCCAAGCTTCTTCAGCAATATTATTGATTTTTACTTCAGAACACTGAATATACACTATTATAAAATATCTTTTATTTTAGATCACTCTCCTGCATCACTATAAAACTTTAACTTATCTGCGTCCTTTTTCCTCAAGGAAGATTATTCATTTTCTCTCTCCATAGCAACCGTTCATTTCTTTATACTAACATCACTTGTGCCAACAAATATATGAGGGCGTTCAATAAAGAATGATCATAATTTTTTACGGTCATAATTTTTCGCATTAAAATCCAATCTTATTATATTCTGTTAGCTTAATTTGAAACAAACACTCCGTAGTAGTTTCATTGTTGGTACTCCTGGTTCCCGCCTGTGAGAACCAGGCAAATTCAGACATGTTCAGCATCACCTACCGCTGCAATGGAGGTAGCACGCGAGGAACAATATGCGGCTTTGAAATTCTGCTATCGTCTCAACAAATCTTCAGTTGAGGCCTATACAATGTTACAGGAGGTCTATGGAGAGACTGTTCTTCCCTACATCACAGCTCGAAGCTGGTTTAAAATGTTTAAAGAGGGGAGACAATCAATTTCAAAGGAAGGTGGACACGGTGCTCCTGTTACTGCTCTTACGGAAGAAAACATTAACACTGCAGCTGCCATTGTGAGAGAGGATCGACGAACTACCTTAATATCACTTTCTGAAATACTGAACATTTCATTGGGTGCCACCCACACGTTGGTGACAGAAACATTACACATGAGACGTGTTTGTGTACGATGGGTTCCAAGACTTGTGTGTTTTTGGTTTGTTTTTTGTCTGTAATTTTACGTCCTCCAACGTCAAGTCATCGGACGGTGAATGAAATGGGTGAAATTGTGCTTAAATGAGGCCGGGTTCCATGGAGCTTAGAGCTATCCGACATTCGTCTTTAAGGTTAAGGGAAAACCCTGGAAATACCTTATCCAGGTAACTCACCCTGACCGAGATTCGAAATCGGGACCCCTTGAACGTGAGGCAGGCACACTGCCATTTACGCTACCGACGTAGGCACAAGACTGTTGATTCCCGAACAAAAGGACATTCGCATGCAGGTCTACAAGCAGTTAAATTTGATGTTAGAGGAAGATCCGGGGTCTATTTCAAACGTAATCATTGCTGCTGAAACTTGGATACATCATTTTGATCCTGAATGCAAAGAGAAAGCTCATTGTGGAAATCTCCTTCTTCACAAACCCCCCAAAAAGCAAAAGTGGTCGCTTCTGTTGGGAAAGTTATGGTCATCTCATTCTTTGATATTCATGGAATGGTTTATCAGCATGTTGTACCTGCACACACATCAGTAACTAGACAAAGCTACAGGGAAGTCCTGAAAACATTGCAAGTCCATATCAGGCGCAAAAGACCACATTTTCCTGAAGCAAGCTGTATGCTGCACCACGATAATGCGCGGTCGCATATTGCCAATGTTGTTGCTGAATATCTTGCAAAAATTAACATGAAGTGCATCCCTCACTCTCCCTATAGTCCGCATTTAGCCTCATGTGACATTTTTCTATTCCCTAACTTGAAGAAATGCCTTCGTGGGAGGAATTATCCATAATCAGAAGCAGTGATGAAGGCTGCGGAGGCGATTTTGAAGGGTTTCTCAAAAAATGGTTTCCAGCATGTCTTTAAAGACTGGCAGAAACGCTTGGACTAGTGCATCGCATTCCGGGAAGACTATTTTGAGAAGGACCATCAAAATTATGATGAGTAAAGGTACGTTGTAAAAAAAAAAAAAAAAAAAAAAAAAAAAAATGTGATCATCACAGCCCTCGTACATATCTTGTTTATTTTTTCTAGAATTTCACTTCCACATACTTAATATAATCATGATAATATTTTAAAACATTTTTTAATCTAAATAACACTAGGAGGAAAATGAACAAAACTCATGTTTGGAGCCAAACAAAAACAACTATTAGGTACATACCTGAATACCTACACATCCGCTTCTATTTTCAGTTTCTCCCAAATATTATGCAATTTTGCAAATACAAGTTCGTTTATTAACATTTTCAGTCTAGCTCATTATCAAACAAAGTATTACGTTTTAAATACAGAAACTGTTATGCAATACCGAGTTGTTGTAATTTGATTACAGTTATAACTACAAAAAAAAAAAAAAAAAATGCTGTCTGGCGAATGAGTACAGTTGTTATTGGAGGTGGCTCGGTTTAGAGAGATTAGAGAAGGCGGGAATATTGTACAATACAGACTGACCATCAGTACAGCGTATATAACACGACGTATATTTTTGTACTTGCTAAATTGATATCCCATGTCTTTAAGTATTCTCCAGAATGTGTCTTTCTACCTTCAAAAGGGATCTTTTCATAAGTTTACGTACTGTAGGAATTTCTCTTCTCTGTTCGTAAAACAAAAGTTCTATACACAACACATTTTTCAAACTCATCGAATTCGAACCTTTTTGGATGTGGGCAATGTTGAAAGTTTTTCTCTCGTACAGTTTGAATTTTGAGACTCTTTCACTATATTATGTACAGTTCGTTGTTGTAGCATTATTTAACGTAACAATTAGAGCTTTACGTTTGTCTTCTTTACAAAACTGTAACACATTGAACCTATTGTGAACACATGACGATGTTTACATTTTGACTTGATTCGAACCCGTCCACTGTAAGAGATTCAACTGTTGTACAGGGATTTGTGACGTAATAGCGCTTATCTGTTTGTGTTTACGCAAGCTTCCACTGTTGGCCGTCTGCATTCATTCTTCAGATTGGTTATACATCTTCGGAAGTTTATGTTAACTCCTATTGTCGCGCTGCTGGAACGGTTACAATGAATTTATCTTTGTTAACAGAAACCTCTCAGATAACGCACTGATTATTCTTGTAAGAGTGAGATGGGTACTGGCGCGCCTCCCGTTCGTGTGCTAAGCACCAATGAACGCATCACTTCAACCAATGGAACTCGCAGGAATCACAAATGACAGATATATGTTCACTCCACGTGGAGTAATGAGTGCGTTATCTGAGAGGTATCTATTACCAAAGATAAATCCATGGTAACAATTCGAACAGCGAGACTATACCAAGGTTTATTAGTGAATAATTATGTAGTTTTGCAGCTCTTAAGGGAACTCTGCTATTCCTTCTACAAAATAGTAATGCCATCGACAAAGTTTGCTCTTAATAAATAAACTGGACTGCAGAGTCAAAGATGAAGGAGGCTTAGGCAGATTATAAATTCGCCGTTCTTCTTTTCCTTGGTTGCAAAGCCCTTCTTCCTGTTTTCTTACACCATTTTGAGGAAAGCCTTTAAAACGTGAACAAGGGAAGGAAGCGGACACTGCCCACTTTGACGTAGGGTGTGACACCCCCTCCGACCTTCAGAAGTCCCGCAGAAAACATCGTAAGCAACAATAGAGGAGAGAATAGCTTCTTGGCGTTTCCTGTTCCAAAAGTTTCATTTGAAGGCTGTTTTGTCCTTTGTGTTAACGACCACCATTGACCACCTTGGACGTCCCACTACCTGAAGACAGCACATCTATGAATAAAAACAAGGCTAGTTTCTTTTTCCGTTATGTTTCTGAATAGAGCCACTTTTAGCCAAACAAAAGTACCCATCTGTTTCATATACAATCCATTTTCCTTCCTCTTAACTTGCAACAAGCAACATCTGAACTGGTATAGCCAATCTGTCAAAACTATCTTCTATAGAGGTAAGGTCACTGTCTTTTCTCTCGTTTTTATAGTTTAGAAATCTAATTCTTTGTCATCTAAAAAACTGAAGCCTTCCATTCACATGACTTTTTCTAACAATTGTTCAGCAAACTTCTTTTAAAAGCGTTCTGTACGTATTATGTATATGATAAAGAGAATAATAACCGAATTATGTACCATAAATTTGCTTTTATATGCTCCTTTAACTGCAGTGGTCACATCGGGGCGTCATCATCATAATCATCATCATTATGTATGTATGTTTCGTATACCAACACTCCCCATATGGTAAAATTGGCCTTCGGGGTAACCTCGCCCCACCACGTGATGACCGGACCCATTTCTCAGGTGGAGGCACCCGGAGGGTGGTCTCTATTACCTCCAATGATAGAGTGATAGTGAAGATGACGGTGAGGCGAGAGGACCTATAGCAGTGGTCTTCAGGACACGCTAAAACGGGTATTGGGTAAGCAGTACACCAGTGAATGCACTATAGTTTGGGAGGGGTGGAGAGAGGCGGGGTGATCAGTATAGGCTCGTTATTACCTGTGTATGGACGTTTTGTACAAGTTGGCTACATGTTCACGAAAGTCATCTACCCCAACGTTATTTTACCCTTCATAGGATCAGACATTTTTGACATCATTTGATAATGCTGCGCGATGTTTAATATGCAATAAGTTCTTGAATGTGATGCGAAAATATAATCTCTAGTGCCACTATGACACTTGTCATGCTAGTGATGGCGATAAATTAGAAGGTGATAAACGAATCACAATGCTGGAGCAGCTACGGGACACCAGCAGACAGTTACAGTACGTTGCTGTTATTATTGTATTGTCTGTTGTGATTATGATTATGATTATTACTACTATTATTAGACGTGGTATTTATAATATATTTTTGTTAGCATATTAACTTCCTAAAGGAAATGGCTGAATAACTGGCATGCTAATTATATAACGTATACTTATTTAGACGCATATGAACATTGTATGCTTCATTTTCTCTGAACGTGACTACGGAGTTGTACGACACTACGCAAAAGCCGTCACTACACCACTGCTTACCCGTCAACAGTTCCGAGAGCACTAGCGTGCAAGCGGGTAACAGAGAGCAGCACGAGGGTGTACGCTGCTGCTGATCACTGACCTACAGTTTATACTATGGACTCCGAACGTTGGGCATAAGGGACACTTCACATGAGTTAGAGTTGAAGGCACAGATATTCCCGACTTAAAATCGTCAACCCAGAGCCGGGAATCAAACTATGACCCTCAGCACGAGAGTAGCGAACGAAACCACTGCGCTACCCCGGCGCCCTTTATTCTTATCGTCGTCATCATCATCATCATCATTGTTATTGCTATTATTATTATTATTATTATTATTATTATTATTATTATTATTATTATTATTATTATTATTATTATTATTATTATTATTATTATTATTATTATTATTATTATTATTATTATTATTATTATTATTATTATTATTATTATTATTATTATTATTATTATTATTATTATTATTATTATTATTATTATTATTATTATTATTATTATTATTATTATTATTATTATTATTATTATTATTATTATTATTATTATTATTATTATTATTATTATTATTATTATTATTATTATTATTATTATTATTATTATTATTATTATTATTATTATTATTATTATTATTATTATTATTATTATTATTATTATTATTATTATTATTATTATTATTATTATTATTATTATTATTATTATTATTATTATTATTATTATTATTATTATTATTATTATTATTATTATTATTATTATTATTATTATTATTATTATTATTATTATTATTATTATTATTATTATTATTATTATTATTATTATTATTAACGTTCTCCAAGGTTATGTCATATCTGACGATAAATGAAATTATATTCATATGAATCTAAAGTCCACAGAGCTTAGAGTTACCCGAGATTCATATATCAGCATTAGGGAAAACCCCGGTAAAAACCTTATTCAGATAACTCATCCCGACAGAGATTCGAACTCGGGATCTCTTGAACGTAATGCAGACACTCCACCACCTCTATCTCTGCTACAGATTCGGGCGGGTGTGTGTATTTATTTATTTATTTGCTATACAGCATATTCCATTACATTTTGAGTAATGTTATATGCTTGGGTGCACAATTACATTTTGTTTTCACTATTGATTTACATAAGATGTACTCGAGACTGACAATTATATAAACTAAAATTAATATTTGCATCCTGCTTAACTATTTATAGATTATCGAAGTTGATACTGTTTACAAATATACTGAAACTTTTCGTGAGGTTTTGTATAAGGTCCTTTTTTTCTAGTGTCCGGCGTCCACCAGCTATAGTTATTGCTTTCTTTAGATTTTTCTCTTTCTTTGTCTAACAGATTACACTCAAAGATTAAATGGTCCAAAGTTTATTAATTTTGGTTGCACTTACACATTGGATTGTCATATATTTTAAATCGGCGGTAGTACACTTTAGTTCAGAGCTTCGAGAGTTGCGGCGTGTTTCAGTCGTGAGCGAGGCCTGCAGTGCGGGTGACCTCAGAGAAGAGCCGTGTAGTACCAAGTTGTCTATATAAATGGCGCTGTGAGTACCGAATCTGAGGATTCAGTCAGGTGTGGCACACTCGATGGCAACAATGTAGCTGCCACGTACCTAATGGAACTGTTAAATTTACAATGTAACGATTTATTGAAGGACAAATATACACACAAGAAACAAGAATGTCCCCCGAACCAGATTTCCGAGGTTGTATTCATTTGCGGCACGAACATTGTGTATGTTTGGCAAGACATATGTGTGCGATCAATTTGTTTGTTCCTGTTATGAAATTAGCTAAGTCCAAACCCCGAAATACCTTGTCGGATCACAATCTAACATGCAGCCTTAGATTACACATTTCCCAGACATTACTTCCTGACACTGATAAACTAGTTAATGAAAAACGAAACAGAACGTGTCGGAAAATATCCACCTGATTTTGTTCTGAGTGGGTCTCCTCTAATTTGCAGAGAAAATTACTTTATGATTTATTTTATTTACTTTATAACATGCCTGACCTTCAGATAAACTACGAGTTGAAGTTTTATATATTGTCGCGGCAACGGGCATGAAAGTTTCGGCGCAAATAGATAACTGACGTCAGGTAGTGTTTCACGGTAATAAAGAGCTTGCATAAGCAGTTAACGATAGCTTCGCTAGTGTACACAAAGAGCCAGCAAATAAAGACAGCTGAGATAAAGGACTTGCCGGCATATATTAAGTTACGCTTCTGGAATATGATAGAATATTCGGTTTCTTTATTCTTCTGGAAGAGTCTCGAATTTATCAATGAGGTTATTTAAGAAGGTGACGACTCGCCAAGAATCAGTTGTAAAACAGTGAGTGAGCAGAAAATAGCTGTGAAGTGTTGTAACGAGAGCTGATGTTGTAATGAGAGCTGTTTGTTATTGTCATCGACCTTGGTGTTGTAGATTGTGATATGTGATGTAATTCTGCTGCTACGCAGTGTGTTTCTACGCAAATAAAGAACATTTAGAATTTCGGCAAATTGGACTTTTAATTATACGAAGCAACAAAGTCACAATATTTTCTCATAGCACAGAGCCAAAATGTAATTGTTTATAAACTGTGACCAATTATATAATTAAAGCAGTCAGCATTAATATTATAACACACACGATGTAAGTTGTACATATTATCAATACCCGATACGTTTCCTGTAGCGCAGAAATCAGCGCGGTGACGTCACACGCTAATCTGCCTTTCGTTCGGGAGCATATTTGGCGGTTAGAGCTGACGGAGCCGACGTCACACCGCTAATACCTGCCTTCCCCTGCTTTATTTTTTATTTGACCCGTTAACAATAATGTCAGATTCGGTGTTAGTTTTATTTTAGTTTTTGTTGTCACTTATGTTGGGAAAATATAAAACTTTTGTGTTGTGTGTGTGTGTGTGTGTGTGTGTGTGTGTGTGTGTGTGTGTGTGTGTGTGTGTGTGTGTGTGTGTGTGTGTGTGTGTGTGTGTGTGTGTGTGTGTGTGTGTGTGTGTGTGTGTGTGTGTGTGGGTGATAAAATTTTTCAATCGCCACATTACCAGTGTAAATATTCAATTACTGTAATATCTGTACACTTCTTGAATATGTCAACTGTGCATTCTTCGGTCAAGGTTTATTGCCACAGGATTTTCAAAAAGAGATGAAATTATTCAAGGAATGCTAGAAGGGAAACACTACACCAACCCTAGCGTTCCCCCAGAACAAATGATAAACTGCTGTAGCGACTGTCACTGAAGAATAATTGTTTTCCACTGATAATTTATTAGATTCTGTGTCAATGACCCCTGTTCGCCAACTTTTGTCACCCGCACTGTTTCAATTATCGCCTCAAATACTTTGCGTGACCGCCGTTTTCATCGCCCGACGCTTCCTTCACGCATGTCTGCACTAATTTAATTTTATCTCCTTGTGTGTCTCTTCTTGCACGCACTCTACAGGTGCGTGAGGACACGGGACTGGTGTACGTACACAAGAAATTAACTACATAACGTTATTTAAATCTGTGATGTTAGTGCTCCTTTGTTATTAGTTTTAAATATCTGAAGCAAATAAATACGTAAAAGTGAAGCAAATATATATACAAATATAAAAATTTGTAACTTAAAACTTCACTTGTCTTATAAGAAATGATGATAATTTTCTTATAAATTGTCCGGGATCTCGATTTCATGTAAAACTTTTACACATCCTCAGCCGGAAACAACAAAGCTGTCGTCATCGTTACGAACGCTAGATGTTAATATGTTCTTGTTAGTACTACCAACATCTGAAAATAAAACAAATTTAAAAACAGAATCGACTGCCGGTATTTCAAAATTCATTACGAGATGCTTGTTTTTTATGATAAATATCTTTTCCCAAAACATTAAATCTATCGGAGCATTTAATTGTTTTAATAATTTAACTTCTGGATTTATTTCATGGTTAAATGACCAAAAATGATCTGCTACGGCCGATTTATCAGTCTGTTTATACTTAATGTTACGAAAATGTTCTTTCGTTCTGGTTTATAAATTACGTTTCGCTTTTCCAGTATAAACTTTATCACAATCAAAACAATTAAATTGATAAATGGAAATTAATTGTTCTTTCACACTAGCCGTGTGTAGGATGCACTATGAGAGGGATGTAAACCACTGTTCTACTGGTTTCCGTCCAGCCGCTCTAACCGTTTGAGCTACTATGGCCAACTTGCCAACATGACATTAAATTCTCAAACTGACTCGTGTTCCGTGGCTCAAATCCCGGCTATGTCATTGAATTTTTCAGTCTTTCTCTACCCTTTGAAATTGATAAATACCAGATTTTTTATTATTAGGAATTTTATATTTTTTTAAAAAATGCAATAAATTTTGATACTATATTTATTTTGAGGAACTAAAGTTATACCAAATTCTTTAAACAAAATTTGAAAATGTTTACTACCCCAAGGATGGTAAGTAAATTTTTTAAACTTATAATCGTCTTTCATTTTGTTAAAGGTAGAAATATCATTAATAGTTTTTTTATATTTGAATTTTTCAATTTTTTATTTATAAAGTCTTTATTAAAACCATTAATTAAAGCAGTAGTAATAATATTTTATATTATTTATTAAATTCATCTTTATTCAGGGGTATATCTATTAATCTAGAAATCAAAGTACAGAAAACAGCAAATTTATGGGAAAAAGGGTTAAAACTTTTATTTTTATGCAATTATCAATATGAGTAGACTTTCTATAAATACCATAGTTTAATTTATTATTATTTCTTATTATCTTTAACGAAGAAATCCATTAATTTCAGTCTCTGAAACAATTATATAACGTCAATTACAAAAGTTTATATATTACAAACATTTATAAACCATTTTAACAAACTAATGCTGTAAGCCTTCATATCACCCCGAGGTTAAAACCGCTATACACAAATAATTGTTTGAAAATTCTAAAAAATACTTGTTTGAAAATTGAAAAAACAGGCTTTCTTGTAGAGGATTGCGTAGAGATTTTGCGTAGAGGAATGAGAAGGTATTTATGTCATTAAAACCTAAATAATAAGAATGATTTGGAAGAGCACGTTTTGAGGTCCTTTAAATAAACGGATAGATAGATGGATGGATGGATGGATGGATGGATGGATGGATGGATGGATGGACGGATGGACGGATGGTTGGACGGACGGATGGACGGACGGACCGACGGATAGATAGAATAGATAGATTAGATAGATAATAAATAAGGCATATTTGCAAACACGTCCGCTCGTGCCTCTGTGTGTGAGAGACTGTGAACAGAGTAACTTCCTATGTAATAAATAATAAAAATAAGTAAATAAATAAATAAGTAAATATATAGATGGATGGATGAATGAATGAATGAACAAACGAACGAATAAATGAATAAATGAGTAAATGAATAAATGAATAAATGAACAAATGAACAAATGAATAAATGAACAAATGAATAAATGAATACATGAATACATGAATACATGAATAAGTGAATAAATGAATACATGAATACATGAATAAATGAATAAATGAATAAATGAATAAAGGACTTCCTACACAAATGTTATCGAATCTTTTGACCTTCTAAAAATAGATTTAATGATTTTTATTAAGAAATGTCGTATAACTGGTAAACAGTAAGCGGATGTCTCGGCGCTTTGGGTCAGCCGTCCACTGTCTCCTCTCGCCTCATCATTCCTCCCGGGGATGCCCAACTTGAGACTTAGACACAATAAACTACAGGTTTCGGTGCCGAATCCCTTCCGTATTAAGCCTAATCCTATCCTATCCCTATTCTCCTATTCACTTTGTAGATAAAGGGAAATGTTTAATAAAATCATTTGTACATACATTTTTGATTAACAAAAAGTAGATAAAAAGTAATAATTTGAAAGAGAGTGAGTAGAGAAAATAAATGTGAGTGCATCAATCCTGGGGTTGGGGATGTTTGCAAAGTGTTTTTAATGAAGTAACAACGTAAAGAAAGCAGTCTAAACAAGGTCAGTGTCAAACTGACCCCTCTCTCTCTCTCTCTCTCTCTCTCTCTCTCTCTCTCTCTCTCTCTCTCTCTCTCTCTCTCTCTCTCTCTCTCTCTCTCTCTCTCTCTCTCTCTTTCTTTCTCTCTCTCTTTCTCCCTTACTCTCTCTTGGATACTGGGGGATCGATACTATACAAAACTTTCTCTTCTCCATTTTCCAATCGTTCGAAAACATTTCGTCCTTGACAATTTCCCCATAGCTGACCCTTGTATACTTATTAGCAGAAGAGGGTTTCTTTTATGTCTGAGGGGTTGGGCATTTGCCCTTTTCCCCGTGCCGCCCGTAATAACACCATTTTATTGCCCTTGGGAAAGGTCTTCCATCCCCTGCTCGCATTTTATATTCTCAAATCAGAGGTTCCTCAAATTGATTCAAACAAGCTAAGAATAACGCTTGTTTCGACATATCGATAGTCTGTGAACACGCGATCTATCGAGAATCGTGGAATATTTCAAACCGAATGTGTTTGCCTTCTAGCAGCCGTGATCGGTATCATTGATCCGTTACATCGAATACGTTACCAGTTCAACCATGTACAACAAACTCCATGTAACAGTAACGATGGAACAAAAGAAAAAATATTGATGCAAAAATTGTCTGATATATTTGCTTGTTGGCACAATAGGAATAGCAGAATACAGAAAATTGTTAAATATTTAAGAGCTGGTCGTTATGTAAGGGCTTGGCATCCAATTCTGTTTACATGACCAGGGGGAAAAAAAAAACGGATAACGTCTTTCTATTTAAAAGAAGAATGTAAATATTGAAAAATTAAAACAAATAGCAAGGGATATCTTGGACTTAAATTGTATTGTGTATTGTACTATATAATGCACGAAATTTAACTTGGCACTTTTTGCACGATCCTTGTCTAGCACGGGCGCTTGGTTTCTTTCCTTGAAATGGTGAGTCACTTTTAAAGCTCTGTTGTATTTCCTAATTACCTACTGTAGTGTGTGGGTAAGCGCAAGCAGGCATCAGTGGTGTTGCAAGTGAAGTATCGGTTAATGTATTGGAAATGTGAAAAATGTTTGTAGAATTTGAGAATTTTGTGATTGTTTTAAAGTGTTGTGGACAGTGCTAGTGTCTGTTTTAATTATAGGCTGCGAGGGAAGAAAGACAAGAGCTATAAAGTTAGATGGCAGGCAAATTGTGATCAATGTCTGTAACATTTTTAAAGACGAATGTGAGGCCCTAAAATGCAAAAAAGCCAACGATATCTGTGTCGAGCATAATGAAATTTAGATTTCTACAGAACTCTGATGAAATGACCAGATGTGTAAAAATATTCGCGTTTCTAAGAAAAATTAAAGGACATAAGAATTTCCGGTGTCCCTATTATTTACTTAGATGAAACTGGATCAATACAAATTATACAAAAAACATAGTTTGGAAAAGTGAAGAGGACGAATTTGAATTTTCACTACGCATCCCAATAGGCAAAGGCCTGCTCGGGAAGTTTGACGGGTTTTATTCCAACGCTCTTCCGAGTTTTAAATCAAAATCAAGCAAAGACTATCCTGAAGAAATTGATAGTGAAACATTCAAAATTAGTTTATTAATTAGCTGTGACCTAACATTCCCTCCAATGGAAATTAATTGTTCTTTCACACTAGCCGTGTGTAGGACGCACTATGAAAGGGTAGAGCCAGACTGAAAAATTCAATGCCATAGCCGGGATTTGAACCACGGATCTTCTGGTCTCCGTCCAGCCGCTCTAAACCATTGATCTACTATGGCCAACGTGCCAACATGACATAACATTCTCCAACTGACTCGCGTTTTTCCCGGTGAACCATTAGGAGTTCTCATAAACACAAGAGACAACTACCTTAATGACGACTTACCATGCTGTAAGTACTTTAAGGCCCGGGCTTTAGAGCTCGGACCACTATTAGGTCAATTAATGGAAATTAATTGTTCTTTCACACTAGCCGTGTGTAGGACGCACTATGAAAGGGTAGAGCCAGACTGAAAAATTCAATGCCATAGCCGGGATTTGAACCACGGATCTTCTGGTCTCCGTCCAGCCGCTCTAAACCATTGATCTACTATGGCCAACGTGCCAACATGACATAACATTCTCCAACTGACTCGCGTTTTTCCCGGTGAACCATTAGGAGTTCTCATAAACACAAGAGACAACTACCTTAATGACGACTTACCATGCTGTAAGTACTTTAAGGCCCGGGCTTTAGAGCTCGGACCACTATTAGGTCAATTAATGGAAATTAATTGTTCTTTCACACTAGCCGTGTGTAGGACGCACTATGAAAGGGTAGAGCCAGACTGAAAAATTCAATGCCATAGCCGGGATTTGAACCACGGATCGTCTGGTCTCCGTCCAGCCGCTCTAAACAATTGAGCTACTATGGCCAACGTGCCAACATGACATTAAATTCTCCAACTGACTGGTGTTTTTCCCGGTGAACCACTAGGAGTTGTCATAATTTAATATCATATTAGCACGTTGGCCATAGTAGCTCAATGGTCTAGAGCGGCTGGACGAAGACCACAAGATCCGTGGTTCAAATCCCGGCAATGGCATTGAATTTTTCAGTTTGGTTCTACCCTTTCATTCCCTCCAATATTGCTATAGTAATAGACAACGCATCTTATTCTATTCGAATCAACAGGGGTCCAATATCATTACTTAAATCAGTTAATCAGTAATACAGTCATGATTCCGTGATAATAATATTGAATTTGATCTGCATTCCAAGAAAGCTGTGCTACACAAACTAATAAAGCTGAAAAAAAAAAAACAGTATGGTTTCAAAATTTATGAAATAGATCGCATAGCGCAAATATCCGACAACGCTGTTATACGACTACCTCTGTATCATTGTTCCTTAATGCTATAGAACTTATATGGGCACAGATAAACACAACATATAATTTAAGTATAGTGAAGTAAAAGTGTTGTTTGATAGTGTAGTAGGTAAAGTGTCCGAACAAATCTGGCGGAGGGCTTGTGAACATGTTAAAAAGATGGAACAGTTTTAATGGGAGAAAGATGGATTGATAGATGAAATTAGTGATGGGTTCATAAGCAATTTGGAAGATGATTCAGATAGAGAATATGAGGAAAGTTTTGAAACTTCTGACAATGAAAAAAGGGAACCAGGAACCAAATTTGGAGGACGAAGAAGGATCATCCGCCACTGATGTGTCTGCCCTTCCTGGCAGGCCATAAAAGAGGGGCGGGTTAGAAAGAGATGGTGAGTACGTATTTCTTTCTCTTTCTACAAACCAGGTGCCAAGTTAAATCTCGTGCATTATAACAAGTTCTACATTCTTTGTGTACTAAGATTTTGTCTATCGTTTATGGTTTACTTTTTACACAAAAGTCAACCAGAATGAAGAGGACACACAAGTTCACCAAAACGGTTTATACTTCGATACTTTGAATAACACTTCCACTTCAATAAAAGTACAAGTTCTCTTGCGTGCCATAAATCTACGAAAGGGAACCACTGGCTTTACTTCCCTTCAGCAGGAGCAACGTTGTAACAACTGATAGCTCCTTCAAGTAGTTCAGCATTTAAATATAGTGAACGACAAATTTTTCATGTTCTTATATAATTTTCAGTGTTGTGTAAATTATTCATATCGCCATATCTGCATTTCTGAGGACCGCCAGGTTTTGAGGCGCGGCAGAATTTGAGGGTCGTAAAAAACAAGACAAAAATTTAAGGAGGGAGAATAAGTCTTTTAATGTTCTTTAATGATTTTATATTAAAAATAGATATTTACAGAACAGCTGGATATACCGCGCAATGTTCCATCTTCCCAGGAAATATGAAATCCTGTGTTTATATTACCTATCAATTCTATATTTTGAATTGTACTCACAAATCTTAAGGGCGAGTAAAAAATAAATGAGTAAATAACTTCTATGTCTGTGATTTTGAAAACCTTTGTTTAAAACAAAGTACAACCTGTCTAAAGAATGAATGCAGAGGCCAACAGTAAAAGCTTGCGTAAACAACAGATAAGCGGTATTACGTCACCATTCCCTGTACCGTTACGCAATACAGCAGTTAAGTATTTTACAGTGGACGGTTCGAATGAGTCAAAATGTAAACACGGTCATACACTCACAAAGTAGAAAATTAATATTCAGAGTGTTACAGTTTTGTAAAGAAGACAAACTAAATATCTAATTATTACGTTAAATAGTGCTACAACAATGAACTGTATATAATATAGGGAAAGAGGTTCAACATTCAAAGAGTACAAGAGAAAAGCTTTCAACATCGCCCACATCCAAAGAGGTTCGAACTCGATGAATTTGAAAAATGTGTTGTGTACAGAACTTTTCTCGAGTTTTACGAATAGAGAAGAGAAATTCCTACAGTAAGTAAACTCATAAAAGATCCCTTTTGAAGGTAGAACTCGATGGAGCGTTGAGGCGTATCGACCTTCAGGTGACCAGCTCTGTGATCGTCTCTTATCGGGTTTTATCTGGTCGATTAGAAGAGTGAAATATTAGTAGGTTGACGTACAGTAAGTTACGAAACACAAATAGAACGATTGGAGGCTGCGTGTGTCTATATGATATGATTTCTCGCGCCTGCCGATGTATGACACGTTGTTGTCCAGAAGACATGATTGCATCTGAACAGAGTATACATACACTGGACTCGCTGTTTATGTGCGATAAGCTGAGGTAAATATATCTGTGTTGCGATTTTTTCCCGATACGCTTTCTCGCTTTGTCATGAAGTAGAAAGAAGGTAGAACTCGATGGAGCGTTGAGGCGTATCGACCTTCAGGTGACCAGCTCTGTGATCGTCTCTTATCGGGTTTTATCTGGTCGATTAGAAGAGTGAAATATTAGTAGGTTGACGTACAGTAAGTTACGAAACACAAATAGAACGATTGGAGGCTGCGTGTGTCTATATGATATGATTTCTCGCGCCTGCCGATGTATGACACGTTGTTGTCCAGAAGACATAATTGCATCTGAACAGAGTATACATACACTGGACTCGCTGTTTATGTGCGATAAGCTGAGGTAAATATATCTGTGTTGCGATTTTTTCCCGATACGCTTTCTCGCTTTGTCATGAAGTAGAAAGACACATTCTGGAGAATACTATAGATATGGGATATCGATTTAGCAAGTACAAAAATATACGTCATGTTACGTACGCTGTACTGATGGTCAGACTGTACTGTACTATATTCCCGCCTTCTCTGATCTCTCTAAACCGAGCCACCTTCCATAACAAGCGTAGTCATTCGTCATACAGATAATAGATACTACAACAATAGATAAATAGATAAACAGATGTAAACATATTGGCGATGAAAACTCTCTAACTTATTTGTACATCGCCAGTTGCTACCTTGTCTCTCAGTGAAGAAAGTTCAATAATGTTTACACAACTTTTTGCAGTATTCTCGTACGAGGTGAAACGTACACTCTAGGTTTTAATCCTATGGAAAATTCGAAATTTGTAGCGTTTGAATGATATTCCATAGCTCGAAGGGGGGAGATTTAAGATTATACACAACACTCAGACCTTCCGAGTTTTTCCAAGCCGACTTTGAAATATGTATGCTTTAAAAAGCACGTCTTTCCCTCAGCTAACAGATAAGAGATAACATTCAGATGAAAAAGGAAAGGATAGCGTATGAATATCAACAAGACGACCTAGTAAGATAAGAGAAAATTAAATATATGTCCCCAGGAAACGGCAGAAAACCGAGAATCAGCAAAATGTGAAGCTTGTAGAGGGTTTAAGAAACTTCCTATCTGTACATACCTTTGAGGTCCTTTGGACAACGGTGTTCCTTGTGCTAAATTACCGTTCATTAGTTTCTGTCTTGTTTTGACCTGCATAAGATTCGAACCACTAACTTTTGTGCAGTATCAATTTAGTTGTGTGTGGATTATTGTGAGTAAATGCATTAAGTGTGACTTTGAGTTTGAATATGGCCCTTCTTCTTTTTCTTTCTTAGTTTCATTTTTTTTTTTAGTTTACGTCTGCAACATTAAGTCATATAATTAATATTCGCTGATCATGGAGTATTAGGTTAGGTTTTTCTCTTCTTTCCGACTTTCTTGTGTTTATACACAAATATAACAATTTGTAACTTAAAACTTCATTTATCTTATAAGAACTGATGATACTTTTCTCATAAATTGTCCGGGATCGCGATTTCATGTAAAACATTTACACATCCTCAACCGGAAACAACAAAGCTGACGTCATCGTTACGAACGTTAGATGTTAATATGTTCTTGTTAGTACTACCAAAATCTGAAAATAAAACAAATTTAAAAACAGAATCGACTGCAGGTATTTCAAAATTCACTACGCGGTGTTTGTTTTTCAAAATAAATGTATTTTCACAAACCATTAAATCTATTGGACCATTTAATTGTTTTAATAATTTAACTTCTGGATTTACTTCATGGTTAAATAACCAAAAATGATCTGCTACGGCCGATTTATCAATTTGTTTATACTTAATGTTACGGAAATGTTCTTTCGTTCTGGTTTCCAAATTACGTTTTGTCTTTCTAATATAAACTTTATCACAATCGAAACAATTAAATAGCTAAATACCAGATTTTTTATTATTAGGAATTTTATCCCTTTTAAAGAAATGCAATAAAATTCTAATTCTATATTTGTTTTGAGCAACTTAAGTTATACCAAACTCTTTAAAACATTTTTGAAAATGTTTATTAATCCAAGGATGGTAAGTAAATTTTTAAAAATTATAATCGTCTTTTATTTTTCCAAGGGTAGAAATATCATTAACATTGTTTTGATATATGAATTTTATATTTTATTTATGAAGTCTTTACTAAACATTAATTAAAGCAGTATTAATCATATGTTTATATTGTTTATTAAATTCCTCTTTATTCAGGGGTATATTTATTAATCTATAAATCAAACTATTGAAAACAAATTTGAAAAATTCAAATACCAAGGGATGATTATTGATTTTTCTACCCTTAGAAAAAAATATGATTATAATTTCAAAAAATTTACTTAACATTCTTGGATTAATAACCATTTTTAAACTTTTTAAAAAGTTTGGTATAACTTTAGTTCCTCAAAATAAATATAGTATTAAAATTTTCTTTCATTTCTCAAAGTTAAAATTCCTAATAATAAAAAAATCTGGTATTTAACAATTTAATTGTTTCGGTTGTGATAAAGTTTATATTGGAAAGACAAAACGTAATTTGGAAACCAGAACAAAAGCACATTTTCGTAACATTAAGTATAAACAGACTGATAAATCGGCGTAGCAGATCATTTTTGGTCATTTAACCATGAAATAAATTCAGAAGTTAAATTATTAAAACAATTAAATGGTCCGATAAATTTAATGGTTTGGGAAAATATATTTATTTTAAAAAACAAACATCGCGTAATGAATTTTGAAATACCTACACTCGATTCTGTTTTTAAATTTGTTTTATTTTCAGATTTTGGTAATACTAACAAGAACATATCAACATCTAGCGTTCGTAACGATGACGACAGCTTTGTTGTTTCCGGCTGAGGATGTGTAAAAGTTTTACATGAGATCGCGATCCCGGACAATTTATAAGAAAAGCATCATCATTTCTTATAAGATAAGTGAAGTTTTAAGTTACAAATTGTTATATTTGTGTATATTTGTTTGCTTCACTGTTAATAGCTTCATATTTTACGTATTCCTTGTGTTTTCTTAGCTTTGAGTTACTGAGGATAAATAGGGTTATGCTGTCGTTATTTAAAATGATTCCGAATGATATTTTCTCTATTATAAATAGCAATGAGGTAGTCACAATGTAAGAACTTGGAAGTCACTCACTCAGCTGTATTAATTTACGATTTCGTGGTTGTTGAACTTTGCGTTTGCATAGAATTTTGTTTGTATTTGTATAATATTTGTTTTTTGTCTTCATAGTTTCCTGAAAGTTTTAATTAAGCCCTCAAGTGTCAATATTTTTGAAATGCCTCTAACGAAACGTAAAGTTGTTGTGAAAATGCAACTTGTCGTGGATTGTTAAAGGGACGAATAAGCGTCTGTACAAGAGTGAGTAGAAAATGGCATGTGAGCGCAGCACATAGGATGGGTAAAAGAAGAGATCGATAAGGTTTGGGATGCGAGAAGAAGGAGCACTTTGAGGATCCGCCCAAGAAGCTTAATGGACCGTCCTGACAGCGTAAGAAGGGTTTTGTAATTGCCTTACTTGACGTGACCTCTCAACAGCCTCCTTGCTACAGTTACATCGTCTAATTAATTGACTGTACTTACTCATATGTACAGTACAAGTGCCCTCAAATCAATGGAAAGGACTTTTGTTTTATTCATGTATTAGCGTTATTGTGTCCTTTGTTATATGCTGTGGTCTGTCTCTCTCTATATGGCTCCTCCCTCTCTGTTTCTTTACCTTTCTGCTCTCAATCTCTCTCCCTTAGACCCTCTCTCTGATCTCTCACTCTCAGAGACATTCTCAGACCCTCCGTGTATCTCTTTCTCTCCTATCTGCGTTTCCCTCAGACTTAGTTTCTCTCTATCCAATCTCTCACCCTGTCTCTATCAATCACTCTCCTAATCTCTCTCTCTCTCTCTCTCTCTCTCTCTCTCTCTCTCTCTCTCTCTCTCTCTCTCTCTCTCTCTCTCTCTCTCTCTCTCCAAGGTCACAGATTCAAATCCGGTCCGGACCGAAAATGGTTAAGTGTGCTTAAAAGCGACAGCTACATGCCAGTGGACATATCGGCAGCGGGGATATAATCCTGGCAATTGACAGCATCCTTAAAGGTTTTTATGACTGAAATTTCATGAAAATCATGAAAATAACGACTTATGTTTATTGTAATTCTATAAAATAATTTAGACATTCGCGAATGTGAAAAATGCATAATTTACCTCCAGACGCCAACTTTAAATGCTTATTTAAATATCGGTGGCTTTTGAACTCTGTCAGAGTCACGCCCCTCTTTTGCCTGCATCCACATTCTTTCGCTGTTTTCGCTCTTGAATTGAAAATTTTCAGATTATGCCATGAACTTTGTATGTATAAACCTCTCATAGAACTGCGGGTTGTATGTGGCAGTGAACTTTCTCATAAATACAATGTGAGACAAAGTAATATCTATGTATATAAAAGAAAAATCTTCCCTTGAAGTTTGAATAGATCGCATAGCACACCATGCATGTAAAACAGTATAAAACTTTTGTTCTGGTCCAGTGACATTTGATGTATAATTATATAATTTACTTTTAAAATTATATAAACATTGAACTAAGTTCTGTGGGACAAGGGTATAAAATGGCGATTGTTTACTATTGACCACGAGGCTACATGGTGCATAGTGTATAATTGAAATTAGTAGTTTTGTTAGTGACTTGAGTGTGTTGTAGGCGTTATTTGCAGTAAACGGTCTTTTAAAAAATGTTGAAGTCACCCAGAAGTAAGTAGTTATAGGCAAGCAACAAAGTGTCCTTCTAGGAAAAGTAAGGCAGGAAAGTTGCCTTACACCATAATAGAACAAACACAGTTACCAAACTGTACGCAGGTAAATATTTCTACAGTGTCAGACATTAGCGATTCATTGCCCAGCTCTAACATACAAACAAGAATTGGAAACACGTTGTCTGCATTTTCTCTGTGTGTATTTATTGATGCTGCAGACAATGAAATCAATATTTATACTGCTGAATATACATTTGTTTACAATAGTTAGGGGTAGTGATATTTAGCATTTTGAAAACAGAAATTTAGCATTTTGAGTTTTACATTTAGCATTTTGTAGCATCTATACATTTATAGGATTTTGAAGAAAGTTTGAGTTAATTTTGTTAAATGATGAATATTAATATTATTTATATGAAATTTAAAACACATTTATGGAGGCTTATTAATGACGGTGAGTTAAAAGAGCATAAAGTGTCAATTTATTTCACATTAATATAGATTAAAGCAATACACAGAAATGTAGATCAATCTGATATAGACTAAAGCATACTGCATAACGCAATAAAGATAAATTACATAATCATATAAAACTAACACAATAAAAAGAAACTGCACAAAATTATCCTAGTTTATGATTCAGTTTATGATTGAATGAAAGCATTGAACATATTTCAACATTCTGTTCTGTCATTAGAGTCCTCCTGTCACTCACAATCAAATTATATTTACTGAAATATTCTGATGATAATATTTCCGCATCTATGCTGTTGGTAGGATCCAAAATACATTGCAGAGCTACTCGGGCAAACTCTGGGTATTTGAGCTTAACAGCATTTGCAGGCAAGCTACATCTTTATAATTCTGTATGGTTTGTATCAGTTGTGAATGAAAATATTCATATCCCTCAATAAAACTGCATTTTAACATCACGAAAAAATGGGATCTTACTTTTACTTTCACTTAAAATCGTACCACTTATTGAAGTTACTCTGCTAGCAGTAACAGGATTAAAAAGCTTACCAACGTCTTGGAGAAGGACATATGTCACATTTCCCGCCTCTGCCCGCACGTACTGACGTGACCTACGCACAGAATGAATGAAAGTTGCGCGTAAAACCGAACAGAACAATGGAAATCGGAACTTTGGCAGCTGACAGCTCCAACTGGAACTAACATGTTTACCACTTCATTAAAATTAGGGTTGCTATTGGTTTTCAGAGACGAGGATTGAAATTTTCCGTTAACTCGGTTGTGAAGATAGATTTTGAGAGTCATGACGCGTGGTAAGAGGGGCTTCTTTTGTAAAACAACCGAACTCGCTTCATACCTAACATACCTCTTATGGGCAATGGTGAAACAATAGACTAATTTAGCGGGAATGGTTGCTTTGAACATTTCAGAAGAGTGTTCACTTACTTTATATCTTCCTAAACATACAAAGGCTCTACAGACTCTTCATGTAAAGTTTCCAGAACAAAAAGCATTGGGGAAAAATAATTATTTGGGATAGTCTTCGATTTCGCATTTATATCGCATTTTGTAAATTTCGCACTTTATCGCGCCATATCGCATTTGCGAAAAATCACCACCCCTAACAATAGTGTGTGAGAGAAATTGCTTCAGAATTTACTGTGTAGTGTGTGTAAGTGTGCTTCAGCGAAGCTTGACATTGGTGTAGATTTGGGATTTTGCTCTAAATTAATTGCGAAGTGCAATACATGTGAGAACATCTTGTCAGAAATTTATACATCACCCAGAGTGAAAAATGAAATTTCTAAGCGACCTCCTTTTGAGATTCTTTTCTTTCAATGGGGAGAGGGCATGCTGCTATACAAACTGTCTGTATGAATATGGGCATCAATACCATAGGTTCCAGGCCATATTCACAATTTTTAAATAGGTTAGTTCAGCAGAGTCAAATACTAAAGGCAGAAATCATTAATCTCAGCAATGAAGTTGTACGCAAAGCATGCATAGAAGCTGATCCCTCTTTAGTTAATAATGACATAATAGATATTTGTGTTTCATATGATGGTACTATATGCGCGCGATAAGAAGAGCGATCGGGCTCCAAGTCCTCATTCGGTGAGTTTCGTATAACTCCGTAAACATAGATGACAACTTTGAAATTTGAAATGCGCTATACACTGACATCTAGTGGCTAATACGTTAAGCTTTATCACGTCCGCCATATTTCGTTTTGATCAATTTCGAGGCTCATTAGCTAACCAGTTTACAACAATCGTATGTAAGAATTAGAATTTTAGTTCGTCCTTGGCAACATATACATGTTATGAGACACGTCAAAATGTATAAATATAGTATATACATAAAGTCAAATTGATTACATACAATATACACAGTAAGCAGCTTTTCTATGTTTTCATGTGGTATTTGCATAGAGTAATTTACTACAAGAAATGTCATAATATAAATATTACAGGTTTGTGAATGTACTATGCTCCCAGTGCTCATTTACATGGTTATAGTTCTAAAAATTCATTAGCCGTATAAAAACAGTGTCCATGCAAAAATGTCTTAACCTTATTTTGTTTGTTTAAATGAATTTTCCAAGTTTATTATATAACATTATCCCTTTGTAGTTAAAGCTTCCTTCATAAAGGCTCGTTTGGTGCGCTCGAATTGCCAGTTTATCCTTGTTACGAGTGTGGTGCTAATGCACATCAGCATTTACTTAAAAATGACTTATATTTGTATGCACATTTGTGGATGTTATGGCTCTCGAAAGGGGGGACATTATTATTCGTCTACCTCCGTATAACTGTGATCTGAATGCAATTGAGCTGGCGTGGGCAAAACTAAGGAATGTTTTCAGAGTATGGGATCGGTGTTGTCATAGATGTTTTTACAGGTATTGTGCTCGATTATGAGATATTATTTAAATACTGTCCAGTTTGTAATTCTGCAGCAAAAAGATTAGTAGATGAAACAAAAGAATTTGTCAGTTGCTATGCTGAACATAAAGACAAAGGTGATTGCCAGAAAAATTATTGAGGTTCATAAAATGCCATGGAAAAAGATGCAGCAGAAATTTTGTGGCCAAGGTCAATACCAGAAAAAAATTAGATATACAGAGATGCTGTCAGGTGGGGATGCTAAGACACAAACTCGCCTAAATGAAATAATGGTATATGACTCTGGGATATCCATTGTGAAACAGGAATGCATTAACCATGTTTCAAAACGTATGGGAACTGCACTTCGCAACCTTGTGAAACAGTACAGGAGCAAAGGTGTCACTCTGGGTGGAAAAACGCAAGGCAGTTTAACAGAAGCAATGATTAAAAATTTGACCATCTACTATAGAAATGCAATCTCTCAACATTTAGACAATGTAATGAAAATGGAGGCAATTTTTGCCACTTTGAGGAATTATTTGAGGGCTGTTCAATAAAGAATGATCATAATTTTCTACGGTCTTAATTTTTCACACTAAACTTCTATCTTATGTGACACAAACACGCCATAGTAGTTTCATTGTTGGTACTCCTGGTTCCCGCCTGTGAGAATCAGGCAATTTCAGACATGTTCAGTATCGCCTACTGCTGCATTGGAGATAACACGCGAGGAACAATATGCGGCTTTGAAATTCTGCTGTCGTCTCAACAAATCTTCAGTTTAGGCCTATACAATGTTACAGGAGGCCTATGGAGAGTCTGTTCTTCCCTACAGCACAGCTCGAAGGTGGTTTAAAATGTTTAAAGAGGGGAGACAATCAATTTCAAAGAAGGTGGACCCGGTGCTCCAGTTACTGCTCTTACGGAAAAAAAACCTCAACACCGCTGCTGCCATTGTGAGAGACGATCAACAAATTACCTTAAGATCACTTTCTGAAATACTGAACATTTCATTGGGTGCCACCCACACGTTGGTGACAGAAACATTACACATGAGACGTGTTTGTGCGCGATGGGTTCCAAGACTGTTGATTCCTGAAAAACTGGACATTCGCATGCAGGTCTGCATGCAGTTAAAGTTGATGTTAGAGGAAGATCCGGAGTTTCTTTCAAACGTAATCACTGCTGATGAAACTTACCTGCATCATTTTGTTCCTGAGAGCAAACGGCAAAGCTCAGTGTAGAAATCTCTTTCATGATCAACTTCCCAAAGAGCAAAAGTGGTTTCTTCTGCTGGGAAAGTTATGGTCATCTCATTCTTACATATTCTTGGAATGCTTTTTCCGAATGTTGTACCTGCACACACATCAGTAACTGGACAATACTACAGGGATGTCCTGAAAACATTGCCAGTCCATATCAGGCGCAAAAGTCCACATTTCAGTGAAGCAGGCTGGATGTTGCACCACGATAATGCGCTGCCGCATTATGCCAATGTTGTTGCTGAATATCTTGCAAAAATCGTGAAGTGCATCCCTCATCCTTCCTATAGTCCGGATTTAGCCCCATGTGACTTTTTTCTATTCCCTAGCTTGAAGAAAGGTCTTCGTGGGAGGCAATATCCATCATCAGAAGTAGTGGTGAGGGCTGCGGAAGCGATTTTAAAGGATCTCTCAAACATGGTTTCCAGTATGTTTTTGAGGACTGGCAGAAACGCTGGATCAAGTGTGTCGCATTCACGGGAGACTAATTTCAGAAGGACCATCAAAATTATGAGGATGAGTAAAGGTACGTTGTCAAAAAAATTGTGAATTTTCTTTATTGAACAGCCCTCTTATTTCCACAGATGACAACCCCCAACATGGAACCTGTCCCAAAGGCAAAACTTTATGCTGCTGGTATAACATACAATATGCTGAGGAATGTGGGGATACCCATAATAAGACAAAATAGTTCCTAAAATGTTGCCCTTATATCAGAGGCTGACTTCTACAACATTACTAGAGAGATGCAAAACAGGAAAAACACAGAATGCCAATGAATCTTTGCATCATGTCATATTGAATAAGTGCCCAAAGGAGTTTTCCTGCCAAAATAAAAGTTGGATTTTACTGTTATTAAATGCATCAGTGAGTTCAACTTGGGTAGTCTTAAGTCTTGGAGCTGCAGCAAAATATCAGGAGTGAGGAAAATTTCAGTGCAGCGAGATCAGACTCGTATCCTGCAAAGCAAGAGGTGAAGTTCTGCAGAAGAAAGGCAGCATCTAAGGGAGAAAAAGGCGAAAAAAGCAGCAACAGTGGAGAGGAAATCTGAGGGTCCAACCTATCAGTCTGGTGGATATTAATGTGAGTTATTCAAATCTTCTTTTCGCTGTTTTCTCACTGTTGATATTTTCAGCATTTTCTTCCTGTAAAATGCTCCTTGCGATGCAGTTTTTGTACTACACTCATGAAATTTCCTACACAGGTTCAGAATAACATAAAGAATGGAAATAGGATTTATTGTCGAATGTATATAAGCATATATTTTTAATTTTCAAACACAAAGCTTACAATTTTTAAGATTTTTTTTTTTTTTTTGTAAATTTAAAAATTTTGGAGCCTTAACTAAAATAGACACAGGAAAACCCAGAGAAATTTAAAAGAAACACATGTATTATGAACCTAGCGTTAAAATATTAGACGAAACTTAAAAATATTTTGTCACAAAGGACTTTTTAGTGACGTAACAAAAAAGCATACAGAAGTTATCATAGTTTCTAAACCGTTAGATAAAGATGGTTTAAATTTATGGTGTAACATGTTTACATTACAGTATACCTATGGTGTAAATTTGAAAAAGATAGCATTATTAGTTCAGAATTTGAAAATTTAAGTCATACATACCTATCCTTAGCAAACAAGGTATCTTTCTCCGTATCCTCGTATCTTTCAATGCACGGCTGTCTCTAATTCTCTTATTCAGAACACTGGCCACACCGTTTATCTGCTCATCGAGTGATATGTCTCTATTGTAACATGTGAGGTTCCTATTCCATAGGAAGCGGCTCGACATCCGTCAGGGCGGTCACTCTGAGCATCTTTCTTCGTGGTTTTCCTGAGTCGGTAGGAGAATGCTGAGGCGATTCTCCTTCTACCAGGAATTTCCTGTTCTCTTTTCGTTTCGACCGTTTAAGGGTGGACGGCCGGGTGAGACATGTCAGTCCCGAATCCCGAACCACTGCCGAAACCAACAGAGCTTCGGTCTAACACTGACGCTGCTGCTTGGCTTAACAAACAGGTCTTTTGTACATAATGGGAGCTTTTCCCTGTTGAATTTTAGCAGTTTTCGCAACTTTCTTCTGTCCAATCTCTGTACGAGAACTTTGGAGTGGTTGTTATTTCCGTGAGCAACCAGTCTCTCATAACCAGGGAGTTGATGAAAGTGCTTGTTCGGTTTCAACAGAACGTTGCTAACTTCACCTTCATCTGCTTTTTCATTGCTCAGAACCCTTATGCCCAGGCACCTACTGCAGCTGAATTGAATTATGTTACTATATAGACATTAAGTATTACTATAGTAATTGATGCAGCTACTATCAAATTTATCCCACCGTCATTCATACGTGCACTACACCATTTATGTTATGTAGCCCTCTCCATCCTACGGCACCTTTAACTACAGTTGCCGGGCAAGTATGGTTTGTCCAGTTTCTTAACATCGCTTCCCCATCCCATGGTCTCTCGACACTTTAAATTAGGGTAGCCTCTTCCCTGTCCGGTCCATAATTTATAACCTGGCAGTTTTGCTACACTGTTGTCAAATGCTCTTGGCCCAAGGTTCAGAATTCATAAATATAATGAATTATTTTAAAGTATAACATTAAACATAATACGTACAATTTAATAAAATGCGCTTTAAATATTCCTGTACTGCTGTTACAAATAAAAATAACTATCCCTTATAAAAGCCTACACAGCTATCCAATCATCCAAACCTTAAAGCCAAACAGACTCACATATTTATACCTTCACGCAACAATTGCATTCGACTCACCTCTAATACATTTCCTTTTCATAGCACCATGTTCAAATCCCATAGATAATAAAATACTATGCACTGTACTTTTGCTGTACGGGAACACACAATCACTTCTTATGCACAATTTCCGTTAATTGACGAACAGTGGGAGATTCACCTTTCGCGTAACATTCGTCCACAGTCGTACGCAATAAATCACGATTGAAGTCGTCGATCTTGTCAAATGAATACTTAGTTTTATTTAATTTCTGTTTAGTTGGAGTGCTGTAACTAGCGATGTCAATTGATACAATTTTTCTGACCTTTGTTATTCCCACACCAGCCGCATTATTCAAATTTTTCGACCCCCCTCCCCCATTTTCAATTACAGTTTTAGGAAAGTTTCTAAAATTCACTAACACATTTGCACCCTGTTTCTTGATCTTGCTTCCTCTCTCTATAACGTCTCTTTTCTTGGTTGGAGTCCTAGCTGACGGTTATATTAAGAGATTATTATCAGCTTCGTTAACTTCACAATTTATTAAGTCACCATTCGTATTAGTGTCGTTAATTTCACCATTCGAATTACTTTTGTTAATTTCATAATGAATCAGATCACTATTCACATTACTTTCGTTAATTTCCTCGTTCTCGTTATTGACACTCTCACTATTTAACCACATTCTAAAGAGAAACATTTTATTTAGGTTACTAGCAACACAGAACTGACAACTAGTATATTTGCAACAGTGCAATCCTGCACAAGAAGCCCAGAAAACGCTTAGTGCTAGGTCATTTTTTGAAAGTAAATTTGTTAAGAAATTGGACAAACTGTACACTTCAGAGGCATTAGAACGACTTCCATCAAGGAACTGGAATCAGAAAAATAACTACATACTGTAACAAATATAAACACCAGTTACCCCTACTGTAATCACACTATCTGTCGTAAGATAAAGTATATATCAAACTTGTAAATCCAAGGTCAATTGATTAACATAATCATAGTAGTATTTTTTTTAAAATTTTCAATATTTTGCATTACATTTTTATTTAAATATTATTATCCTATAATTCATTGTTCTATTAAAAATATTCCTCAAGATGACATTTTAGAAAAAATATCCTAAAAATTCAGGTTTTAAATTAAATAAGCTCATACAAATATGGCCGCACCGAAACTGAGTGATTAGATCTCTTGGCTCTTACCAAGGCCGCCCGGGTTCGTTCCCAGGCGACTGGAAAGTGAGACTTGTGGTGGACAACACGACGCTGGGACGGGTTTCTCCGAGTCCTCTGGTTTCCCCCGTCCGCATTCCACCAGTTTGCTCCATTATCATATTTCCTATCATTCATCTCGCCCTCATATATATCATCCACATCCTTCACCTTCACAGTAGGCGTTGGGCTGATCACCTATCCTGGTTCTCTATCGGATCCAAAGCTTCGGTTCCTCCAACCCGACCATAAAAACGGATAGAGGAACAAGAATGCTCTAACACCACGATAATGGTACAACTAGGGAAGTTAAAGAAGAAGAAGCTCATACAAATATTTCTTGTATTTTATCTGTACTTGCTCTACCACATGCATAGGAGAGGAAGCATTACATTCTGTTCAAAATGTTGATACCAAGATTTCACTAGAAATGCGTGTTTTGAGGTCCTCGAGTAAAATGGCGCTTTTAGTAAAGAGGTACGTGTAAGTGTGTGTGTGTGTGTGTGTGTGTGTGTGTGTGTGTGTGTGTGTGTGTGTGTGTGTGTGTATGATCATTAATCATATTTACAGATTCTAAATCTGTTGCACTTAATTCTGCCATAGATCAATTCATGAATGAAAAGTTAGTTAAATAAACACTTGGTATTTAGGTTAAGCATCTTCCATGGTTGTAACTGCAAAATTTTCAAGGATCACACTTCCCCCTCCCCCAAACAAGACAACCCTTTTCATGGATAATTCTACAAAAATTTGGATTTATTCAAAAATTGCTCGAATAATTTGGATAAAAATACCATATGTTTAAGATATTTTCATAACAAATGAAATGTATTTCTTGAATTTTCTGGAAATGTCGTCAAAAGTGCTCTTTTATAACCCATACACTGTAAGGGATAGACAAAATGTTACTGAACAAAGAATGTATAACTTGTTAAAACACAATTTATGTCAAATAAGTAAAATATAATGCTTATCTTGATTAGCGTGAAGTGGAATGAGGAATATGCGTTTATAAGAAGTTTGTACATGAGTAGGGAAAGTTATGTGAGTGTAACATCAGAGTAGTTATATTAACCTCTAACGTAGTGGAGGAAAATTATTGTATGTTATACTCTCTAAAATTGTTGATTTATCAAAATTGAATAATTTCTGAAGTTCTGATGTTTATTTGAAAAAGTTGTATCTTCACTTGCTTTAATATGCAGAATTTTAAGTATGCACGAGGGTTGTTCAATAAAGAATGATCACATTTTTTTTGACAACGTACCTTTACTCATCCTCATAATTTTGATGGTCCTTCTCAAAATAGTTTCCCCTGAATGCAATGCACTTGTCTCAGCGTTTCTGCCAGTCTTCAAAGACATGCTGGAAACCATTTTTGAGAGATCCTTCAAAATAGCCTCCGCAGCCTCCACCGCTGCTTCTGATGATGGGTAATGCCTCCCACGAAGGCGTTTCTTCAAGTTAGGGAATAGAAAAAAGTCACATGAGGATAAATCCGGACTATACGGAGGGTGAGAGATGCACTTCACGTTGATTTTTGCAAGATATTCAGCAACAACATTGGCAATATGCCGCCACGCATTATCGTGGTGCAGCATCCAGCCTGCTTCCCGGAAATGTGGTCTTTGGCGCCTGATATGGACTTGCAATATTTTCAGCACTTCCCTGTAGTATTGTCCAGTTACTGATGTGTGTGCAGGTACAACTTGCTGATAAACCATTCCATGAATATCAAAGAATGAGATGACCATAACTTTCCCAGCAGAAGCAACCACTTTTGCTTTTTGGGGGTTGGTGATGGAGGAGATTTCCACACTGAGCTTTGCTGTTTGCTCTCAGGATCAAAATGATGTAGCCAAGTTTCATGAGTAGTGATTACGTTTGAAAGAACCTGCGGATCTTCCTCTAACATCAACTTTAGCTGCATACAGACCTGTTCGGGAATCAACAGTCTTGGAACCCATCGTGCACAAACACGTCTCATGTGTAATGTTTCTGTCACCAACGTGTGGGTGGCACCCAATGAAATGTTCAGTATTACAGAAAGTGATCTTAAGGTAATTCGTCGATCCTCTCTCAAAATGGCAGCAGCAGTGTTGATGTTTTCTACCGTAAGAGCAGTAACTGGACCACTGGGTCCACCTTCCTTTGAAATTGATTGTCTCCCCTCTTTAAACATTTTAAACCACCTTTGAGGTGTGCAGTATGGAAGAGCAGACTCTCCATAGGCCTCCTGTAACATTGTGCAGGCCTCAACTGAAGATTTATTGAGACGAAAGCAGAATTTCAAAGTCGCATATTGTTCCTCGCGTGTTACCTCCATTGCAGTGGTAGGCGATACTGAACATGTCTGAACTTGCCTTGTTCTCACAGGTGGGAACCAGGCGTACCAACAATGAAACTACTATGGCGTGTTTGTTTCACATTAAGCTAACAGAATATAATAAGACTGAATTTTAGTGCGAAAAATTATGAGCGTAAAAAGTTATGATCATGAACAGCCTCGTACTATGGTGAGGAACTTTAGCTAGAAAAGAAAGTATTTTCTAATATGCTAGTGACTCTCCATTTAGAACTTCAGCAAATTGATAGTTTACAAAAGAAAAAAAAAATGCTTTCTTTAACTACATAATTCATATTACTTTTATTATGAAAACAATTTTTTTTCCTTCAAAGAACTTAGGAAACGCTAATGTTACAGTTGAGTCAATGTTGCACACAGTATAAGAAAACACACACAAATATTACTCGATTGATTATACTCGATACTGTCCATTCAACTAAACCTGAAAGCGGTCGGCGAGCAGTAGTGCAGGAAAACAAGAAGTTATTCTGGGAAAGGAATGTTCTGGAATGGCACAAACGAATCCTCTGGAGACGACAGTCGTAACACAATGGCTATTAGTTTTGCCCGGGCCGGCCGGGTAGTATAATATCTCTGCCGTCGGTGATTAACCGCGGCTAAGGTGACCAGTCGTTAAAGAGAAGAAACACCAAGTAATATGCACAGCAGAGAAGAAATGTGTTCCAAATGGACCATTTCCGGCGAGGGATCTGCTTTAGTGGAGACTTCCTCCCGAGAGTTTAAATTTGGACATGACTGTTTCCGATATTAGTAAGAAATAAACTTGTTCAAGAGGAGAGGTTTGTCAGGAGATGGATGCCAGGACTAAACACACGACAGACAGAGAGGCGAGCCAAATGACGTAAACCAGGTTGACGAACTTTCTTGTGCACGTCATTCACTGTTTACCCGCCCATCTTGTACTCAATTGTCGCCGGTGAAAGGGATCGACCATCTTCTGCACGGAACATTTTAAGTAATTTTGATTTCTAAAAATGCTTCTAACAATTTTAATTAAAATTTAATTAAATTTTGTGGAAGTGTCCTCAGAAAGCCTGGAGTAGCCCATAAAGTTACAAAAAAGAGAAAGAAAAGTTACAAAAAGTTAAGAGTTACAAAAAATCTTAGTACAAATAATATAGATGCAAGAATTTTCTTATGGCGCTAAATGTTTTTGAGAAACACACATTTAGAAATTTTTTCCGAGGAAAGAGAAATTTAGGGGGGGGGGACAGTTTTATTAAAAACCTTCATATAGCTCCTTGGTATATTTAACGATTTTTTTTTATTTAGGTATGTTGGTCACGAACAGACCAACACACAAAGAACACAATTACGCACAATTTTTTGTGTAAAAGGGTGTTTTTCCTTATCAGGGGATATCAAAACGCACGTTTCCAGTGAAGTCTACATAAAATATTTGGCTGCAATGTACAGGATGTAAATGAACTATACCGGAGTAATTTCAGTGATTGAAGACGTGACTAATACAGTGTGATCCATATAAACCTGAACCAATTTAATAGGCCATAAGTTTTGAACTAATAATAGGACTCACCTGCAACATTGGGAGAATATAATACACAATAGGGAGATTACATTGCACTATTTACATCTCAGAGAAAATGTTGGAAGTGTCCTCCACCAGTATCTATACATGTTTGCACTCATCTCACCATATTCTCTGAAGTTTTACGGAGATGATATCGAATTGAGAGAAAGTTATTTCCAGCAAGATGGAGTAACGTGCCATACATCTAATGACACCATGGAACTTGTAACCAGTTTCTTTGATAATCGAATAATCTCAAAAGTTCTGTGGAACCCAGATCCCCTGACCTAACCTCACCGGATTTTTTTTCTTGTAGGGGTATCTAAAACATAGATTACAAGAATAGCACACAGTCAATTGAAGTTCTCAAGGAATCCATTCGAACCGATATAAGTGGCATTGGCGAGGGTACTCTCCGTAAAACTTTAATTTACAGGAGTTAAAGGCTTAGATAAAATATTAAAAAAGCAACCAAACGAACAAACAAACCAACAAAACAAAAGTAAACAAAAACAAGCAAGTGAAGGAGACATATATATAAGGGGATCTCAGAACCTCTATTTCCTGTAAAATCTCACTATTAATTTTTGGGTGGAATGTACGAGGGCTGTTCAGTAAAGAATGATCATAATTTTATTACGGTCATAGTTTTTCGCACTAAAATTCAACTTATTATATTCTTTTAGCTTAATGTAAAACAAACACGCCGTAGTAGTTTCATTGTTGGTACTCCTGGTTCCCGCCTGTGAGAACCAGGCAAGTTCAGACAAGTTCAGTATCGCCTACAGCTACAATGGAGGTAACATCCAGTTAAAGTTGATGTTAGAGGAAGATCCGGAGTTTCTTTCGAATGTAAATCACTGCAGATGAAACTTGGCTACATCATTTTGATCCTGAGAGCAAACAGCAAAGCTCAGTGTGGAAATCTCCTTCATCACCAACCCCCCAAAAAGCAAAAGTGGTTGCTTCTTCTGGGAAAGTTATGATCATCTCATTCTTTGATATTCATGGAATGGTTTATCAGCATGTTGTACCTGCACACACATCAGTAACTGGACAATACTACAGGGATGTCCTGAAAACATTGCAAGTCCATACCAGGCGCAAAAGACCACATTTCCGTGAAGCAGGCCGGATGCTGTACCACGATAATGCGCGGCCGCATATTGCCAATGTTGTTGCTGAATATCTTGCAAAAATCAACGTGAAGTGCATCCTTCATCCTCCCTATAGTCCGGATTTAGTGCCATGTGACTTTTTTCTATTTCCTAAATTGAAGGAACGCCTTCGTGGGAGGCATTATCCATCATCAGAAGCAGTGGTGAAGGCTGCGGAGGCGATTTTGAAGTATTTCTCAAAAATGGTTTTCAGCATGTCTTTGAAGACTGGCAGAAACGCTGGGACAAGTGCATCGCATTCAGGGGAGACTATTTTGAGAAGGGCCATCAGAATTATAAGGATGAGTAAAGCTATGTTGTCAAAAAAAAAAGTGGTCATTCTTTATTGAACAGCCCTCGTAATATCTTCTTTGCCAATGTACATGGTAAAGAAATCCACCGTAATTACAAGCGATACCTACGTCCTTGTGATATTTCAGAAATACAAGTGGGTAACTAGTTTTGGAATCACCTTGTGTCGCCCACCAGGCAGCGGAAATGAAGTTGTTAATATCTACAAACCGTCTAAACAAGGAAAGTCGCGTTCCGAAATTTGAAACTGGTCAAGAAGCTACCGTTTGTATCAGTGTTGTGTTTCGGTGTACTGTTTCACCACTGCTGCCATCTCGTGTTACAGAGGTGATAAACTAGGTCCACGTCCGGAAACTCTCTCGGTAATTACTTCCTCCTCTAATTATAAGCAACAGTCTCTGTGGTGTTCAGGTTTGCAGTTTTTGTTGGCCTCTTGTCACTTGTTGCGACTGAATTCAAACATCTGCCTTTAAAATGGATGGTTAGCAATCCAAATGCCGAACCTAAGGTTTGTTTAATGTTTAGCCATACCATTAACAATCGATGCTTGGTGGTATCGAAGTGTTTACAACTTCAATACATTTTCGCTGCTTTTAAGGTTTTATATGGTAAAAGATAATGGAATTGACACACATCTCGCACGCTTACAAATGTTTAAGGTTGCATTAGGGGAAGTTGCCGCGTTTAACTTCACATCTGATAACGGATGAAAGGAGGGAATACTTCTAGTTATTTTCTCGTACATGTTCCTAAGTAATTGCTGGAGTATAACGGGAGAATCAAAAACGTATGAACCGGCTACGCGGTGTTTTGCTTGACCGCGACCTGGGCGGTCGTTGCCGACTGACGCTATCATAGTAGGACGCAGATGAAGTCATGCGATATTTTTACAACTAATTTTAAGGGCTTTACTTACCCATGTTATTAATGGAGACGTTGAAACTGGCCAGCGCCGTGTCACCTCTTTAGGAAACTATCCATCACTCGTCGTAGTTCACATTGAGAAATTCTGGCAATTTCCTGGCCAATATGTAGTTTTAATTCTTCCGGGTGTATGGATTTGTTTTCTGCCCTTTAGGTTACCCCAGAGATATTTTTCACGAATTATGCTTGACTCCACTTTCAAGGATATGTGTGTTCACAAAATAATGTTAATTGAGATCTGAGAGAGCTAACATTATTCATGAAGTACCCCTTCATGACGAAAAAATTGGTGTAAGTTGTGCCATTAGCGGAGTAAGAGTTATAGGCCCAATTATTTTCGAGTCAGCAGTTGACGCGTACATACGTGAATACAAATTTGTCCCCCTTTTTAGGGAATTAACAGACAGGGAGTGTGATTTTTTTCTTTCTGTCCACCTGATTCTGCAACAGCTCATACGGTCAATATTTCGACAAGAACAATTGGGATAGAACTATTAGTAATGATTCCTGGTCCCTTCGGTCCTCAACCTAAATTCTTGCTGTATCTAGCTCTGGAGAAACCCCCACAAACCGTGGAAGAATTAAAACAACATCCATCAGGAGCTTGCCAGTATTCTCAACGTGAACTACGGGGAGTGGTGAATGATTTCCTAAACAGGTGCCAGGTTCGTGGTTGTCGCGGCATCTCCTTTAATAACATGGGTAAGTAAAGCTTTTAAAAGAACTGGTAAAAATGTTGCATGGTTTCATCTGCCTCTTTCTATTGATAACGGTAGCGGGCAATGAGCGCCTAGGTCGCGGGCAGGCAAAACACGTGCACCCGTTTCGGAGGTTTGTGGGTCCCTTGATATTGTCTTAAATTTTCTTTGAGTGAATGAATGTAACATTCTATATACTCTCGTGTCTAGATAAAAGCATAGAAAATAGTGCTGCTTGATTTAATCGATTAATTCTTTATTTTAGATTAAAGATTAAACTATTTTAATCGATCAATCGAGTCGAATAAAATTAATCGATTACAATAAATATTAATCAAAACTCTTTTAGCCAAATTTGGCCCTCTTTGTTTTGATGTATTGCTTCCAACCAAAACAGCCTTTCCAACGCATCAAGCTTTCGCTAGACACGTTATGTTCTTTGAACTTTGAGATAGTATAACTCCTGATGGCTAAAAGAAATCACTCTGAACCCCGAGAAAGTCTAAATAACACTTCTGTTGTGAAATATTCTAAGAAGTACATAACTACATACAGATGCTGACAGAGAGGTTTCTTTCCTTACAGCTTCTGTGTGACAACATATCGTATACAGCTGATTATTTATCGCTTGCTAGCATAAACTGAGCTGTACAACCTTGAACTGAA
The DNA here is from genome assembly GCA_030765055.1 of Mantis religiosa. NCBI lineage: Eukaryota > Metazoa > Arthropoda > Insecta > Mantodea > Mantidae > Mantis > Mantis religiosa. The sequence goes on along the minus strand of CM060949.1, from coordinate 196,383,076 downwards.
CACTTCGCTTACGCAGCTATGGAAACAATAGCTGATCACTCTTCGCAGAGCTGGTAGTGGTGTAACTTTGCTGTAAACTGCAGTAAGACAGTAGCGTTTCTGAGTTCGAGACAGTGAGTGAAAGTTTTGTGTTAAAAAGTTAAAATAAGGAAAAACGTTATAAAAGCAACTGCATGTCAGTCTCACAAATCAGTAGGTATTGACATAATACGTTAGTAAATAATTACAAAATATTGTATATCTAATTCAGTACATATATGAAGCATGTGCAGTTGATGCAAACACAAATTTTGAATCTAAATATTTAAAAGTTTCATAAATAATGAAATGTACAGGGTATTAAAGTACTTTATATAACCTTTACACATAATTTTTGAACAGCTAATAGCTCGATTAATCGATGGATTAATCGATTAAATTAACACTTAAAACTTTTGATCTATCTACAGCACTAATACAAAACAATGGAGTAAAGTTACTCATGCAGTGTTAATTGAGATGTGAATGAAGCTGACGTACTAAATCACTCTCGGCCATTACATGTCGACCAAAATACAACAGAAACAAATGACAACTTCAGATCCGTGGGATAATACAGAAATATTTGTTCTTTACTTGCATCTGTTAGTTTGTGTTTCGACCGTACAACTAATTTACATAAATATTTTGTGTTACAACAAACTATTTTGAGGTAGCGAGTAGTAATAACAACAGTATGTCACATAATAAAACAAATTTAACGATGCGGGTTACATTCATATAGCGAATGAAATTTACAGAAGCTCTATTGAAGAACCAATGTCGCTGTCACAACATAGTGAGTTTATTTCATGAAAAACTTTAACTTACGAATTAAATCGTGATTGGTACCCCGAGACATGCAGACGGGAATGTGACTGGAAAGGTGTACGCTAGGAGCAGAAGATTGCTAAAACCCCAGAAATAGCCCGAACCCCACCTACATAGGAGGTTAATGTTAGGCTTCCAAATGGACCTTAACATCATCTCCTTTGTGCGACTGTCACCCGCTGGCAGAGTGACGGAGCAAAAATACCTACTTCACACATTCAGACGGTGAAATTTGTTGGAAACCTCCGGAACTTCAATGGCTTCGGGAATGCTTATTTAACACTACAAGTCCAGCGGAGTACATAAAATAAGATTTTAAACACCCCTCTTCCTTCAAGCATGTTCCTTTTGTGTTTTGTACGAATAGTAAAGCGAAGCGATCCAGACAAAGTAAATTAACCGAATTGCCACCCTTATGTGGAATAGAGACCACAGGACCCAAGAGCTTATATAATTCTCAGTTCAAAAGAATGTTGTAGAATTCCGTTTGTAGGTGCAGAACTACATTTCACCAAGATTTCGGTGTCGAAGTCTCACCGGATGAGCGTTGAGCCGCTCCCTCCCCCAAATAACTTTTTCAGAAGAATGTACATAGGCCGACAGAAGTATTCGAATAATATAACATGTAACAATGCACGTACTATGATTACTGTAATATTTATCTGGCAGCGTTGAATTATTAATCACGAAAACATGTAAACATTAACCTTTTGTGTCTAGGAAACAATATTTAAAATATCACTTTGCATGTATTTATTACACAACCTGTACTGCATTTATTCTACTGTCCCTCTTATTGGAGGACGTAAGTATTTTGAACGTACCCAATCGAACAGAGAGAAAGGTGGTTGGACGTATCCTACACGCCTCTTCCTCATAGCAGTTGTGTTTATGCAATGTCTCGAGACAGTGTGCTCGAAGTTATTCAGCCGATTGTGAACTCACAGGTAATATGGGACGTAAAGGTAAGGGAGACAACGGTGGCAGAGAGGAATATCGTGATAAATATGTACAAACAAAACAAATTTCTCTCTAAAATTGCCAAAACCATTAACAGAAGCAAAACTACAGTGTTGTGCATAATTCAACGCTTCAAACAGACAAATACTGTTGTAAATAAACCTAGAAATGGCGGTTCTTCTCGCCACCACAGACAGGAGGCAAATAATAAAAATGGTGAAGCAGAATCCGAGAGCCCCTGCATCTGAGATTAGAGGATGCCTTGAGCAATATTCTGGCACTGTGGTTCACACCAGAACATTTGAACGGGTTTTAAATAGTACTGGGTATAGTGCCCGCGTTCCTAGGAAGAAACCATATGTTAATAAGGTGAATAAGAAGAAGTGTATAGAATTTTCTAATCAGTATTTGGTGAAACCAACAGAATTCTGGTTAAGGGATAACGTTCTCTGGTCGGACGAAATACAAGAGTGACGGATGTCTTCAAGTATGGAGACTGCCAAATACAGAATGGGAACCTAAGAACTTGGTAGCTACAGTGACACATGGTGGCAGCAGTGTGATGGTATGTGGCTGTATAGCCTCATCTGGCTTTAGGGTACTGGTTTTCATAAATGGGATCATGAAAAAATATGAGAACAAGAGGATTCTTGAAAACAATCTTAAAAAGGGTACAGAGAAGCTGGGATTAGGACATGATTATTACTTCCAGCAGGACAATGATCTGAAGCATATTGCTGTAATTGTAAGTTGCATCGTGTACAACACTCCTCACACTTTGAAGACACCGCCCCAATCTCCAGATTTAAATCCTATAGAGAACATCTGGAAGGAACTCGAGGAGCGTGTGAGGAAGCGTCACATCAGATGCAAGGACCATCTGAAACAACTTCTTCAAACAGAGTGGAGAAATATGAACTCTGCAGTCACTAAACAACACATACAGACAATGCCCAAACGATTATCAGTACTAATTCAAAGAAAGGGGATGATAAGTAAATACCAGCTGTTCTCTGTTCGAATACTTATGTCCAGATGTAAAGTAACCGTTTTATTTCTCCTTGTAGTACAAATTAGTTTCAGTTGCTATTTGTGAGTTTATATGTTTAATGGAAGACTCAAGTTTATTTCGTACCAGTTGCATTTACGCAAGCTTACTCTGTGTATCTTTAAAATAATATAAGTAATAAATATGTTTACGTTCGAATACTTATGTTGGCCTCTGCATGTGCTTGTGTTTGCGAACATCACTCAAAAACGAAAATTTCGGTTACATACCAAACTTCAGGTGCCCTCAATTGGCTGTCATTTCGGATGGCTCAGTTGCTTAGGAGGCGGTCTATTGAATCCAAAGTCTAGGTAGGACCCAAACGTGCCCACGCCGATGGTTTTTAAGCAGAGCTCCATGTCAGTAAAGTTAATGGTATGTAAAGCACTCGGTTTTATTTATTTATCCCTTTTTTTTAATTTCCGTTCTCCAGTGTTATATCGGACGATGAATGAAATTGGTGAAATAATTCTCAAATGAGCCCAGGGTCCATAGAGCTTAAAGTTACCTGAAATACATCTTTCAGAATAAGCGAAAACCCCGGAAAAAATCCAGATAACTCACTCTGACCGAAATTCTCGTTCAGGATAAAGAGAAATTCCTGAAAAAGCCTTATCCAGATAACACCTCTGACTGACATTCATCTTTTAGGATAAGGAAAACCCCTTAAAAATCTTATCTAAATAACTCACTCTCACTGAAATTCATCTTTCAGGATAAGGAGAAATTCCTGAAAAAGCCTTATCAAGATAACCCCTCTGACTGACATTTATATTTTAGGATAAGGAAAACCCCTTAGAAAACCTTATCCAGAAAGCTCAGTCTGACCAAGATTCAGATTTCAGGATAAGGGAAAATCGCTGTAAAGGCTTATCCAGATAACTCACCTTGACCGAGATTCGAATTCGGAACGTCTTTAACGTGTGATAGACACGCTGCCACCCACGCTACAGAGGCGGGCAAGGCAACAGTTGCAATGTGCAAAGACCATGTAAGCTACCGTTGCCAACCGAGAACTCCACAATGGATGTGTCACCTTGACATGACTTTCTCTACTCATTCTCCCACAAGGTAAATTGTACTCTTATACCTAGTTGTTGCTGATGGATTACTCATTTTCACATTTCCTTGTAGGTACAAGAAGGCTGGCTGGCCCCGTAGCTCAGTCGGTAGAGCACCTGCTTGGCTTGCGAAGAGTCCCGGGTTCGATTCCCCGCTAGGGGTGGGGATTTTTCTCTGCCCAAGATAATTCCCCATCTTCTCCAGAGTCTGGAAGTATGAATGAGAGTGCGAATGTGCGTGATCTAAAGATTAAGTTATCACCTTCGATATGCTCCAAAGGGGAACGGCCGCCGATATGATCAATGCAGTTACAGGCGGGGAATAAATGGAAAAAAAGGAGGATTATTATAGTAGTTAAGTGGATAGTTAAGTGTTTTCAGATCTGGTTGCCACGGGATGGTTCTAAAATTGCGTTGCCAAAAAAAAAGAAAGAAGGAGAAAAACATGTTGCTATGTGGCCTTATCGGCGGTAAATAATACAAGCTTGTAACAGTGAGAAAGAACATCTTATCTGTAAGTTTATAAGATACTTACTTGTAGGATGTTTAATTTGTCGACTGTTATCTGTAATGCTCTAAAATGTTTAGTACATTGATACAAAAATGCATCATTAAAATTGAGATTGTAAGAGATAAGAATGCTAGACAATGGAAGCTTATGGTACCTGGAGTTAGCCATATCGTACTGTGTCTACATGCATTTCGCAGAGGTAGGGTTGTTAATCAGAACATACACGTACCATGGACACATTACACGGTCAGTCAAACTGTCCCATTTCCTTTCAGTATTACCTAATGAGCCCAGTGTTCAGCCTGCATCAAATTGGCTTCAAATCATTCAAAGGTATGTTTGGCATTGATTACCTCAGCGTGTTAAATATCACCCGACTATTTGTTTGGGAGTTTTTATTTTAATGTCATTATCCCTAATTTGAGTAAGCTGAATCAGAATATGACCTTGATTTTGTTTCCATCACGTACCAGTTCTTCACAATATAAGAAATAGTAAAAATGGATTTTTATACTCAACTCTAGAATATGTTATATTACTAAATAAATGTTAATAAATGCAGAACTGTCAACACAACGTTCTTCATAATAAACTAATGTTTCACATCTCTTCTAAATAATCACATAAATTTGAACATTACGCCAATTTTTTTCACACTTTGCCCTGAAATGCACTTCTTTCCATTTCCTTTATGTCCTGAAGAAATCGTTCACCCTGCTCCTCGCTACATAGCCAAGATTTTCTGGAAAAAAGGTCCAAATGAAAGTGCAGGAAATATACCTTCACACTCATATTGGAACCCAGCTTTAGAAATTTCTAAACATATCTTCTTCAATATTTTTGTAATTATGATCCTTGCAATTTCCCAGAAAGTTTTTGATGACTTTCTTATAACCATACCATGCCCACCTTTCAGTTATTCGATGTACTGTTTGCGATTCGGGAATTTCCTTAGACGAAAAACACCAGCGAGATCGGATCGAACAGCACATTTCCAGCTCTAAGTATCAAATGAACAAGACTCTTCAGACAAGCAAGTCGTGGCAGTCTCTATTACAAAATGCGTTTCTAAAGAGTTCTTCAAAAACCAAAATTTTAAGGAAATCAACATTTAGTTGTGTGCAGTTCTTACACAAACAGGAATTCCTCTCAATAAGGTGAACCATCCGCCTTCAAGGGATTTCTTGAAAAATACACAAAGATGTCAATGCCGATTGAAACTACACTAATTTAAGAAAAAATTACATGGAACCTGGACATTAATTGTTCTTTCGCACTGGCCGTGTGTAGGCTAAAGAATGGAAAGATAGATTCAGACTGAAAAATTCAATGCCATAGCCGGGATTTGAAGCACGGATCATCTGGTTGCCGTCCAGCCGCTCTAACCCTTGAGCTACTATGGCTAACGTGCCGAAATGATATTAAATGCTCCATATGACTCGTGTTTTTGCGCGTAAGCCACTTAGGAGTTCTCATAAACACATGAGACAACTACCTTAATGGCGACTTACTATGCTGTAAGTACTTTAAGGCCCGGGCTAGTGTGAAAGAACAATTAATTTCCATTAATTGACCTAATAGTGTTTAACTATAAAGCCCTGGCCTTAAAGTACTTACAGCATAGTAGGTCGCCATTAAGGTAGTTGTCTCATGTGTTTATGAGAACTCCTAGTGGCTCACCGGGAAAAACACGAGTCAATTGGAGAATTTAATGTCATGTTGGCACGTTGGCCATAGTAGTTCAATGGTTTAGAGCGGCTGGACGGCAACCAGGAGATCCGTGGTTCAGATCCCGGCTATGGCATTACATTTTTCAGTCTGTCTCTATCTTTCCATGCATGGAGTTAGTTCACCAAGCACAATACAAAGAATCAAGGAGAAAGTGTCTTGATTGCGATGTGGGACATTGTGGATGAAACCACAAACTCAATGGACCGGTATGTTTTGAACATTTTAGCTTTTTCTTAGCAGGAGAGAAGGTTAAGCCCATGTGTTAAAAACGTATAAGCCCCAGAAAACCAATGCCAGTACAGTAATGCAATCAATTATGGACTTTTGTCAAAAACTCTGGCCTGCTGGTATTGAGTTTGAAAAACTTCTTCCTGTGGTTACGGACCACGCTCTATACCTACATTGTTTAAGCTGTTAACAAATTGAAGCCTTTATCTCGTAAGTTGAAGCATGTGACATGCTTTGTTCATGCCCTTCATAGGGTTTGTAGAACCATAAGTAAGGAATACGACGTCGCAAATCAGTTCATCGTGCCTTGAAGAAGATTCTGTTGAAAGCTCTGAATCGTGATGTTGTCTACAAAGAAACAACTAGCCTGCCCCTTCCAAATTTCCCGGTCATTACTCGCTGGGGATCTTGGATCGAGGATGCTGCCCTATTGCGTGAGAAGTTTGACGAAATTAAAGAGTTTGCACTTTTCTTTGGATCCAGGTGACACAGGCGCAGTCTCCAAGGCACAGCAACTTCTGTTTCATAACTTGCAGATAGAACTATATTGTGTCCATAGTTACAAGTACCTGACTGCAACTATTGACAAAGTTCGGAATAGGAGAAACAGTTGGATATTTTTACTTCCATGAGGCTTTGCCAAAGACAAACTTGAATTTAGTCTTCAGAAGAATCCGGACATTGAGGATTTCGCCACATCTGTAGAATTGCTATTCCGAGGGAATACAAGATTTGCGTCACTGGTTTCTGTGGATTGTCGAAAGAATTTTTAGCATCTACAAAGGCATTCTATCTCCTAATAGAAACAGACTTTTAAAACTATAGAGATGCTTAATGTCTTGAAGTACAACAGCTTCATGTGCTTTTTTCTTCTGATGAGTGATAATTTGTTGTACTTGTTTTGTAATTCAATAAATTAGAATAGAGGAAAGAGAAATTATTGAATTAGTTGAATAAACCAGCACCTTATCGTTCCCCCTTTTTACCTTATTTGAGCACATTTTCCCTTCCTTTCCCATCTGAAATTTGCACCTAAAATCCTAGAACGTTCGAGAAGCAGAAACATCCAGAAGGTTATAGTTGTCTAACAGTAATGCCTATCGTGTTTACGCTGAGCAAACACGCTGCTTATGGCGGTGCAGTGGACGAATAGTTAGAGCGTTTATCCGTTATCAAGAGTGGATCTTTTCCGGGTTCTGCTGTTTACCCCGTTATTATTCTAGCAAGTTTCCATTATCTTTCCTTACAATAATTTTACCTTCATATCGTCTTCATTCTTGACTTCCGAATTAACTGGTCCACCCTGCTTCACTATACTCCACTCGCGACGGCTGTTGAAGGCAGAGCTGGACGCATAGCGGTTACGTTGTAGACGTTAGTGTGTCGCACCACGGAGTAAGTAAGAAAGCGCTGCTTATCTGCTTACCGCTTTTGCACTTCCTGGTCCCTACCTCTCGAAACTAAGTCGTTTGTAATAAAATATTCAATTTGATTTTTATTTGTACAGTTTCCATTACAATTTCACTACAGTAAATTTAACATTATACCTCCTGTACAAATACATGAAATTGCTGACCTCGCTGACTCAGGTCCCCTGGATATAAGCCTTTGGTTTTCCTGAGCAGCTTGGTGTCATTTCTTCTTGACCTTCACTTCTTTTACCCTCATCTACTTTTCTCTAAACCTATATAAGAATTCTCCTATACATCTATTTTTCTCTTCTCCCATCCCAGTTAGCATGCGTACCGCCGATATCTCCTTACTTACACTGTCCCATTTCTTATCCCATACTTTTCTCCTGCAATTTGTTAACTCCTTACATTCTATCAGGTAATGAACAGTGCTCTCTTCATCTACACAAAATTCACATATCCCTGCCTCATTACTTCTCAACCCTTTTAGATATATTATTCCTACCCTCATCCATCCTATGCCTTCTCTTCCAATTTTGTCACATTGACCTATATACGATATTTTTCCCTACCCCATTCTGTCTTTAATTGCTTATAAAATTTCAAAGATATATTTTTTCTATACTTTACCATATCTATGTCTTGTACTCTAGTTCTCACTTCCTTCCAAAAACCTCTATAATTTATCTCCTCTTCTCTCAATTCTTTCTCTTTCCAATTCGGACCAGCAACTATTTGTATTTTAATGTTTTTCTGTTGCTTCATACACAGGTTCAATAATTCCCCTTTCTGCCCTTTAATACACTTATACCAGAATTTCATTATTCTCTCTATTATTATTCCCCTCCTTTTTGCATTACCCAACTCTAGTAATGCCACTTCTCTTGGTGCCAATTTTGGCAGCCCTAGTAGTTCTTTACAAAACAGTCCATACATCTGGTCTAATTGTGTAGCTATCTCTGATGTGTCCCATTACCTCCACTGCATACATGGTTCTGGCTTCAACGACCCCTTCATACATAAATATTCAATTAATTGGGCTGCATAAGATTTAAAACTAACATTCCTTTTGTCAATTTTCTCCATTGTATGACCCGTAGGTGGTAGCGTGTATGCCTCACGTTCAAAACGGTTACGAATTCGAATCTCGTTCAGGGTGAGTTATCTGGATAAGGTTCCCTCCGGGGTTTTTCCTTATATTGAAAGATGAATGTCTGGCACTCTAAGCTCTGTGGACCATGGGCTCATTTGAGTATCGTTTCACCCATTTCATTGAAATTCCGACATGACTTAAAGTTGTAGTACTTAAAAGAAAAAAAAAACCTCCTAGTTTGCCAGCGGTAAGGAATACTTTAGTTCAGAACATGAAGTATCTTAATTAAGTGGTTTAAGTAGTTAAAGTAAGTACAGCTCGTAATAACAGAATGTGTCGACCTGGTTACCGACTTGGTTTCACTAATTAGTTGCATATCTGCCCTCTGGCTCCCTCTCATACGAAGAAAATAAAACACTACTGACCTCATTCAATTGTAAACGTTGCAGTAATATGCAGTTAGAGTTAATGATTCTTAGCAAACACCGTTAACAGCTAATGTATTTTAATTGACTTGATTTAACTAGGTGAATTACCGGTTGTTGTTCGTGATTTGATGACATTTAGACTTAGGCTGCACTTGTCCAATTGTCCTACGTTTCTTTTTTTACACAAAACAGACAAAGAGTCAACATATACTTCTGGGACACTGTAAAGAACAAAAAATAAACAAAATAAGTAAGTAAAAGCACTATGCAAAAGAACTGTTGAGCAACCACAGATATCTTCAGAGCAATTAAGAGAAGAGGAGGTTATTAGGAGAATTTTGGTAGCTGAGGGGGACATTCTAGGCAGAATCTTGGACACTTCTGGACTGGTCGTCAATGGGGCAAGACGTAGCTGAACGAGGCGTCTTTTCTTGCCTCAGTGATAGAATCAGTGCTGTCGCGTAATATAAGATTGAAATATGTTAACTCCGAATATTTGTATACAGATTAGTTTTACATTGGTGGGCAATTTCTCGATTTAAGTGAATACTTAAAAAGTTAAATGTTTCAATCTTAGATTTCGGTGACATACTTTTATTATACACCCACGCATACCCTCAGATAGGCCTGAGCTCGAGATTAAAACAAGAAAACAGCTTTAACATTGAAGCAACATGGTCGAGACGGACAGAATCGCTTCTCACTGTCTGTATTGTAAGGTACGCTGGAGCTTGAATAATGTGATGCAAACAAAGTGTACATACCTGTACGTGGTGCATTCAAGCTATAACACCTATCTTTGCAGGACTGGGACCAGATCGGAACTTCCGTTTCTTTAAATACACGTGGACAGAGATGGCAGCACTGTACAGTGCATGGAACTCTATTGGCAGCGACTAGAGTTAGGACTTACAACGTTGACGTTTTCATTGCAAGAACAGCGTGTAATCATTCGTTTTCTCCATTTTCCTGGTGTGACACCTATTGAAAATCATTGCCAGTTGAGTGAGGCATGTGGTGATGGTACCATGGATATGTCTAATGTGCGTTCCTGGGTGCGACAGTTCAATGAAGGCAGAACATCGTGGGACAACAAACCAAGAGTATCATGGCCTCGCATCAGCCGGTTGGCGATATGATCCAGCGAATGGAGAACTATGTTTTGGAGAATCACCGATTGAGCATTTTCAGATCTTCATACAGGATTGTGTGCATATATTCCACGGAAATGCCAATTTTGGAGGCGATGTCTGTAAACTGTCTTGGAATTAACACCATTTTCTTAAGATAAGTGAAGTTTTTTGTTACAAATATTTATATTTGTGTAACAACTTGAGCATATCTATACCTCTGACACACTATATAAGAAGTAAATAATGCAATAATAGATACCTACTTGATTTTAATGAAGTGAAACAGTACAAAGTAAGAGTTATTTGTTTACTGTCGTTCACAATTTATATAGAAAACTGAGATTTTGAAATGCTCCCACCTTACAACTTACTCATAAAGCCATCTCACACATTCGAGTTTAAAAAAAATGACAAAATAGAGTCACTGGTGGTGCATTTATTCATCCTTCCATAATGGAGGGACAAACTTTTGACAGGTGGAAAAGTTCTGTATGTCGCGTCAAATGTGAAATGCCGGTTTTCAAAACTTGGTCACGTTGTTTTAGAGCAGAGAGCTGACAGGACAGAAAATCTATTACTGCGTCATATGAATAAGCAAAATTTCCAGAATGTATGTAGTGACGTTAAAGTGGAGACTTTAACCCGAGGTCGCGAAGGGCGATGCACTTTATCGGCTGTAAAAATCCGTAGCAGTCTTCCTTCGGAAGAGAAGGTGGAATCGCGATGTAGGTTTACTTACCATAAAAAAACTCAAGCCTGAAAAAGAGGCCTTTGAGCAAAATTAAGCGGTCTTTCATGCCCAGTATAGAATTGGACGCTGAGAACCACAACATTTATAGAGCGTCCAAATATAAAACTAATTTTCAATATAATATTTAACTGTTATGAACAATATAATACAAAAACAAAAAGTTTCGATATTTAGCTTCGCTTTACATATTCCAGGAATAAGACAGGAAAATCCCACCAACCGAAACCAATCTTTACATTTTTTGGGGGGTAATTTACGTCTTCCAACGTTAAGCCATATCGGACAATGAATAGGATGGGTAAAATGATGCTGAAATGAGCCCAGGGTCCATACAGCTTAGAGTTACCCGACATTTGTCTTTCAGGATAAGGAAAAACCACGGAAGAAGTCTTATCCAAGTAACTCACCCTGACCGAGATTCGAACTCGGGACCTCTTGAACGTGAGGCAGACATGCTACCACCATGCCACCGAGGCGGGAAATCTTTATACGACACGTTCTCAAACGTCATGTTTACTCAAAAATGAATAACGATTTTAATTAAAATGCAATATAATTAAGATATTATTACTACAAATAAAATATTTCATAATTATTACATTTGAATTTTGTAAGAAAGCCTTTGAGGTCATTTGCATCCTGAATGGCTTTTACAAAACTGGTAAACAGCAAGAGACAGGAGAAACAAATTGTACTACAGAAAAAAAATGTAGATATTAAAGCCCTTAATTTGTGTAGATAAGTAGAAAATAGTAATAAATTATACAATTGGATAAACGGAGAGCTTCTCCATGAGTAGAACAATTCTGCGAGTGGATAAATAACGATAAATTAATATTTCACAAATATTCAGTTAATGACTTTACAACAGATAGTAATAAAGAAAATAAGGAAGAAGCCATTGAATTGCGGCGTACTTACAGTTATAAAATAATTGTAGGCTATGTATGAATACTAATGTGGTTCTATTGTTGCTAGTTTCCGTAAACTGGTCAAATTGATTAAGTTTACGGTAGATGTTGAGAACGTTAATGTAGTATGTGCTCCATAAGAAGAGCGATCGGCTTCCAAGTCCTCATTCGGTAAGTTTCGTTTAACTCCGTAAACATAGATGACAACTTTGAAATTTGAAGTGCGCTATACACCGACATCTAGTGTCTAATACGCTAAGCTTTATCATGTCCGCCATATTTCGTTTTGACCAATTTCGAGGTTAATTAGCTAACCAGTTTACAACAATCGTATGTTAGAATTAGAATTTTAGTTCGTCCTTGGCAACATATACATGTTATGAGACACGTCAAAATGTATAAATACAGTATATACATAAAGTCAAATTGATTACATACAATATACACAGTAAGCAGCTTTTCTATGGTTTCATGTGGTATTTGCATAGACTAATTTACTACAAGAAATGTCATAATATAAATATTACAGGTTTGTGAATGTACTATGCTCCCAGTGCTCATTTACATGGTTATAGTTCTAAAAATTCATTAACCGTATAAAAACAGTGTGTATGTAAAAATTTCTTAACCTTAATCTTAAAGTGTTTTAATGATGCAGCTTGTTTAAATGAATTTGGAAGTTTATTATATAACACTATCACTTTGTAGTTAAAGCTTCTTTCATAAAGGCTCGTTTGGTGCGCTCGAATTGTCAGTTTATCCTTGTTTCGAGTATGGTGGTAATGAACATCAGCATTTACTTGAAAATTATTTATATTTGTATGAACATTTGTGGAAGTTATGGCTCTCGAAAGGGGACACATTATTATTCGTCTACCTCCGTATAACTGTGGTCTGAGTGCAGTTGAGCTGGCGTGGGCAAAACTAAGGAATGTTTTCAGAGGATGCAACGTTACTTGTGATAGCCTCTCTTATCTTACACGCTATTTTGCTGAAAAGTGTTTTTCAAGGTTGACCATAGTGCAGAGACAAAAGAAGGTTAGCTCTGTCTTCTTCCCCTCTGCCCGCACCACAACGTAAATCCAACGCTCAAGAAAACATGCGCGTACTCTATATCGGTTCATGAATGTGCAAACGATTGTTGCTATTTGCAATAATATAAATACTGGTAATGTTACTGCTTCTAATCCATTTGGAGGTATTATCTTCTTCGGTAATGTACAACAAGTTCACTTTCATGTAGTTACAGAATAAAAATGTTTGATGTTGCTGTTAAAAGGTTATAGAACATTTGTAGTTATCAATCATTTATTTATTTAATTTTTCCACCCGTTACCGAAGCAACGAGTAAATTTTGTTTACTTTATCCCACTCGTCCTAGTAGCTATCACCGTGATTTGAAGTTCAAGTTTTCTTCTGGCGTTTCTCCAAAGCAACGTTGTCGATTACATGTATCTGTAAGTAAAATTATTTTATGGATTTTTTTTTCCTTCTGAGATATCCGTGTTATTCATTTGCATTTTAAAAAAAGTGCTGAAATTTCAAAGTCATCACATAAAATTTGACTATCACTTAGTCTACTGTATTTCCTTTTCCCTACAATAAGATAATGTTTAAATTGAAGTTGATAGAGGAATTAGTGTTTGTACAAGAGTAGAGAAAGTCGTGTGACTGCAACACATTAGATTTCTTAATCCATGAAGACTAGAAGTTGTACTTCCAGCAAAAAGAATCTAAATATCTGACACGTATATATCAGAGGTAGTAAGACACAATTTGCAACATCAACAAGTTGTTTATGGAACTCTACACTTGTGGCATACGTGTAAAGGGACTTAATAGCGCTAGATAAGTTCTCAATTTACTAATACGTCTGAATACAAATTGTTTTATGTCCAAGGTTGAAAGGTGAGACAAATACAGAACTTAATGTTATGCTTATTTAATGATGACCTGTAGGTATTAACTCGACAGAGCGTTGAGGCGTATCGACCTTCAGGTGACTAGCGCTGCCATCGCACATTATCGGGTCTTATCTGGGCGATTAGAAGAGTGAAATATTATACTGATCGCCAAACTAGAATGTGATTGACAGTTAGTAACCACATGGAAGAACACTCTAAATAAATGGGAGGGGATGAGTACGTCATAACGGTTGTCATAGTAACCGTTAGAAGGACCAATTAGAGTCGAGACGTTTCCATGACAATGTTAGACGCTAAGCCTTGGTTGCCGATATTGTAACACGTGCTTAGCATGACTTGCGGGCAAGCGAGTTACGCAAACGCTGCAGTAAATACAATACCTAGGTTTTCATTTCTCTTCTGATAACGCTGCATAAACAGAATGCCCTCACATTTAGAGATCCTGTACTGGTAAGTTACTTTGCATTTTATTTGTGCCAATTTGACTTGGTTTACTTGTGTGTGAGTTGGTGTATCTGTGCCCATGTTGTGAGCATTTGCAATTGTGTTTAATGAATGTTTAATTATGTCTAAATATAGTAACAAGCGAAAACTTGAACGTGCTTGGGAACCAAATAAAACTGTATTTGGTAAATGTATTCCAAATAAAGGACATACACGGGAAATAATATGCTCCGTGAGAGAATACTTCGAAGAGGGGAAATTGAAAGGGGAGTCTAGCTTTCCATTCTCTAAGGGCTTGATAGGACTTCCCGTGCTGTACGTATCAGTAAGGGCATTAAGGTTAAGATTGGGAAAGAAAAGTATTTAAAAGAAGAAAGACATTGGGGTATAAATTAGAAACTCCCGGAAATAAATTATGTAAGCGGCATTTTCCTACTTCAATAAGCATCAAAATGTCACAGGTATGCCTCTTTTGTTACGATGATCTTTATATTGATGTGTTCTTGCATGTTCTAGCATTTGCATGTAGATCCAAGACTGTACTATTGTCTTTGTGTACAGCATTATAAATAATTAATAGTAATAAAATACCAATTGCAGTCGCAACTTAATCACCTTCGCATGCGCAATTCTATCGCGCTGTTTACGTGACAGCAATAAGCGGCAACGTCGCCTCTCTCTCCGTACGAGATGTCAATCACTTTCTAGATTGGCGAGCAGTATAGTAAGTTGATGTACAGTAAGTTAGGAAACACAAATTGGAAGCTGCGTGTGTCTATATGATACGTTTCCTCGCGCCTGCCGATGTATGACACATTGCTGTCCAGAAGATATGATTATACCTGAACAGAATATACATACACTGGACTCGCCATGTAATGTGCGATAGCTACTACACTTATTCGTAAGTCAGGTAATAAGAAACCCAAAGTTACACAAATGGTAAACAATCAGGAATCATTTACTGACAACCAACTGTTTAAAGTTGAAACTCCGACAGTGACCTTAAACGTTAGAGGGGCATATAAAAACGAGCCAAAAACGAACGAGAAAAAAAGAAACCATGGTGCAGAATTTTGCAATCCCACAATCTACAAGAGCAGCGTAGGTAGTCGGATGGGTGGCTGACCGAGGTGCAAATTTTGGCAACCAAATTACGAGCAGAGCAGAAAAACGTTGCCAGGAAAAGCTTATAAAACAATTAATTTCTCCGTCTGGTTATTAGAGACAATTAACATTAGTGACTTGATGATCAAAATGTTGTGCTGTAAGATTCTTAACTCCACTTTATACCTTTATCTATTAGGTACAAAAATTATAAAGATAGAATGAATACAGGATACATAGAGTTTAGAGTTACCAGACATTAAACGTTCAGGATAAGGGAAAACCTGGGAAGATATCTTATCCAGCTAACTCACCCTGACCAAGATTCGAACTCGGGACCTCTTGAAATTATTGGTGATGAATCTTACATTTATTGAATGAGTAGAGCCAGACTGAAAAATGCAATGCAATAGACGGGATTTCAACCACGGATCTCCCGCTCTCCATGCCTTTGCTCTAACCACCACTATGCTTTTGTTTTAGGTAAATTACTTGGTGTAGCTATGAAGCCTGGGACTTAAGTACTTACAGCATAGTAAGTCGCCACAAAAATGTGCGTGTTTTTTTCTTTTGTTTTTTGTTTTTACGTCCTCCAGCATTAACTCATATCGGACGATGAATGAAATAGGTGAAATGATGCTCAAATGAGCCCAGGGTCAATAGAGCTTAGAGTTACCGACATTCGTCTTTCAGGATAAGTGAAAACCCCGGAAAAAACGTTATCCAGGTAACTCACCCTGACCGAGATTCATACTCGGGACCTCTTGATCGTGAGGCAGACACGCTGCCACCACGCTACCGAGGCGGGCTAATGTGCGTGTCTCATAGCATATGAGAACCTCTAGTGGTCTACCGGGAAACATACGAGTCAGTTGGAGAATTTAATGTTGGCATGTTGGCCATAGTAGCTCAGTTGGTTAGAGCAACCGCACGGAGAGCGGGAGACCCGTGGTTCAAATCCCGATTATGGCATTGAATGTTTCAGTCTGGCTCCACTCATCCAAACCTTAGCCTACACAAGGCTAGTATAGAAGAAATGATTATTTCCTTATATTTATTGTTGTGATTCTGAGAAGAAAAACTAATTAGCACAAAGGGTCTTTCGAGCGGAACCTAAGGCTACAAAAATCCGACCTATTCGCAATGTTGTTAAGAAGATGGTTGGCAGAAAATAGTTTTTCCTTCATAGTATAGAAAATAAGTATGCTGTTATTATCCAGTGGTATTAAATGTCTCTTTACTGCAATGATGATGATGATGATGGAGCATTTGGTGGAATGCTGGCGGGGAAAACCGGAGGACCCGGAGAAAATCTGTTCCAGCGTCATCCATACATGCATCACACCATTTATGTTATGTAGCCCTCCCTATCCTTAGGCACCTTTGTCTACAGTGTTCTGTAGTAGTATAGAACGGCTTCCATCGAGGAACCTGGAACCTGGAATCAGTAAAATAACTACATACTGTAAAAAATGAAAACACCAGTTACCCCTAATCACATTTTGTGCCGTAAGATAAAGCATATATCAAACTTGGAAGCCGGATGGTATGAAATACAGGTCAGTCATTTAACATAATCATAGTAGTGTATTTTTTTTTTTCAATTTTCAACATTTTGCATTAGATTTTTATTTAAATGTTAATTATTATCCTATAACTTATTGTTCTATTGAAAGTATTCTTCATGATGGAATTTTAGAAAAATTCAGTCCAGTCGTTTCCAAAGTTTAAATATAAAATCCGTGGAGTCACATTTTTGTCACCAGTTGAAGCAGAGCCATATTCATAGTTATTGCCGTGGTCTAGACTATTTTCCGACTAACTTAGACCGGATCAAAGGCAGTCTAACTTTTTGGTATTCATAGACGACAAAAAGTCTCGGACCAAGTAAAGCCGTGGACCAGCACGGAGCAAATGTTACACGACGTAGTAAGGCTCTTCTGCGCATGCCCGAGTTCCATAGAGTGCTAAACAAACCACAGTGTAAAGTCTGTTTAATTAACTCATGTGCAGTCGGCCGCTGCCTTTGACGAACCCTTATAATCGTTTTACAACCCTGGCCCTCCTCCTCGCAGACCTTTCTGCAAGGCTGCCACCTTTCTCGATACGTCATGGGTATCTTTCGAGGTTTCGTCTAAATAAATTATCTTATGTTCATTACTGCAAAGCTTTCTTAGTTTTGACGATATATATCGCCAAGCTACAATTCTACTGGATTCCATAATAACCCTTATCTTATTCAAAGTGTGGTATTTGAAACCCAGCTCCTTTAGGTGTCAGCGCAAAGTGCAGTGCCCATAAGGAAAATCGCAAATGTCTTGCAAATGTGCAAACAATTCGTCTAAGGTGGGCGCTCTCCCTTTTGCATAGAATCTATAAATTTCTCGACGAATTAAATCGCATGGGAAATTATATACTTTAGAGAAACGTTTCCTTTTTTTTTTCACACTTGATCGGCGACTTTGGTACTCCTTTCGTCACTATATTTCTTACTGTCATTGCATGACCTCTTACCAAGATTATTTCTGAGCACATATTTATATGTGTTCAAAACAAGCGCTTGCATTTGCTTAGAAACATTTCCCGTTGAAACTTTGTTTTTTTTTAAGGCTTTTCCAGTAATACAACTCGGCCCAGTTGTCTTCATTTTGATTATTTTCACTTGACTGAAAGTTATCTACTACTTCATTTGCATTTACCACTGCATTTCCCTCCCACGATCTCCACATCGTGACACACAACGAATTTCTGCACGTAATGAAACAGTTCAACTTGAAGTTGGAACTTTGGCAACTGAGACTCCACGTGGAGTAGACATGTGGCTGTCACTTCGAGAAAATCAGGGTTGTTATTGGTCCTCAACGACAGTGTTCCATTTCTGAAGTGTGGAGGTAGATTTATGACAGTCATTAGTGGGCGGGAGGCTCAGGTTCCTTTGACTCTGAACTGCACACGCGTTAACTAAACAGGCTTTACCTACAAGTTTATATGTCTCTGTGCTAGTTTCACAGTTGTTTCTTAATCATTCTTACAGTTGCTGCTGCTGTTTGAGGTTCGGGGTGTGCTGTGAATATGAATAATATGATTGGTCAGAGGAAGACCAATGTTTTCTCTAGTCCAAAAGCGAATGAACATTATAGAAAACAAATCCATGTCGACGAATATAAATATGAAAAAGGAGGAAGCATAGAGGGAAATTTATAACGAGTTTGCTGACAATGGAACTTACCTTACTAATATCGTGCAGTTCAGCAGTGTTGTCTTGCTATCCTCCTCTTGCATAATACCGAAGTACTGTTAGGATTTGAGTGTCAGTTGAGATACTCAGGCTCCGGTTATCGTCCCTGAAGTACAGGTCAGGACGAATCATTTCTGTCAGCTTTCGCTGTACTAAACCTGTATCTCCTTTTCAAGTTTAGGTCGTCATACTTCGCAATAATTTCTATTCTTGGTAGATAAGTTTTCCTCCTATCATCTTGTTACATGAATTCTGCGTGTTACAGCTACATGCAACATTTCATTGTTGTCCATGTTGCAAAGATAGTCCGCCTTTAATCTACCCCTTGGAGACGGACCAGAATTTGAACCGGACCAACGTGTTTGGTCCCCGGACTATTGCTAATCCCGGTTTATGAATAAGAAAATCGATAGTCCACCGTTAGTCCACCGGAAGTAGTAAGTTGGTCCGAGCCAAGTCTGACCATGAATATAGGTTTTTGTACTGCTTCAAGAAAAGTGACATTATTGCTTTAAGCCGGCTTGGCTTCTGAGGTAGTGCTGCTGTGCCATGGCACCATCTGTATGTAAACGAAAGAAAGAGAAGTGTGTAGGAATTGCGCAAAAAAGATTGTGTCTGAGTATCTGCTCCCTCGTGTGAATAGGCGCGCTAAACCTAAGCGCTCTGTCTGTGACTTGGCGCTGATTCCAGAATTGCACCATCTACGCTCATAAGCGCCTGTGTTAAGGGCTACGATGTCTGCTTATGCACGGCGTCTTATGGGAGAAGGTAGTGCCGAGATTTCTCTGGCGCATAACTTACGCCGTATCCGCGGGAGAGCAGTAAAGCAATGGACTTAAGAAAACTGTCTCTATCGCGAAATCGTACACGAACGCTTCGTATCACATTCTCCATGAATTATATTATCAACATTTTACTGTACTCGTTACACCTGTGCGTAACAAGAGTACGGATGTTTCCCTGCATGTTCTGTTTGGTACAGTATATTATAAAATGGGATGGATTATTGATAAGATTACCTAAATCTTTCGACATTGGTACACATATTTATATTTTAACAATCCTTATTTATTTTTTACTTATTTATTCATTCATTTATTATTTAATCATTCATTATTTATTCATTCTTTCATTATTTATTTATTTACTTATTTACCAATGGCACCGCCAAAACAATGCCTCACCGGCCACCCCTGGCTTTAAGTACCGGTTTCATCGAATGAAAAACTATATTGATGTTAAAAGAAAAATTTTTAAATAACTATTTTTTTTTAAAGTAAACCTTGTTTTATTTTGCAAACTTCTGTAATATCATCTCCGTACTATACTACTACAGTACACTTGCTTTGTCCTATAAGTGTCCTGTCAAGAACAAAATTAAGAAATAAACGTTTTCAAGTGGGGTGAAAGGTTGCTGATCCTGCGGAGGATGACTAGGGACGGGAGGGCCAAGGGCAGCGCCCCGGGCATTGTCTCGCGGCGTCGCGACGCTCGATTTAGAAAGAACAGCCGCACGTGCCAAACGCATGTACAGTGTTCAGGGGCAGACTTAGAGTTATGGCGATTATACCTTCTGATTGACGTTTATAGGCGCCTGTGTTGCCACATTGTCCACTAGCCACAACA
Source organism: Mantis religiosa (assembly GCA_030765055.1). Taxonomy (NCBI): domain Eukaryota; kingdom Metazoa; phylum Arthropoda; class Insecta; order Mantodea; family Mantidae; genus Mantis; species Mantis religiosa. The sequence continues at coordinate 196,362,620 of CM060949.1, read as the reverse complement.
TCGCGACGACGTGCCAAAAAACGTGAGTCATCCGTTTTCTTTTGATTACATTTCAGAATAAGAATTATAGCACGGATGCGGCACCAAAAAAATAGGAGTTAAACATTAGATTTCGTAGGCCATAAATTTATAACAGTCGGGAAGTTAAATGCGTTCTAAAAATATTTAAAAGCATAAAACAATAACATTAATTTTAATATACAGCACGTTACAAAAGTCTTGCATATATTCTGCTACTGCTAAATGTTAAACTTGAATGAAAATATCAAGTTGCAGTCACATGATTTTCCCTACCAACTTTTGTACAAATTATTATTGTTGCAATGCTTATTGCCCTATCTGCTATATGCGCGCGAAAGGAAGAGCGATCGGGCTCCAAGTCCTCATTCGGTAAGTTTCGTTTAACTCCAAAAACATAGATGACAAATTTTAGAATTAGAATTTTAGTTCGTCCTTGGCAACATATACATGTTATGAGACACGTCAAAATGTATAAATACAATATACACATAGAATCTAATTGATTATATAAATAATAAGCAGATTTTCTATGGATTCGTGTGGTATTTAAATGGACTAATTTACTACAAGAAATGTCATAATATAAATATTACAGGTTTGTGAATGTACAATGCTCCCAGTGCTCATTTACATGGTTATAGTTCTAAAAATTCATTAACCGTATAAAAACAGTGTGCATGCAAAAATTTCTTAACCTAATTCTTAAAGTGTTTTAATGATGCAGCTTGTTTAAATGAATTTTGAAGTTTATTATATAACATTATCCCTTTGTAGTTAAAGCTTCCTTCATAAAGGCTCGTTTGGTGCGCTCGAATTGCCAGTTTATCCTTGTTACGAGTGTGGTGGTAATGTACATCAGCATTTACTTGAAAATGATTTATATTTGTATGAACATTTGTGGATGTTATGGCTCTCGAAAGGGGACACATTATTATTCGTCTACCTCCGTATAACTGTGATCTGAAAGCAATTAAGCTGGCGTGGGCAAAACTAAGGAATGTTTCCAGAGAATGCAACGTTACTTATGATATCTTCGCTTATCTTACACGCTATTTTCCTGCACTGTGTTTGTCAAGGTTGACCACACTGCAAAAACAAAAGAGCGTCAGCACTCGCTTCTTCCCCTCTGCTCGCACCACACCGTAAATCCAGCGCTCAAGATATCTTGAGCGTACTTCTTGTTAATCAAATAAACATTATCTAATTGTAGGTACAAGGAAACACAGTACACTTAAAGTGACATTCAAATGTTTTAAAGAGGTGGTTAGCATGTGTTGAGCTAAAAATTACATTGTCTTTGAATGACCAGTACATTAAAAGAAGAAAGAAAAGGAAGAGATTAACTGCTTCCTGTTTGAGAATACTATAAGAATTGGAAAATTCATACAAATAACGAAGAATGTTTCTGTAAAGGTTCACACACACACACACACACACACACACACACACACACACACACACACACACACACACACACACACACACACACACACACACAGACAGACACACACACAGACACACTTAGAATACACAAAATTATTTTGACATAAATTGTGTGCCTTAACGATATCTACGAGCTTTGATAAAAATTACGGATTTTGTTGTTGTTAATTTCCCAGATTTCATACACTCGATCTGCAAAACGTGTTATATAATTCTATATATCTTTTATAAATATATTTTATATATTTCTTTGGTATACATGTTTATGGTGTATGTTTGCATTTTTGCTGTTTTTAATGTTGAGTTTACTGTCGATAATATCTGTTTTCTTGTCTTCGTTAAATTTTACTTAATTTGCATTCCATTTTACTTGAAAATGGAATAAAGTAAGCCATCGCATTTGAAATATTTACGGTGACTTTTGGCGCATCTACTGTAAGATAAGAGTTTACGAGTGGTAGAAACGATCGAAAAAGGGTCGAAAAGAAGTTGAAGTCGACGTCCGCTCTAGAACTCTCGCACATCAATTACTGACGACAATGTAGAAGTAAAGAAAATGTTTCTAGAAAATCGCTGAAAAATCAACTGAAAGGTTTAGGTGAAATTATGGCCAAAGCTACTTGTGAAAAGTGCATCACGTTTATGCTCCTGCTCATATCTCAATGTTTGTTTTTTTTTTTTTTTTTTGTCAAAAGGAAGGGTTATGTTTTCTCAGTTACCGAATTCGTCGGACATGAGTCCTTAAGACTTCTTTCTATTCCCGAGACTGAAGAGAACAATGAAAGGACGTCGTTTTGTCAACATTGTTGAGAATAAAGACAATGGCTGAAGGAGATGAACATCACAACAAAGTGAATTCTAACAGTGCTTGCGAGTTTGAAATTTTATTAGACTAGTAATATTTCATAGTGATATGGAAATTAAGGGATGCAATGAATAAAGAATCGTAATGGATTTCAAAGGAATATGGTATATTTGTTAAAATATGAGCAGTTGCAGCTGGAGTTTAACAATTTGCTGGGAGAAAGCGGGTTCTTAGCAGACATTCTAAGTGGATAACATTTGACTTCGTTTGAAAAGGCATTGTTCGGACCCTTAATAATGGCAGGCTGAGACTAATAATCACAATAGACAAAATAGTCACGAAAAGAATTTTGGTGTGAATAAAGACAGGCTTCGAGAGGTGAAAGTCACACACAGCTGCAGTGAAGAACACATCTGGGCTGGCGGTCCATTAAGAAAGACACTATCGGTTCCTACATAAATAACAAATTAAATGTTATCGCTGTTATCTGAACAGTGATATATTGGTAACCCTGGGTCGGCAACTTCTCGAGTTAGGTGATGACAAAAAGAAGCAGTCATTAAACCAGCCTGAATCTTGCATTCCAGTGTCATTAGAACCATCCTTACTCCCATACATATCCACGCATACCCTTTGACGGAACTCTTGCTCTACCCTGGGGGTTAGACCACACTGCTTGAAAATGTACAACGTAGGAATAAGCTGCATCAAACTAGCGACCAATGCGTGCAGCAACTGTCTCCAGTGTATAAGTAATTGGCATGAAGAAAAGAATTTTTGCATCAAAAGCATGCATTTTCAATGAAATGTGGGCTTGAATTTCTGGAAGGAATAATACTGCCTTCACTTAAGCAAGTACACAAAGTAAATAATGTGCTAGTTAAAACTTTTCTCCATTACGTCAAAACCTACATAACAATGATCTTAAGAAGGTTTGGTTTCTGTGTGAATAATGTTTGGTTTCTGTCTTAAAACGTCTACACTCTTTGATGTGTTCGATATTTGGGGAAAAAAAGTTTTCAAATGCTCGAGGTTTACGAAACGCACTGTATAAAGGCTGTCTTATGATGCTTTTGTAAAGCATTTTTCTCTGACCGTCATTTTAAATGAACCCACGTCAACTGCACGGCTTGTTAAATTTAAATGTTCAGAGCAAACCACCCATAAAAATTAATGTTGACAGAAACTGTTTACTAGTAGGTATCAAAATATGTGTTTATGACATTTTAAATATAAAAGTGGAACGTGTCTGTGGTTTATTTAAATTATTTCTGTTCCACAATGCTTCGAAATCTAAAAAGTTAAAGGGGATGTTAACATTTCTATCCCACCTACATTTATGATCCATTATGTCAGAAAGAATTTACGATATTGGAAATTAGTTGTTTTTTCTTACTAGGCGTATGTAGGTTTGGAAATTCAAGCCATAACCGGGATTTAAACCATGGTCTCCATCCAGTTGCTCTTAGTCATTAAGCTACCATGGTAACGTGCCAGCACGACATTAAATTCTCCAACTGACTCACATTTTCCCCGGTAAAGCACTAGGAGATCTCATTTACATAATTAGACAACCATCTTAATGGTAGACTTACTACACTGGAAATACAGACCAACTCTGTCAAGGAATCGCAAAGAGAAATATCTGCATCACCAAGTACTGGCAATAACAGTATTCAAGTTTTAGTGTAAAACTGACGTACAACTAGATTCATGACAAATGCAACAGCGAACAGAATGGTCAAGTCAGTTTACGGCGAGAATTAAGAACTAGGAGGCTTAGAAAGTTTGTCACAAGGTTGGTTGAACAGCTTTATACGAGTAGAAGAACTTGTGGACATATGATAAATTCCGATTGGTACCGAGTGACAGCTTTACAGCGTTGTACAATGCTGAAGGAGTCTGATAGGGATAAACGTGTAAATTTCTGCTACTGGTTGTTGAACATGGATACCATATGGACCAGCTGATATTTATCATGAGTGATGAAGTTTGGTTACTACCTGTCTGACAAATGAGTACAGTTGTTATGGGAGGTCGCTCGGTTTAGAGAGGTCAGAGAAGGCGGGAATATAGTACAGTACAGTCTGACCATCAGTACAGCGTACGTAACATGTATATTGTATTACCTGTCTGACGAATGATTACAGTTGTTATGGGAGGTCGCTTGGTTTATAGAGGTCAGAGAAGGCGGGAATATAGTACAGTACAGTCTGACCATCAGTACAGCGTACGTAACACGACGTATATTGTATTACCTGTCTGACGAATGAGTACAGTTGTTATGGGAGGTCGCTCGGTTTAGAGAGGTCAGAGAAGGCGGGAATACAGTACAGTACAGTCTGACCATTAGTACAGCGTACGTAACACGACGTATATTGTACTACCTGTCTGACAAATGAGTACAGTTGTTATGGAAGATTGCTCGGTTTAGAGAGATCAGAGAAGGCGGGAATATAGTACAGTACAGTCTGACCATCAGTACAGCGTACGTAACAAGACGTATATTGTATTACCTGTCTGACGAATGAGTACAGTTGTTATGGGAGGTCGCTTGGTTTAGAGAGACCAGAGAAGACGCGAATATAGTACAGTACAGTCTGACCATCAGTACAGCGTACGTAACACGACGTATATTGTATTACCTGTCTGACGAATGTGTACAGTTGTTATGGAAGATTGCTCGGTTTAGAGAGATCAGAGAAGGCGGGAATATAGTACAGTACAGTCTGACCATCAGTACAGCGTACGTAACAAGACGTATATTGTATTACCAGTCTGACAAATGAGTACAGTTGTTATGGGAGGTCGCTCGGTTTAGAAAGGTCAGAGAAGGCGGGAATTTATTACAGTACAGTCTGACCACCAGTACAGCGTACGTAACACGACGTATATTGTATTACCAGTCTGACAAATGAGTACAGTTGTTATGGTAGGTCGCTCGGTTTAAAGAGGTCAGAGAAGGCGGGAATATAGTACAGTACAGTCTGACCATCAGTACAGCGTACGTAACATGTATATTGTATTACCTGTCTGACGAATGATTACAGTTGTTATGGGAGGTCGCTTGGTTTATAGAGGTCAGAGAAGGCGGGAATATAGTACAGTACAGTCTGACCATCAGTACAGCGTACGTAACACGACGTATATTGTATTACCTGTCTGACGAATGAGTACAGTTGTTATGGGAGGTCGCTCGGTTTAGAGAGGTCAGAGAAGGCGGGAATACAGTACAGTACAGTCTGACCATTAGTACAGCGTACGTAACACGACGTATATTGTACTACCTGTCTGACAAATGAGTACAGTTGTTATGGAAGATTGCTCGGTTTAGAGAGATCAGAGAAGGCGGGAATATAGTACAGTACAGTCTGACCATCAGTACAGCGTACGTAACAAGACGTATATTGTATTACCTGTCTGACGAATGAGTACAGTTGTTATGGGAGGTCGCTTGGTTTAGAGAGACCAGAGAAGACGCGAATATAGTACAGTAAAGTCTGACCATCAGTACAGCGTACGTAACACGACGTATATTGTATTACCTGTCTGACGAATGTGTACAGTTGTTATGGAAGATTGCTCGGTTTAGAGAGATCAGAGAAGGCGGGAATATAGTACAGTACAGTCTGACCATCAGTACAGCGTACGTAACAAGACGTATATTGTATTACCAGTCTGACAAATGAGTACAGTTGTTATGGGAGGTCGCTCGGTTTAGAAAGGTCAGAGAAGGCGGGAATTTATTACAGTACAGTCTGACCATCAGTACAGCGTACGTAACACGACGTATATTGTATTACCAGTCTGACAAATGAGTACAGTTGTTATGGGAGGTCGCTCGGTTTAAAGAGGTCAGAGAAGGCGGGAATATAGTACAGTACAGTCTGACCATCAGTACAGCGTACGGAACACGACGTATATTGTATTACCTGCCTGACGAATGAGTACAGTTGTTATGGGAGATCGCTCGGTTTAGAGAGGTCAGAGAAGGCGGGAATATAGTACAGTACAGTCCTACCATCAGTACAGCGTACGTAACACGACGTATATTGTATTACCTGTCTGACGAATGAGTACAGTTGTTATGGGAGATCGCTCGGTTTAGAGAGATCAGAGAAGACGGGAATATAGTACAGTACAGTCTGACCATCAGTACAGCGTACGGAACACGACGTATATTGTAGTACCTGTCTGACGAATGAGTACAGTTGTTATGGGAGATCGCTCGGTTTAGATTGGTCAGAGAAGGCGGGAATATAGTACAGTACAGTCTGACCATCAGTACAGCGTACGGAACACGACGTATATTGTAGTACCTGTCTGACGAATGAGTACAGTTGTTATGGGAGATCGCTCGGTTTAGATTGGTCAGAGAAGGCGGGAATATAGTACAGTACAGTCTGACCATCAGTACAGCGTACGGAACACGACGTATATTGTAGTACCTGTCTGACGAATGAGTACAGTTGTTATGGGAGGTCGCTCGGTTTAGAGAGGTCAGAGAAGGCGGGAATATAGTACAGTACAGTCTGACCATCAGTACAGCGTACGGAACACGACGTATATTGTAGTACCTGTCTGACGAATGAGTACAGTTGTTATGGGAGGTCGCTCGGTTTAGAGAGGTCAGAGAAGGCGGGAATATAGTACAGTACAGTCTGACCATCAGTACAGCGTACGGAACACGACGTATATTGTAGTACCTGTCTGACGAATGAGTACAGTTGTTATGGGAGATCGCTCGGTTTAGAGAGATCAGAGAAGACGGGAATATAGTACAGTACAGTCTGACCATCAGTACAGCGTACGGAACACGACGTACATTGTATTACCTGACTGACGAATGAGTACAGTTGTTATGGGAGGTCGCTCGGTTTAGAGAGGGAATATATACATGATATTCATTTTTATTTGTTATTTCCCGCCCTCCGATTGAGCAAGAATGACGTTATAGTTGACTACTGAGCCTATCTTGAAATCACAGTGCCCTTTACGGAGAAGAAGCGGTATTTTTTACGGAACAGTAAGCAAATTACAGCGCTCTAAATGTGTTTGCGCTGTTAACTAATACAACCAGCGTCCGCTGGATATGAACACAGACCACCGCGTCTTTATGGTTGAATGCTACTTTCATACCGGCATTAAAATTGGTGCGACATATAAATATAATTTAAACCGCTGCATAGAGGAGTTTATGCAACGCTATCCAGCATTCAGACAAGTCCCTCGGAGCGAAATGTTGTCAGAAGTGTCCAGGTACCATCAAATTGACATGCTTTTGTTTGTAACATAAACGTCTTACGTTTTATCAGTATATGATACAAATTTTTGTCATTCTCACGCTTAATTAAAATGTTTATTAATGTTGATATTCTTATGTCTTTTAAAACCAATAGGTGCATCAAACATTTCCAAGATACAGGATCAGTTACTCGCAAAAACAGAGACACTGGACGCTATGAAGTGACTGGTCCCAATCTAGAAGCAATAAATAATGTTATGACAGAAAGGCCTCAAGTATACCTTCTCGCAATACAGACAGTGTTTAAGGGGAAGAGAGAAAGGAAATATAAGAAAATAGACACATAAGACTATGTACTAGAGATATTCTCTTGTTTAGTCTTGGATACAAGCTTTGTACATATTGTAACACTAATTTATTTTGCATTCCTAGAACATTTTCTGCTAATTTTCTGGTTTGTAATGAAGTTACATTCTGAGGAAACTGTGGGAGATAGAAAAGAATTGAGATCAAATTGAAATATTTCTATTTTATGTTACAGGTTTACAATATGCATATATGTCTACTACAACAGAAAAACAGATGTTCATTGTGAAATAAGTGTTCATTGACTTATCATTTCGTATATTCTTCATGGTATACTTTTATGACTGCATAATTAGCTTTGTAGTGCATTGAATTACAGTATATGGTGTTATAAAAGCAGTTATCGTGTCTACGCACCAAGCGAAATTCCGCACCTTTATATTACGCGGGCAGACTTAGCTCTCACTGCCGGTAGAGGGAGGCCTCCAAGCTGCTGTCAGCACATCAAATACGATCGCAAGACGCTAGGGTAATAGCATATAAACCCGCTCCATCAGCGATGTTATTGATGATCTGAAATTTTGCGCCGTAAAATCACAGTTAAAAATGAACACCTTGTAGTACAGTACAGTCTGGCCATCAGTACAGCGTACGTAACACGACGTATATTTTTGTACTTGCTAAATCGATATCCCACGCGTTTAGGTATTCTGCAGAATGTGTCCTTCTATCTTCAAAAGGGATCTTTTCGTAAGTTTACGTATTGTAGGAATTTCTCTTCTCTGTTCCTAAAACCCGAGAGAAGTTCTGTACACAACATATTTTTGAAACTCATCGATTTCGAAACTTTTTGGATGTGGGCGATGTTGAAAGTTTTTCTCTCGTACACTTTGAATTTTGAACCTCTTTCACTATATTATGTACAGTTCGTTGTTGTAGCATTATTTAACGTAAAAATTAAACCAAAACTGTAACAATTGAGGATTAATTTTCTCTTTGTGAGCATATGACATTGTTTACATTTGACTTGATTCTAAACCTCCCATTGCAAGAGACTCAGCTGCTGTATTGCCGAACGGTACAGGGAATATCTCTAATATAATAGTAATATAATATAATAATATAAATTATTATATAATATAATATATAATAGTAATATCTCTAGCTTCCTCGTCCATTCAGTATTCAGACAGGTTGTATTATACATCTACCGGGAACGTAAACTCCGAAAACAGAAAGTACTGACCAACAGAAATTTCTGACGTATTGTTCGAGCAACTTTTACACGACCAAGTTTAAAACCTATGAATGTAAAACGCGTTGTGTCCCATGTTTTTCGATACCACAGTCAGTACAATGTCTACTTGATCGTTCTGGACGAAATATAGTGACGGTCAACAGAAGAGCACTGCAATTACTGCTTCGTTCTACAAGATGGAACGGCATGTCACATCTGAGATGTCACTCGTAATCATCAGATGTTCACTAAACATCACGGTCACCAGATTTATCGATATACAGAGGCCGACAGAAGTATTCGAATAATATAACATGTAGCATTGCACGTACTATAAATACTGTAATATTTATTTTGGTGGAGTTGAATTGTTAAACATGTAAACATTAACCTTTTGTGTCTCGGAAACAATATTTAAAATATTACTTTGCATGTATTTATTACACAATCTGTTCTGTATTTATTCTACTGTCCCTCTTATTGGAGGACATAAGTATTCGAACGTACCCAATCGTACAGAGAGAAAAGTGGTTGGACGTACCCTACACGCCCCTACCATATAACAGTTGTGTTTATGCTATGCCTCGAGACAGTGTGCTCGAAGTTATTCAGCAGATTGTGAACTCACAGGTAATATGGGACGTAACGGTAAGGAGACAACGGTGACAGAGAGGAATATCCTGATAAATATGTACAAACAAAGAAAATCTCTCTCTGATATTGCCAAAACCATTAACAGAAGCTAAACTACAGTGTTCTGCATAATTCAACGCTTCAAACAGACAAAATCTGTTGTAAATAAACCTAGAAATGGCGCTCCTTCTAAACTCACCACCAGAGACAAATAAAAATGGTGAAGCAGAATGCGAGAGTCACTGCATCTGAGATTAGAGGATACCTTGAGCAATATTCTGGCACTGTGGTTCACACCAGAACAGCTGAACGGGTTTTAAATAGTACTGGGTACAATGCCCGCGTTCCTAGGAAGAAACCATATGCTAATAAGGTGAATAAAAAGGCGTATAGAGTTTGCTAAACAGTATGTGGTGAAACCAACAGAATTGTGGGATAAAGGTCTCTGGTGTGACGAGGGCAAATTCTGCATATATAAGAGTGATGGACATCTTAAAGTGTGGAGGCTGCCAAATACAGAATGGGAACCTAAGAACATGGTAGCTACAGCGAAACTTGGTGGCAGTAGTGTGATGGTATGGGGCTGTATAGCTTCATCTGGCTTTGGGGAACTGCTGTTCATAGATTGGATCATGGACAAATTTGAATACAAGAGGATTCTTAAAAACAATCTTAAAAAGTGTGCAGCGAAGCTGCGATTAGGACATGATTATTACTTCCAGCAGGACAATGATCCGAAGTATACTGCTGAAATTGTAAGGCTTTGGATCGTGTACAACATCCTCACACTTTGAAGACACCGTCCCAATTTCCAGATTTAAATCCTAAAGAGAACATCTGGAGGAACTCGAGGAGCGTGTGAGGAAACATCACATCAGAAGCAAGGACCATCTGAAAGAACTTATTCAAACATACTGGAGAAATATGGACTCAGCAGTCACTAAACAACACATACAGACAATGCCCAAACGATTATTAGCAGAAATTCAAAGAAAGGGGATGATAACTAAATAGTAACTGCTCTCTGTTCGAATACTTATGTCCAGATGTAAAGTAACCGTTTTATTTCTCCTTGTAGTGCAAATTAGTTTCAGTTGCTATTTATGAGTTTATATGTTTAATGGAAGACTCAAGTTTATTTTGTACCAGTTGTATTTACGTATACTTACTCTACGTAGCTTTAAAATAATATAAGTAATAAATATGTTTACTTCTGTCACCCTCTGTACGTTTTAGGGACAGCTGAAGGGAAATGTGCACCGGCACTATTACCCATGAGGAATGGACACAAATGTACACAAGGCGGTGTTATCTAGGTATGAAATTAGTGGAGCCGAAATGCGGTCAGTGCCAATAATAATTTATCATGCTGTACAAGGAAGTTAGCGTGGGAAACGTGCATGTGACAAATTTCGGCGATGGTTATTTTGCAACCACCTCCGCAGGAGGGCTTCCGCAAGAGAAAGTGCACAATGTATTTATTACATGTGACGAACACACGTCACTCGCATTCGGAACTGCCTTGACGTTAACGAACGTGCGTCCAAAATATAGCGCATCACAATCGATTACTTAACCAATATATGGGATGTTGTTCGAATTTATTGAACTTCTATCTGATTCATGTTGGGATTTGCTTTCTCAAGCTTTATAAATTTAGTGCACACATGTTTCTATAAAGTCTGTGCTTTGCGAAAGGGAATTTGACAACATTTATAACTACACTTTTATTCCCTTTAGTTTTCTAAACACACTTGATAGTAAAATTTTTCTGGAAGTATTTATTTTGAGACTCCACCAAAAAAAAAAAAAAAACAACAAAAAAAAAACAACAAAAACAACAAAAGTGTTTAGGGGCGTGCGTGCGTGTGTGTCAACAGCATAACACAAAAATGAAAAGCCACGTAATCACCGTCTTGGTATTTAACGAGAGCATCTTACAAAGATGCAAGAATTCCAAACTACATTTTACAAGAATCATTTTTAAAACATTTTTTTTCTTTTAAAAGAATATCTAAGATATTTTCAAGAAAAACGAAATAAAAGTCTTGACTTTTCTGGAAATTATTTTAGTACTCTCTCCTTCCCATTCTTAACGTGCTCCTACTGAGGTAACTCTAAGCTCTATGAACCCTGAGCTCATTTGAACATCATTTTATTCTTCGTCCGATATGACAGCGTTGGAGATTTTCGCTTATCCTGAAAGATGAATGTCTGGTAACTCTAAGCTCTATGTTCCCTGTACATGTTTGAACATCATTTCATTCATCATCCTATATGACTTACCGTTGAAGGTTTTACCTTATCCTGAAAGATTAATGTCTTGTAACACTAAGCTCTATGTACCCTGTACTCATTTGAATATCATTTCATTCATCGTCCGATATGACATAATTTTGGATAAATGTTAACTCTAAGCACTATGTTCCCTGGACTTATTTGAATATCATTTCATTCATCCTCAGATATGACTTAACGTTGGAGGTTTTCCCTTATTCAGGTAACTCTAACCTCTATCTACCCTGTACTCATTTGAATATCATTTCATTCATCCTCAGATATGACAACGTTGGAGGTTTTCTTTCATCCTGAAAGATGAATGTCAGATAACTCTAACCTCTATGTACCCTGTACGTATTTGGACATCATTTCATTCATCGTCTGATATGACTAATGTAGGATGACGTAAATTAAAAGAAATTGAATGATATAATTATGGTTTTTAGGCTCTAAAAAGGATAATGAATGAAGAGAGAAGAAAGGAATAATATTATTATGAGTTGCAGGTTTTTTTTATAAGTAAGCTTTTTATTATTATTATTATTATTATTATTATTATTATTATTATTATTATTATTATTATTATTATTATTATTATTATTATTATTATTATTATTATTATTATTATTATTATTATTATTATTATTATTATTATTATTATTATTATTATTATTATTATTATTATTATTATTATTATTATTATTATTATTATTATTATTATTATTATTATTATTATTATTATTATTATTATTATTATTATTATTATTATTATTATTATTATTATTATTATTATTATTATTATTATTATTATTATTATTATTATTATTATTATTATTATTATTATTATTATTATTATTATTATTATTATTATTATTATTATTATTATTATTATTATTATTATTATTATTATTATTATTATTATTATTATTATTATTATTATTATTATTATTATTATTATTATTATTATTATTATTATTATTATTATTATTATTATTATTATTATTATTATTATTATTATTATTATTATTATTATTATTATTATTATTATTATTATTATTATTATTATTATTATTATTATTATTATTATTATTATTATTATTATTATTATTATTATTATTATTATTATTATTATTATTATTATTATTATTATTATTATTATTATTATTATTATTATTATTATTATTATTATTATTATTATTATTATTATTATTATTATTATTATTATTATTATTATTATTATTATTATTATTATTATTATTATTATTATTATTATTATTATTATTAGGCATTATTATTAGGCATTATTTGCATAACAGAAAGTTATGACAGGAACGATGTGAATTAGCAAGCAAACGGAGCAAGAAGCAAGGTGAAGGTTAAACCAAAATATCTTAGCCAACCAGTTGCCCAACAGCTGACACGGGGTTGATCACCTCACGATCTTGAGGTATATCAGCACAACCTTGAGGCAGACTCTCCAACTATTTTTAATCCCAGATGTGCCTCAAACAGTCGGATGTATATCATTCTTTTCAACTGCTCCATTTTATTTTGGTGGATTTACGTGTAGCTAGATTAACGTCATAGGTCAAGGGAGGGCAATTCTAAATCTGATACACAGCAGGAATTCAACAAATTATCTTACTAACACGACAGATTTGCTAGCAAAAGAAGTTAACTTTAAGCTATTAAGTAAACGTAGTGATATTTTTGCAAATATAAATCTAAAATCAGCCCAGTAAATTATATTTCATGTTGGTAATCAAATTTGTGTAGATACTATAATAATTTTATATTTCGTACCACCATTTCATATCGTACTAAAGACTCGCAAAGAGTTGTGTCTCTTTTTCTTGATATGTTTATATTTACCTTCCTGTCTCTCTGTCTGTCTGTTCAGTATAAATCTTACAATAGATTTTAAACATACTTCTCGATGAGATAGGGATTTGAAACTTCAAGTACACGTCTGAACTGGATTACAATTAAATTTTAATTAGGTTTGAAGGAAATCTCCACCTAAAACTACACTTGACATAAACCAAATTTAAACTAACTTCTGGATGAGGTGGAGAGTTGAAACTTTAAACATAGCTCAGAACTGGATGAAAATGCAGTATTAACTTTTTTTTTTCGAGTTAATCTCCTTCAATCCCGAACGAACTTTTGCATGGAACAGGTTTCGAAAACTTATTTTCTCAAAAATTGGTCAATGCCTTTGACTTAAATAAAAACTTGTTTGTGATATTTTAATGGGAAATGAAATACCAGATTTTGTCTTGGAATTTCTGAAAATATGAGAGCTGTTCAATAAAGAAGGATCATAATTTTTTTACGGTCATAATTTTTCGCACTAAAATTCGATGTTACTGTATTCTGTTAGCTTAATGTGAAACAAACACGTCGCAGTAGTTTCATTGTTAGTACTCCTGGTTCCCGTATGTGAGAACCAGGCAAGTTCAGACATGTTCAGTATCGCCTACCGCTGCAATGGGGGTAACACATGAGGAACAATATGCGGCTTTGAAAATCTGCTTTCGTCTCAACATATCTTCAGTTGAGGCCTATACAATGTTACAGGAGGTCTATGGAGAGTCTGTTCTTCCCTACAGCACAGCTCGAATGTGGTTTAAAATGTTTAAAGAGGGGAGACACTCAATTTCAAAGGAAGATGGACGCCGTGTTCCAGTTACTGCTCTTCAGAAGAAAACATCAACACTGCTGCTGCCATTGTGAGAGAGGATCGACGAATTACCTTAAGATCATTTTCTGAAATACTGAACATTTCATTGGGTGCCACCCACACGATGGTGACGGAAACCTTACACATGAGACGTGACTCTGCGCGATGGGTTCCAAGATGGGCGCATATTGCCAAAGTTGTTGCTGAATATCTTGCAAAAATCAACGTGAAGTGCATCCCTCTCCCTCCCTATTGTTCGGATTTAGCCTGGTGGGACATTTTTCTATTCCCTGACTTGAAGAACCGCCTTCGTGGGAGGCATTAACCATAATCAGAAGCAGTGGTGAAGGCTGCGGAGCCTATTTTGAAGGATCTCTCAAAAATGGTTTCCAGCATGTCTTTGAAGACTGGCAGAAACGCTGGGACATGTGCATCGCATTCAGGGGAGACTATTTTGATAAGGACCATCAAAATTATGAGGATGAGTAAGGGTACATTGTCAAAACAAAATTGTGATCATTCTTTATTGAACAGCCCTCGTAGCTTCTGAAGCCTTCGATATTCTGAGCTTCACTTATGTATAAATTCTTATACACAGAGATAGATAAAATATTACTACAGATTATAATTAGATTTTGTTAAAGCGTACAAATTATGTCGAATACGTTTTATCTGAATATGGCAACCTACGATATATTCATTTTTAATAAATTTATTTTAACAATTAATAATAATTACTCGTAATTTTTCTGAAGTGGGGAATCATTATTTTCGTAACCTATTCATGCGAAAAGAATGAAATTTCAAATCAGTCACATAGCGACCTATTTATAAAAATATTTGACTGTCACTTAAAGCCTGTTGTGTTCTTGTTTGGCCAATGCAGCTACAAGAACAAGTATGTTAAAATACTTTTCACAAGAGTGAGCAGAGAAAGTCTTTCGAGTGCAATACAGCAGACTTTATAATTTCAAATTCCAAGGTTGTATTGCATCTTGCTTAAAATTATCTGCTGTGGTAAATACAGTAGGCCTCTGACGGAAAATCATAAACGGGGTGTTTTGCGCTATAGAGGAGTAAGGGAGAGAGATCATTGATGGCACAAGGGCTATTTTTTCTAAGTCTTGTTGATACTTCTCAGTTACATTCTCGAGAAATTAAAGTAGTAAAAAGTAAGGATGAGAGATACCACTACTTCTCGATACCGATATTGATTTTTAGACATCGATATTTGATACTCGCTTTATAATAGCTGTAAAGTCGATAGCTTGTTCAAGTTGTTATTAGCAATCTCCTGTATGTAAACACAGATGACCAATATACAGTTAACTTGAAAAATTTAATATAATGACTGGAATTTGAACCAATGATCTCCCGGTTTCCGTCCAGTCACTCCTACCCATTGAGCTACCATGGCCAACGTACCGACATGACATTAAATTCTCCATTTGACTTGTATATTTCCCCGGTAAACCACTAGGGGCTCTCACATCCGAGATACACCGTTTGTGGCGACTTACTATCGTAAGTACTTGAATCCCAGGCTTCATCATTTAACTCTTATTATTTTAGTTAATTGATGGAAATTAAATCATTTCTTCACACTAGCTGTATATAGGCTGCGGTTTTGGATAGATAGTCAACCTGAAAAAAATCCAATGCCATGGCCGGGATTTGAACCACGGATCTCCTGGTTTCCGACCAGTCGCTCTTATCCATTGAGCTAGCATCGCCAACGTACCGTCCTGACATTAAATTCTCCATTTGACTCGTATATTTCCCCGGTAGACCACTAAGGGCTCTCGCTCGCGAGGTACACCGTTTATGGCGACTTACTATCGTAAGTACTTGAGTCCCAGGCTTCATCATTAAATTCCTTTTATTTAAGTTAATTGATGGAAATTAATCATTTCTTCACACTAGGCGTATATAGGCTAAGGCTTTTGATAGAGTCAACATGAAAAATTCAATGCCCTGGCCGGGATTTGAAGGAAGGATCTCCTGGTTTCCGTCCAGTCGCTCTTACCCATTGAGCTATACAATGGCTATAGTATAGCAACACTTTGGGGACATCTATGAGGTGATAACGGGAAGTCTCGACCCCTTTCATTACTTAAGGGCACTGGGAGGTTACTTTTACCCAGACAAGGCTAATTTTTACCAATATTAAAATTGGAAGATATAGAAAACTAAACATTATCAGAAATTGAAATTCGATATTATTACTGTATAACGATGTGTGCATTTAACTTATGTATAATATTTAAATTACGTTCACATAGGTCAATGCAAAAGGGGCATAAATCACACTGTGTGTCCTGAAAAAAATATTGCACCCTATACTTCAGGTGCATTTTAATTGTAGGATTTTAAAGCTACATGCACCAAGTTTTATCCTAAATAACCTAAGATACAGTTTTATAATATCGGCTAAATGAAAATCACATATAGTTTATACCGTGCACATGAAAAATTAATTAGTTTTGAGTACAAAAAAAAAGATAATATTTTCAAATGCTGAATATATGTTTTAATCCATTTTATAAATCACATGAATATAAATGTTATTCGAATGTATTCAAGGAACATTGACAAATTACCACTACAAATCTTGTATCAATATCTTTTATAGGTTTTGAGAAACATGCAACTAAATTATGAAATATCAAGATTTTGGGAAATCACGATCAAAGATTAAGCACCATTCTCAGGAAGTGGGCGTATCATTACGCCGCCATGTTTAAATTGACGAATTAAAGGGCTTTAATACCAGCTGACACCCTATGTTATATATGTCATTTTAAGAATTTTTAAGAATTATATAATTTTTTAACATTAAAAACAAAACAAAAAATTGATTTTTTTAAACCTATCGACCTCCAAGTGCCCTTAAGTAACAAAGTTAAATTCAACAACTTTCAATAACGTAAAACTTGAGAAGTATCGAAATAGTATAGAATGGCTTATCCCAAAGAATTAGACACAGTAATACTTTCTCCAGTGAATTTCGTGGTGTTAACATTCGCGGTGTTACTATTGGCTGTCAGGCTGGAAGATTACTTCAAGATTAAGAATCCTCATTATGTTCCAGAAGATGCTGCAATCTTGTTTGGTGTCCTGCAGGGTGGCAACTTTCATTAAAATGTTTTACTCGTTGGATTGAATTAATGTGTTGAAGTTTCATCATCGTAACAGCTGATTTCAGATAAAACCTCCCAGTCACTTGCATTGCAACTCCAGGCAGGTTTCTGATCTAATCTTCATCTGCAGAATTAATTGGCTTTCGTTTCTGGCGGTCACTTCGATTGTATTTAAAACGTGTGGTTAGTATACCAGGATTCAGAGAGTGGGAATATTCATTACGTTAACAAAACGGGCAGGAGGTACCAGGTTTTGACGAATATAGCTATTTATAATATAGATCCTATATGTAATGTATATAAATACTGTCTAAAAATGACTTTTTTAAAGAAAAATTACTATTTGAAATGTGCTCTGACAAGTAATTAGCTAATTTTCAAAGTATAGACCATATGGTCTTGAGATATCGTTCAGCGAGGTTTATTATCCCACGATGGTACTGTCTCTGGTTTTTGATGCAAACAATTCACTGACATCCACTTGCACTGCTTCAGTATTGTCAAAATTTCTTCCACGTAGAGAATGGGCCAAGATGATAATCTCATGGTGCGAGATTAGGGCTGTATACTGGGTGTGGTAGCAGCTCGATTCCTCCCAATTCGTGATTTTTCCATGGTTGTTTGTGTAGTATGGGGTGTTCTGTTGCAATAGAATTCAATTCGGTTAACTAATGCTGGGTATCTCCGTCTCACTATTTCATGAACTCGTTTGAACTGTTTTTTTTTTTTTTTAATGATGATTTGGCAGGTTGGCAGGGATCAAGCGACTGTTTTGAGCCAGGTTTTCGGTAATATACCCATTTTTCATCGTGAGTGATAATTCTCTGTGGGATTACGGATAAGCTGATGACAGATATCCACTCTACGTTCATCCTGTTGAGGTGTCTATTTAGGTACAGATCTACTACTTCTGTACGATTTTCCAGGTGTCTTAATGTGACAATGAATGGTATCTATTGATGCACAAGATCTTCTGAAACCCTACGGCTTTCCTACAAAACTTGGCGTGTATCCTCAATATTCCATAATTTAGGTCTTTCAGAACGTCGTAAATCTTTAGTGTTTTCGTCTCCATTGTTGATACGTTGGAACCATTGTTGTGTCACACACTCACTAACGACACCTTCTCCTTCCACTTCACACATTCTTCGAGCAGCGTCAACGACTTCATCAGCCTGCTTTCAGTAGTGTTTGCGGACTCTAACTTCAATCTTTATCTCCATTTTGTGATTGTTTATTAACAAGTGAAGACTGATACATGCTCACAATGTACGCAACACTAGCATGGCATTCTGTAAGTAGCATTGACAAACCAAAGAAAGTCAGTAAATTGGGCTCCAAGTCCACATTCGGGAAGTTTCGTTTAACTCTGTAAACATAGATGACAACTTTGAAATTTGAAATGCGCTATACACTGGCATCTAGTGGCTAATACGCTAAGCTTTATCATGTCCGCCATATTTCGTTTTGATCAATTTCGAGGTTAATTAGTTAACCAGTTTACAATAATCGTATGTTAGAATTAGAATTTCAGTTCCTCCTTGGCAACATATACATGTTATGAGTCACGCTAAAACATATGCAGTATATACATAAAGTCAAATTGATTACATACAATATACACAGTAAGCAGCTTTTCTATGGTTTCATGTGGTATTTGCATAGACTAATTTACTACAAGAAATGTCATAATATAAATATTACAGGTTTGTGAATGTACTATGCTCCCAGTGCTCATTTACATGGTTATAGTTCTAAAAATTCATTAACAGTGTGCGTGCAAAAATTTCTTAACCTTATTCTTCAAGTGTTTTAACGATACAGCTTGTTTAAATGAATTTGGAAGTTTATTATATAACATTATCGCTTTGTAGTTAAAGCTTCCTTCATAAAGGTTCGTTTGGTGCGCTCGAATTGCCAGTTTATCCTTGTTACGAGTGTGGTGCTAAAGCAAGCATTTACTTGAAAATGATTTATATTTGTATGAACATTTGTGGATGTTATGGCTCTCGAAAGGGGACAATACTTTGGTGAGAGTCGAACATTCTAACCACTCGGCCACAGCGCGGCCTGTTACCAGATGTGTAAGAGGACTTCGGAGACTATCCCAGAAATTTTATTTCATTTGTCATAAAACTGTCTTAAACATATGATAATTTAATGAGAAGAGTTACACATTTTTTGAGAGAATCAAAAGTTTGATATATAGTCCACGGAAGGGGTAGATCGGATAGGGGATGCTTTTTAAAAGTGGCATATTCTAGTAACACGTTACAATTAGATAACACCTTTCATTTTATGAAATCAGGGTATCGGGTGGAATACAATACTGTAAATGTAAAAGGTAATTTATTTGTGATGTAGTTTGAGATTGACAGCTTTTTCCCCCCAATTCTTCGTGTTGCACTCTTGAAAGTTGCTGAACTCTTCGTTTTAGGTATTATATTCACAGGCTTTTGTTCTGTGTACACTGCAATATCTTCCGTTGTCATAGAATTATTAATGGAAGGTGTTTTAATCTTGGAGAGGAACACCTGAGTCCTGCCTTTAGGAGGACACGAATTTCCCATAAAGCACAGTTTGTTTTAGAAACTCGATTAAGAAGTTTAATCTTTTAGAGTAGCTACGTCCAGTAAAGGTTTTCTGGAACGATTTCACTTGCCCAAATTGAAGACTGCCTAATGGACCGCCCGCGGCTCCGGTGTGATGATGTCAGTGGGACTTGTTCAACAGGTGGGTTTTAACAAGACAGGCGTGGCTCCATTCATGGCCTTATATTGGCAACACAAATACTCATGAATCGATTGCACACTGACTTGCTCGTAATGTGGGTCTTTACCGACCCAGTGGGACACTGCGTTATTTGCATAATGCAGTCTGGATGCAACAATAGCTTTATGATCCTACAGCTGACGCACACTTGCCTACTTCCTCAAGTTTGAACTCGTATATCTTTCTCTCGTCCAGCAATCATTTTGTGATGACTTTAAATTTGGGATGGTAAACGATTCATGCCCGATTTCACCAACAGATGTTAAGACTTAACACGAGTTTAGGAATAGTTAAAACAAAATTTGCATTTAACCAACAAGTGTTAGCGTAACACTCGTGTTAAATCTCTTGTTAAACTAACAAGCCAAATTTCTGTTGTTAAGTCCTTAACAATTGTAAATAGTCAAGAAGGCGGGCATGAACTCAGCTGTTGATATCGATTTGCTATATTTAAGACATTCTAAATGGCATTCGTAATAGAGTACGGCCTATGAGGAGAAATGATTTTGAGGAGCTATCAGTAGAAAATTTTTTACGAGGTATAGACTGTCGAAACATGTTGCTATGAAGGTTACTGCGGAAGTACAAGAGAGGAAGTACGTGCATCGAAAGGAATATGCCAATCTCGCCTTTGCTTGAAGTAATAATAACTTTGCAATTTTATAATTCTCTGAATTATGTGGATAATACATTGTCCACCTTCCGCCTTGAAACGTTCAAGTCCTTCGCACCTCGTTTTAAATTTACGTAATACTGAGTTAGAACATGCATCGAAAGGAATATGCCGATCTCGCCTTTGCTTCAAGTATTAATAACTTTGCGATTTTATAATTCACTGAATTATGTGGATAATACATTATCCACCTCCCGTCTTGAAACGTTCAAGTCACTTGTCCTTCTTCGCTCCTCGTTTTAAATTTACGTAATACTGAGTTAGAACATTAATCGAAAGGAATATGCCGATCTCGCCTTTGCTTCAAGTATTAATAACTTTGCGATTTTATAATTCACTGAATTATGTGGATAATACATTGTTCACCTCCCGTCCTGAAACGTTCAAGTCACTTGTCCCTCGCACCTCGTTTTAAATTTACGTAATACTGTCGAAGTTGTTTGGTGCTTGTAGTAGTGACACATGCATTTGAGTTAAATTCGTTTCCAATATTTTCCCACGTGACATCTTTCTCTTTTACATTCACCGCATCCGTCCTCTTTTTATTTTCCACGATATCCTTACACTTCGTCACCAATTCGGTTAACAATTCTTTGTCCCATTGATGAGAAACTTGTCTCACAGCTTTATTTATGATTTTGTTCATCCGCAATTTTTCAGCTTGTGCAGACGAAAATGAAAACAAAAGCGCATCGCAGTACGTTCAGAAAATAATACGACTCATTCATAGCCTTCTATAGCTGTAATATTTAAAAGTTTCTTGGCATTAACACAGGTTTGTTAACATTTTCAAAAAACAGATTGGTGAAATGCAAGAAATTTAACAACTTTGTTAGTGCTGCGACAATTGTTACGTTACATTTGTTAACGTCGATTTTAACATTTGTTGGTGAAATCGGGCATCAGTATAGTAAAAGTACAAGAATCTAATTATTATGCCATAGACGCAAACACAATCGCCTTAAAAGTATTTATTTTCACCTAAATGGTTAGCGCAGTAGTAAGGTACAATCAGCTTTTCTTTTACACAAATACAACACTTGGACACGTCTCTACAATGTTCCTTTAAGTCTTTCTATACTGCGGTCCAATAAACCGAACCATTTGAATAGGCCAGAATTTTTGAACCTATAACACTGGGCAACACTGAAAATGTTTCGAGCTTAAAAATAGTGAATTTACATGTATTTCCATCTGCTGAATTAAAAAATCACCATTAAAATGATAGATTAGCTCTTATTTTGAAGATAAAGTGACATTTCATTTTTAGAGTGAAGATTTTAAATATGGGGGAAAATTTTTTGGGAGTTGGCACACCTGTCAAATAACATCAGAGAGAAATTTTGGAAATTAAGGGATGTAAAAGTTAAGGAAGGCATTTTTGTTGGACCACAAATAAGAGAACTTGTAAAGGATCCTGCATTTGACCAAATTTTGGAGAGGAAGGAAAAGGAAGCTTGGGAAGCCTTCAAGGGTGTTGTTCATGGATTTTTAGGCAACAAAAGAGATGACAACTACAAGCATTTGGTGACAGTGCTCCTGCAAAAATACCGTAACCTTGGATGCAACATGTCCCTTAAGATCCATTTTCTCCACTCCCACCTAGACTTTTTCCCTCCAAGGTGTGGAGCTGTTAGTGATGAACATGGGGAGAGATTCCATCAGGACATTTCTGTTATGGAACAAAGATATCAGGGCCGTTGGAATGAAGTAATACTTGCGGATTACTGTTGGTCTGCGGAACTCCATCACAAGAGGCAAGCTAAAAGACGACGAAGTCAATAGGCCACCACATGATTCTCTTCAGACACGACTATCTGCGAAGTATTTTTCCAGCAATAGCATGTAATTACCAGTTAAAAAAATCAAATTCACTTTCATTGTTGTTAGCATGTATGTAATTAAAATGTATCCTTTTCTCTCAATCCGTTAATATGTAATACTTCCACCTTGTGTATATCATAGAAACTAGAGCTAATAACAAATTTTCATTGTCATATTTCTTTTTCTCAACCCAATATTAGTAGGAATTGCCTCATGAAGTGCTCGAAACATTCAAAAATTATTTTTTTGCTGCCCAGTGTAATAGAAGACGCATGCAACTTTGGGAGAATATAATACACAATAGGGAGATTACATTACACTATTTACATCTCAGAGAAAATATTGGAAGTGTATATTAATTTATAATAATTTACATTTTTGTACGAATAGCAGTTCACATTAATATACGATTTTTTTATTATACGTCCGCCAAGAGGCTATGTCTATATTGCCGTATGAAAAAAAAACACTTTTAATAGTTATTTATTGTACAAGTGTTAGGAAGATTTTATTTTGTAAGTAGATGGGATTCCTAAACGAGGCCGCAGCCCGTGACCCACGAAAAAAGTAAAATTCTTTTAACCCGTTCATCATAGACTATTTTTAACAGTCCTGAATATTTACAGATATATGGCATTGTCTTACGTTTCTCCTGGTCATGATACTCATTTGCCTTGCGTAGCAACAGTGTTGACAACATGACTTTTAGAAAACCACAACAAGGGAGGCAGTGGAAATAATAACACGACGAAAATAACTGAACAAAAATTAATTAATTGATAAATTGCAACTTTTTCCAAACTTACTCATCTTTTCAGAAAACTGAAATTACGGCCTTCTCGAATGAGGCAATTGTCACATTCCGCAAGAAACCAAAGTTCGCATTACCGCCGTGTTAAAAGCTTTTAAGCACAGTTGAATTAAAAAGTAATTAATTTCATTTTAATAGAATAGACTCTTATGTTACAAATACAATGGTTCAAGACGGAGTGAGATTACATATTAAATACACATGTAGAAATAAACAACTTTCAACTCACTTAGGATTTTCGATAACCTGGTAAAGGTCATTGCAACATCCTGGATAAGCCCGCCTCGGTAGCGTAGATGGTGGCGTGTCTGTCTCACGTTCAAGGGGTCCCGATTTCCAGTCTCGGCTAGGGTAGTTACCTGCATAAGAATTTTTCCGGGGTTTTCCCTTATTCTGATAGACCAATGTCAGGAAATTGTCATAGATCCCTAACTCATTTGAGCTTCATTTCATTCATTTTATTTATCGTCAAAAAAATCTTGAATATGATATCTGGTAAAGATCATTGCAACATCCTGGATAAGTCCGCCTCGGTAGTGTAGATGGTAGCGTGTCTGTCTTACCTTCAAGGGGTCCCGATTTCCAGCCTCGGCTAGGGTAATTACCTGGATAAGGATTTTTCCGGGGGTTTTCCCTTATCCTGATACACCAATGCCAGGTAATTGTAAGCTCCATAGACCCCTGACTCATTTGAGCTTCATTTCATTCATTTCATTTATCGTCAAAATAAAAGAAAAAAAAATCCTGGACATGATATCTGGGGAGCACTTCCAGAATACTCTGAAGACATTGATTCACTCAGCACTTCGACGCTACTTTTCAAGATCTGGTTCATGTCACTGCTTTGCAATCTGGCATATCAGTGGCTCCTGCCATCTGACTGTAACCGTTAAAAGAACATTTCATAATTAAATTATCTGGTTAAAATAAAGTGAAAAAGAAAGTGATCAGTGGTTGTCTTGTTAGAACCAGTGCTTCGTAAACTTTATTGCTCAGTTTAAGAATTTCTATACATTACCCAGAGAACAGGTTTTCTAACCAGCCAAGTCGTTCATCCACAACGGAGAAAAAGTCTGAATTTGTTATGTGGTGTGAAGTACTGCTGACGTCATGGAAAGTACATCGTCATGTAATATTTTCCATGTAGTTTATTGCCGCACCGGAAGATGAAATGCCTGTGCTCTACAGTGCACTTACTGGTTGTCTTTCAATTCAGTGCTAAAGATCTCTTGGTCTTTTACGTCTTGGAATATGTTTTTTCAAGAAACAGGGACTGAATTCAGTTAGTTTGGAACGGGATTTCTTCGTTGTAGAGGTGTTTCCAAATTTGGGAAGCCATATGTAACATAAATGGTCTCTCAGCTCCTTTGCTGTTCGAGCGTCGTCTATCAGCCATACAGGATATCGTCGACTATTCCACAACTAATTGTTAATTCTTCTATTGTATCTGCTTAAATATGAGTTATAAGATCTCTTCTTTTCAATGGTGGTTACGAGTGAAAGAAATAAAACTTGAATAAGTTAAATAAAATGATACTTCACAATACAATATGAATCCTTTTACCACTACTAATCTCAAATATAACTTAAATCTTTAAAAGATTATATTGATGGATTAAAAAAGAAATCTGCTCACTCCTGAGTACGTTGATCGCAAGATGATTTCTCCCCAAGCTGCTTCAGCAAGATTATTGACCTTTACTTCCGTTACCATCACTACCAATATATATTTTTTATGATTGGTCTATTTCACATATTACGTCATTACATGACCTACTAAATTTCCTTAATTTTTTCATCTTTCTTTTTTCCATATAATTTATATTATTTTAATTAAATCCCCATATTTCCAAACCAATTTAGAAACAATTTTATATTTTCTGGGGTTCAAACCTAAACAACTGTTACAAGTTATAGCTTCTAAATTCTGCAAACACTCTTCTGAAATAATTTCAATTCCAGAACTTAATTCTTTAAACGACCCGTTAAATACCACGTCAAGTAAACTATTATGTTCTGTATCATTGTAGCATATTGAATTGGGTTATAAACTTTTAAGTAATACATTGTACATAGTTGAAAACCTTAAGAAATCAAGCATCTAATATTGAATTACATCGCACATATATCGCCATCTACTTAATTGAGGGCTAGTGAATTTAAGACAGAGAGTAGCGCCAGTGCGGTAAGTATGCGAAGTTCTTCCAAAACGCCAGGACCTTCTAGAATTCGGACCTGACACTGGCATTCGAGATTGAGAAAAATGGCGCCGGTGATAGTCGGTGATAACTGAGATGTTTACACACGCTATCTGCTATATTGTTTTCTATGCCTGTGCTTTATTATTTGCTTTCGTATTTCCGATATGAGTTTACCTAAACATTAGCGTAGCAAGAGTATTTGTACGAGTTTTTTTTTTTTTTTAAATTTATGTCCGCCCCAACGTTAAGTTATATCGGACGGTGAATGAATTGGGTGAAATGATGCTCAAATGAGTCCAGGGTCCATTGAGCTTAGAGTTATCCGACATTCGTCTTGAAGGATAAGGGAAAACCCCGGAAAAAACCTTATCTAGGTAACTCGCCCTGAACGAAATTCGAACTCGGGACCTCTTGAACGTGAGGTAGACATGCTACCATCTACGCTACCGAGGCGGGCTTGTACGAGGGTTGGTCAATAAAGAATAAAGAATGATCATAATTTTTTTAAGGTCATAATTGTTCGCAAAAAATTCAGTCTTATTATATTCTGTTAGCTTAATGTGAAGCAAACACGCCATAGTAGTTTCATTGTTAGTGCTCCTCGTTCCTACCTGTGAGTACCAGGAAGATCAGACAGGTTCAGTATCGCCTATCGCTGCAATGTAGGTAACACGCGAGGAACAATATGCGGCTTTGAAATTCTGCTTTCGTCTCAACAAATCTTCAGTTGAGACCTATACAATGTTACAGGAGGCCTATGGAGAGTCTGTTCTTCCCTACAAAACAGCTCAAAGTTGGTTTAAAATGTTTAAAGAGGGGAGACAATCAACTTCCAAGGAAGGTGAACCCGGTGCTGCAGTTACTGCTCTTACGGAAGAAAACATTAACAATGCTGCTGCCATTGTGAGAGAGGATCGACGAATTACCTTAAGATCACTTTCTGAAATACTGAACATTTCATTGGGTGCCACCCACACGTTGGTGACAGGAACATTACACATGAGACGTGTTTGTGCGCGATGGGTTCCAAGACTGTTGATTCCCGAATAAAAGGACATTCATATGCAGGTCTGCATGCAGTTAAGGTTGATGTTAGAGGAAGATCCGGAGTTTCTTTCAAACATAATCATTGCTGATGAAACTTGGCTACATCATTTTGATCCTGAGAGCAAACAGCAAAGCTCAATGTCGAAATCTCCTACATCACCAAAGCCCCAAAAAGCAAAAATGGTTTTTCTACTGGGAAGGTTATGTTCATCTCATTCTTTGATATTCATGGAATGGTTTATCAGCATGTTGTACCTACACACACATTAGTAACTGGACAATACTACAGGGATGTCCTGAAAACATTGCATGTCCATATCAGGTGCAAAAGACCACATTTCCGTGAAGCACGCTGGATGCTGCACCACGATAATGCGCGGCTGCACATTGCCAATGTTGTTGCTGAATATCTTGCAAAAATCAACGTGAAGTGCACCCCTCACCCTCCCTATAGTCCGCGTTTAACTCCATGACCTTTTTGTATTCCCTAAGTTGAAGAAAAGCCTTCGTGGGAGGCATTATCCATCATCAGAAGCACTGGTGAAAGCTGCGAAGGCGATTTTGAAGGATCTCTCAAAAATTGTTTCCAGCATGTCTTTGAAGACTGGTAGAAACGTTGGGACAAGTACATCGCTTTCAGGGGAGAGTATTTTGAGAAGGACCATCAAAATTATGAGGATGAGTAAAGGTACGTTGTCATAAAAAATTGTGGTCATTCTTTATTGAACAGTCCTCGCAAATATTCATTTGTGGAATTTAAGATACGTGAATAATTCCAGTAATATGTTTTGTGTGCCATGTGCTTTCCGGGCCTCTCAAGGTAGACTAAGGTTTTATATATAATTTTTCTCTCTGACAGGATTTGTTTGTTGAGAAGTAAAAGAATAATTTGTCAGTGTAGGATATGTTCTGTCGAAAATGTATTACATGCTACATAACCCACAGTAGAATGCCCAGTAACTGTTGTGTTTCCAAGTGTAAACTTAATTACACAAAAGATGACCGTTAATATCATATTCAAATATCCAGAAGATAAAGACTCAGGTAAGAAAAAAATGTATCAGATGCTCACACCTAGAGGCCTTTACACCATCGAATCATTCAACTGTATGCATACAGAATTTTGTTACCAGCCCGCCTAGGTAGCGTAGGTGGTAGCATTTCTGCTTCACGTTCAACAAGTCCCAAGTTCGAATCTCGGTCAGGGTGAGTTACCTCTATAAAGTTTTTCTGTTTTTTTCCTTATCCTGAAACAGGAATATTGAGTACCTCTAAGCTCTATGAGCCCTGGGCTCAGTTTAGCATAATTTTACCCATTTCATACATCGTCCGATATTGGAGGAGTAAATTAAAAAAAATTCTGCCGAATTTTTATAAGAGAGGACAAATTCCCTTGTGTCGATGGTTCTTTTATAACAATTCCAAGAAGAATAAATAAACTGCAGGATGGTTATTTCCGACAATTTTTCAAATTCAACTCTCATATTTGTCAAAACAGTTGCCTCCTAAAAGAAAGGAGGCCAGTGATCGGAAGATGGTCCTGAACACGCCGTGCTCTGGTAAGCAGCAGTGAATTATCGAGGTTGAAATATATACCAGTAGGCTACACTTACTCACGTGCTAATTTAGTAAAAGTTCTTACAGTTTTAAGGACAACATTTTCAATAACTTCTATATAGAAGTTTTTTTTTTTTTTTTTTTTTTTTTTTTTTTTTTTAATTTACGTCCTCCAACGTTAAGTCATATCGGACGATGAATGAAATGGGTGAAATGATGCCTAAATGAATCCGGAGTCCATTGAGCCTAGAGCTACCCGACATTCGTCTTTCAGGATAGGAGAAACCCCCGGAAAAACCTTATCCAGGTAACTCACCTGACCGAGATTCGAACTCGGGACCTCTTGAGCGTGAGGCAGACATGCTACCACCACGCTACCGAGGCGGGCTAGAAGGTTGGTGGAGCAAGGTGTGTTTCTCCCTGAAGGATATTGAACTCAAACACCAATTTTGGTATTTTCCAAGCAGCTAATTCAACTGGTTTGGGTGGGAACTGTGTAGTCGGGACAAAGCGACAGCATATCATGTGTCACAACACAAAACACCGATAGTAATTAGGCGATTGTCTTTCACAGACGTGGTTCCCTAACTTTGGAACTCTTTCTACAGCCACTGTTGCTTCACAGGTTAAAGTGAACTCTTCTGTTTGACAACTGCGTACTAACCACTCTTTGCTATTGAACTGTCACTTCACAATTTTTTCACATTTTACTTTCTCTACAAGAACATTTGAAATTGCGATTTCAGCAGAAATACACATTTTGAAGCACGCTGAATTTAAAAATCGCACGGGAAGTTCTATCAGTGTACTTGCATAGTTTTACAGTTTTAATATATATTTTATATTTTATATTACAGAAGTGTTTTACTGTGATAGATTATCGGCAACTGTGGCGGTTATTTCAGGGTTTTAAATTTAGAAAATAATTATTTTAAATTGTTAGGGAGAGTAATTTGTACAAAAATGGAAATGTGAAATTAGGTAGGCAACGGAATGATACAACGCAAGTTAGATGCTATGTAATATTATCAGGATTGGCAGTTTTAAGAGGGTTATTACATAATATGGTGATGTGGACCAATAAAAGATAAATTAATTGATAGCGATAGCAACGTTAAATGTAAGGAGGAGAGAATCTATTAGAATCAGCGTCCTTCTGCAAGTGACAGTATTAAAAGTAAGACGTGCTTTTTGTGTGCAGAAAACGTCGTTGTGAATACATTTGTGCAGCACTAGTGGCATGTTCAAGAGAGGCAGTTCATTACTGTTTGTTAAAGGAAAGTATTTACATTATTTAAAATTATAGCAGAATTTAAAATTATTTTGTGAAATAAAACCCAAAATATTTAAAAGAGATGAATTGTTGCATAACCTCCAACAATTGTAGTATCAAATTCCTATGCCCCAAGACTGCGCCTAGAGTTAAGACTCATCGCTCCAGAGCTGCCGTGGAAACTACAAGATTTGTACTAATCATCACCAAAGGTGAGAATCTACAAATCATCTTACATCATTCCCATTTGCAAACAATCTTGTTCCACGTGATCGCCACAACGCGGGGCTTCTAGAACCTGGACTACAGTCATCCCGATATTTTGCAGTAATCAGTTTGCACATCTCACAGCGCCTTAAGACCGCACTCGGGTGTTGTGACTCACGGCAGCTTACGCTTCTCGTTATTACTAGGGAGCGTATTTTAACCTGTTTGCCTATTTTATTCCTTGGTTCAGAAACGTAGGCTTTTAAGTTATAAGCACGTTTCCTATAATTATTAGCCTAATTTCTTAGTTTTATAGTGCCTATAAATGCCTATTTCATACGTTTGTGCCTATTTTGCTTATTAGTGCATAAAACTGCACTTTTAGCCAATTTCTTCTGCTTGTAATTTGTGAAAACAGCTTTTGCATTTGTTGGTTTCAACGTGAAGTTTACGTGGAAGAGAAATTTCTTACTGCGGCACATTGGATAAACAAAAGGGGGTTTATTGCAAATTGGCCCAAAACTTACAATACCAAAATTAGTTTTTTGTCTTAAAATTAATATAGACATACTTCAATAGCATTATTTATTTTTCCTGGCGGCACTGCAGAAAACATCACATGATTATTTAAATAACCCTACGCCTGCATCGTAGCTGCTATTACGTAATTTTAACCTCAGATTTCTCAGATTCCATATTTTCTACATTTTCCTAACTTCAAAATGTTCCACAGAATGCAGTTTTCTATTAATCTGTATGAAATTCTAAACATGCTTGTAAGGGCAACTGCATATTAAGTGTACCCATTTACATTTGTTGTGTTTTTATTTGTATTGAAAAGGATTATAATGCTTACTTCTTACTGAAAACGCTTAGGAAAATAAAAATTGTTCAATAGGTATGATTATTTTTTGTTCTCTTCGTTGATATGGCGAAGACAAATTTCACGTAGGTACAGGTCATTAATAGGTTAAAATGGGTGCAGAAACTTATACCACAAACATTAATTTTTAAAATTACAATATGTAATCTTTGAAAATCGCCTGTAATTTAGACATAAACTGTTAATTCCTCAGAAACTATTGTAACTAGAAAGCTGAAAATTGGTATTATTCCATTCTTGATCGATCAAAAAAATAAATGGTATAAATTTGAAAAAATCCAACAAAAGGTTCAGATATTTCAATTTTCACCCTTAAGCCCGCCCCTCCCCAACCCATGTTTTTTTTTGACATAGTTATTTACTCCACACCTTTCTGCACATTATGTTTCTTACTTAGTGAAGTGGATTTATATGTATTTTAGTTATACGACAATATCTGTTATTTTAACTTGCTGTGGAGCCATTTATGAAATTTGGAATAAATGTAGAACTATTTCGCCTAGGGAACCGCAAAATAGTATGCGTTTAGCGAATTTGTTGCAGCATATGTTGCGATGGGTGTCATTTTCTTATAGTGCATTTTAAGAGTCATTTTACTAAAATTGTGTATTTCTAAGTGTTTACTTAGCAAATGTTTAGTGCCTATTTAAGTACATATTTTGCCCATTTTTAGTGTCTTTTTGCTTGCCTATTTCATACATTTTTAGTGCCTATAAATCCGCTCCCTAATCATCACCAAAGGTGAGCATCTACATATCATCTTCCATTATTCCTATTAGCAAACAATCTTGTTGAACGTGATCGCCACAACGCTGGGCTTCTAGAAGGTCACCTACAGTCATCTCAATATTTTGCAGTGATCAGTTTGCACAACTCACAGCGCCTTAAGACTGCACCCGGGTTATACATGGTGTTGTGATTCACGGCAGCGCATGTTTCTCATTGTTATTACATAAACAGTAAGGTTATTGATACATATATGATAGTTGAATATTTACTTCTCAAACAGTTAACAACTTTGATAGAGTCAACATGAAAAATTCAATGCCATGGCCGGGATTGGAAAGACCTTATCAAAGACCTTTCCATCAATTAACTAAAAGTTGATAACGTACTTCAAATAGTTCATTTGTTAGTCTACATTAGTCAACTTAATTGAAGTTGTCTGAATCCATGTATACCCTGAGAGAAACATCTTAAATTTCATCACTGTAGCAGATGGCAGCAAATTTGTGCTTGCTTTGTTTCTGTATCAGTAATGCCGTGCTAAAATCTCCCAAAGGGGCACACGGACCCAAAACAGTAAATTCACTCGGAGTTAACTTGCCCCTCGCAAATCGGCGGCACTCCAGTCTCGCATTCTTTCCCACAGCCATCTGTAGTAATAGCTTTCCGAGCGCTGACGAAGTGGTTCCTACCTAATTTGGTATTCCACGACCCATTAACATCACTTCCAGAGCTAGTTTATAAAAAGAAGCGATTTTCTGATCACTTCTCTTACGAAGCGGCACATTTCAAGAGGGATCTTTTGCTCTCTGTTTCCAGAACTGCGAATACTTGCACAAAGAATCTGGTATGTTCACTTCACATGACTTACTCTAATCAATCTTTACAAATATTCTTATACAGGTTAATGATGTCATTTATTTTTGACAAAATTGAGATAATGGTAAAAATTGGAGGTCTCTGGAAGAAATTACCAGAGTGTAAGCCAAGAAATGAAAGTACATAAACCATTTCAAAATTAACTCCACCTACTCAATTAATTTTCGATGCTGTAATTGTTTAATATAACTAAAATAAAGGTTTGTTACTATACTGTAAACACTGCTTCAAAATGTATGATGGAAATCTGTGACATAATTACTGATTTTCTGCTTTAATTTTACGTCCTTCAACGATAAGACATATCACATGATTTATGAAACGATGCTGAAATAAGCTCAGAGTACATAGAGCTTAGAGTTACCTGATATTCATCTTTCAGGACAAGAGAAAACCTTCAACGTTAAGTCATATCGGACGTTGATAATAATAATAATGTTCAAATAAGCCCAGGGTTCATAGAGCTTAGAGCTATCAGACATTCATCTTTCAGGGTAAGAGAAAACCTCCAACGTTAAGTCATATCGGACGTTGATAATAATAATAATGATCAAATAAGCCCAGGGTTAATAGAGCTTAGAGCTATCAGACATTCATCTTTCAGGATAAGAGAAAACCTCCAACGTTAAGTCATATCGGACGTTGATAATAATAATAATGATCAAATAAGCCCAGGGTTCATAGAGCTTAGAGTTACCTGATATTCATCTTTCAGGGTAAGAGAAAACCTTCAACGTTAAGTCATATCGGACGTTGATAATAATAATAATGATCAAATAAGCCCAGGGTTCATAGAGCTTAGAGCTATCAGACATTCATCTTTCAGGATAAGAGAAAACCTCCAACGTTAAGTCATATCGGACGTTGATAATAATAATAATGATCAAATAAGCCCAGGGTTAATAGAGCTTAGAGCTACCAGACATTTATCTTTCAGGGTAAGAGAAAACCTCCAACGTTAAGTCATATCGGACGTTGATAACAATGATGTTCAAATAAGCCCAGGGTTCATAGAGCTTAGAGTTACCAGACATTCATCTTTCAAGGTAAGGAAAAGCTCCAAAGTTAAGTCATATCGGACGTTGATAACAATGATGTTCAAATAAGCCCAGGGTTCATAGAGCTTAGAGTTACCAAGCATTCTTTTTCAGGATACGGGAAAATGTCCATCGTTGAATCATATCAGACGATAAATGAAATGATGTTCAGATGAGTATAGGTTACATAGAGCTTAGAGTTACCAGACACTCATCATTAAAGGCAAGAGGAAGCCTCGGAGGAAACCTTATCCACATAACTCACCCTGACCGAGATTTAAACTAGAGACCTCTTGAGGCCGGCACGCCAACTACGGTACAGAGAGAAGCCTTGAATTTTAAGTTAACTCACCTGCTAAATTTTTCAATCATGAAATCCCTACCTTTGTTGCTGTGGACTACAATTTTAGAAGTGTTTTAAGTATACAGGTTCAAGGGGAATTTCGGAACAAAGTAACAGGCATTAAGCGATAGTCATGTGTTTTAGTACTGATCACTACGTGATGGCTTTGAAGTTCTGTAATGCCGTATGTTTATTAACAGCATAACTCAAAAACCAAAAATCGTTGAATTACGAAAATTGATGTATAAGTGATGTTTAACTTCCAAGGATGTAACACGAAGATATGAAACATTTTGATTTTCTCAAAAGTGGCTCAACAATTTTAATTAAAGCCCGCCTTGGTATCGTAGATGGTAGCGTGTCTGCGTCACGTTCAAGAGGTCCCGAGTTCGAATCTCGGTCAGGGTGAGTTACCTGGAAAATATTTCTTCCGGGGTTTTCTCATCCTTCATGACGAATGTTGGGTAACTCTGAGCTCCAGGGACCCTGGACTCATTTGAGCATCATTTCACCCAGTTCATTTACCGTCGGATATGACTTAACGTTGGAGAACGTAAATTACAACAACAATATTAATAATAATAGTAATAATGATACTAATAATGATAATAATAATAATAATAATAATAATAATAATAATAATAATAATAATAATAATAATAATAATAATAATAATAATAATAATAATAATAATAATAATAATAATAATAATAATAATAATAATAATAATAATAATAATAATAATAATAATAATAATAATAATAATAATAATAATAATAATAATAATAATAATAATAATAATAATAATAATAATAATAATAATAATAATAATAATAATAATAATAATAATAATAATAATAATAATAATAATAATAATAATAATAATAATAATAATAATAATAATAATAATAATAATAAATAAAATGCTTAAAATATTTTTAAGACGAATGAAATGTACATCTTGAATTTTCTGGGAATGTCTTCTGAAGTCCTCTTTATTCTGGATGACTTTTGCATAACTAATAAGCCGTAAGGGATAGAAAAATGTTACTGCACAAGAAATGTAGGTCTAGTTAAAGCACACAGATTATGTCAAATACATTTTTATGGAGATAACAAACTTGCAAATATTCCTGTTGTTAGATGATATTAAAATACTTGGAAGTCTTTGATTTTTTTCTTGACTTTTTTTTTCCGTCTTGGTCATGCAAAGAGAACGCATTTTCGAAGCCGTCACATAGCAGAGAGCTCTTAACGTCCATTTCCGGTTAAATCTGGGTACAGGATGCAACATAACACATTATCGGTAAGCAGTAGACGTGGTAAGGTGCCGCCACATTTGAAAGGACGTCAAAACAAAGGAACTATGACGTAATCACACATAGACCACCCAGACCGTCTTCACAGAAATGAGGTCACTTGAGTGAAATTCGGCTGTTGCCACACTTAGCGCTCGTTTTTTTTATTGCTAACTTGAAGAGAAATTGGATCTTGTTTTGTTTTAACAGCTGAGCGAACATACATTCTACTGGTTATGAACGCCGGCCAATTAAAAGTGCTGGTCATCGGACGGTTAATTTATATTCTTGCGTGTTTTCTCAATATTTACGAGCACCAATATTATTTACTATCCTCACCCACGCGTATTTCTCTATGAATCTTAAAATTCATTCACACATGGCTTACGTGATTACGCCCATTTGTATGCAAAGTAAGTAGCGTGCAAAATTTAATGGTACTCTTTGATGTAATTTATGAAATGTTTACCTTGAATTTTCTCCGAATATTTCTGAAGTCTTCCTCAATCTGGTCAACTTTTAAATAACTGGCAAACCGTAAGAGACACACAAAATATTACTTCACAAAATAATGTAGATGCGCTTAAAGAATACAATTTATCCTTCTATCCAATTCTTTCTTGTAAAGCTGTACTTCAAAAATAGAAATTAACCTACTAAAGAAACACTTTAATATAAAAGTAGGATAAAATTTCACTTTTACCCCTGTGCGAGGGTCACATTGTGTACTGTAATACACAAAATGCACAATGTACCTTTGGTGAATTACAATTTTCTCTGGAACCTTGTACGAGGGCTGTTCAATAAAAAATGGTCATAATTATTTTACGGTCATAATTTTAGCACCAAAAATTCAATCTTATTATAGTCTGTTAGCTTTGTGAAGCAAACATTCCATAGTAGTTTCATTGTTGGTACTCCTGGTTCCCGCCTGTGAGAACCAGGCAAGTTCAGACATGTTCAGTATCGCCTACCGCTGCAATGGAGATAACATGCAGTTAAAGTTGATGTTAGAGGAAGATACGGAATTTCTTTCAGACGTAATCACTGCTGATGAAACTTGGTTACATTTTTTTGATCCTGAGAGCAAACAGCAAAGCTCAGTGTGGAAATCTCCTCCACCTTTTCCTCCTCCTCCTCCTCCTCCTCCTCCTCCTCCTCCTCCTCCTCCTCCTCCTCCTCCTCCTCCTCCTCCTCCTCCTCCTCCTCCTCCTCCTCCTCCTCCTCCTCCTCCTCCTCCTCCTCCTCCTCCTCCTCCTCCTCCTCCTCCTCCTCCTCCTCCTCCTCCTCCTCCTCCTCCTCCTCCTCCTCCTCCTCCTCCTCCTCCTCCTCCTCCTACTACTACTACTACTACTACTACTACTACTACTACTACTACTACTACTACTACTACTACTACTACTACTACTACTACTACCACCACTACTACTAGGGGGATTCTGGGCTTATTTCACCCAAGGCTGTTTCAGGGCTTATTTCGCCCTCTTCAGAGCGCATGCTTATTGGTTTGGAAGGAGGGAGAGATGGCTCTTTTTTATTTTGTTTATTGATGCTATTTGTATATAGTGTATGTATATAATTTTTTTATTTTATGGTTTTTTTATTTTTATTTTCTTTATTATTATTCTTTTTTAATTTATTATTATTTTTTATATTTATTAGTTTTTTTTAATTTTTTTCTTTATATATTTATTTATTTATTTATTTAATTAATTATTTAATTTCCGTGAGGTCGTCATTTGGATTTACCTTTGTCATTGCAGGAGTTGTCGTAGGTGTTGCATCTCCTTCATCACCAACCCCTAAAAAGCAAAAGTGGTTGCTTCTGCTGGAAAAGTTATGGTCATGCCATTCTTTGATATTCATGGAAAGGTTTATCAGCATGTTGCACCTGCACACATATCAGTAACTGGACAATACTACAGGGATGTCCTCAAAGCATTGCAAGTCCACATCAGGCGCAAAAGACTACATTTTCGTGAAGCAGGCTGGATGGTGCACCACGATAATGCGTAGCCGCATATTGCCAATGCTGTTGCTGAATATCTTGCAAAAATCAACGAGAAGTGCATCCCTCACTCTATAGTCCGAATTTAGCACCATGTGACGTTTTCTATTCCCTAACTTGAAGAAACGCATTCGTGGGAGGCATTATCCATCATCAGAAGCAGTGGTAATGAAATGTGTCGTCGTGTTTAACGCCCGCTTTTACTACATACGGCACCGCAGGCGGTGACACTGATGATACATGAGATGAAGATGGAGCACAGGTCGAATGAGATGGCGGGGGAAACTGGAAGTCCCGGAGAAAACCCGCCGCAGCGCCGTGTTGTCCACCAAAAATCTCACTTTGCGGTCGCCTGGGATCGAACCCGGGCCGCCATGGTGAGAGCTAGGCGGTCTAACCACTGAGCCACGGCGCGGCCTCAGAAGCAGTGGTGAAGGCTGCGGAGGCGATTTTAAAGGATCTCTCAAAAAGTGGTTTCCAGCATGTCTCTGAAGACTGGCAGAAACGCTGGGACAAGTGCATCGCATTCAGGGGAGACTACTTTGAGAAGGACCATCAAAATTATGAGGATGAGTAAGGGTATGTTGTCAAAAAAAAAAAAAAAAAAAAAAAAAAAAAAAAAAAAAAAAAAAAAAAAAAAAACGGCCCTTGTAGTTCATCCCGAGTTTTACAGTGAGTGTTCTATCCTATATTTTTTCTGGTGAACACGTTTTTGTTTCCGCTGCAGCTGTAGAAGTATTCCGTCTCAGCTTGGCATAGCCAATGCGCCAATTTGCCCCAACTTCAGTTGTCGAGCACAACTTACTCCACGATTTTTGGCAAAACTATTGGGCGTTACTCATAAAACTTTACTGTTTTGAAGTGTTTCACCGCGGTTGTGGCGTCTGCTCTCGTATCTTTTCCGTCTGGCATCCTATCGCTTGTTCCTTTTACCTTTTGAAGTATTGGTGCAGTCGACCAGAAATGTCCGTATCCAACTATAATATCCGTATTGCCGCGGAAGCATGGTGCGTCGGGCCGCGGCCGTTGCGTGAGCGCGGATTCGGATGCTTGCTGAGAGAGAGAAGGAAACAAAGGGAGAAAAAGACAGAGATAGTCTGGTATTTCCCGGTGCCATCGTGATTGTTATTGAACGATCCACTGAATTCTAGAACAATGGCTGGAGGTACAAGAGGTGCAAAGTGTTAGTTGCTAGTCAGTTGCTAGTAAGCTGTTAATTGTGTGTGTGTGTGTGTGTGTGTGTGTGTGTGTGTGTGTGTGTGTGTGTGTGTGTGTGTGTGTGTGTGTGTGTGTGTGTGTGTGTGTGTGCAGCTATTTGAAGTTTACCGCAAGCGCTTTCTTTCGTTTGTTTACGTGTAGTGAAGTAACGGGGATCTCGAAGTCTGCGTTTGTGAATGTTACATCATTCTGCTGCTGTCAGGGTTGTACAAACCGTGCTTTTGCTTGTAATAAAGAGCATGTTAAATTTCTGCAAACAAGACTTTTAACACTATGAACCCACAAGTTCATAGTATTTTACCCTCGTATAATACAACGGCAGGCTATTAATTTCCTGGTCTCACATAGAGATGGCGCCCCTGAGACAGTTTCACGGATAGTATCATATAGTTTAACTCTAGACTAGCTTGTATCCATAGTTACAGGTCAATAGATTGTTTAGTTTTTTAATGACAACATTTTAAGCAAGACAAGTGTAGATGTTTCACGAAAATGGAGGATTTGCAAAAACGAACAGTGATTAAATACCTCCATATGAAAGGCTTAACGCCTAAAGAAATGAAGGAGGAAATGGACAGTACATTGAAAGACTTTGTCCCTTTATATACAATAGTTAAAAGGTGAGTTTAAATATGACGTACGAGCACTAGTGATGAGCCTCGCTCTGGACGACCTTTGGAAGTCACAACTCCAGAGATCATTGAAAAAGTTCATCGTTTAGTACTGGAAGACCCCAGATTAAGGTTGTTTGAGATAGCAGAGGCTGTAAACATATCAAAAGAACGTGCAGGTAATATTTTAAGTAATGTTTTGGGCTTTCACAAGGTCTGTACAAGATGGGTGCCACGTTTGTTGACAGCTGATCAAAAGTTGCAAAGAAAAACTGTTTCTGTTAAGAATTTGTAGCTATTCTGTAAAAATCCCAGTGAATTTTTAGGCAGCTTATTACCATGGATTAAACTTGGATACATCACTACACTTCAGAGAGTAAATCACAGTCAAAACAGTGGATTACGCCAGGTGAACCAAATCCAAAAAGGAAGTCAATTTTGTCAGATAAACAGGTTATGGCGAGTGTTTTCAAGGGATGCTCAGGGAATTATTTTTATTGATTACTTTGAAAAGGGTAAAGATTCATTGGTGACTATTACGCAAGATTAGTGTAACGTTTGATTGATGAGGTGGAAAGAAGACCACATGTGGAAAATAAAAAGGTCTTGCTTCTTCAGGAGAATACTCCGGCCCATCGTTCAGATATTGCAATGGGAAGGATGTGCAAATTAAAGTTCGAATTACAACTAAGAGTTATTTCCGGGTTGTTATGCCGTGGTCCGCTGGAGTTGGATTTTCCAGACGTTTCGTCCACTACTATGTTGGACATCTTCAGTGGCGTGGTCGTGGTCGTAGTCTCCTCGGAGAAGTTCGAGTAGCGTCTGCTTATAAAGTTCGAATTGCTTGACCTTCCCCCTTTTCGCTAGACCTAGCACCCAGTGACCACCACCTGTTCCCAAACCTCAAACCATTTGCTGGAGGACGAAGATTTCACAGCAACGAGGAGGTCGCTGATGCGGTAAACAGCTGTTTTGAGGACCATGATAAATTGCAATCCAGAGATGTTTCAGTTAAATTATAACACTCATATGACAAATGCATTAGTCTTTCTGAAGATTATGTTGGGAAAAAAGTATAAAATGTATGTGAGACCCGGGACTTGTCAGCCGATCCTCGTAATAATTAAGAGGCAAGTATTAGAATTACCGTCTTGTTACATTCCAGTGGGAAATAATATGCCGCTTCCTAATGCTAGGTCAACTATGTGACCACATAATGTCCTACTTTATTGCATGTTCCAGTTGTCACCTCGCATAAACACACACCCGGATAAATAACAAATTAATTTGTGAAAGAAGTACCCTCGAGCGGAACTGAAGTAACGCCCACTGCTGTACAGAACTACTCTAGCCTCTTATATAAGTATACCTCATATTAATCGAAGATATTTGTAAAAAGGCTTAATTACATATGTCCCGGTAGCTACAATGGTAAATGGGAGAATGCATTACATTTTAAGCAGTAGCCAACATTTTAAAATGATAGCTTGGAACTTCCATTCTATCTGTATCTCCAAGTGGTAAAAATTAGTGCTGTAGATCGATCAACATTTTTAATCGAATAACCGTGTTACTTTAATCGATTAATCTATCAATTAATCAACAAATTATCTGTTCGAAAATTATGTGTAAGGATTATATAAAGTACTTTAATACTCTGTATA
Organism: Mantis religiosa; assembly: GCA_030765055.1. Taxonomy (NCBI): domain Eukaryota; kingdom Metazoa; phylum Arthropoda; class Insecta; order Mantodea; family Mantidae; genus Mantis; species Mantis religiosa. The sequence goes on along the minus strand of CM060949.1, from coordinate 196,321,795 downwards.
TTTAATTATTTATGAAACTTTTAAATATTTATATTCCAAATTTGAGTTTGCATCTAGTGCACATGCTTTATTCCTTGGGCTGTTCAATAAAGAATGATCACATTTTTTTTGACAACGTACTTTTACTCATCCTCATAATTTTGATGGTCCTTCTCAAAAAAGTGTCGCAAACCCGATCGCGAGAGCCTGTAGATAAGGAGTTATGGCGGAAGAAATAATGATAGCGCGAGATGAAAGACCTGCCGGCACCGATAGGGATACGCTTCTGGAAGGTGATAGAACATTCCTGTTTGGTCCAGAAATATCTCGAATTTACGAAATAGGTATTTAAGGACGTGCCGGCTCGCAAAGAGTTAGTTGTGAAACACTGTTGTGAAATGAGGGACAGCCAGCTGTGTTACTGTAACGAGAGCTAAGGATGTAATCTGCTGCTACTGTTTGTTATTGTGATCGACCTTGGTAGACTGATGGTGTTTGTAACGTAATGCTGCTGTAATCTATAAGAGCATTTCTACGAAAATAAAGGAGATTTTTAATTTCTGCAACTTGGCCTTTTAATTCTACGAACCCACAAAGTCATAAGTGTCTCCTCTGAATGCAATGCACTTGTCCCAGCGTATCTGCCAGTCTTCAAAGACATGCTGGAAACAATTTTTGAGAGATCTTTCAAAATCGCCTCCGCAGCCTTCACCACTGCTTCTGATGATGGATAATGCCTCCCACGAAGGCGTTTCTTCAAGTTAGGGAATAGAAAAATGTCACGTGGAGCTAAATCCGGATTATAGGGAGGGTAAGGGATGCACTTCACGTTGATGTTTGCAAGATATTCAGCAACAACATTGGCAATATGCGGCCGCGCATTATCGTAGTCCAGCATCCAGCCTGCTTCACGGAAATGTGGTCTTTTGCGCCTGATATGGACTTGCAATGTTTTCAGGACATCCCTGTAGTATTGTCCAGTTACTGATGTGTGTGCAGGTACAACATCCTGATAACCCATTCCATGAATATCAAAGAATGAGATGACCATAGCTTTACCAGCAGAAGCAACCACTTTTGCTTTTTTGGTCGTTGGTGATAAAGGAGATTTCCATCCTGAGCTTTGCTGTTTGCTCTCAGGATCAAAATGATGTAGCCAAGTTTCATCAGCAGTGATTGCGTTTGAAAGAAACTCCGAATCTTCCTCTAACATCAACTTTAACTGCATGTTACCTCCATTGCAGCGGTAGGCGATACTGAACATATCTGAACTTACCTGGTTCTCACAGGCAGAAACCAGGAGTACCAACTATGAAACTACTACGGCTGTTTGTTTCACATTTAGCTAACGGAATATAGTAAGATTGAATTTTAGTGCGAAAAATTATGACCGTAAAAAATTATGACCATTCTTTATTGAACAGCCCTCGGATATGTAATTTGTAAGTAGTTATTTAGAAATGTATTATATCAATATCTACTAAAATTTTTCAGACTGATATGCAAATAATAGTTTACATGATGGTTTACCTAGTCACTGTTGTTTCGTCCATGATTTTAAACATGTAAGTGCATTCACATGCTTTGAATACAGTGCTGCTCTTCTTTTGGTGACAATATTTCCTGCATCACTAAACACACGTTAACAAGCAACCGATGTAGCTGGTACACAAAGTCATTTCTTCACTATGGATGAAAGAATTAGCAACTGAATAGAATGTGTCTTTCACCAATGAAGAGGATTTGCGAAGTCATCATCCAGTTCACCCAAACACCTGTAGAGTCCTAAGTAACTTTGATTTGCTACTGAAGTCCAGAAATCCCCTGTTAAGCTAACATATTCCGAATACTTTAATGTGTCCAGTTCAGTATCGTATAAGTCAATTCTTCTACTTACAACATCTTCTGATGGAAGATTATACAATCTGTTTCCAATGGCTTCTCTTAAAACTTCTTTTAGCCCTTCATCCAAAACAATATTGATAGGTCGGCTATCCTTAACTATCCATTTTACGATTTTATTTGTTAATTCAGTTTCCTTAATGGAAGTAATCGGTTTGGATATGAAATTTTGGCTACGAAATTATTTAGATTGGACTGCGATGTCTGAGGAACAGTTAGAGATGATTCGTTAGCACTTTGAAATGATGGATGTGCTTCAAATGATAATTCAAACTACTAATACCACCACTATAACTAATGATTTCCCAAAAATTTTACAAAATACTTGTTTCTGTCAGACACCATACCAGATTCATTTAGCTTGAAACCGAAATGTACAGCCAGTTTCCCTAGCAAATTTTCGTATGCCATAATTTTAATGTCACACAGTACAAAACGTTTTTCCTTATTTTAGCTTTTTTAACACAAAACTTTCACCTACTGTCACAAACTCAAACGTTACTGGCTTACTGCAGTTTACGGCAAAGTTACACCACCACCAGCCTTGAGAAGAGGGTTCAGCTGTTGTTCCCATAGCTGCGTAATCGAAGTGTTCGGTTCAAGGTTGTACAGTTCAGTTTATGCTAGCAAGCGATAAATAATCAATTGAATACACGCAAACTGTAAGGAAAGAAACCTTTCTGTCAGCATCTGTATATAGTTATGTACCTCTTAGAATATTTCACAACAGAAGTGTTATTTAGACTCTCTCGGGGTTCAGAGTGATTTCTTTTAGCTATCAGGAATTATATTATCTCAAAGTTCAAAGAACATGACGTGTCTAGTGAAAGCTTGATGCACTGGAAAGGCTGTTTACGTTGGAAGCAATACATCAAAACAAAGAGGGTCAAATTTGGCTAAAAGAGTTTTGATTACTATTTATTGTAATCGATTAATTTAATCTTTAATATAAAATAAACAAATAATCGATTAATCGATTAAATCACGAAGCACTAATAAAAATATAAATAACTTGTCAGTTGACATAAGGCAAGTATTGGAAATTTCAAACAGATAACAAGAAATATCGCAGTACTGTTCAATTCCACAGAAAAAAAAAAAACGGCGTTTTAACCGGATGTGCCCTTGCATATCAATTTCTAACGCTAGAGGGTAGACTAGAAATATGGAAAAACCACTCGTGGAAATTGTATCACGATAATGCTCCCGCTCACACCTCAATGATTCCTCGCGATTTTTTGTAAAAAAAAAAAAAAAAAAAAAAAAAAACACTGTTATGTTGTCTCAGCCAATATTAAAATGCATATTTACTGAAGATAGCGTACCTGGATTTCTGAAAACAACTTTTAGTGGAGTAGTTGGTAGCTTAAATAAAATAAATAAAGATTCATCAATTTCTGTGCTATACGTTTTGCCCTGTTTCACAATTCACGACACAGTATGCACACTCTCTGGTCTTGAGTTCCTGGCTTTTTGAAAAATGGATCCGGTCACTCTCAAATGACAATTCCTTAAAGAAACTGTACACTTTAAATATAATATTTCTGGCCTGTGAGCGAAGTTCTTTACCCTTGGTACCTGCGTCATTAGTACCAGTCTTTGAAAGTGGTATTGGTAACAGTTCACAAAACACAATGTCAACATGTGAATTTTGTGCTTATTATCACAGTTACAATACGCGCAAGATAAGCTGAGCGCTGGATTTACGGTGTGGGCAGAGGGGAAGAAGCTTTAACTACAAAGTGATAATGTTGTATAATAGACTTGCAAATTCATTTAAACAAACTGCATCATTAAAACACTTTAAGAATATAGTTAGGAAATCTTTGCATGCACACCGTTTTTATACGGTTAATGAATTTTTAGAACTACAACCATGTAAATGAGCACTGGGAGCATAGTACATTCACAAACCTGTAATATTTATATTATGACATTTCTTGTAGTAACTTAGTCTATGCAAATACCACATGAAACCATAGAAAAGCTGCTTACTGTGTATATTGTATGTAATCAATTTGACTTTATGTATATACTGTATTTATACATTTTGACGTGTCTCATAACATGTATATGTTGCCAAGTACGAACTAAAATTCTAATTCTAACATACGATTGTTGTTAACTGGTTAGCTTAATTAACTTCGAAATTTATCAAAACGAAATATGGCGCACATGATAAAGCTTAGCGTATTAGCCACTAGATGTCAGTGTATAGCACATTTCAGATTTCAAAGTTGTCATCTATGTTTATGGAGTTAAACGAAACTTACCGAATGAGGACTTGGAACGCGATCGCTGTTCTTATCGTGCGCATAAGGTCCACAAAGCACCTTACACTCAATTTGCGTTACTCACTGGACTTGTACAAAATCTCAAAGTATACGCGTGAGCGTTCCTAGATTGCAGTTCTCGGTGGTCAATTAACTTATGAATAAATATATGCAGTTTCCAATGACACTTCTAATGTCTTAGTATTTTTATATAAGGAATAACACACGGGCAAGATTGGATGTTGAAGCATACCATAAGCATAATTACGGCAGTCAGGTGTTTATTCTCGAAGCGGTAACTCCAGAACCATACGGCGTAGAAAAATGACCTTTGTGCAGGCTATCTAAAAAATTGTTATCCCATACACGAAGGCACATTACAATGTCGAATTTCCAGTACTAATTTTGGGTGCACGAAAAAGAGAAATCTGTGTTGCTCACGCTTGTGCTGTGCGTTCCGAACAGGCAACGCTGCATGCCCATGATAGGACAATCGCTCTAAGCGTGACCTTCCTAGCTCCGCTTCATATGCTTTCTATACCCTACGCCTTATATATCTCATCAAAGCTCACAGTTTTATGATACTGTCACCCGAACGTCGGAACACTCTATAGAGCGAGCAAGCAGGGGACGATCGGCGTTCGCCCCGCCCCCTCGTTTGTCTTGTGGCGTCGGCGAGGGGTGGCTGGGAGAAAAACATCACTGCGCCGTTGCTTTCTGTTCCACCTGTGTTCTCGAACTTACGGGATATTTCATCTAATCTAGAACCTTCCAGATCGGCTAGCTGACCCTATATAAGCAACACGTCGGGCAAGAGGAGTCAGTCAGTCAGTCAGTTCTTGGCGTAAAAGTGCAGTGCTAGTGTACGACGAGAAGACTGTGTGAGTGCATCGGAGGATTGTACGTAATTACGAGTGCAAGTGAAATTGTAACGTACGGACTGGTGAATCGTAATTGTGTGCATTACGTAATTCTGTGTATTTGGCAAGAGTTTAACTGTAAGTCGGTGGAAATAAAGGAAATTTTTGAGTGCTGCAATTGGACTTTTCATTTCACGAACCTACAAAGTCACAATACTTTTTTTTTTTTTCATATTCCTTCTGGTTGGTTTCAATTTTAAAATGTTTATATTTTTCACAGTCAGATATACGCTATTCTTTATTCTGCCCATTAAAAGAGAATGAATGTGGTAGCCATCTCATCACATAACCTGTTCTTGAGAAATTTAACTGTCGCTTAAGCACACTCCTATTTCCTTTTCTTCTTTTTATTCATTTATTTCTTCTCCTGCCTGTTCTATTCGTTGGCTCTAATGCTACAGACGAGAAATTTACGTAATCCTTGCTCCATAACCTGACCCAAGGAACCAGTGACTTTGGAAAATTCCTATGCAGTCACGTTAATGGGTCAGGTGTATCATATAACGTGTTTATCTTGGGCATGCATTTGCGGTCCCTGCTAAGTTTCGTGACGAGGTTTAGAAGGATACAGCTCTGTGGTTTGCTAATCCAAAAACAGGTCCCCGCAGAGCCCATGCTTAATCTTCTAAATTGCATTAAGAACGAACGATCTGGCTATTGCACGCGCACGAATTTCTCCTCACTGCTGTACAGAGTATTCTTAGGTACGTTTATTGCTCTGTCTAATTCAGTTAAATCAAGATAAACATTATCTTAATGTAGGTACAAGGAAATATAGTAGACTTTAAGTGATAGTCGAATGCTTTAAACAGCTGGTAGCTTTAAATCCCATTCTCTTTGCTCATCCAGGACATAAATAACGAAAAACGACTCCCCATTTCAGAGAAGTAAATTACAGCATTGCAAAATGCAAATTAATAACAATGAATACCTCAGAAATTATTTATGTCACGAATAACAATCATAAGGCAACAAGAAATTGTTGTTTTAATAAGTATATTCCCATTTTTGAGAAGATCAGAATTACTTTTACACATAAACGGAATTGCTTTGAAAATTTTGGAAATACTAAACTTATATACCATGTTGTAATTTACTTTTGTGCTCTTCAGGGATATGTGCACCTTTCTCTAAGTATTTCCCCTTTTGGATGACAGGAATATATCATTAGTCATTCATCTTACTTCAACGGTATAAGACATTTCTGAGATCCAGACTTGAATGTGTTTCACTTATAGCACCAAGTATATTGCAGATATTGAAGTTGTTCAATGTAAATTTCTGTATGTTTCAAAGCCTTTCATTATTTTCCTATGTTTCCATCACTGCTTCATGTATCAGAGTTTAAAAGTCTATCACATAAAAGAAAGTTCAAATTGTTACTTTTTGTTTACAAATTACTATACGATATAACTGATGATACTAATCTTGGGCAAGTAATATGCTTTTACGAAGGCGGTCTGAAAAATTTCCGACCTAATAAAGATACTAGACATTTTTTCAGAGCTTTCTTATCCTTTTATTTTTCAACAGTCTCCTTGTAACTCTACACACTTCTCCCAGCGATGCACCCATCTCTGTAACCCGTCCAAATAGTACTCGGCGTTTTGCTCTGAAAAATAATTGTTCACGAAGGTGATTGCCTCGTCTTTAAACGAAAATCTCTCATCCGAGCGCAATTTTTAGATGAGGGAACAGAAAGAAGTCGCTTGGGGCTATATCTTTGAGTAAGGCGGATGGTCAGGCACTTCAAGCCGTAATTCGTAGATTTCACCATTGCAACCACTGAGATGTGAGACCGTGCGTTGTCTTGGTGAAACAGGATTTACGTTTTCTGCAAATGTGGCCGTTTTTCCGCAAGTTCTGCCTTCAGCTTGTCAAGTAATGATGCTCCTGTAATGTTTTTACTTTTTGAAGATAATTGATTAAAATTACTCCATCACTATTCCAAGAAACAAGCGTCATCATTCTCCCATCCGAAAAAACAGTTTTCCTTTCTTTTGGAACCGGTTTCCCTTTGCAGTCCACTCTTTGCACTGTATTTTTGTTTCGGGCGTATAATGGTGTGTTCAAGTTTCATCTACAGTAATTAATCGGCGCCAAAACTCGGATTTATTGCGCCTAAACTGCGCCAACAGAGTGTTGGAAATGTTCATTCGAACACGATTTTGGTCTAACGTAAGCCAACGCGGCACCTAACGTGTGGACAGCTTTCTTATGTCTGAATGTTGACTTAATATTTGACAAGCACGTTCTTTTGGCATGGTCATAGCCTCTGCTATCTCTCCCACTTTAATTCGGTAGTCATCTAGCACCATTTGATGAACTTTGTTGATGTTTTCGTTGGTAGTTGCAGTGTTGGACGTCCGGAACGTAAATTGTTTCCCAAGCTCTTACGGCCACGTTTAAATTCAGCTGCCCAAAATTTCACTGTGGTAAATGATGGTGCAGAGTCCCCTTACACAGAATCCAACTCATCTTTGATTTAAGTAAGCGTATTGCCTTTCAAAAACAAATATATTATGAGAGCTCAATAGTCGATTTTGTGCATTTTCATAAAAGCACTCACACCAACTCACGCAAACGACTGTTGCATGACAACTAAACGTCCAAAATGGCTGAAACGTTGGTGAGTAACTGTCAACAGATGAACAACGAAATCACTAGCTTTTATTTACGTGTGTTGCCATCTTCATGTTGAGGACGGAAACTTTTCAGACCACCCTCGCATGTTTCAAATATTCGTAATATTTTTTTCTTCAGAAGGTTAATACTGATTCACAAAATTATTCACCTATTAGTACAGTGTAATCAGTTAACTATATCCTTTAAACATTGATAAACTCGTATTTAGTATATCAGAAGATTAGCTTTATCCTGTGATTCTTTGTTTCCAACAATAGATTAACTGTTCTACTGTACATATTAACAAATGTTGCCAATTGCTTTCTTCGCTCTAATTTTTTTGTTATGATTCGTTTTGTAATTAATTTTGTGCTACTTTTGTTACCTCGCTTTGTTTTAAGTTTTTGTCCACTTAATTTTGTATTAAATATGGTATTGCAAACATTAAGTGAGCATTGTAAGTGGAGAAACCTGTAATATTGGTAAATAATATTCACATTATAATTAAATACATTTTCAGTAAAATATGTTGGTTAAATTCCATACGACCAAGAAGATATCATTGTACAAAATGCTACTAGAAAATATTGATACAATATCTAGTTTCTGGAGTGGCAATGCAATAACTTGAAGCAATCTTGCAGTGGCTTAGGAAAAAGCCACTAGTGTGCCTGACCCAGTTGTCCAAAACCTGCACAAACATTTATATACTAAACCAGATGGGGAACTTAAGATTTTTCAGCCCAGAAACTGATGGAGTGAGATAGAGTTTCAATTTAACTACAGAGAAAATTTTAATTAACTAAAATGTACCTACAAGTTGGAGAAGGTACAAGAAAATGAAATTATATTGAAACATCTTCCGCGTTCCTTGTGTCAGCGTTTGACAAGTGGTTCAGGAATGCCACCATTTCGACGATAGCAATCAAATCCTGCGCCAATTAATCCCTTTCGTCTTTAGAAACTCGCTTTAGTCAACAGTTTTTGTTACAGATTCCATGTGTAGACTATTTGTTCGTGTACTTTATGCAACTGTATGCCAATTGCTACTTTATAAACACTTATGAACAGACAGTTTCATAATTACTGTCTAGTTGCATTACAGATTGGTTCCATATATGTCGTCCCTACAACTTCAGGTGGCATTTTACCAACGTCTGAGTGGGCGTGTACATACCACGGGTGCACCGAGAGGTCTTGGTTAGATTAGATTCGATTTTCTCTAGCGGTTGGTTAATTTCACCCCAAAACAAAATTGACTAAAGAGCATTTTGCGGCTATGATTTTTAACAACTTCAAATCGCATTGACGCTTAAACAATAAGAAGATCATCGACATAGATTTCAACAAGGGCATTCAACAAAGGATAGTCTCATTACTACTTAAAAAGAAATTATAGAAGGTTTTAAAAATTCCCAGCACTGTGTAATGTTCGGTTTAGATATCGAAAAAGCGTACGACATGGTTTGGGAAAAAGAGTCTTAAAAATTCTATCTCAAAACCATTTCAATGAAAAATTGCTTATATATGTGACCAATTTTCTAAAAGCAAGACAATTTCAAGTGCTGGCTAATGGAACTTACTCTAAAATTCAGGATATTCAAAATGGAGTACCTCAAGGATCTTCGCTCAGTGTTTTGCTTTTTCTACATTTATTGTTATATATTAAGCCAATATTATCTTCATATAAGTTTTTGAGCACTGTATCAGGATGTATTTTTGTGTTAACATAGATATTATGTAATTACTTTGTGTACAGCCGCAATATGACCACGTATTTAGCGACTATAAACAAGGTTAAATAAAAAAAAATGAAGGCCACCTTAGTAATACATTTGGCAAAACAGCGTAATATAGGGCAACACTTTATTGTTGAATTCTAAAAAGATCAGTGAAGGAAACCCAAGAACTGCTGTTACTGAGGAAAATATAGATACTGTTTCATAAGCAATGTCGTTTTATAAAGAAAAACAATTATTTGAAATGTTCTGACAAGCAATTAACTCATTTTCAAAGTATAGACCATTAGATTCTGTGGTCTTGAGCCATCGTCCAGCGAGGTTTATTATCCAACGATGGTACCAGTCTCTGGTTTTTGATGCGAAGTATTCGCTGACACCCACTTGCAGTGCTTCAAAGTTGACAACATTTCTTCCACATGGAAAATGGGCCATGGATCGAAAAATGTGATAACCTGATGGTGCGAGATCAGGGCTGTATGCTGTGTGTGGTAGCAGTTCGATTCCTCCTAATTCGTGAATTTTTTCCATGGTTGTTCGTGCAGTTTGGCGTGTTGTATTGTCTAGTTGCAATAGAACTCTATTTCGGTATCTGCTGGGTATCTGCGTTTCAAAATTTCATGAACTCGTTCCAGTTGTTGAGAATAAAGATCCGCAACAATCGCCCGCCCGTTTGGAACAAACTCCCAGTGAATCACACCTTAAAAATTCCACCAGACACACAACAATACTATGGGACTGGACTGATTTTTTTAAGGATTTCTTTGGCAGGTTGGCGTCTATCAAGCCACTGTTTCGAGCCAGGGTTTCGGTGATACACCCATTTTTCATCACAAGTGACAATTCTCCTGAAAATCTATCATCCATGAGATTACGGATAAGCCGGTGGCAGATATCTACTCTTACGTTCAGCATGTTGAGGTGACAGTTAATGAGCAGCAGATCTGCAACCTCTGTATGATTTTCCAAGTGTCTTAATATGGCAATGTATGGTATCTTGATGCCCCAAGTTTTCTGAAGCCTGCGGGTAATTTTTTTGCGGAGTTTCTCGCAAATCTTGGCGTGTATCCTCAATATTCCATACTTTAGATCTTTCAGAACGTGGTAAATATTTAATGTTTTCGTCTCCATTGTTGAAACTTTGGAACCATCGTTGTGTCACACGCTCACTAACGACACCTTCTCCTTCCAGAACACGAACGTTTTTGTGCTTTCAAGTAAAGTAAGTGTGCTTAAATGCATCTGACGATAAATCCCAGACAAATTTCTATTCACTGTGTCTTTTTGAACGCGTGTAGCAGGTTTCATTAATCTAACACGAAAATTGCGACGCAAGGAACATTTTAAATGGATACATAATTAGAATTCATATCTGACATTAGCATTCGCGTAACTTTGATTAGTGCATTACAAAATGGCGTGCGGATGTATCTGAACATTCTTCGGATTCAGGAATGTTTACTTCATTTTTAGACTAAAAATAAGAAATTGTGATTTTTTTTAAAAAATGTTCATGAAATTTCAGTCATATGTATGTATTCATAAATTTTTCAATGGGATTTTCTCTTGTCCTGAAAGATGAATGTCAGATAAGTCTAAGTTCTATGGACCCTGGGCTCATTTGAATATAATTTCATTCATTGTCCGATATGATTTATAACTAGAGGACGTAAATTAAAAAAAACGAACTGTTTTTGGTCTAGCATTCCATTAAGAGCTTATTTTTATTAAAACATTTATAAATAGCTGGAACAACTTTCAACCCCTGTCGTCATTGATGACAAAAGTTGACTGCCAATGTCACACTATCAACAAGTGTATCAGAAGCGAAGTAAATGATCTAGATGTGTATCTCCCCCAGTCCCCTAAAGGAAGCAGATCAGGCGTCATACCAAAACGGTTCAGTGCAGGCCGTCTGACTTCCCTTGTATGGCCTGACAACAGACTGGCCACAACATCTGTTCAACAATTAAGATAATCATTTACAACATGGCATCATTAAATATTTAATCTCAAGTGTGGGATTAGTGCGTACCTCCCAGGTCTTGCATCAGCTAGACTTTACTGTCAATTTTCAACACATTTCCCTCATCATTCTGCGGGTTTGAAAGTTCTAGTTATGGGGCCACCACTTCTCGACTCTGGATACCGATACTGATTTTAAACAGCGTTACTGATTATTTACTTTATAACATGTTGTAAAGCCGATAGCTTGTTCACTAATTATGTTGTTATGCAATTTTCTGTATATAAACGCAGTCAGTAATTTAGTTTTTGTTCCTCATATTCAGATGTCGCTACATCATGTTCTGACAGTGACGTGAAAGTCGTAGATTGTTTTTTGTTCTCTAAACTTCAGTCGGTGACATGCTTTATATTGTGTGACTTACGAAAATATTTTATTTAATACAGTCGCGAACCCATTGTAGCGACTGGCACAGTCGGCGTGCACAAAGGGACAGATAGTGCAGCGCGGCAATAAAAAGCTTACCGAAACAGATAAAGATAGATGACTGGAACGTTCGTCTTTCTAGTGCCGTCTTTATTTTTAGAGCATTCCACGACTTTCGAGGACAATGAGTGGAGCTATAAAAGAAGCCGCGGATCACCAGTTGAGTCAATCGTAATCGGAACTTGATAATCGTGCGCGTGCAGCTGTGTTTTGAAAGTGAACTGTTTTGTTTGTGGTCGACGACCTTGCAGATTGTATTTGTGTAACCTCCAATGTTAAGTCATATCGGACGATGAATGAAATGATGTTCAAATGAGTACAGGGTACATAGAGATACCAGACATTGATCTTTCAGGATAAGGGAAGACCTCCAACGTTAAGTCGTATCGGACGATGAATGATCAAATGAGTACAGGGTACATAGAGCTTAGAGTTACCAGACATTCATCTTTCAGAATAAGGGAAAACCTCCAACGTTAAGTCATATCGGGCGATGAATAAAATAATGTTCAAATGAGTACAGGGTACATAGAGCTTAGAGTTACCAGACATTCATCTTTCAGAATAAGGGAAAACCTCCAACGTTAAGTCATATCGGACGATGAATGAAATGATGTTCAAATGAGGACAGGGTATATAGAGCTTAGAGTTTACAGACATTCATCTTTCAGGATAAGGGAAAACTTCCAACGTTAAATCATATCGGACGATGAATGAAATGATCAAATGAGTACAGGGTATATAAACCTTAGAGTTACCAGGAATTCTTTTTTCAGAATAAGGGAAAACCTCCAACGTTGTCATATCGGACGATGAATGAAATGATGTTGAAATGAATACAGGGTACATAGAGCTTAGACTTACCAGAAATTCATCTTTCAGGATAAGGGAAAACCTCCAAAGTTAAGTCATATTGGACGATGAATGAAATGATATTCTAATGAGTTCGGGGTATATAGAGCTTAGAATTACCAGACATTCATCTTTCAGGATATGGGAAAACCTCCAACGTTAAGTCATATTGGACAGTGAATGAAATGATATTCTAATGAGTTCGGGGTATATAGAGCTTAGAATTACCAGACATTCATCTTTCAGGATAAGGGAAAACCTCCAAAGTTAAGTCATATTGGACGATGAATGAAATGATATTCTAATGAGTTCGGGGTATATAGAGCTTAGAATTACCAGACATTCATCTTTCAGGATAAGGGAAAACCTCCAAAGTTAAGTCATATTGGACAGTGAATGAAATGATATTCTAATGAGTTCGGGGTATATAGAGCTTAGAATTACCAGACATTCATCTTTCAGGATAAGGGAAAACCTCCAAAGTTAAGTCATATTGGACGATGAATGAAATGATATTCTAATGAATTCGGGGTATATAGAGCTTAGAATTACCAGACATTCATCTTTCAGGATAAGGGAAAACCTCCAAAGTTAAGTCATATTGGACAGTGAATGAAATGATATTCTAATGAGTTCGGGGTATATAGAGCTTAGAATTACCAGACATTCATCTTTCAGGATAAGGGAAAACCTCCAAAGTTAAGTCATATTGGACGATGAATGAAATGATATTCTAATGAGTTCGGGGTATATAGAGCTTAGAATTACCAGACATTCATCTTTCAGGATATGGGAAAACCTCCAAAGTTAAGTCATATTGGACGATGAATGAAATGATATTCTAATGAGTTCGGGGTATATAGAGCTTAGAATTACCAGACATTCATCTTTCAGGATATGGGAAAACCTCCAAAGTTAAGTCATATTGGACGATGAATGAAATGATATTCTAATGACTTCGGGGTATATAGAGCTTAGAATTACCAGACATTCATCTTTCAGGATAAGGGAAAACCTCCAAAGTTCAGTCATATTGGACGATGAATGAAATGATATTCTAATGAGTTCGGGGTATATAGAGCTTAGAATTACCAGACATTCATCTTTCAGGATAAGGGAAAACCTCCAAAGTTAAGTCATATTGGACAGTGAATGAAATGATATTCTAATGAGTTCGGGGTATATAGAGCTTAGAATTACCAGACATTCATCTTTCAGGATAAGGGAAAACCTCCAAAGTTAAGTCATATTGGACGATGAATGAAATGATATTCTAATGAGTTCGGGGTATATAGAGCTTAGAATTACCAGACATTCATCTTTCAGGATAAGGGAAAACCTCCAAAGTTAAGTCATATTGGACAGTGAATGAAATGATATTCTAATGAGTTCGGGGTATATAGAGCTTAGAATTACCAGACATTCATCTTTCAGGATAAGGGAAAACCTCCAAAGTTAAGTCATATTGGACGATGAATGAAATGATATTCTAATGAGTTCGGGGTATATAGAGCTTAGAATTACCAGACATTCATCTTTCAGGATATGGGAAAACCTCCAAAGTTAAGTCATATTGGACGATGAATGAAATGATATTCTAATGAGTTCGGGGTATATAGAGCTTAGAGTTGCCAGACATTCATCTTTCAGGATAAGGGAAAACCTCCAACGTTGTCATATCGGACAGTGAATGAAATGATGTTCAAATGAGTACAGAGTACATAGATCTTAAGAGTCACACGACATTTATCCTTCAGAATAAGGGAAAATCGCGGAGAATACTTAATCCAGATAACTCACCCTGACCGTGTTTCGAATTCGGGACCTCTTGAACTTGTGGCAGTACTCTACTGCCCATGCAACAGAGATGAAAAATAAATTATGATGCACTTAACACCATGTTTGTTATTTAACCTTTTTTAGGTTTATAAATCATGCTGTACATGGATAAAAACGGACATTTTATTCTCTGGATTAAGAAGACCTCAAAACGAGCATTTCCGATGAAATCTCTGTGTGTAAATTTTGGGTGCAATACTTACGTTATCTAATTACTGCAAGGACAGTAGAGTTACGCAAAAAATTATGCCAAGGATGTCTGCAATTCTGCTTTCTTGTGCTATATATGACGTTCTGCTTTGAATTGATGGTCTGACTTCCGGGATATTTTCAATCATGTTAGTTTTAGTCTTTATTTTAGCAAACAGTTTGTAACTGAGCCACATTCATAAATAAACTTCGGTGGATTTCTTCAGTCTTTCCATCTCTGTAAGCATTACGAACATGTACAGGAAGCCACGTTATTGTTTTTATTGATAAAGTAAACAGATTGCAGTGTTATACTTTATTTTAAGAGGACCCAAACAACCTTATGACGTTCTCTACATATAGGGCCTAATTTATGGAGATAGCACTTCCAAATTGGGTGGCAAATGTTTTTGGTGTCAAAGACCCGTTAATAGTGACTAAACAAAATTTGTGATGGGAGAATGAACCCAATGTAGCTAGCTAGGTGTCATACGTTGAGGTTGTATAGCATTTTGTAAATACTACAGTAGGGAGCGGATTTATAAGCAGTAAAAATGTGTGAAATAGGCAGGGGAAAAGGCACTAAAATGGGAAAAATAGGCACTTAAATAGGCACTAAATATTTACTAGTAATTTAGGAATTTATTTTCTTTTGTTTCCTTTTACATCAACAAATGGAAATACAAAATCAAGATTACAATTATAAAATCCATACTGAAATATGCCATATATTCCTAAATCCTGAAAATCCTATCATGTTGCCCACCATTGAATAGTAATTCGGTCCCCATACACCTAACCCTAGGTTTTTGTATTGGAGGCCCTCTACTCCGTTTTACACTTTCTGCCATTTAACCTATCCCACTCTACATTTTTCTCTTAATTGTTCTTAGCCATCTCTCTTTAACTTTCCCTAAATAATTCCCTATATTTCTTCTGTTCCAAATCTCCTTACTACCCCTATTTCTCTTCTATTAGCATCCTTACGCAAGCTGTATCCTTTTTTGAAGACCATAAGCTTTGTTTTGTCTTCATTCACTTTCAAACCCATTTATTGCAATAAGAGTTGGCTGCCTCGATTGCTCTTCTCAGCCCTCCACTTGATATGGATCCAACTACTAGGTCATCTGCAAACAGTAGCCCCGGTATTTCTTTATTATTAATAACTGGTGAATGTACCCTACAACTTGATATCTCCTCCAAATACCATCGAGATAAAGATTAAATAATACTGCACTAAGTTTACATCCCTGCCGTACTCCTGCCTTACTCGATATAGATTTAGTTACTTTGTTGCCTGGTATTTTATACACAACTCATTCTCTTGGTATATCATTTTAATTACTTCTATAAATGCCTGACGTATCCCCTTACTGCTTAATTTTATCCACAATGCATCTCTATTAATAGAATCAAATGCCTTTTCTAGATCAATAAATATCATATATACTCCTCTCCTTTTATTGCTCAGATAAAATATTTACTATGTAAACACTTAGAAAATGTATCCTAAAATGTACTATAAATGCACTATAACAAAATGACAATCATCGCAACATATGCTGCAACAAATTCGCTAAACACATACTATTTTGCGGTTCCATGGGCGAAATAGTTCTATATTTATTCCAAATTTCATAAATGGCTCCACAACAAGTTAAAATAACAGACATTGTCGTAAAATTAAAATATATAAAAATCCACTTCACTAAGTAAGAACCGTAATGTACAAAAAGGTTTGGAGTAATTAACTATGTAAAGAAAACAAAAACATGGGTTTGGGCTTGGGCAAAAGGGCGAAAATTAAAACATCTGAAGCTTTTTTTAGATTTGCTCCAAATTTATACCATTTATTTTTGTGATCGATCAAGAATGGAATAATACTGTCGCGACAATGGGCATGAAAGTTTCGGCGCATATAGATAACAGACGGATAGTGTTTCACGGAGATAAAGAGCTTGCATAAGCAGATAAACATAGCGCCGGAGATAAAAGACTTACCGACACAGATAAGTGAGGTAAATGGATATTTCTAGTAACTTCTTGATTGATAGAGATTTTTAGAACAGTCTAGAAATTATCAGTGGAGGTATATATAAGAGATTGTGACACGCCAGAGTCGTCCCCCGCATGGCATGCGGACACCCTAGATAACCCAGGAGCCAATCCTATCAGCAGCTAAAGCTGAGCTCCTCATAATTCTTCTGTTTGGCATCTAAATTTTTCCCCAACTAAAAATTAAACAAAAATAAAGATTTTCGGTGCAAAGTACTGCATCCTCCCCTTCAACCCGAAGGTACTTCTGTAAACTGTAAATTAACTCCCAACCAAAAGAGCTACACCACCTTCATCCTACAAACTTCAAATCTAAATCTTACCTGCGGTAAAACCCTTAACGGGTGGGCACGCAGCAAAAACCTTCTGGCTGTATACAGCCAGCCAGCACGAGCGAACCAGAGGATTCGCAAACAGAGTAGTAATAGTAAACAGCTGTGAAGTGTTGTAACGGGAGCTGATGTAAACAGGTGTAATCAGAGCGCTGTTGTAGATTGTGATGTAATTCTACTGCTACGAAGTGTATTTCTACACAAATAAAGAACATTTAGAATTTCTACAAATTGGACTTTTAATTCTACGAACCCTCAAAGACACAATACCGAGTTTCAGCTTTCTAGTTACAACAGTTTCTGAGGAATTAACAGTTTATGTCAAAATTACAGGCGATTCTCAAAATGTCTCTCACATATTGTAATTTTAAAAATTAGCGCTTCGGATATAAGTTTCTGCATCCATTTTAACCTATTAATGACCTTTACCTATGTGAAATATTTGTCTTCGCCATATCACCGAATCTAAAAAGCTAATCATACCTATTTAACATTTTTTATTTTGCTGACCGTTTTCAGTAGAAAGTAAACATTATAATCCTTTTTAATACAAATAACAAAAACACAACAAATGTAAATGGGTACACCTAATATGCAGTTGCCCTTATAGGCATATTTAGAATTTCATACAGATTAATACAAAACTGCATTCTGTGGAACATTTTGAAGCTAGGAAAATGTAGAAAATATGGAATCTGAGAAATCTGAGGTTAAAATTACGTAATAGCAGCTACGACACAGGTGTAGGGTTATTTAAATAGTCATGTGACGTTTTCCGTAGTGCTGACAGAAAAAAAAAATGACGTTATATTATTTAAGTATGTCTATATTAATTTTAAGACAAGAAGCTAAATTTGGTATTGTAAGTTTTGGGTCAATTTGCATAGATGTGTCTCCTTAATGAACCCGTTTTTGTATATCCAATGTGCAGCAGTAAGATATTTCTCTTCCGCGAAAGCTTCACGTTGAAACCAACAAATGCAAAAGCTGTTGTCACAAATTACAAGCAGAAGAATTTAGTTAAAAAGACAGTTTTAGGCACTAATAAGCAGAATAGGCACAAACGTATGAAATAGGCATTTATAGGCACTATAACACTAAGAAATTAGGCTAATAATTGTAGGAAACGTACTTATAACTTAAAAGCCTACGTTCTTAAACAGAGGAATAAAATAAGCAAAGAGGGCAAAATCCGCTCTCTATACACCAGTTTCATATATCATCAGCTTTCGGTTTGAATAAAACTAACAGCTAGATTAAACATTCTCAGATGCATGTTTTGGCACTGTAGCTACAATCCAATGCAGATATGTTTTTGCTTTGGAAACGTGAGACCTTGTAGTATTAACCAAATGAAACTAAGCACGAAAAATGAAAGAAAAGGAAGGAACAGAAAAAGAAAGAAGAAAAAAGCCTTTTCGATTTTCACTTTGTCAGTCCTGAGAATTCATTGAAAGCACACGTTTTGAGGTCCTCTAATTCCAGTAAAGTTCTTTTACGGACAGCCCGTCTTTTTCTCTGTGTGTTTGAATAGCATAATTGAAGAACATAATTCTATGAAAAAATAAACTTTGTAGTAACTTCAGCACCTTAAAAGGATGAGACAGAGAACACTCTCTACCTCAAAATTCTCTTTATATTTTAAAACAATGCTTTAACTGGTTTAATTAAAGTGCCATATATTTTAGCATATCTTCATGAAGCAATAGAATGTCTATCAGAAATTTTCTGATGCATAACTTGGACACCTCCATATACACACATTCTTATGCTACTGCATAAAACTTACAAGTTCTATCTGATACATGTGAGTGGGTGTATTTATGGACTGAACCATTTCGGACAAATTCCTAGGCACTTGTCCAATACCAATTTCAAATGGAAGACATTATTCATTTGTTTACCCCTTGGTCATACAAAAAGAACGGAATTTCAAAGACCTTACCTAACAAGCAGCTCTTGAAAGATTTGAATATCACTTAAAGTCTACTGTATTCCCACATTTCCTCTAGGGTTACAGGGGTGGTCCGAAAAGTTTCCGACCTCAACATAAAGATGGCACCACTCGTAAATAAAAGCTAGAGAATTTCGTTATTCATCTGTTGACAGTTACTCACCGAAATTTCGGCCATTTTAGACGCTCAGTCGTTATGCAATGGTCGTTTGAGTGAATTGATGTAAGTGCTTTTATGAAAATGGACCAAATCGAGTATCGAGCTGTCATTAAACATTTGTTTTTAAAAGGCAATACGCCTACGCAAATACAAGATGAGTTGGATTCTGTGTATGGGGACTCTGCATCATCTTTTACCACAGTGAAATTTTGGGCAGCTGAATTTAAACGTAGTCGTAAGAGCTTGGGAGACGATGAACGTTCGGGACGTCCAGAAACTGCAGCTATAGACGAAAACTCGCCAAAGTTCACCAAATGGTGCTAGACGAGCGCCGAATTAAAGTGAGAGAGGCAACAGAGTCTATGACCATGTCAAAAGAATGTAATTGTCACATATTAAATCAATATTTAGACACGAGAAAGTTGTCCGTGCGTTGGGTGCCACGTTTGCTCACGTTAGACCAAACACGTGTTCGAATAAACATTTCCAACGCTCTGTTGGCGCAGTTTAGGTGCAATAAATCTGAGTTTTGGCACATATTAATTAATTACTGTAGATGAAATTTGGACACGCCATTATACGCTCGAAATAAAAATATAGTCCAAACACTGGACTGTAAAGGACGAACCATCTCCAAAAGAAGCAAAAACTGTTGTTTTTTTTTCGGCTGGGAAAGTGATGGCGACTATTTTTTTAGGATGGTCATGGAGTTATTTTAATTGATTATGTTCAAAAAGGAGAAACCATTACAGGAGTATACTATGCATCATTATTTGACAGGCTGAAGGTAGAACTTGCGGAAAAACGGTCACATTTGCAGAAAAAGAAAATCCTTTTTCACCAAGACTACGCACCGTCTGACACCTCAGCGGTTGCAATGGACCCCCCAGGGGCCTACTTCGGTAGGTACAGGTTTGGCGCACCCGGGGTTCCGAGCCAACAGTCTCCCTCGTGTGGGCTCCTCTTCGTGGTTGAGGGAGACGGTCAACAGGCCCACCCACGTGTAGGCCGTGCGTGGAGACCCGTGTCGGTGGAAAGGGAAAAAGGGTGAAAAAGGTGAACGAAATTTTTAGTAGGTTTTGATTGATTTTTTTATATACGTGTATTTTTCATAGGTTTTGTTATACTTGTATAGTTTTTAGAAAGTTTTATATTTGGCTTATGCCATGACTGGTTTTTTAAAGGGCGCTGATGACCGCCGTAGTTGAGCGCCCTTATATGTATCATCAATCATCAATCGGTTGCAATGGAGAAAATGCACGAGTTGCGGTTTGAACTGCTTGACCATCCGCCTTACTCACCAGATATAGCCCCAAGAAACTTCTTAAAAAAAAAAAACTGAGAAAATATCTTGTATCTGTGTTACGTCGGAAAGTTTCCAAACCGCCCTCGTATAAGAAAATTAACAATAAGATGTCTATTCTTGATTAATATAAAGTATATAAGGAAATACGTGTTTGTAAAAGAGTAGGGAAAGTCATGTGAGTGTAACTAGTTTGAATTTTTGTCTTTATAGCGGCCTAACTGTATTAATTTAATCTTTAAGGGTCTTGTGAAATATTTTTAGATCTCCACAAGGAAACACCGGGCTATTTTATAAGTAACAATATAAGCCTAATATTGTAGAAATAAACCACCAAAGCACAGACGACGTGGGGTATTTCGGCTACTAGGTTCTAAGCGGGGAACAACCATGACTTCCTGGTGGTGGGCCCCAGAATTCCGTAGCGGATGTACAGCGCACCAAAACAGCAACGAAAGAGTTGCCAATTCCAGGAACACGCTCATACGTCATTTGGAGCTTTCATCGAATTATTAATACGAACAAGAGGGGAGATGTAGATAGTGAACATGCTACTGCCCCTTTATGTGACTGAGACGGCTTATTAAAATCGTCTGGTATTCCAGTAAGGGTTGATATGCATCAGCATCGCCCTTTATGGTGGCGGAGCACGAAACCGAGCCGCAAATTTGGCGAGGATAGGGGTCCGTCATTGTCCGTCTTGCATCTTTGTCGAGGCTATTCACTTTATAGTACTTGTGTGTATTAGACACTGCAGTAGCTTAATATACTCTAAATCAAGATTAAGGGTCATGGTTTATACACTAGACACCCATAAAATTGAAGAAATATATGGTACACTCTCATGATATTCTCTATAATTTTTTATAAGCCCCTGTCTACTTCATGCTAATAGATGTGTATTTATTTTTATTTATTTATTTGTGCTAAAACAGAGCAATGCTCCAATTACAGTAGCTACATACATAATAATTTACAAACATGGCTTAAATATAAATATAAAAGTAAGAAAAAGGACAATACAAAATGTAATACAAAAATCTAAGACTAAATATACACAAATTTAAGTGTAATACAAAGAGTAACAAACAAGAATACAAAACACTAAGACTAAAAAGATTGTACATATTATATCAAAGACAAGACATTAGTAACTGTATTATCATTAAACACAAAACATAAATAACACAATTGAAAATCACATGCTGTCAATTCCTGTATATAATTGTTCCTTAAACTGCTTGATCCAGTTCTAATTTAGAAGAGAGCTCATTGTACTTGGCACAAAACCTTAAAATTTTGATGCACTAAACTGGAGCAATTGATGGTTTCTGAAATTTGCAATGCTGGCATTAAAATTGTTTTGACTATGTAATTCTTCGCTACATAGCAGGTCATTCAGAAGTTTATAAAGGAATAATTAATTAATCAACAATTATTCTACGAACAGAGAGAGAGAGAGACATTATTTTGAATTCCTTTGGCAGTTGCATATATGGAATACACTGATTATAAATGAATACGCACGTGGCTTTTGTGGTACATACACGAGGGCTGTTCAATAAAGAATGATCATAACTTTTTTACGGTCATAATTTTTCGCACTAAAATTCAGTCTTATTATATTCTGTTAGCTTAATGTGGAACAAACACGCCGTAGTAGTTTCATTATTGGTACTCCTGGTTCCTGCCTGTGCGAACCAGGCAAGTTCAGACATGTTCAGTATCGCCTACCGCTGCAATGGAGGTAACATGCAGTTAAGGTTGATGTTAGAGGAAGATCCAGAGTTTCTTTCAAACGTAATCACTGCTGATGAAACTTGGTTGCATCATTTTGATCCTGAGAGCAAACAGCAAAGCTCAGTGTGGAAATCTCCTTCATCACCAACCCCCAAACAAGGCAAAAGTGGTTGCTTCTGCTGGGAAAGATATGGTCATCTCATTCTCTGATATTCATGGAATGGTTTATCAGCATGTTCTACCTGCACACACATAAGTAACTGGGCAATACTACAGGGATGTCCTGAAAACACTGCAAGTCCATATCAGGCGCAAAACACCCCATTTCCGTGAAGCAGGATGATGCTGCACCACGATAATGCGTGGCCGCATACTGCCAATGTTGTTGCTGAATATCTTGCAAAACCCAACGTGAGGTGCATACCTCACGCTCCCTATAGTCCGGATTTAGCCCCATGTGACATTTTTCTATTCCCTAGCTTGAAGAAACGCCTTCGTGAGAGGCATTATCTATCAGAAGCAGTAGTGAAGGCTGCGGAGGCAAATTTGAAGGATCTCTCAAAAATGGTTTCCAGCATGCCTTTGAAGACTGGCACAAACTCTGGGAAAAGTGCATCACATTGAGGAGAGACTATTTTGAGAAGGACCATCGAAAATTATGAGGATGAGTAAAGATACGTTGTAAAAAAAAAAAAAAGGATAATTCTTGATTGAACAGCCCTCGTATATATCAGAAATCTTTTCTGAATTTTCTCCAGATGACCGTTATAACATTTAAACATACGGGACCATACAACTGAGGCATATCCCAAGTTACTTCGAAAAAGGCTTTTGTATAAAATTAACATTACTTCAGTATTATTTAAGTCTCTGGAGGTTCTGAATTCAAAACCCAATTTTTTTAGGGAGTTACTGATTTTGATTGCACTGTGTTGACTAAAAGATAATTCTTGCGTCTTGGTAACACCTAAGTCTCTGATGGAATTCACCCTAGCTAGTGTTAATTTGTCTAAATGATAATTAGAATTTAAGTAGTGCTTCTTTCTAATAAAGATAATAAATAACATTTTTAGTAGTGAAATGAAGTTTATTTTCCAAGCTCCATTTATAAACATTATACAGATCTTGTTATAACTTTATTATATCATAAACATTTTAAATTTTCCTATATAATTTGAGATCATCAGCATATAAAGGACATTTGGAATCAGTGACACAGTTTGGTAGATCGTTTATGAAGAATATGAAAAATAATGGTCCCAAATTTGATCCTTGAGGAACGCCGGAATTAACAGTAAAATTATAGGATTCTAATTAATGAAATTTAACACATACAATATCTTATTTTATTGTAGGTCCAAGAGAATATTGGAAAACAGTAAACCTTAAGTGACAGTCAAATGTTTTAAATAACTGGTCGCTATGTGATGGCTTTCAAATTCTATTCTGTTTGCACGATCGATAGATAAAAAACAATTAACGACCTCCCAGTTGTGAAAATTACATGTACTGGAAAACTGAAACGGATAAAAATGAATTTCTCAGAAATTAATTCAGATAACTGTGCACTTGAATAAGCTCTATATTTTTGTTTAGTAAGCGTTTATCTAGCTCTTACATTTAGGAGTTACACAAAAGTCATGCAGATTTAACAGGACTTCAGAAGTTATTCCCAGAATAATGAACGAATACAGTTCATTTGTCTGGCACATTTTTCAGGAAAACATAATTATTAGAAAATGTTTTCCACGTAAAAAGTTTAGTCTGTCATGCAAAGATCATCTTAAAAATCTCGAAACCCGTAGATGACGCTGGTCTAAAATATCGGCTTTATGTTTTGGTATTGTGCTTTTCACTCATACAGACTCTTCTTTATCAAAATGTTTATGTATTCACAGGATTTCAAATCTCATATCTATAGTGAAAAGTCCAATGTGAATTTCAGAACTATGTAAATGGTAGTGAAAGTGTGTGCAGGAAATAACACGTGGGTACAGTTTTGTTCAAGCATTTTGAACGTCTCCTGTAAAATCACTTTGGTGTGGGAAATATACCATGGGACATTAAAATTCCTATGTGAAGGTGATTGGTGCCACAGATTGGGGAAGATTGTTCATTGATGACCTCGATGACTGATGCATCTCAACGTTTGTCGTCAATGATCAGGAGATTTTGTTATCAGACTACGATCAGCGGTAGGTACTCGTCTGCAAGTTTGAAGGCTGTGTTTCACTTTGCTGTACTTTCACGACAATTTAATTTGCGCTACGTATGTGTTACTTTTTGTGATTGTAGTAAGTAGAGCTGGTATACTACATTCTAACCAAAAATTCAATACTGCACCGAAAATACATGTTTGGAGACTCCCTTAATATAACAAATACGAGGGCTGTTCGATAAAGAATGATCACAATTTTTTTTGACCACGTACCTTTACTCATCCTCATAATTTTGATGGTCCTTCTCAAAATAGTCCCCTCTGAATGCAATGCACTTGTCCCAGAGTTTCTGCCAGTCTTCAAAGACATGCTGGAAACCATTTTTGAGGGATCCTTCAAAATCGCCTCCGCAGCCTTCACCACTACCTCTGATGATGGATAATGCCTCCCACGAAGGCGCTTCTTCAAGTTATGGAATAGAAAAATGTCACATTGGGCTAAATCCGGACCATAGGGAGCGTGACGGGTGCCTTTCACGTTGATTTTTGCAAGATATTCAGCAATAACATTGGCAATATGCAGCCGCGCATTATCGTGGTGCAGCATCCAGCCTGCTTCTCGGAAATGTGGTCTTTTGCGCCTGATATGAACTTGTAATGTTTTCAGGAAATACCTGTAGTATTGTCCAGTTACTGATGTGTGTGTAGGTACAAAATTCTGATAAACTATTCCATGAATATCAAAGAATGAGATGACCATAACTTTCCCAGCAGAAGCAACAACTTTTGCTTTTCTGGGGGTTGGTGATGAAGGAAATTTCCACACTGAGCTTTGCTGTTTGCTCTCAGGATCAAAATGATGTAGCCAAGTTTCATCAGCAGTGATTACGTTTGAAAGAAACTCCGGATCTTCCTCAAACATCAACTTTAACTGCATGTCTCCATTGCAGCGGGTAGGCGATACTGAATTTGTTTGAACTCGCCTGGTTCTCACAGGCGAGAACCAGGAATACCAACAATGAAACTACTACGGTGTGTTTGTTTTATATTAAGCTAATAGAATATTATAAGATTGAATTTTAATGTGAAAAATTAGGACCGTAAAAAAAATTGTGATCATTCTTTATTGAACAGCCCTCGTAAAATAAACAAACAAAATAAAGAATTGAAACTGAAGAGCAAGATCTATGTGTGAATGCGTCTGTAAAGGGGATAAGGCCGATTTAAAAAAAAAAAAATATTTACTCCTCCAACGTTATCATTTCGGACGATGAATGAAATGATGTTCAAATGAGTCCAGGTTACATAGAGCTTAAAGTTACCTGAAATTCATCTTTTAGGATAATGGAAAACCTCCAACGTTAAGTCATATCGGACGATGAATGAAATTATGTTTAAATGAGTACAGGGTACATAGAGCTTATACTTGCCAGGCATTTATCAACCTCCATTGTTAAGTTTTAACGCACAATGAATGAAGTTATGTTCAAATAAGTACAGGTTACATAGAGCTTAGAGTTTACAGATATTCTCTTTCTGGATAAGGGAAAACCTGCAACGTTAAGTCATGTTGGAAGATGAGTGTAATTATGTTTAAATGAGTCCAGGGTCCATAGAGCTTAGAGTTACCTCACATGCATCTTTAAGGATAAAGAAAAAATCCGGGAAAACCCATTCTAAATAACTCACTCTGACCGAATCTCGAACTCGAACCCTCTGGAACGCGATACAGACAGGCTAACAGCACTCTACAGAGGCGGGCAGGTGGGAGGGTTGGTGAATTTCTTTGGTTGAAGAAAGGAATTCCATTTGTGGTCTAAATTAAGTCACTGAGTGAATGTTTGAAAGCAATTTTAAATATTTGAAGTTGGTGCTACGGTTGGAGAATGGCGGCCGGTTGTTGCCGGACATGGCAGGTTGAATGTTTTGACCCTATACGGCCTGACTGGAGACCTCCACAAGGTCTTCAACATTCCTCCGCGCTTTGCGGTCGCGTATTGTCTCTCCAACAGATCGATTTAAAATCCTGCTATACAACAGAAGCTACGCAGTAAATTATAACAATGCCAATTGGCCACACAATACATTGTTTTAGTGATTTTCTTTTTATCGCTTAACTGTGGTAGGTGTAAATGTTGCATTGCAGATTTTACAAAAATTACTCGTTTAGAAGTTGCCATAGAAAATATATTGTCATATATACATATAGGTATATGTCGGTGAGTGTTATAATAAATAATCCAGTTAAGTTGACATATGTGCTTATAAATGAACTATTTGAAGTAAGTTGTCAACTGTTTGACAATGAAGAATTAAACTGATTCTGAATCTTAGTTCAATAGAACCTCGTTTACTCGGATCAAATGGACCATTGCCTATCTGGGTTAACGAAAATCTGGGTTATCCAGAGAATGACGAAAAAATTATATAAACATGTATAACATGATAGAAATACTTCTAATGCAGTTTAGAAATTACTGTTGCCACACTTTCACCTAAAAATACATACACTGTATGTAGTGTAATAGCCTACGTATTTGTGCTGTACACAATATGGCTACAAACTGGTGGGTGGTAAAGAAGGCAGCTTTTGTAGTCTCAGTTTAGTGTACCGCTTACGAGGAGCGGGTTCTCGCATCCACTTTAACATTAGTTCATTTGAGAATATTCCGGGTTACTCTCCAAACAAAGCATCAATTTTGCCAAATACACTACAACAGAAGAAACATCACAAATATTTGCAGTTTCATATACACAGAGAATTTGCTGTTACTTGAAACAAATTAGACTGGAACTTGCCTTGCTAATATGCAGAACTAGTAAAAATGGAGACTTTCAGTTCCAAAGATAAATTTGGATATGTCTGAATATATTAAAGGTCAAGTGGACAAAACAGTGTACCAGAAACAATTTAAAGATATACATGCACACAATCCTGGGTATATGGAGATTTATACTGACGGTTCCCATTCTCAGTTTGGAAATGGCTGTGCTGTTGTATCCCAAGAAGCTACAATGCTACATAAACTACCAGAATTCTACACAGTATTCTATAGTGAATTATATGCAATTAAAAAGTCCCTAGAAGTGATACAATCTGCAATGAACTCAAAATATGTGATTCACTCAGGTTCTTCGAGTGCTTTATTGTTCCTCCAAGATTTGTCGTCCCCAAATTGATAATCAAATACATCCAAAACTGGACTCATTTGAGCATCATTTCACACACTCCATTCATCGTCCCATATGATGTAACGTTGGAGGACGTAAATTGCAACAACAAAAAATGTTTTACCATCTTATAGCTGTCGCTGTAAGACCATCGTTGTTAGGCCACATTAAATAAATTTATTAAAAAAAAAGAAGCATCAATTTCTCTATGTTTGCTACAGCTTGTGCGTGGCTCATAATCACAACAGGTTCACCAACAGTGTCTGATCTGAATACAGTAACACTGCATGATGCAATAATGCCTTCCTTTTTAACAGTTTATAACCTCCGTCATATATACAGACATATATACCACATATATACAGACGGTTCACGTTTCCAATTTGAAGATAATATATCTGCAGTAGGATGTGCTTTTGTTGTTTATGAAAACCAAACGGAACTAACTCACTCCATGTTTAAATTGTCACCTGAATGTTCTGTATTCCAGTTGGAGCTCTTAGAAATTAAATAAGCTATAAAATGGTGCAGTGTTAATGGGAACAGTGATTCACAATCAGCTCTACTCGCTATTAATGATGAATACAATTTAAATTCATTAGCACATGAAATCAGAACCCAGGACATATTTGCACAGGATGGCTTAAAGGACACAGTGGAATTTTAGGCAACGAGAGAGCTGATTGCTTGGCTAAGAAGGCTGCAGAATCCAATCTTCCTGTGACATACTCTTTATGTCCTATTTATAATGTAAGGAGAATAATACATGAACATATTCTTGAAGAATGGAACCAACAATGGCTAACTCCAAATGGAAGTTCAACAAAAACATTATTTTTCCCTAGTGTATATGTCAGAGGAAAATGTGAAACTCTTGTACCAAATTTTGTTTTGACACAATTTTTAAGTGGACATGGTAAATTTGGTGAATACTTATCACGCTTTCACTTAACATCCAACCCCGAGTACATGTGTGGTGAAGAAATTCAAACTGTGGTTCATCTCCTTTTCTGTTGTCCCATTTTCTGGAGAGAAAGACAAGAATTAATATTCAAGCTAGACTCCCTAGGAACTGAATTTTCTGCTCCGCTCACATCTTTGCTAATGAAGCCACAACAGTATAAATAATTAATGATGTTTATAAACTCAGTGTTCAAACGTCTGAAATAGTTTAAATTAATATGCATCAAATTAAAACATCATTTCTTCCTTCTAGTATTTAAATTATTTTTGTTAAAATTGTATATTTTTATGTACCAACTCTAACCCTAATATACCACTGTGTAAAATAGGGTTCAATAAATCTGGATAAATAAAAAACCTCCGTCATAGACATTGTCTTCTTGATTAACATCGGAGCGACAATTTTAAAAATATCTATAAAATCTTCATTCACACTTGTTTTCTTCTTCTTCAATCTTGTTATCTGGCAAGTCACACACACCAGACCACAGCATTTTCCATGACTATCTAACAAAGTTTCTCTACCAACCTGGTCCCAGACAAGATGGGTGAGTAAAATGTATTCGCCCACTGACAAGAGAATTTAAGGAATGTATCTACTGGAGAATAGCAATTGATCGTGTGTAAAACAAATCTTCATTTGTTATGCTAAACAACATTTTTTTTTCAATAACTAGTCCATGTTAAAGAGTTCCGGGTAACGAGGTTATACTGTACTGGTAACTGTTAACTATTGAAGTATTATACCTGCTGAAGTATCAATAACTTTACTGTTTATGAAATAACAATAACAGGTGTTAGTTGCGTGAGTCGCTCAAATGTTAAGTTGGAAAAACTCTTGTGGTTACCGTGCGTATAACCCGAGAGTGGTCCTTACGGACTAAAGACCATCCTTAATCGATGGCATGTAAAAGATATTGAGAATGAAAGACATGAATTTTAAAAATACAGATTTTTTTGTAAACGCAAGTCCTGCCTACTTCATAGCTACTCCACCAAAGCTACTACATTATACGTTACCGTATTATTGTTGTTATTCTCATCTCAAACACATATTTTTGCTCTGTGCCTTGCTAAATTCCGAGAATACTTACTCTTTCCAACGTTCAGAAGTGACATACGTACAAAGTTGTAATTACACGGACATTGAATTAAGGATTTCTAGTCCGCCTCGGTAGCGTAGATGGTAGCGTGTCTGCCTCACATTCAAGAGGTCCCAAGTTCGAATCTAGGTCAGGGTGAGTTAGCTGGATAAGGTTTTTCCGGGGTTTTCCCTTATCCTTCAAGACGAATGTCGGGTAACTCTGAGCTCCATAGACCCTGGACTCATTTGAGCATCATTTCACCCAATTCATTCACCGTCCGATAAATATTAACGTTGGAGGACGTAAATTACAAAAAAAAAAAAAAAAAAAAAAAAAAAAAAGTTTATATTTTCCCTGAGAAAATTGCAACTCTTTCTTCTTACTGTACATTGATTTTAATATATACAAATTATTTACCGACATTTCTATCTATCGTTATTCTTTATCAAATTAAAAGTAACAGCCGTGAGCAAAAGCTTGTTACAGTTCAAATTGCAACATTGTAACGTAAACGACTGCAGGAACATAATCTTCCCGAGTTTACGAAGTATGTTGCCAAGTCATGACGTCATTAGCTTCAATCACGTGACTGCAGGGGGTGTTTCCAAATTAACAATCACAATATTTCGTCTCATGTCACCATCATCATAATCATAATCATCATCATCATCATCATCATCATCATCATCATCATCATCATCATCATCATCATCATCATCATCATCATCATCATCATCATCATCATCATCATCATCATCATCATCATCATCATCATCATCATCATCATCATCATCATCATCATCATCTTCTTCTTCTTCTTCTTCTTCTTCTTCTTCTTCTTCTTCTTCTTCTTCTTCTTCTTCTTCTTCTTCTTCTTCTTCTTCTTCTTCTTCTTCTTCTACAGATTAGATGTTTGCCAGTTCTGATCTCACATCTGTTCGGTCCCGCTCTTTCTTGGTCTTCTTTCTCTAGGTCTCTACATCAATGCCATCTTTGGTATCCTTTCCTCTGGCACTCTTTGGCGATGCTCTTTCTATTGTTTCTATGTACTTTTTGTTCCTCTCTAATATTTTAATATCTAATGTCTTCTTGTCTTATACAGACGTAGGAAGCACATTTCCATTGCTTGAATTTTGCCTTTTGTTTTAGGACCCAGTCCTCACTTCCATAAATTGCCACAGGAATGCCTTTGTTGAATAACGTTTGTTTCTAAGTTTGTTTCTTAGTGTTCCACAAATGTATTGAAATGTCTGGAATTCTTTATTTATATCTTTGTTGTCCTTTTTAATACGTTATACCACAACCCAAATGTGAAACTGCTTCAACACTTTGTCTTATATTACTACTTTTGTTCTTAATGGGTATCTTACATGGGACACTATTACTTTAGTTTTTGATTACGAAATTATAATGTTTTCTTTCTTATCCACTCGCATATTATTTAACTGATAAACTGCTTTTCCTAGCTTGTGCTCTCTGTCAAAAAAATAATACTGTATCATCTGCAAGACGTAATACAATGTTTCTTTCGTCCAGTTGTTTCATGTCATGGAATTCTTTATTAAATAGGAAAGATCTGCGACCAAAGTTCACTTACTTGAACGTAGAGATGTATACAGTATTAGATGAGCCTTGTAATGGTCGTTACCAACAATGCCAGAACGCAACAATGAAATAGTTACTCGTCATTAGAGAAGATACGAGAAGCACGATTCATTTGGAGAATTTAATGTCATATCAGCACGTTGGCCATAGTAGCTCAAGGGTTAGAGCGGCTGGACGGCAACCAGAAGATCTGTGGTTCAAATCCTGGCTATGGCATTGAACTTTTCAGTCTGACTCTATCTTTCCGTACTTTAGCCTAAACACGGCTAGTGTGATAGAACAATTAATTTCCATTAATTGACCTAATAGTGGTTTAACTATAAAGCCCGGGCCTTAAAGTACTTACAGCATAGTAAGTCGCCATTAAGGTAGTTGTCTCATGTGTTTATGAGAACTCCTAAGTGGTTTACTGGGAAAAACACGAGTCAGTTGGAGAATTTAATGTCATGTTGGCACGTTGGCCATAGTAGCTCAATGGTTTAGAGCGGCTGGACGGCAACCAGAAATCCGTGGTTCAAATCCCTTGTATGGCATTGCATTTTTCATTCTGGCTCTACCTTTCCACGAGAGGCAACGTTCAGTATAAGAAATGATTCAAGGTTTATAGACAAAAAAAACTTCTTCAGGGACTTAAAAATGAAAATGATTTTGTAACAGACTAGAAAAGTTAGTTCCATCACTACGAGCCTAAACAAAACAATGACAGCCATCACTTGGAACGGAGAATTTTCAAACTTGCAGGACGACGAGGGAAACGTATAGAAATAAATTGAAACTACATTGAAAAATAAATATTAATCTTTTTTAAAGCTATTGCTCACGACTTTCAGATGAGCATCTTATAAAACGCCTACTTTACCACCAGAGAAGCACGAGAGATTTATGAAGTACGTACCATGTTCAAAAGTCATTTAGGAATCTTTCCCAGTTGCCGTGTTGATGGATGTTGGAAAACAGAAGAAATAAGACAAAAGAGATATGGTGCTGTTTGTGGTCAGGATTCCTTTGTAACGCGACATAAACATGCATTGTATCATGGTTTTTCTACTGGCCAGTAGCATCACAAATCGAAACTTACTGGAAACTCTTTAAGATGAATGGATGTTTCGTGCCGATGTTGTTCTGTTTGTAGCCTGCTTTGTGCCCCGGTACCTCAACAGTGGAGCTATACATCTTTCACACAGGCTCAAAGACACGTGTTGTTTCTTTTATGGTTTAGGCCAAGTGGTCTGTTCCGGACTCATCACATCTCTGCGTTATCGTCGTCCTCTTGGTTTATTACGATTATTTTTGGTATTCTTCTATCATCCATTCTGTTCAGGTCACCTATCTATTTATACCTGTATTTGTGTATATTTTGATTTATTGCATATATGTAGTATATTTCTAATTTCTTCATATTTTATTTTATCGAGGTTTGTTTATCTTAACAATGATCTAACGTCTCAATGCGAGTATAACCTTTAATGTCCAGGACTCACTGCTATATGTACTATTACTTTATAGAATTTCATCTTAGGGTCTTTTCAAGTTGGTTTTAATCTTTCCTCACATTATTTGAGACCTGTTTAGTTTGTTTCTGATATCTTGATCAAAATAAGTAACGCCGCAGCCTACATAATTACAAATTTGAAGTTCTTCCAGATATTTATCTTCAAATATAACTTTTGCTCTTGCTGGATATTAACCCTGGAATGCCATGATAATCTTACGGCTTGAATTATTAACATATTTCCATTTTAATAATTAGGAAAAATGGGTTTAAAGCAAGTACCATTATACAGATTTTTATACATTTTATTAAATGATACTGTTTTATTATTTCCCAGAAATTTTCCCTGTCAGTTGTATATCCAAATCGATAAATGCCATGTACGAGGGTGGGTCAAAAAGTAATGCCTCCTACTTTTTTTCTCCTTTAATTCCCTCCCCCAAAATGAATCCAATTTACATAGCTTGAAAACTACAACATTGACGATTAATTTGTCGCTATTCAATATAATCTCCGCTCTTTTCTACACTTTAGTTCCACCTTTTAACTAGGGCATGTATTCCAGTGTGGTAAAACACACGGTCTTGCTTCCTAAGCCATTGACGCACGGACGTTTTCACAGCCTCCTCATCTTCAAAATGAATTCCACGATGAGCTTCCTTTAGTGGCCCGAACAGATGGAAGTCTGATGGAGCCAGGTAAGGGCTGTTTGGGGGGTAAGGTAAGACTTGCCATCCCAATTTCTCAATTTCTGCAGTGGTGTAACGGCTGGTGTGTGGTCTTGCATTGTCATGCAAAAGAAGAACATCCGCCATAGTTTTTGTTGGACGAACTCGGCGAAAACGTGCTTTCAGCTTTTTGAGAGTTCTGACGTATTGGACAGAATTTATTGTGTATCCCTGCTCCAAAAAATCAATCATAAGCACACCCTCTGCATCCCAAAACACTGTCGCCATAACTTTCCCAGCCGACCGCTGAGTTTTGAATTGTTTTTTCTTCGGTGACGTTGTGTGATGTCATTCCATTGACTGCCTCTTTGATTCAGGTTCAAAGAAATGAACCCACGTTTCGTCTCCAATAACAATTTTTTCCAGAAACTCCTCTCCCTCCAAATTGAAGCACTGCAAGTGTTCGGAGGCTATTGTTTTCCTCGTTTCTTTGTTTTGGGCCGTTAACATTCTTGGTACCCAACGTGAACAAACTTTTGAGTAACTAAGTTGTTGAATAATCATCATTACACTGGCTTTACTGAGGGAGGTAATTCGACACAATTCACCGGCGCTCATCACGAATGATGTCATCGACTTGCTGAATGTTGCATGGAGTCACTGCAGTCACCGGCCTGCCGCTTTGCTTTTTATCTGCCAATGGTGTTTGCCCTTCAGCTTCGTTACAGTGACGAACCAATCGTCTAACAGTGCTGACATCCACCGTTGCATCACCATACACATTCTTTTGGCTTTTTGTGAATGCAAATTGGCGTTTCCCCTTCCACAGTCAAAAATTCAATCACAGAACGCTGTCTAGTACGAATGTCAATGTCAGCCATTTTGCAAGAGGATGCAGTGCTGCCACCTGTTGACTTAGGAAGTTAATCTGCAGGGGATTGGAGATGAAGGTTTGAGGAATTGCGCCAAATTCAAAGTTTTCACACAACTTATTTATTTAAGGGGGGAAAAATAGGAGGCGTTACCTTTGACCCACCCTCATATATTTAGATAGATTGCAGTCTATCTAACATTTGTAATATATATACATATACATACATATTACTGCTGTAGATAGTTCAAAATTTTAATCGAATAACTTAAATGGATCAATCTATCGATTAATCAAGATATTATCCGTTCGAAAATTAGGTGTAAGGATTATATAAAGTACCTTAATACTGTGTATATTTAATTATTTATGAAACTTTTAAATATTTCGACTCCAAATTTGGGATTGCATCAAGTGTACATGCTTTATATAAGTACTGAATTAGATCTACAATATTTTGGTAAGTAATTATTTAGTAACGTATTATATCAATATCTACTAAGATTTGTGAGTCTGACATGCAAATAATATATTACACGTAGACTCACCTAGTCACTGTTGTTTCATCCATCATTTTAAACATGTAACTGCATTCACAGGTTTTGAAATAAGTGCTGCACTTCGTTTGGTGACATTATTTTCCTGCATCACTAAACACCTCTTCCACATTTAAACATCTTAATATGGTAACTTTATATAACTGACTAGAGAAATATATGAAAAAACAATTTTTGAAACAATTCCACGTAAAGATATTGCAGTGTTGGGATTTTCTAAATGATTACCGTGATATTTCCTTGGAATATGATCAATTTAAGTATCAAATTTGGAGCAGAATCAGGAATACAGTACTTGACCTATTTCTCCTAAGGACACAGTAATAATTAAACACTAATAGGACAGTAAATGAACCACGTGCAGAGTAGTAAAACCATTTGGACGCCTCAAGCAGCGTCATCTGGAAGGGTAAAGCAGATGGTGTATAATAGTTTCTCACTTGTCTTTTCTAAACTTTTGCTGAATATAAGTATTTCAAAAATGCTCGCATGATGTTCTGAAGACACAGGGTAATTATATTCGTGCTTTTTGCAATTACAGTCGGTTTGTAGGTCATGCAAATCACGAGAGGACAGACAGTTCTGCCGAGTTTGCAAGGTCGCACGTGATTTTCTGTTTTATTAACAACACGGAGGCTTTTGATTTAATATTTATATTACCCATGCGCTTTCTAAAATGTACAACTTATATCTTTATGTGAATAAAGATTAAAGTATGTGCGCACTATCACTCACGGCACGTGTCAATGGTGCCGATGGTTCGAGTTGAGTAAATAGAAACATTTTCTTACTATTCATCTAATATTGGAAAATTTATTTCAGAGGGTAAAAGGATACCATGCACTTGTACGCCCTTCTCTATCTACATCATGTTAATTCAGGTAAACAACTATAGGGACTCTTTCGTTGCATTACTTCCTCACAGCTTTAATGTAGATGTAGGAATACAGTAGACTTCAAATTACAGACAAATTCATTAAGGGCTGGTCGTTCTGTGATGGCTTTCATTTTTCGTTCTATTTGTATGTTCAAGAGGCAAAAAGCGATTAACTTCATATTTGAGAAAAGCACAAGTATTGCCAAATTTAAACCGAAACCCAGAAATATGTCTGGTATCTCTAAGCTCTATGTACCATGTACCCATTTGTACATCATTTCATTCATTGTCCGATATGGCTCAACGTTGGAGGTTTTCCCTTATCCTGAAAGATGAATGTCTGGTAACTCTAAACACTGTATACCCTGTACTCATTTGAACATCATTTCATTCATCGTCTGATATGAATTAACGTTGGAGGTTTTCCCTTATCCTGAAAGATGAATGTCTGGTAACTCTAAACTCTGTGTACCCTGTACTCCTTTGAACATCATTTCATTCATCGTCCGATATGACTTAATGTTGGAGGTTTTCCCTTATCCTGAAAGATGAATGTCTGGTAACTCTAAACTCTGTGTACCCTGTACTCATTTGAACATCATTTCATTCATCGTCCGATATGACTTAACGATGGAGGTTTTCCCTTATCCTGAAAGATGAATGTCTGGTAACTCTAAACTCTGTATACCCTGTACTCATTTGAACATCATTTCATTCATCGTCCGATATGACTTAACGTTGGAGGTTTTCCCTTATCCTGAAAGATGAATGTCTGGTAACTCTAAACTCTGTGTACCCTGTACTCCTTTGAACATCATTTCATTCATCCTCCGATATGACTTATTTTGGAGGTTTTCCCTTATCCTGAAAGATGAATGTGTGATAACTCTAAGCTCTATGTACCCTGTACTCATTTGAAGATCATTTCATTCATCGTCTTGTATGACTTAACCTTGCAGGTTTTCCCTTATCCTGAAAGATAATGTCTGGTACCGTGTACTCATTTGAACATCATTTTATTCATCGTCCGATATGATTTAACGTTGGAGGTTTTTCTTTATCCTGTAAGATAATGTCTGGCAGCACTAAGCTCTATGTACCTGTACTCATTTGGACATCATTTCATTCATCTTTCGATATGACTTATCGTTGGAGGTTGTCCCCTATCCTGAATGATGATTGTCTGGTAACTCAAAACTCTGTGTACCCTGGACTCATTTGAACATCACTTCATTCATCGTCCGATATGACTTATTGTTGGAGGTTTTCCCTTATCCTGAAAGATGATGTGTGGTACCTCTAAGCTCCATGTACCCTGTACTCATTTGAGCATCATTTCATTCATCGTCCGATATGAATTAACGTTGGAGGTTTACCCTTATCCTGAAAGATAAATGTCGGGTAACTCTAAGCTCTATGTACCTGTGCTCATTTGAACATCATTTCATTCATCGTCCGATATGACTTAACGTTGGAGGTTTTCCTTTATCCTGAAAGATAAATGTCGGGTAACTCTAAGCTCCATGTACCTGTGCTCATTTGAACATCATTTCGTTCATCGTAGATATGAATTAACGTTGGAGGTTTTCCTTTATTCTGAAAGATGAATGTCTGGTAACTCTAAGCTCTATGTACCTGTACTCATTTGAACATCATTTCATTCATCGTCCGATATGAATTAAGGTTTTACGTTTTCCCTTATCTTGGAAGATAAATGTCTGGCAATTCTAATCTCTATGTACCCTGGACTCATCTGAACATCATTTCATCCATCGCCCGATGTGATTTAACGTTGGAGGATTTCCTTTATCCTGAAAGATGAATGTCTGGTAACTCTAATCTCTATGGACCTTGTACTAATTTGAACATCATTTCGTGTGTGTGTATATATATATATATATATATATATATATATATATATATATATATATTATGTGACAAATTTTGCTCTTTTTTCGAGATCTGCAGTTTTTGTATAGTAATATTTTGTGTACCGCTTAATCTTTATAATTTATACGAAAGTCATTTAGAATGAAGAGAACTTCAGAGAATATTACAGGAATAATCATTTCATTTGTGATAAGTATATCTTATACCATGACATTTTAATTAAAATTTTTAGTCATTTTTGTGAATATCAAAGAGCTTCCATTTAAATGATAGTCTGGGGTGAAAGTCTGGTAAAAGTCTTCGAGTCATACCCTTTAACCAACTTTTCATTTTTCTGTTATGGTCCTTACAGAGGAACAGGATTGCATTGGATTGAATTATGCTTCGCAGGGGATGGGCACATAGTTCCAGTCTTGGTCTATTGTACATATGCTCTAAGTGTTGCACCCCCGGGAGGAATGTTTAGGTGACAGGAAACAGAGGTCAGCCGTCCTAAGGAGCCACCACTGTGTAGAGGGCAGGGTCCTACAATTTACCTGTTAGAAAGTCCCCGGCAGTCCAGTACAACTTGTATCCCTTCCACCATGGTCCTGAAGCGGAGAACGGAGACCGTCCTACGCAAGGCAGTTACAGACCCGCCGGCGTTCACACACACACACACACACACACACACACACACACACACACACACACACACACACACACACACACACACACACACACACACACACACACACGCACACACACTGATGTGTATAAGAAAGCATGGAATATTTTCTGTATCTGATGATCGGACTATAACATCTAATGGCTTTCTTCTCAGTTATCCTTTGTCATAATTTTAAGTTCACCAAACTTCGGAGGATAGCTCGGCCTATCACTTTATATCATGTTATAATTCTATTTCATAATATGTTTCTTTTCCTTTGAACTTCGCAAATGTGGTTCTAAATTTATAGAACTTTCAATGTTGGTCTTCATCTCCTTTAATGTAACCAAATATACTTACCTGAACTATAGCTAGCCTTACGTTTATGACAGATCCTCAATGTGGTTAAAGAAATAGGACGTACAGTAGGGGTGATAGTACCGTGCCGGTGAGCTACTTTCTTCACGCACTGGAGAGAGTCTATGACCAAGCGTCAGTTGCACCTTTTGCTAGCGCTAGAAGATGGAAGACAATGCAGCAACGCCATATTTCATAGACTCGTCTTTACTAAAACACATACCTTAAGATATATAAGCACTTCCTTATCTTAGCCACTGAGAAACAACAGATCTTCTTTACTGTTTTACTTCTTTGCTTTCACAAATGTTTTAATTTACACAAAAATAAAAAACTGGGGTGATGCCTTTGTGGCTTATAGCGCATGGAAGTGAGTTAGCCGATTCTGGTATGAAGATATGTTTCATCTTCATAAATAACCGACCTTTCTTCGTCTCTAAGCCTTTTTATGTCACGTAAATATGACACGCGGCAATTTCTCATATACCTTTCCTATAACAAGACCTTGTTGTTCCTTGTTTTCTTCCACTTGAAACCTAAGCCACATAAGGTATTCTATAAACCTGTGCTTCCCCCTTTAAAATAAATGAATCTTGATGTTTCAGGAGTCCCAAATTTTGACAGCGGGTACAGTTTTCTCCTGAATATACTAATTATAAATTGTTTGGCGAATCACCTATCAAAGTGATCAATGGAAGTGATTGTTTCTGGTACACGATGTACTTTCCAGATGTTTCAAAGAGGTCACCTGTGCCTCACTTTTCTCCCCTTCTTTAATTGTTTTACGAAATTTGCTCTCAGATTCTTTTGTTGCTGCACTCACCCTCCCTTACATTTTATTAGCATATCGCCAGAAACTGCTTCCCATTTCAGAATAGATTGACATTATTAATAATTTCGCGGTTTGGCTGTAAAGTGTTTTTCCACAAAGTTTGGTTTGAATTGGAGGCATTTTAATCTAACTAAGAAAATGTATAAAAACACACACAGACAAAACGCTAATCACCAGTACGATTAGTAATCACAATTTCTAAAATTGTAAAATTTTAACGTGACGGCACCAAAGCTTTAGAAGTTACCCGGTGAAACCCCTCCACGATACTGGCCATTTCAGTGTAATGCGCATGACCGAGAGTGTAGGCTCTGCAACTGAATTCTATATGACTGCGCACACGGTCTCCACCGGCACAGAACTATCGTCCATACTGTACTACGTGTGTAATACATTTTAATTTTTACTATTCATACATTAATAATTTATTATTATTTCATTTATACGCAGTTCTTAATAGCAATGGTCATATCTAAGATACTTTACTTGATGAAAATATTCCCGAATCGGCTATGTCGTATACAGGTTTCATGGGATTGATTACTTTAGATTTTGTACATTAGATGACACAACAATCTTCATTCTGAATGACTTTTGTGTAATTAGTAAAGAACACCAAATACTGTTATACAAAAAATGTAGTTCTTTAAAAATTCACAATTTATGTCAAATACACTTTTTTTGTGGAGTAAAACTTTCCGATATATTTTTATAGTAATACATTTCTCAAAGGAAATTCATTTACTTTTTTACCTCTTGGCCATACAAAGAGAATACATTTTCAAAGACATCACATAACGAGCATCTCTTTAAAACATTTGACTATTACTTGTCTACTGTATTCCCTCGTACCTACAATAAGATATTTATCTTGATTAGCGTGAAGTAATAGAGCAATAAGTGTTTGTACAAGAGTAGGAAAATTTGTGGCTCTTTCTTTGTTCTGTTCCAGAGCCATATTTACAGCTTTAGCGTTCATATGACGAATTTCTTTTCCTTTTGTCTGAGATCGCAGCTGCGTACTTACGTACGGGATATGCGCCCAGTACCGCAAAGTGGCCAGTACCGCACGGTGTCAGTATCTCGTAGTTGCCGATAGATAATAGAAGCTCATGTGTGTATTTAGACAAACAACTAACTACCTTTGTTACCAACGGAAAGTTTTCCCTCCTCTTTGACCGTTGAATCAGAAGTTATTGTTCAGAGAAGTCGTGTAGTGAACTGGAGCTGTGCTGTTAATAACTTGCTGACATAGCCGCTACCTTGTCCGGTGAAAAACTAATTAAGTATTTGTACTAATATTATTAGGTATTAAGTAGACTACACAAATACAAATTACAGTGTCGGTTTAAAGTAATCGGGACGTGCTATGACGTTATATATACGTACGTGTGAGTTGCTCAGTACCGTACGATAGCAATTTTCCCAGTACCGTACGCGAAGGTATATTTTTATCCTCTGAACTTGCACTGACATTAGATTAATTTTTGTTTATAGATATTCCTGTCAACATGGAGGCCAAAAAGAAAGGAAAATGGGTAGAAAAGAATATGAAACAAGCAATAAAGAATTGATAGATTAATGAGCCTGGGAGTAGCAATGTATATATTGCTGAAACATTAACATCGACTCTGTATAAGTTGATGTTGCAGAAAAAGGCAAAAAAAAAAAAAAAAAAAAACCAGAAGAACAAACCAATAGCAAAGGGACGCAAGAATAACATTAATAAAACTATAAATAGAGAACCTAACTCTAACTCTGTGCCACCAGAAATTGGAAATAGTGAACAGCCTTAGAAAACTAAAAGAAAATTAAATTTTAGAACCAAAACCAGTGTCGATTGAAGTGTTCTAAGAGAGTGTATCATTTGTTTAGAAATCACAGACGAGGCATGGGTTTAGTGTGTATCGTGCAAGGGTTGGACACATATGAAGAGAACATTGATTTTTATAGATGTCATCACTGTTTAAAAAGTGTTTCATTAGTTCTAAGACATTTTTATTTTGTTGTGATAATGTCTAGAGAACGTTTCGAAAAATATATTATTATGATACCGTGTTCTGCTTTTATCCAAAAATATAAAAATTATGTTAAGAATAATTATCGTGTGACTTATTATGAAGTTCCTGTTCCTTTATTTAGAAATATGTATTTATTTACGTCTGTCCGGTACTGGGAAACACTTTTTGAGATGCGCAGTTATCACTAATATTTACTTTAGTTACTAAAGTCAACGTGACTCGCGTTCATGAATGTTCATTACTAATGCTGTTTCTGTATGTTATTAGCTTCATGATAATAGTAACACGCTACTTGTTCTCCATTGCATTTTCTTTAAATTTTGAGGAGAAAAAAAAAAAAGCTTAGGCGTGCGGTACTGGGCACATCTCGCCTACTGGATATATGACACTGTTGTGCCTAGATGTTCATTTTCTAACACTTTAATGATATGCAGTGACAGATCAGTGTTTATATTAAAAAGCAGCATGAACAAATTTAAAGGACTGGTTGTTTGGTACTAAATACGTGTTTTAACATATAAATGCTCTATTTATGCTAATGAAATCTGTTATTCAGGTTCCAGTAGTACCAACCGTTCTTTCTTACTACCTCTTCTCTTCTTTTGATGCGATTAAACGAATGAGAAGAAGATTAAGCATTAACAAAGTTTGCGTACCTAATAGAGTTGTGGTTATATACCAGTTTGCTTGTGAGCGACGCATGGGGAGAACCAAGTCAAATACCGAAAACAATTTGCTATCTAAATATTATTTCCGTCAACAATTTTATTTCCTGAATATGCATAAAGCTCGGAGCGCGCGGTGTCATAAAACAACAACAAAATAGCGAATTCATGTAATTGTTGTTGTTCTTTTTTCTGAAATACAGGCACAATCAAATTTGGTCTTTCCTTTGTATTCACAATCTTAGAAGCTTAAAATATACATAGGTGGTCTGAAAAGTTTCCAACCTAATAAAGATACAAGACATTTTTCAGATTTTTTTTTTTCTCTTTGTAACTCTACACACTTCTCCCAGCGATGGTCCCATCTCTGTAACCTGTCCAAATAGTACTCGGCGTTTTTTCTCTGCAAAATAAATTGTTCATGAAGGTGATTGCCTCTTCATTTGACGAAGATCTCTGTCCTCTGAGCGAAATTTTCAGATGAGCGAACAAAAGGATGTCGCTTGGGCTAGATCTGGTGGTCAAGCAATTCTAACCGTAATTCGTGGGTTTTCGCCATTGCAATCGCTGAGATGTGAGACGGTGCGTTGTTTTGGTGAAACAGGATTTTCTTTTTCTGCGAATGTGGCCCTTTTTCCGAAAGTTCTGCCTTCAGTTTGTCAAGTAATGATGCGTAGGATGCTCCTGTAATGGTTTTTCCTTTTTGAAGACAATAGATTAAAATATCTCCATGACTATCCCATAAAACAGCTGCCATCACTTTCCCAGCAAAAGAGAACAGTTTTTTCTTTTTTCTTGGAGCCGGTTCCCCCTTTGCAGTCCACAGTTTGGACTGTATTTTTGTTTTGGGCGTATAATGGTGTATCCAAGTTTCATCTAGAGTAATTAATCGGCACCAAAACTCGGATTTGTTGCGCCTAAACTGCTACAACAGAGCGTTGGAAATGTTCATCCGAACACGTTTTTGGTCTAACGTGAGCAAACACGGCACCCAACGCGCGGACAGCTTTCTCATGTCTAAATGTTGATTTACTATGTGACGAACACGTTCTTTTGACATGTTGATAGCCTCTGCTATCTCTCTCTTACTTTAATTCGGCGGTCGTCTAGCACCATTTGAACTTTGGCGATGTTTTCACCGGTAGTTGTAGCTTTTAGACGTCCCGAACGTTCATCGTCTTCCAAACTCTTACGGTCAGTGTGGTAAATGATGGTGCAGGATCCCCATACACAGAATCCAACTCATCTTTGATTTGTGTTGGCGTATTGCCTTTCAAAAACAAATATTTAATGACAGCTCGATAATCGATTTTGTCCATTTTCATAAAAACACTCGCATCAGCTCACTCAAAGGACTGTTGCATAATAACTGAGCGTCCAAAATGTCTGAAACTTTGGTGAGTAACTGTCAATAGATGAACAACGAAATTGACTAGCTTTTATTTACGAGTGCTGCCATCTTCATGTTGAGCTCCTTAAGTTTTCAGACCACCCTCGTATTGCTTATTCGAAAAAAAAAAAATATTATATTGACGTTACTTAAGCTGATATTTCTTGCCACTGAAATTTTCTCATTAAGTAGCGGAAGGGGGATCGAATGCCAAAACGTAGAAGTCATCCAGGTGCATTAAAAAGAAATCATTGTTACAAATATTGAGATTATGTTCAACAGCCACTTTGAATAGTATTTTCTCGGAACTCTAGTACTTTTTGTAGTAGTTTGAGAGTTTTAATGAATTATTTAATTGTCTTGTAAAAGTACAGATACAACCTATGTCTAAATGTTGTAGAGATAAATCGTCAATACCCGGACAAAATCGGGGAAGGCGCCCATCTCGTTCGCTACCGCGCCAAGATCTCGTAATTGATTGCCATTTATTTTGTACCATATTTTTATAGTTTAGTGAAAACGAATTAATATTGCTTTATCATCCAGTTCTCATGTATGTTTACATTTAAGTCTCCAGCTCATTGAGAAGTTGCATTAAAGTCTTCCTGTTCTTCTTATAGGACACAGTCCTGTTCATTTGTGGTGCTCTATCCCTTATGCCGTTTCAGGCGTCGAATGAGGGAGCCACAACTATGGATCAGAGAGAGAAATCCAGGGATGGGTGGCATTAAAATCGATTGAAAAATTTGTACTGA
Organism: Mantis religiosa; assembly: GCA_030765055.1. Lineage (NCBI taxonomy): Eukaryota > Metazoa > Arthropoda > Insecta > Mantodea > Mantidae > Mantis > Mantis religiosa. The sequence continues at coordinate 196,277,475 of CM060949.1, read as the reverse complement.
ACACACAAACAGATAGAAAAAAAAGAGTTAATAAAAACGTTTTAAAACAGAGCCGGCGTTTCTAAAATTTGTGTCCTTCCCTTCGTGTTTGTCTCCCTTACAGAAATGTTTACTGCGATCGGCTTCCGCGGCGATTGAAGTTCGCGCTGGAGTTCCAGGGATTTAACGGTGGTTTCATCTTAGAGCGAGACTGATGGAAGGTTGGCTACACGAACGCTAACGGTGCAGTATATATGTTAACATGCTTGCGTGATTTTGTAACGTGTGGTAATTGCAATGAGAAACGACTGCAGGTTTTTCCACTTGCACGAGGAGGCTATACAGTACAAATTGATGTACGTATTTCCAGCTAATAGTCGACTTCTTAACTGCTCAGCTTTCAACTTCGCATATCAATGGAAAGTAGCACTCAGTCACGTGCAGTTTACAATTCAGGAAATACACGTTTTAATGTCCCCAAATCAGTAGCTTTCTAGATTCCTACATTTGTGAAGTATGCACTCACATTACTTATGGGTACAAACGGTTCTTTGAAATGGTAGGCTTAGTGATAGACAAATATTTAAGAGCTCATCGATATGTAAGGACTTTAAAATTTCATTCTCTTTGTAAGGTGAGGAGAAAAAATGAATAACGACTTCCTATTTTCGGAATATAAGTATTAGAAGATTCGAACTAATAGTAGGAATATCTCCACAGAAAAAGAATTGTTTGACTTATATTCCATACTATTTAGAATGAAGGGGACAGGGTAGACGTTGTAGGGGTAAAGCATGAAATTAAAGCAAGTCTCCGGCCGCCTCGGTAGCGTAGATGGTAGCATGTCTGCCTCACGTTCAAGAGGTCCCGAGTTCGAATCTTGGTCAGGATGAGTTACTTGGATAAGGTTTTTTTTACCAGGGTTTTCCCTTATCCTTCAAGACGAATGTCGGGTGGCTCCAAGCTCCATGGAGCCTGCAGTCATTTGAGCATCATTTCACCCAATTCATTCACCGTCCGATATGACAACGTTGGAGGACGTAAATTAAAAAAAAAGAAAGAAACAGCAATCTAGGTTATGAATTTACATTAATGTTAGGATTAGGATTGGAAGTATTGCGGAGGGAATTCCGCACTGCGACCAGTCTCGATCTATTTTACCTATGCTATAGTAGCCGCGTTCATTCCATCACAGCGAAGTCAAAGCTTTCACTTCTGACCACACATCCTCACATGGAAGCAATTATAAGGGCCTTCCACCCTTAAACATATGGGGTGGTCCATCTCAATACGTTCAACAAGTTAAAGCACTGTTACAATAGTTTTCTTGTGTGCTCAGAACTGCGGTACCTTCTATTAGCTTAGACTGTACAAACGTGCTTCTTATGTGCCTTAAATAAGCTTCTTATAATTATAGAAGTTACATAGTGTTTTACTTAGTGCAATTTATAAAGTTATTAGTGTTTAATACTTACTGGCGTTTAGCACTTGCGTAATTTAATTAAGATGTGGAGACCGTGGGATTCGAACTTAACATTAATATGCTAACATGGATTTCCATTAATACTTGTAATACAATTGAACTAAATAATTTGAAAATTCAGAAACAATCTCCGTAACCTTCCGCTTTATTTAGTTGGCCTTTGCATGACTAGAAACCACAAGAAGTAGATCAACACCAAAATGCAGGTATTGGCAAAGCACAAACATATTAACAGTATTTCCAGGGAGGTATTAAAGGGGGCATTTCAGGGCGTCCGGACATCCCCCAAATGAATTATCATTTCAAACTTTTAATAAATAGTTGAAATAAAACTTAGTTTAAAATTAATCCAAAAAGTTTATTCAAGCTTCTCATCTTAATATCCCTATTCACGTTAGGCAAACATGAAGCTATTTAAGAGATAAACGAATGTTACTGCACAGTAGCTGTAGAATTCATTGAAATACACAAATAATGTCAATTACAACAATGTATTGCAAAGTTAACCAATTCCATATATTATAATTTGTTGATTAGAATTCCCAGATACTTAAAGGTGTGAAATTTTTAACTTCTAGGTTACTTTTCCCCTTTTCATTCGAGGAGAACTAATACTTCAAACGCATAAATTAGTGGTTCGCTTTTCAAATATCTGATTACTGTTTATATCACTTTATCCCAGGTATAAGAACAAAAAATGTGCAATGTGCAAGACCTTTCTACAGACTTTATTCAAAGAAACAAGACAAAAACAAACTTTTCTAAGAACAATTTGTAGAAGCTTGGGTGGAGAAAGTCATGTGAATATAATATATTACATGTGTTTCTATTTTTACTAACATGATAAAAACACATCCTTGATTGATTATTTATTAAAAGCCAATAATTCAACCAGATTTTTTGGACGCCCCCGGAAATTGATTTCTGAATACGTGCCTGAGTATTTCTAACCTTTCTCGAGTTCTAAAGCGTTTATGACATTTAATGATTTTGTGGAATGTACCTGATTATTTATTTAACTCGTGTTTAACAGAACTTCCCCTCCCCAAACACCAAGAAGTACGCTGTTTAACTTTAATCTTACTTGTAAAATTAACAGACATCCTTGTAAAAAGGTTCCAGCATTTAATAAGAATAATAGAGCTTCCTTGCTAGTTTTTCATTAATTCCTTAGTTCGTTTTTTCTTACTTTTGAAGTAAATACTGCTTTGTTAAGTCAACTGAAATTCACCAACTGTAGCTGCCATAGAATATAGGAAAATGTTTTAGTATAAATCGACTCACGATTGCAATAAACAAAGCTCTAACGTGCAATCTTTGCTTATAAATTATTATTAGCTACCAGAATATCCAAAGTGTTTATTTAATTTGCAAGTAAATGTCCCTCACCAATTCATACACATTGATGTAATTTAACCCTTTTAAAATTTTAATGATGTTTTACTAAGCTTTCCTTGGATATTATATTAATAATACGCATTTAGTTCTTGTAGGTAATATAATTACTATGTCATAACAGCATAGGTAATATATCTCATTCCAGTTATGTTATAAAGCATTTTAACATTATGTGTTATTAAAGGATACATTAATTATTTAAAATTTATATCAATAAGTTAACCAAATGACCAGTTCCTACAGTGAAATCAGCTTGAAGTTTTTTTTTTCTTCTAAATGTTATTTTAAACAATGGCAACCCTGGGAATTCTCAGTTCTAAACACGAGCTTAACATTCTTCACCTCTCCACCCCGGTAAGTGTAACCTAAAATGTTTATGACATTGTGGTTAGGGGTGAGAACAGTTTTTCCGTACAAAGCCACCGCCTGGGGATCCTTTAAGCGCGGTTACTATACCAAGTGGAGCATACCCTGGTGGAAGGATGAGACGAGACGAGACAGAGGACGGCCGTCCTAAGGAGATAAGAGAGTGCAGAGGGCAGGGTCCCTACCTTTGAATTATATGGATATCTCCCCCTGTATGCCAGAACAACGTACATTCCCCCCTACTGTGGTTCGGAAGTGGTCCCAGCAGCCGGTTCGGAGACCGCCAACCGACCTACCGGAAGAGGAAGTGGTTCACTCAGAGTATATCATTCTACCATGCACCGCCGAGACACCCGCCAACACTTTTACCCTGAGATACCACCAGATAAGAGACGATATAAAATGATAATGGAGATGAAATGAAGGGACAAGCAATTCGGGGAATGTAACTAACAGCATTCGCTGGCGACCGGGGAAAACCTCTTGTAAAGCCTGCATTAATGTTACATGTGCCCATTAAGGGTCGTGAGTAGGTAAACTGACACATGGAACTATTACACGTTTTGGCTATACAGTAGCTGTTCAGTGAATGGGAATCAAATTTGGATTTGTTATACTTTTATGCAAACACTGATATAGAAGCAATAAGTTAACTTTGCTTAAAGCTAAGAGAACACCCTAGTTCTTAATTCATACTTCACATGGCTTATTTGTAGTTATTCAAGAGTACTTTTCCATACTGCTTTCTCGGAACTTTTATTTATTTACGTTTTGGTACTTTATAGTTTATCTTAGGAGCTTTAATGAAGCTGTTATTTAAGTGCTTAGAAAATCCTTTTAAATGTCTCTAAAGAAAGGCAAGGAAGTTGTTAGGCAAGTGCAACGTAGGGAGGGGGATGGACTGCAGTATTTTTTGTACATACAGGGGGTTTCGACACCGAACGAACATATAGAAGTAGTTGTTCAGCTTCTATGTGACAAATATAGATAGTTTTTACCGCCAATACAGGTGCATTACAAAAATGCTTCAGAATGAGTGTGGACTAGGCAGTGACAGGAACAATTCATATTTTTAATGTGCTTTCGTTGAACTCTCTTCACCTCTTCCATCCATCAAAACCATATCCGTCATTTCGGCGTTCGTATAGCGCTCCATATTGCTTGGATTTACTATCTAAGTACGCGCAAAATCCTCCCTGTTAGGACGGAATGTGTAGTTTTACACTGAAGAGCGACCTTCAACTGTCCGAGTTATTAGTCGACTTTTTCCACAAGTAACCGCCCTTTGCCCCATTACCTGAAAGCGAGTCCAGGGTCACTGAGAAAGAACAAGGGGTAATGTTTCTGTTTTCGTGGCCAGTGCGTCCTAATAACAACGAATAACAACTTTTGAGGTTCACACACCAGTGGTTCCCTGCGCTGCCTAATCACAGAGTCATGTAATATTTAATGCTGCATAAAATTATACTTAGCAGAATTTCGAAGCTGCGACACCGAAATTCGGACTAGTTAAGTTATAAGCTACGTAACGACTATAATCATTCGCTGTTTTTTTGAAACAGCCTGTGTATGTTTGGGATAGAGAAAACAAAGATGCTATTTAATGATTTGACTACGACTAGAAAAGTGAGAAAGAAAATCTTATTTGTCAGTTTTCAAAAATTCGATTTCTGCATCGGCTTGATCACTTATTAACTATGGTAAGAGAGAAATAATACTTTTTTCTTAAGAAATTTTAAAATTTTGTATGAAAGTTGAAGTATGCTATTATTACTATTACTTTGTAAGAGCAGCACCTGACATTTTGAAATAAGGAACTAAAAGAATAATATATACTTGCTTTTGGTACCCTTAAGACAGATATGGTGATAAGTGCGAAGGTGTTCAATAAAGAATGATCACATTTTTTTTTTTTTTTTTTTTTTTTTTTTTTGAGAACGTACCTTTACAAATCCTCATAATTTTGATGGCTCTTCTCAAAATAGTCTCATCTGTACGCGATGCACTTGTCCCAGCGTTTCTGCCAGTCTTCAAAGACATGCTGGAAACCATTTTTGAGATACCCTTCAAAATCGCCTCCGCAGCCTTCTTCTGATGATGGATAATGCCTCCAACGAAGTCGTTTCTTCAAGTTAGGGAATAGAAAAAAAGTCACATGGGGCTAAATTCGGACTATAGGGAGAGTGAGGGATGCACTTCACGTTGATTTGTGCAAGATATTCAGCAACAACATTGGCAACATGCGGCCGCGCATTATCGTAGTGCAGCATCCAGCCTGCTTCACGTAAATCTGGCACCCTATGAAATGTTCAGTATTTCAGAAACTGATCTTTAGGTAATTCGTCGATCCTCTCTCACAATGGCAGCAGCAGGTTGATGTTTTCTTCCGTAAGAGCAGTAACTGGAACACCGGGTCCACCTTCCTTTGAAACTGGTTGTGTCCCCTCTTTAAACAATTTAAACCACCTGCGAGCTGTGCTGTAGGGAAGAACAGACTCTCCATATGCCTCCTGTGACATTGTATAGGCCTCAACTGAAGATTTGTTGTGACGAAAGCAGAATTTCAAAGCCGCATATTGTTCCTCGCGTGTTACCTCCATTGCAGCGGTAGGCGATGCTGAACATGTCTGAACTTACCTGGTTCTCACAGGCGGGAACCAGGAGTACCAACAATGAAACTACTAAGGCGTGTTTGTTTCACATTAAGCTAACAGAATATAATAAGATTGAATTTTAGTGCGAAAAATTATGACGTAAACATTATGATCATTCTTTGTTGAACAGTCCGCGCAGTAAACAGCACAAGGAGTTGCTTCCTGGATGCGGGAAACAAATAAATGAGAAAGGAATCAAGTGAATAACGCGGTAGTGCGTTTTCTTACTGCAGAGACAAATAATTCAGTAGGCATGAACATGTTGGGAATCCAGTCAATTAGAGCAATAAAGTGTGAAACGTGGCTGCTCGCAAGTGACGTCCTTGTACAAATATTTCACTCGTGCGCTTGCTGGTCTACTTTCTAAACACGAATATTATTTTCTTGTACTTTCTTCCACTGCACCGCTAGCTACCTTGGTGATGATCATGTTAGTTCATAACCTCAACTTTCAAGGCTGCCGCCTTTCCCCGCACATTCTCTTCTCTGAAAGGACGAATAGATTAATCGCAAACCTCTACCTCGTTAACCCAGGATGTAGCTGAACGTGGGTTCGAACTTCTCTTCCGCATACTGAGGAACACTAATAATGCAACTATTGCTCAATTGTGGTGTTTCTCAATTCTTTTTAATTTCTTTACAACAAATAGAGCAGTGCATGTTTTTTGTAATTTACGTCCCCCGACGTTAAGTCATATCGAACGATGAATGAAATTCGTGAAATGATGCTCAAATGAGCCCAGGGTCCATAGAGCTTAGAGTTACCCACATTCGCCTTTAAGGATAGGGGAAAACCCCGGAAGAAACCTTATCCAGCTAAGTCACCCTGACCGAGATTTGAATTCGAGACCTGTTGAACGTGTGGCAGACCCACTACCATTAACGCTACCGAGGCGGGCACATGTTTTTAGGTTCTCTGAGTTCTAATTAAATAGGAAATACTTGATTTTGAATATTTTACCTTTGTAAAGTCCTGCGCCGTGGCGTAACAGCCTAAGGAAGCATGCCTTGGTCCCTGGCCACGGAAAGCGGCCCGGGTTCGATCCCACCCAAGTGGTGGGGATTTTAGGTCCCGGGTATAGGACCGGTGCCCACTCAGCATCGTGAGGAAAGTGAGGAGCTTACGCTAGGTAAGCGGCCCTGGTCACGGAAACCAACTTTCCGGCTGGGGGATGCCGAGATGCTGACCACATCTCCTCCCCGTATCGGTTGGATGATCGCTCACCTCTGCCGTGCTTAAGTGGGCGTGAGGCCGGCTGTCGGGTTGGTAGGCCTTGGCCCTCTTAGGGCTGTCGCGCCAGTGGTTAACGTAAACCTTTTTAAAAGGAGTAAAAGGTATAAAATAATTTATCTTAGATAGCCATACACATTGTCCTAAAACACTGTTGAATCTATTCATAGCTATTAAAAATTTCTAGCAACATATTTTAAGGACAATTTATATGTGACTGGGAGACCCCTTGAGCTACCATGGCCAACATGCCGACACGACATTAAACCCTCCAATTGACTCATTATATTTTCCCGGTACACCACCTTAGAGTTTTCATATTCGACATACAGATTTGTGGCGACTTACTACTGTAAGTACTTAAATATCAGGATTTTTAGCATTGAACCTTTGAATTTTAAATTTTATATTGAGGAATTGATTTGTACAGAACTTATCTTCTTAAATACATTACTCCGGCATACGGGATTTTTTATTTATTAGAGTCAACTGAAAAATTCAATGCCACGGCCTCAATTTGAACCACGGATCTCCTGGTTCCATCCAGTCGCTCTAACACCTTGAGCTACCATGGCCAATCTTGTCTGCTTGTTTTTAATCCAGTACTGAAATATGTTTAAAGTTTTCATAATAGACTACTCTCAGAAAATTTAGTACATATATATATATATATATATATATATATATATATATTCATTCAGCGTGAAAATATCTTAAAATAAAAATTTTTTTTTGTTTGTTTACTGTTTTGTTTTAGAAAACTAAATTTTTTAAACATTTTCCATGTAAAAGTAGTTTGTGATGGAGGGATTTTCTTGAAGACGTGACTAAGCAATGTTCAAACTATCAAGTCTCCAGCTCATTGTGAAGTTAGTTTAAAATGTTTTTTTATATAAAGGTTAGTTAGGGGTCGAGGGATTTCCTTGAAAGTGAGTTAGTATTGTGTTGTTATCCAGTTCTGAGCTGTGTTTAAGGATTCAAGTCTCTAGCTCGTCGTGAAGTTAGATTAAATATCAAGGGATGGGGGATTTTCTTAAAAGCGAGTTAGTATTGCACTGCCATCCAGTTCTGAGCTAGGTTTAAAGTTTTTAAGTCCCAAGCTCATCCTGAAGTTCGTTTAATACATGGGTCATTCAAAAATTAGTGGCAACACTGCTTGCATTTGGCGCTACCAGCAGTAAATCATGTAAGCTGACAGCAATGAAAAATAAGAACATCTAATGTGTGTTAGCTGTGAGTTTGAAGGCAATTTTACATAATAAGACATTTTTATTGAGTTTATTTGTAGGCTGTTATCATTAGTGCTTTAAATATGTTTAGTAAATAGGAACAAAGATGCTTAATTAAAATTCAGATTGAATGCTCGACAATGCCATGCAGAATTATTGGAAGCTTGTTGTAGACAGACTTTACCATATCGTACCGTGGCTAGGTGGGGGAATGCATTTCGTAGAGGAAGGGAAGACGTTCCCATTGTATTATATGATGGTGCTCGCTCTCACACGTCTGCCTCTGTAGTCAATTTACTTCGCAGATGGAACTGGGAAATTTTGGAGTACCCTCCGTACTCTCCAGATATGAGCCCATGTGATTTAATGAAATTACCACTTATTATGTGTTTCAAATCGGAAGTGTTTGTCCTTGAGTGCTACTAGGTCAGCAACCAATCGCAGTCCTGCGGTGTTGTCGTATTGCATTCCCGCTAAGTTGTGTGTGGCGAGCGGCAAACTAATCAATCTCTAATAAATACTATTCACGGTAAGACAAAAACTCAGATTTTGCCAAAACTTATCCATGTGGAAGGTAGAGAGTAATGAATCTAACATAACCATGAAAACCCCATATTTTTAGCTCAAATAGTTTTCCTAATAAAAATAAAGAAGATACCATTATATTATTACAATGCATTGCGAAGTTAGCACTGTAATGAACATCATTATTGGTTGGCATGTATGCGTGCACGTATATTTGAAATTACTCAGAACTGAAACGTAAACATTTGACATGACGTGATAAAAGAAATATGTACTTTGAATAAGCCAAGGTGTTTGTTAAATTCAATGAGAGGAAACGACACACTTCTTGGTAGTCTGGCAGAACGTGTCTGATCACATTATATCTTTGTTTATGAATGGTTCATAGCCTCTATTTACTCAAGAGTTCAAAGCAGTATTATTCAATTACTCTTCCATGAAAAAGTGTATCAGCTGGATCATTGAGGTACGATCCACCTTCCCGCACTTACTACTGCTAGAACAATTCTACTGAGTTAATGTGGACTCAGATTATGTTGCAAACAGAAATAATATTCTTAAACTGGCTGACGCTGAACGACTTATTTACGAAGAAATTAACAAGGAACACAACAAGGCTGGAAACTGCGTGAGGCATCAGATAAACTACAAGAGGACAATTTTTGGGAAGAAATAGCAAGTAATGAAATTTTGCAACCTATCATCATAAATTTGCAGTACTCAGACGATGAAGAAATGACACTGGCGAATTATCTCTTAACGTAATATTCACAGCTATACGGATGCAACGCTGGTATTTTCATTGGATTACAAAAATAAGTAATTCATAAACTATAATTAATTTTGAACTACATATTTAAAGCATTTGTGTAATATACGAATACCCATGTTGTAATTGTGATTTCAAAAGCTTTATTATAAAACTTTGGAAAATTCAGTTTTCGTTAGCGCCAAGAACACTCGCAAGTGCGAGAGAGAGGGAAGTATAAAAAGAGTGGGGATAACGAGGTGGCAACGCTGAAGGCTCTAACGGATCTGATTCGCTACAGGCGAGAACTCTTTCCATTTGAAACACATAATAGAGGAGTTCACTTTAGAACCAGACAGGAAATTATAGCAGCAGTAGAGCATTCTCTTCGAATCCTGAGGATGGCATCCGTCGGCTTCCTGATGTGTGGAGGTGAGTTCTTCATGTTGGAGGATATTACTTCCAAACCTGGAATAATATGACTGCCCCAAAGATATTTTATTTGCTGTTAATTTAAATGTTGCCACTGATTATTGAATGACCCAAGTATATGTCCATATAAAGGGATGGGGGACTTTCTTGAAGGTGAGTTAATATTGCATTGTCTTCGAGTTCTGAGCTAGGTTTAATGTTTCAGTTCTCTAGCTCAATGTGAAGTTAATTTAAAATCGTTTGCTAAATTTGCATACAACAGATGGGAAAACGAGGTCCCTAAAAACGTTCTGAAAGCACTCAATTACAATTTGTATAGAAACTTTAAATAGAAGGTTCCAAAGTTGAGTAGCCTGCACTCCAGCCGGAATTTTTGTTAGTCTGAAGCTTAAAAAGCCGTGGCCTCCCACCATGTTGATCGAATGTAAAATATGCAATGGATAAATTAGCTATAAAAATAGGTGGCATGCGTAATCGGGACATCATTATGCAAACATGGAAGCTTGCATCAAACAGTGATTGATAGCTATAAGCAAAGTGCAGCAAGCAATTAACCAGTCCAGTTTGAAGAAAGCAACGTCTGCTTGGGGGCGATTTCACTGTCACAAACAATTGCACTGCAGCTTTCATTTATGTAGGTGTGTAGATATACTCTCTAAAATTCCATTCCATTCACTCGTCACAAAATAAAACATGCACAAATAAGGCATGGCCGCCTGATCGAATCCAATTAGCAAACGTGTCATTATCAAAGCAAAAACGTTGATGTACTACATTCACGTGACTTTCTCTACTCATTCTTTAGCAAATATTCTTACAAAGCAAATATTCTTCTATCTACTTACTGAGCGGGATGGCTCAGTCAGTGGCCCGCATTCGGAAGGTCCGGGTTCGATTCCCATGGCCGATCAACCTGAGCCATAGGATTTTTCGAGGGCTTTTCCTGGCTACCTACCGAATGCTGGGCAGGTTATTACATCCGCCGAATTTCCTGTCCCTCCATTTCATCTCATTATCATTTCATATCATTTCTCATCTTGTGGTCTCTTTCAGGGTAGAAGTGCCGGCGGGTGTCTCGGCGGTGCATGCCAGGATGATGTGCTATTGCTAAGTACTTTCTCCTCCAGTATGACGGTCTCCGGAACGTTTTCGGATCACAGTCGTGTGCGATACTGGTTGTACCGGCCTGCCGGGGAGTTTCTAACTGGTAAAGTGTAGGGACCCTGGCCTCCGTAATGTCGCAACTCCTTGGATTGGGCCCCCTCTGTCTCCTTTCGGCTGATCCTTCCTCCCGGTGGTGCCCCAGTTGGGGGCATAGATACAATAGATGAAGACTTGCCTCAGTAGCGAATCTCCTCCATACTCTAATCCAGTCTAGTACAATCCAATCTTCTTCCTGTATATATCGGCTTGTTATATGTTACGTTATACGAAAATGAAATATAAGCAAGATTTATTATGGGCGTTACGCTTTTCAAGGTCCAACTCTAAATTTGGTGTGATAAATCACTTAATTTTGCTCTCAGTGTTCTTTATAAGGTTTGAGGCCGTTGGTTTCACTTTTCATCCTAAAGAAGCCAGCCTTGCTAAGGATTTTTACGCCCGAAGAGATCCCGCGGCTTCTGTCAGATTTGAACCCTAGATCTCGAGAACCAGAAGCTAATTTACAATGCCATGTAATGGCTTTGACATTTTAGTTCTCTTTGCAAAAGCAGCAGAAGAATACATACATTAAAAGAAAAAATGCCTCCTATTTGAGATATTAGAAACACTGAAAAACTCCAACCAATTAACAAGGAATGTCCTAAAAATGGTTAAACCCCCTGTAAATGCATTTGAAATAAATAGCAAGGTGCAGAAAACTCACTCAGCAGTCCATATCATTTAATCACTTAGTGAAACCATTCATGCATAAACTACATACGGCATGTGCCTCATGCTCGTTTTAAATACAGAATGACTAGAAAGTATGCCACAATGCTTGTAACTTTGTTGTTATAGTTTTGTGAAGTGACATTTTTAGAAACGCTGTAAGATATGTTTTCATATTACTATGATTGTGAATAGGGCGTGACTTTTTTCTAATGGCAACCTTTTTGTTTTCATTTTTTTCCCTCAGATCTTGGAACGAATAGGTAGATACTTTCTTGAAGTGTGATTTAAATTTACTAGGACATATTGCAGCATGTCAAATTTAAATCAAGAAAACATATTCATATCAGAATTAGTGAAGCTGTGCTGTAGTACATGATGAATTTACTTCAAAAGGTGCTCAAAGTGGCCTCCATTTACTGCCAAAAACTGCCATGGTCTGTCTTTGAAATTAGCTTATATTTCCAGCAGAACAGTCCCTCCTGATCAGCTGCTTTTCTCACCCAATTCTTCGCTTAAACTCTTCAAGATCTCTTGGTCGGTCCTTGAAAACCATCCACTTCAAATATCCTCACAAGAAAAAGTCTAAGGCCAGGAGATCTTGTCAGCCATTCAATACTTCCTCTTCTGCCAGACCATCTTTCTGGAAATTCATGATTTAGGTAATTCACCGCCTGCCTTCCATAATGTGCTGGAGAGCAGATAAATATCGGTTTTCTTCCACTGATAATAAACATCAAGAGCTTCATCACCATTTGTAACTCGTTTTGGCCTTCCAGACTCTGCCTTATTCTTAACACATCGTGAACCGAAGATGGGACGGAAGAAGAAGGAAACAACCGCAGCTCGCAGAAAGACTAAAGAAGCATCTGCGCAGACGTCACCATGCAGCTGACGTGCCTCGTCTCCCGCCCCGCTGCCAATACTGGCAACCGAGCAGGAACCTCACGGTGCCCTGAATGGGAAGTTCTGACCAATTGCTCTTGAGCATGACGCACGCAGCACATTTGACGCCCAACAGACAGCAGACACTTCGCCTTCACCTGCCTACTCCTCAGCGACCACCACAACTCAGAAGACTGTCCTACCAGCACCCGACCTGCAGTCCGCAGATTCTCCAGCTGCAGAAGCACAACAACCGCCGCCTGCAAGTGCAACTGCACTGCGGCTTTCCTACGCCGCTGCTGCACAACAGACATCACCACGAGCGCTGCATTCTCCACCAACACCAGCCACGTCCACAAGGAGCGGTACCGTGGCCATCAGCGGGGTACCCCGTGATCTACCATGCACATTTGTTCTCTCCGCTGCGAAACAGAGGTGACCCTCTGTATGGAGAGCCATGCGAATCATGACGAGAGTGGGCACCAACACGCTATTGCGTCTGCATGTGGCCGACAGCTCGGAGAAGGATGCTGCCTTGAGGATGGGACTTCCCTTATTAGTGCGCTGTCTCAGAGTCGAGGCAAGAAAGTTAGAGCGACACGTTACCTATCGGGGATGCTGCAGCTATGGCCACTGCGCCTCCACCTGCACCGCACCTCCTAGATGCTACTACTGTGAGACAGCACCGAATGCAGGAAGCATGATCTACGGCAATGGTCTGGGCCATTTTACAGGTCATGCGCAGTGCCCACGCTACTCCAGAACGAAGCCTCAAGTACAACGCAGCACAACAACAGCCAGGGAGGAAGATGTACCACGCTCACCACCTACCATAGCAGCACCTGCCTCCTTTCCCGGAGAAGGCCTGAGACAAGCTCTGCAAGATCTTCGGAGGGAGGTGTAGACCACTGGTGCCCGTCTTTCCTCACTTGAGGACGCCATCGAGCCACACAGTCCTCCAGAGAGGACATCCACGACCTCCATTCCGAGGTGTTAAACATAGCTCCACGCCGGGCCAACTAGAAGAATCACCACAAGCATCGCAAGGCGCCACTCAGAACAGACCGACCAACTGGCGAAGTTAACAGCAATCGCCCAACGCTCTGCCGACAACACAACCGATCTCCAAACTCGACTAGACTTTGCCCAACAACAGCTTCAACAGCTCAACAGCAGTGTCCAGTCATCCTCTGTGAAGCGCAAGCATTCATGGCTGGAGGAGACCACACACACCAGCGCCAAACTCGACCAGCTCCTACATGTTCAACATCATGATGCAGCAGCACATACGAGCGCAAGCGGACATCTCTACTGTCTCCCTACGCGAACGCGTACGGAGACTAAACAGACTCAACAGCTCCCAGCAATAAAGATTACACTCAAACTCCAAAATAATGTACGTCCAATCCTCTTCGTGCCATGCTCAGGACCTCGGTCGTGGTCATGGCCAAGGAAACCAATCCCTACGCGCTCCCGCACACTGTGCGCAGCATAAGATGACGCTACCACCGGAGGTGCTAATGCGGAACTCCGTAATAGCTAGAAGTATAACTGCCATCCCAAACTCCATCCTTAAATCTCTCCCTCTAACTCTTTGTTATTTTTTTAAAAAACAAAAGATAAACAAGACACAAACCTCTTCTTGGGCCCTCCTCCTCTTTGTCTTTCTGTAAGTCTTACTATGACTAATTACTTTCAAGAATATTTTGTAATGAAGTAAGCATTGTTGTCCTTATTAGCTTAGCTTTTGTCTGTATTAGTTCAATCCAAAGCCACATATTGCTTAAGCACTATATTGTTTAATACAAAACCTACTAAATTTGAAGTAATCCTTTTCAAGATTTCCTTTGATTAGTACACATTCAGTAAGGTTCTGATAAATTTAAATTTCGATTTGAAAAGGCATTTGTTTGTACGTTCTGAGACTTGAGGACTGGAGGAGCACAGATCAAAGAGATGTTGCCATAAAAAAAGCCTCACACCTTTATTTGTAACCATAGTAATGTGAGGGCATGTTAATATGTTACAGTTTTTCTAAAAAATATCACTTCATAGTTACAACAGCGGGTTACAGTCATTGCTCCATACTTTTCAGTCACCCGTTATAACAAATACTTCGATAGCTACTATAACTTCATACTTGCAATGATTTAGGATAATTGTATGGAGAAATTTATATACTGTTTTAAAACGTCGCATATTGTTTTAAATATTTTAGTTACACTTTTTAAACCAAAAAGAATATCTTATCTGTTAGTCACGCAGTTTTAAGCTATATTTGTTAAAAGTGATTTCATACACTGTCCCCAGAAAATTCAACATACACATTTTATTTCAAGTTAAAATATCTTCAACATATGTATTTTAAACCCGTTACAGCAATTAAATAAATGAAAAGTTTTGAAAACTGTTCACTTTATGGAAAGGTACTGCAAGATGCGAGCCTAAGTACCAAATTTATCGTTTAACAGATTTTTAGTTTAACGGCTTTATAGTTGTGTTGTACACACACACACACACACACACACACACACACACACACACACACACACACACACACACACACACCACACACAGCTATTACAATGTGTGCTTTACGTTCAAGAGGTCCTGAATTCGAATCTCGTTCAGGGTGAGTTATGAAGATAAGGTGTTCTTTCCGCAGGTTTTCCTTAACCTGAAAGATGAATGCCTAGTAACTGTAAGCTCTATGTACACTGCACTTATTTGAACATCATTTCATTCATCGTCCGATATGACTTAACGTTGGAGGTTTTCCCTTATTCTGAAAGATGAATATCTGGTAGCTCTAAGCTTTATGTACCCTACTCATTTGAACATCATTTCATTCATCGTCCAATATGACTTAACGTTGGAGGCTTTCCCTTATCCTGAAAGATGAATAGCTGGTACCTCTATGCTCTATGTACCCTGTACTTATTTGAACATCATTTCATTCATCGTCCGACATGACTTAACGTTGGAGGTTTTCCCTTATTCTGAAAGATGAATATCTGGTAACTCTAAGCTTTATGTACCCTACTCATTTGAACATCATTTCATTCATCGTCCGATATGACTTAACGTTGGAGGTTTTCCCTTATCCTGAAAGATGAATCTCTTGTAACTCTAAGCTCTATGTACCTGGACTCATTTGACATTTCATTTATCGTCGATATGAATTAACGTTGGAGGTTTTCCTAATCCTGAAATATGAATGTCTGGTAACTCTAAGCTCTATGTAGTCTGGGCTCATTTGACATTTCATTCCGATATTACTCAACGTTGGAGGTTTTCCGTTATCCTGAAAGAGGAATGCCAGGTAACTATAGGCTCTATGGATCCTATACTCATTTGAACATCACTTCATTCATAATCCAATATGACTTAACGTTAACAGACGTAAATTAGGAAACAGAATGCATTCACACACAAAATGTATGCCTTTATGGCGATGATGGTAGCGTGTGTGTCCTACGCTCAATATGTCTTGAGTTCGAAGTTCGGTCAGGGTGAGGTATATGAGATTTTCCCCGGATCTTCCCTTATCCTAAATGATGCGTGTCTGGTAGCTCTAAGCTCTATGGACTCTGCCCTCATAAGAACGTCAATCCATCCATTTCATTCATCGTCCGACATTTCCTTACGTTCTTCTTCTCTTCTCTCGGTGTAGGACACAATCCCCTTCAGTTATTGCCCTCTACCCCTTATGTCATTTCCGGCGTTGGATGTGGTAGCCACAATTATGGATCAGAGAAAGAAATCCAGGGATGCGTGATCAGCCTACTGCCCGGAATGAGAGTGAGGGAAGCACATGAACGGTATGAGGGTGAATATAGTGGTAGAATGATGGCGGGAGGAACCGGAGTTCCCGGAGAAACACCGCACTAGTGACGTGTTGTCCACCACAAATCGAAGTTTTAGCCTGGGAACTAACCTGAGCGGCCTTGGTGAGGGTCAAATAGTCTAACCGCAAGGCCACGGCGCGGGCTTTGACCTAATTTTGGAGGATGTAAATTAATAAAAAACACACACTCACGAACCTTTTTTCTAAAAATGCTTTTTAGGAATAAGGAGATATCAAGACATATATTTCCAGTAAACTGTTGGTATTGGTTTTTCTTTGGGTGGAAAGTAGTACCTTTTTATGTGCGTGGTACAGCAAGTAAAAATGTGTAAAGCAGTGAAAACTATGTGTAAAAGTGAGAGACAAATCTTTACACTGTGAGATGACGTTTTCTGTTTGTCTAAAAAATAAACAGTAAAATTTATTGTCACTGTTTCGAGTACGATTAATTCAGGATATGTGCCCTAAGATCCGCTACAACACTAGTCACGTTAAACCTCGATGAGCTGTAATAAATCAGATAACGACTGACAAATAAAAGCATTAGCAGTTATTAGTTCGATTGCATGTTGACCCTATAAAGGATGCATTATGTGCTAGCGAGGAACATAAATCCATTTTATTGGCAAGGTGGTGAAAGTTGTCAAGAATGCAATTAATTTGCCACGCCGAGGATTTATATTTCGCTTTTGCACCCGAGGTGCTAAATATCTGCGTTTCCTTGATATTAATTACGTAATGATGTGATTTACAGTCTTTGAGAATATCGCTACAACTCCTCTCATAGCTACACGTATAAGTAGTTACAGGGCAACACAGAGAAGTTATTTGGTACCGAGATTACCGATCAGTTTTAAATTTTTCATTTTATTGACAAATTTAAAAAGAAATGCGAATGAGATAAACATTGATAATAAATAATGTAAATGTATTACAAACACTGTTAATGCGAGAAGAACCAGAGTAAGCATGCCTTCTGATTTACAAAATATTGGAAGTGTATACAAAAATGTTATAATGTTGGGCAAACAACAGGGTTTACAGATAATTGGAAAGATGTCCAAAACCGTTATAGTGTTGGGCAAACAACAGGGTTTACAGATTATTGGAAAGATGTCCAAATACACTATTGTTTTGGGCAAACAACATGGTTTACAGATTATTGGAAATATGTCCAAAAACGCTATAGTGTTGGGCAAACAACATGGTTTACAGATTATTGGAAACATGTCCAAATACACTATTGTTTTGGGCAAACAACATGGTTTACAGATTATGGGAAATATGTCCAAAACGGTATGGTTTTGGGCAAACAACATGGTTTACAGATTACTGGAAACATGTCCAAAACGCTATTGTTTTGGGCAAACAACATGGTTTACAGATTATGGGAAATATGTCCAAAACGGTATGGTTTTGGGCAAACAGCATGGTTTACAGATTATTGGAAAGATGTCCAAAACGCTATTGTTTTGGACAAATAACGAGGTTTGCAGATTATTGGAAAGATGTCCGAATAAACTATGGTTTTGGGCAAACAACATGGTTTACAGATTATTGGAAAGACGCCCAAAAACGCTATGGTTTTGGGTAAACAATGTGGTTTACAGATTATTGGAAAGATGTCCAAATACACTATGGTTTTGGGCAAACAACATGGTTTAGAGATTATTGCAAATCGTCCAAAAACGCTATAGTGTTGGGCAAACAACATGGTTTACAGATTATTGTAAATTGTCCAAAGACGCTATTGTTTTGGGCAAGCAATATGGTTTACAGATTATTGGAAAGATTTGCAAAAACGCTATGGTTTTGGGCAAACAACATGGTTTACAGATTATTGGAAAGATGTCCGAATACGCTATGGTTTTGGGCAAACAACATGGTTTAGAGATTATTGGAAAGATTTGCAAAAACGCTATGGTTTTGGGCAAACAACATGGTTTAGAGATTATTGGAAATTGTCCAAAAACGCTATAGTGATGGGCAAACAACATGGTTTACAGATTATTGGAAAGATGTCCAAAACCGTTATAGTGTTGGGCAAATTACATGGTTTACAGATTATTGGAAAGATGTCCAAAAACGCTATAGTGTTGGGCAAACTGCGTGGTTTACAGATTATTGGAAAGATGTCCAAAACCGTTATAGTGTTGGGCAAACAACGTGGTTTACAGATTATTGGAAAGATGTCCAAAAACGCTATAGTGTTGGGCAAACTGCGTGGTTTACAGATTATTGGAAAGATGTCCAAAAACACTATAGTGATGGGCAAACATCATGGTTTACAGATTATTGTAAATTCTCCAAAAACGCTATAGTGTTTCCGCAAACGACGTGGTTTAGAAATTAATGGAAAGATGTCAAAAATTTTATAGTGCTGCGGAAACAATGTGACTTATCGTTAAGGAATGTCTATCTCTCTCTCTTACTCCCCTCCCAAATATTTACACAGGTTAGTTCTACTTTGAGTCAGATTATGGCATAATGACGGTGGTCTATGATTGTCACTTTAATTAATGTACAGGAAGCTGGTACAAAGAAAGCCGTAGGAAGCAAAACGTTGTTAACCAATGGGGCCTCTACTGACGTATCATGTTTCGCCCTCGGCGGCTCCACAGGTAAAGGAATGTGATAGTAAGATTGAATTACACCGCAACTTTGTTACCTTAACGACACATCCACTTTACAGTACACAAACGTCCTACGCCACTTTCCCACACTCCCTTAACACCGCTCATTACTTTCTCCGCTATCATTCCATGACGTCATGCCTATGCAACTGGAAGAACCAAGATTTGGTTCAAGCGTGTTAATTAGATAATGTAATCTAGTCTAAACTTCTAAAAATTTATGAGGTTCTTTCGGCAATAAGCTTGCCCATTAAGTTAAAAATATTAAAATGTATTGCACTCACATGACTTTCTCTACTCTTGTACAAATACTTACTGATCTGTCTACTTCATGTTAGTCGAAGTAAACGTCATTTTGTACAAGGGAATATGGGAGTACCGTACTATTTGCGCCCGATAAGAAGAGCGATCGGGTTCCAAGTCCTCATTCGGTAAGTTTCGTTTAACTCCGTAAACACAGATGACAACTTTGAAATTTGAAATGCGCTATACACTGACATCTAGTGGCTAATACGCTAAGCTTTTTCATGTCCGCCATATTTCACTTTGATCAATTTCGAGGTTCATTAGTTAACCAGTTTACAACAATCCTATGTTAGAAATAGAATTTTAGTTCGTCCTTGGCAACATATACATGTTATGAGACACGTCAAAATGTATAAATACAGTATATACATAAATTCAAATTGATTACATACAATATACACAGTAAGCAGCTTTTCTATGGTTTCATGTGGTATTTGCATTGACTAATTTACTACAAGAAATATCATAATATGAATATCACAGGTTTGTGAATGTACTATGCTCCCAGTGCTCATTTACATGGTTATAGTTCTAAAAATTCATTAACCGTATAAAAACAGTGTGCATGCAAAAATGTCTTAACCTTATTCTTAAAGTGTTTTAACGATGAAGCTTGTTTAAATGAATTTGGAAGTTTATTATATAACATTATCACTTTGTAGTTAAAGCTTCCTTCATAAAGGCTCGTTTGGTGCGCTCGAATTGCCAGTTTATCCTTGTTACGAGTGTGGTGCTAATGTACATCAACATTTACTTGAAAATGATTTATATTTGTGGACGTTATGGCTCTCGAAAGGGGACACATTATTATTCGTCTACTTCCGTATAACTGTGATCTGAATGCAATTGAGCTGGCGTGGGCAAAACTAAGGAATGTTTTCAGAGGATGCAACGTTACTTGTGATATCTTCGCTTGCCTTACAGGCTATTTTGCTGGACTGTGTTTTTCAAGGTTGACCACACTTCAGAAAGAAATGAGCGTTAGCTCTAGCATCTTCCTCTCTGCCCACACCACACCGTACATCCAGCGCTCAACTTATTTTGCGCATTCTGTAAGTGATAGTCAAATGTTTTAGTTTGTCGTTATCTGATATCTTTAAAATTCCGTTCTCTTTGTATGTACATTTGAGAGAAGTATGAGTAAATTCAAGAATCTCAAGAAATTCAAGAAGGAATATTAAAGAATCTAACCAGAACTGGACTGGACTAGACTGCGCTACGGAAGGGATTTCGCAAGGAGATCCAAACTACAACAGTTGTTTATTTCAAAACCCCGAAACATTGTTATTAATTTTGTATTAGTTATTTTAAATTTATTTTTAAAAATCTCTAGAAGGAAATCATAAATAGTTGGGACTGTTCTGAAACAGAACGATATTAAGTGTGGAAAAATAAAGTGTGTGATGTAGTGATTCATTAAGAGAAGAAAATCGATAACGCTTATTCGTCTTAACGATGTTATTAGAAATTTAAAATTATTTAAACCTATAATTGAGTACGTAAAATATGAAGCAAACAAATATATACAAATATAACAGTATGTAACTTAAAACTTCACTTATAAGAAATGATGATAATTTTCTTATAAATTGTCGGGAATCGCGATTTCATGTAAAACTTTTAGACATCCACAGCCGGAAACAACAAAGCTGACGTCATCGTTACGAACGCTAGATGTTAATATGTTCTTCTTAGTACTACCAAAATCTGAAAATAAAAAAAAAAAATTAAAAGCAGAATCGCCTGATGATATCTCAAAATTCATTGCGTGATTTTTTTTAAATAAATATATTTTCCCAAACCATTAAATATATCGCACCATTTAATTGTTTTAATAATTTAACTTCTGGATTTATTTCATGGTTAAATGACCAAAAATGATCTGCTACGGCCGATTTATCAGTTTGTTTATACTTAATGTTACCTGAGCCATCCCGCACGGTAATTTAACCAGGATTATCTCCGAAATTATTCTATCTGTAATACAAAAATTATGTAATATCTAACATAAATTACTTTAACAAGATTTAAATTTTTATGCAATAAGATTTTGTTTATCTCGTACAGTTTATCAGTAATGCAAAGTGATTCAGAATAAAGAGGACTTCTGAGGACATGTCAAAAAAGTTCAAGATATAAATTATCTTTGTCTTAAAAATATGTAAAACATGATATTTTAATCAAAATCGTTCAAGTGAAAGGTTCTCCATGGAAAGTAGAGTACCAGTATATTTTTGAAAATCTTCAAGTCGCGTCCTTGAAGATGATGAAGTAGCATTTTGTCAAAGAACTCTAAGCGATATATGGTTTATGAGAAATATTGGCACCAGGATGCACATTAATAAATAAAAAATAAAATACATAAGAAACAAACTGAAAGATATGGATGGCTGAACGTTATCTAAAGTCTGTTTAGTTAATGCGTGTGCAGTTCGGCCGCCTCTTTTGACGAACTCTTACAATCGTTTTACAACACCGGCCTGGTATTCAACCGAGTTTTTTTTTTTTTTTTTTTTTTTTTTTTTTTTTTTTTTTGTAATTTTACGTCCTCCAACGTTGTCATATCGGACGATGAATGGAATGGGTGAAATGATGCTCAAATGAGTCCAGGGTCCATGGAGCTTAGAGATACCCGCCATTCATCTTTAAGGATAAGAGAAAACCCCTGGAAAACCCGTATCCATGTAACTCACCCTGGCCGATATTCGAACTCGGGACCTCTTGAACGTGAGGAGACATGCTACCATCTACGCTACCGAGGCTGGCTTAACCGAGTTTGCAGTTTTGAGTTATACTATCCACAAATGCGTGAATATCCTTCTGAAATGTTGTCCTAGGATTTTGTGGGTAACAAGGCACGTCTTTCCTGTGAAATCTTGATTAAAACAAAAATACACCTTCGTTTATGACGAGTTTTGTTCTAGTTCTCCTTCTCCCAGTCCTTTCTGCAAGGTTGCCATCTTTCTCTATACGTCATGGGTACGAAGATTCGTCTAAATAAATTATCTTATGTCCATTACTGCGAAACCTCCTTAGTTTTGACAACTGTAGCCAGGCTACAATTCTACTGTATTCCATAATAACTATCTTATTCAAAGTGCGGTATTTGAAACCCAGCTCCTTTAGGAGGCCGCGCAAAGTGCAGTGCCATTAGGAAAATCACAAATTTCTTGCAAATGTGCAACCAATTCGTCTAAGGTGGGCGCTCTCCCTTTAGCAGAGAATCTATAAATTTCTCAAGGATAAAAAGTCACTAAATATGTACACTGAATGGAAATAAGGAAGCCAGTTATTTCTTAAGTTTCAGACAAAAAGAGATTGCTTGGTTTCAAAATGTAATTGAGGAATATGAGCAAGAATGTGTTGAAGGAAATGGTAGAAAAGTTGTGCTTTGTTTATTAATGTTCAGGTATAGATAATTGATTTGTGACAAATGGGAGGTCAAATAAAGAACTGGCCGTGAGAAAATGTGGAATGTGGAAGCGGTCAATGAACAGGACATATACTTATGGAGTTTAAAAAGTTTATGTTGTAATGCTTATGGGTTTAAATGACCTTCTTTTTTTACATAGTTTACCTCAACTAGTGAAACGTAACACTCCCCCTAGTAAGTAAAAACAAAAAGCCTGGTGAACAAATAACACCTTAAAGAGGTCATTAGCAGGAGCCGAGCGTGTCGGACTTTAAACAAATGCACATCGCTCAACTGGACTGGAGATAAATGGGCCACCATTAAGTGATAATGAAGAAAATCTTGCCCACTGTGGTCGCCGCCCCCGACTGGTCAGGGGCGCGGCCCCTCACAGTAAACATTCAAACAGGTGGCCGGGCAGTAGCGGTCACTGACATCATCCCGCGAACCCAAAACCTGAAAACACCTTCCCATTACAATGATAACGCCCTTCACCAGTTTGACACTGTCTCATATATCACTGTATCTGCTGCCGGCTTCTACAGTGGTGAACTCAGGGTATACGTGTAAGACAGTAGACAACATCAGTTAAGTTGAGTGATGTAGACTAATAAATGAACTATTTGAAGTAAGTGGTCAACTGTTTGAGGATGTAGCTTTAAACGGTTTCTGAATCTTAGTATTAGTAACTGCAACTAAAGAACTATTATACCTGCATCAATAACTTAATTGTGTATACAATAAAAATGACAAGTGTAAATTGCTGAAATGTAAAATGAAAAATAGGAAAACCTTGTTGAGACTGCAAGCATGTATAAAGCGAGCGTGGTATTTAGGCACTGTGGAGAGTGGGTAATCATTCTGTAAGACAAAAAGAAAAAGCACAAATTTTTAAATATATGTTCTGTTATCAACATAACTACCATCTACTTCATAACTATTCCTCCAAAAAGTCTACATTATACTTTTAAAATGTTTAACTTCTATCCCTATCTAAAGCACATTCTACATTTTCGACTATTTCTCGTTAATTGTTCGAAATCTCAAATACTCATTACTTTTCTTAAATAGAAAGTAATTATTTGTTAAATAAATTATTATAAATTATCGCTTAAAATCTACTGCATTCCTCACTGTATACCCACAAGGAAATATATAATGCAGTCTTTTCTATAAACACTTAGCTGGATATGATAGATATAGCTGTCTCTGTAGCAAATTGTTTGCCTCACGTTTAAGAGGTACCGAGTTCGAATCTCGGTCAGGTTGAGTTACCTAGATAGTTTTTCTGGGGGTTTCTCTTATCCTGAGAGATGAATGCCTGGTAATTATGGACCCTGGATTTATTTGAGCATCATTTCATTCATCGTCCGATACGACTTAACGTTGGAGGTTTTCCCTTATCCTGAAAGATGAATGTCTTGTAACTCTAAGCTCTATGTACCCTGTAGTTATTTGAACATGATTTCATTTATCGTCCGATATGTCTTAACGTTGGAGGTTTCCCCTTATCCTGAAAGATGAATGTCTGGTAACTCTAAGCTCTATGTACCCTGTAGTTATTTGAACATGATTTCATTTATCGTCCGATATGTCTTAACGTTGGAGGTTTCCCCTTATCCTGAAAGATGAATGTCTGGTAACTCTAAGCTCTATGTACCCTGTAGTTATTTGAACATGATTTCATTTATCGTCCGATATGTCTTAACGTTGGAGGTTTCCCCTTATCCTGAAAGATGAATGTCTGGTAACTCTAAGCTCTATGTACCCTGTAGTTATTTGAACATGATTTCATTTATCGTCCGATATGACTTAACATTGGAGGTTTTCCTTTGTCCTGAAAGATGAATGTCTGGTAACTCTAAGCTCTGTGTACCCTGGATTTATTTGAACATCAATTCATTTATCGTCCGATATGACTTAACATTGGAGGTTTTCCTTTGTCCTGAAAGATGAATGTCTTGTAACTCTAAGCTCTGTGGGCCCTGGATTTATTTGAACATCAATTCATTCATCGTCCGATATGACTTAACGTTGGAAGTTTTCCCTTATCCTGAAAGATGAATATCTGGTAACTCTAAGCTCTATGTACCCTGTAGTTATTTGAACATGATTTCATTTATCGTCCGATATGTCTTAACGTTGGAGGTTTCCCTTATCCTGAAAGATGAATGTCTGGTAACCCTAAGCTCTATGTACCCTGTAGTTATTTGAACATGATTTCATTTATCGTCCGATATGACTTAACATTGGAGGTTTTCCTTTGTCCTGAAAGATGAATGTCTGGTAACTCTAAGCTCTGTGTACCCTGGATTTATTTGAACATCAATTCATTTATCGTCCGATATGACTTAACATTGGAGGTTTTCCTTTGTCCTGAAAGATGAATGTCTTGTAACTCTAAGCTCTGTGGGCCCTGGATTTATTTGAACATCAATTCATTCATCGTCCGATATGACTTAACGTTGGAAGTTTTCCCTTATCCTGAAAGATGAATATCTGGTAACTCTAAGCTCTATGTACCCTGTAGTTATTTGAACATGATTTCATTTATCGTCCGATATGTCTTAACGTTGAAGGTTTCCCCTTATCCTGAAAGATGAATGTCTGGTAACTCTAAGCTCTATGTACCCTGCAGTTATTTGAACATGATTTCATTTATCGTCCGATATGACTTAACATTGGAGGTTTTCCTTTGTCCTGAAAGATGAATGTCTGGTAACTCTAAGCTCTGTGTACCCTGTAGTCATTTGAACATGATTTCATTCATCGTCCGATATGACTTAACGTTGGAGGTTTCCCCTTATCCTGAAAGATGAATATCTGGTAACTCTAAGCTCTATGTACCCTGTAGTTATTTGAACATGATTTCATTTATCGTCCGATATGTCTTAACGTTGAAGGTTTCCCCTTATCCTGAAAGATGAATGTCTGGTAACTCTAAGCTCTATGTACCCTGCAGTTATTTGAACATGATTTCATTTATCGTCCGATATGACTTAACATTGGAGGTTTTCATTTGTCCTGAAAGATGAATGTCTGGTAACTCTAAGCTCTGTGTACCCTGTAGTCATTTGAACATGATTTCATTCATCGTCCGATATGACTTAACGTTGGAGGTTTCCCCTTATTCTGAAGGATGAATATCTGGTAACTCTAAGCCAGAGGAAGACAGCTTCGAGAGCTGTGACGTATATCAGCCGGGAGCGAGGCCTGCAGTGCGTGTGACGTCAGGCGAGAGCCATTGTATAAATGGCGCTGTGAGTGCAGAATCTGAGGGTTCAGTCAGGTGTAGCACACTCTGTCACAACGATGTAGCTGCCACGTATCAAATGGAACTTTAAATTTACAATGTGACTATTTATTGGAAGACAAATATACACACAGGAAAGAGTTGACGGATTTTTAAAAGAATGTCCCCCAAACCAGATTTCCGAGGTTGTATTCACTTTCCGCACGAACATTGTGTATGTTTGGCTCGACATATATTATGAAATTAGCTAAGTCCAAACCCCGAAGTACGTTGTCGTACCACAATCTAACATGCAGCCTTGGATTACAAATTTCCCAGACATTACATCCTGACATTGCTAAACTAGTTAAAGAAAAACGAAACAGAACGTGTCGGAAAATTGCACTTTAATCTGTTCTGAGTGGGTCTCCTCTAATTTGCAGAGAAAATTACTTTATATTTTATTTTATTTACTTTATAACATTCCTGACCTTCAGATAAACTACGAGTTGAAGTTTTATATATTTTCTCATAGCGCAGAGTCAAAATGTAATTGTTTATAAACTCTGACCAATTGTGTAATTAAACCAGTCAGCATTAATATTACAGCACCAAAGATGTAAGTTGTACATATTATTAATACCCGATACGTTTCCTGTCTTTCCTACGCTGTCGGAACCCCAACACATCAAACTATTTCTTTCCTTTCGGGCAGCAGAAATCAGCGCGGTGGCGTCACACGCTAACCTGCCTTTCGTTCGGGGTCATATTTGTTGGGTAGGGCTGACGGAGCTGACGTCACACCGCCACATGCTCTTCCCTGCTCTAAGCTTTATGGACCCTGGATTTATTTGAATGTCATTTCATTCATCGTGCGATATGACTTAACGTTGGAGGATGTAAATTTAAAAAAAAATGTTATAGATCGTTATGGCTTGTAAAAATATTGAGTAGAGACGGTTTTTTGTGAGTCCAACATGTAACCGCAGTATCAGACAGTGATTAGGAGGTGGCGAATTAATTGAAATCACGAGAATTAAAAAAAGAAGATAAATTAATAAAAAATGCTTTGCTAAACTAATATAAAATGTTGTTATATTAATATGAAATTAGAATGAAATTAGAGTAATGATTAAAATAGCGGTTTAATTAAGAATAAGATGGGAAGAATATAATTTAAGACAACTAACATGCTAGAATCCATGTAAGGGAGAGAAAATATTTCTGTAAAATCTGAACACAAGTCGGAGAGAAGGGAAGAGGTGACCGTTAGCCTCTTTGTTTAAGGAAAGGTTCAATGTCTGAGAACTATAACCAAGAATGTATAGGAACAATAAGGTTTTCTAGATGCGGTCAAGCGTAAGACCTAAAAGGATTTACTTTGCTGAGGTGATAACGATGTATACCGTTACAAAGAGCCCAGGGTAGGCGTGACCCAACTCACGGTGGGATGTAACGTCAATGAGTTCGATGAGTTTTGCTAACCAATAAAGAAAAATCGAAATAAAATGAGAAACCAATAATAATGTAAGATTTGAGAGATGGGGAGAAGGGTGAGTTATTTTGGTTATGTGATAAGGGTTAGAGTAGGGATCAGAATAAAGTACGAACGGAATCGCAGAGTAGACGAAAGATCACTTCAACAGTCATACTACGAGGGGAAAGATGTGTTAGTGCGCGTGAAGAAGAAGTAGTAAAGATTTCTAAGTCCGAAATGTAGGGAAGTCAAGAATAACGCAACCAGCGTAAGAGAAGCAGCAGCAGAAGTTTA
Organism: Mantis religiosa; assembly: GCA_030765055.1. NCBI lineage: Eukaryota > Metazoa > Arthropoda > Insecta > Mantodea > Mantidae > Mantis > Mantis religiosa. The sequence continues at coordinate 196,249,472 of CM060949.1, read as the reverse complement.
TAATAGCAAAGTATTCGCCGTATAAAGAAGTAAGAGAATTCTGTTAGGAAGTTTAGTAACAGGTGGTCACCGCTACAAATCAATCTGAATCAACGAACTTAGTGAGAATTAAATTATATCATTTTTGCAACGAACCAGTGTATTATTGAGACAACTGAGCAGCCAACAAACAACAAATCCATTTCCTACAACCATTCACCTGAGGACAAGAGATCTCATAGCTCCAATTAGAACCCAAATCAAAAGTAAACACCAACCAATTGAAATCTGACATGCGGGTATGCCGCAAACAGATAAGAAACTTTGTTTTCTGTTCTAAGGAAACTGCTTCAGCACTTAACTTCCGTAGAGGTTAGGTAATGTCCTTAGGAGGTTTGTAACTTTCAGTTTGTGGTGTCAAGTTTATTCATCGATTCGATCAGCTGACAGACCAGCCATGACAGATACGGTAGGGCGCTTTCTCGATTACCTGTTGCATGACTGGGGAGGAAACCAACAAGTCTATTAATTACACAGCACTTTCACTCTGGGACATGAACACGCGCCCTTCAAGCTAAGCCGCTTTTTTGCCTTCAGGTTTACTTCTCTTAGTTTACATTAACAAGTTATTGAAGATGGTAAACACAGATGATATCTTCTTTTATGAAGAGAGCAGTTTCCTTACCCAATGCTGCATACCAAGGTCCGCATTTCGAGGACATAAAAGTGTTTGGAAATTGACACAGTAACCACAAAAACAGCTATAATTGATTTATTAAAACTAATCACAAAAGTTATAAATTCATTTATACATGGATATAACTATAAAGTGGAAAAAGCCTGATGTGCTTCATTGGACACGATATTTTTGCAAAAGATTACTCTTCTCCTCGTATGACCTTGAGCAAAAGAATCAAATAACGACTTCCCATTTGAGGTAATGTATTTTATCTAAACTATATGTTTTAACATGGCCTATGTTTTCGTGTGGATTGTAGAGATTTTGTCTATCTCTCACAGTTTACCGGTTATACGGAAGTCAAACGGGACGAAGAAGACTTCTGAGGTAATTTCTAAATACACTCCTGGAAATTGAAATAAGAACACCGTGAATTCATTGTCCCAGGAAGGGGAAACTTTATTAACACATTCCTGGTGTCAGATACATCACATGATCACACTGACAGAACCATAGGCACATAGGCACAGGCAACAGAGAATTCACAATGTCGGCACTAGTACCGTGTATATCCACCTTTCGCAGCAATGTAGGCTGCTATTCTCCCATGGAGACGATCGTAGAGATGCAGGATGTAGTCCTGTGGAACGGCTTGCCATGTCATTTCCAGCTGCCGCCTCAGCTGGACCAGCGTTCGTGCTGGACGTGCAGACCGCGTCAGACGACGTTTCATCCAGTCCCAAACATGATCAATGGGGGACAGATCCGGAGATCTTGCTGGCCAGGGTAGTTTACTTACACCTTCTAGAGCACGTTGGGTGGTACGGGATGCTTGCGGACGTGCATTGTCCTGTTTTAACAGCAAGTTCCCTTACAGGTCTAGGAATGGTAGAGCGATGGGTTCGATGACGGTTTGGATGTACCGTGCACTATTCAGTGTCCCCTCGACGATCACCAGAGGTGTACGGCCAGTGTAGGAGATCGCTCCCCACACCATGGTGCCGGGTGTTGGCCCTGTGTGCCTCGGTCGTATGCAGTCCTGATTGTGGCGCTCACCTGCACGGCGCCAAACACGCATACGACCATCATTGGCACTAAGGCAGAAGCGACTCTCATCGCTGAAGACGACACGTCCCCTTTCGTCCCTCCATTCAAGCCTGTCGCGACACCACTGGAGGTGGGCTGCACGATGTTGGGGCGTGAGCGAAAGACGGCTTAACGGTGCGCGGGACCGTAGCGCAGCTTCATGGAGACGGTTGCGAATGGTCCTCGCCGATACCCCAAGAGCAACAGTGTCCCTAATTTGCTGGGAAGTGGCGGTGCGGTCCCCTACGGCACTGCGTAGGATCCGACGGTCTTGGCGTGCACCCGTGCGTCGCTGCGGTCCGGTCCCAGGTCGACGGGCACGTGCACCTTCCGCCGACCACTGGCGACAACATCGATGTACTGTGGAGACCTCACGCCCCATGTGTTGAGCAATTCGGCGGTACGTCCACCCGGCCTCCCGCATGCCCACTATACGCCCTCGCTCAAAGTCCGTCAACTGCACATACGGTTCACGTCCACGCTGTCGCCGCGGTCTACCAGTGTTAAAGACTGCGATGGAGCTCCGTATGCCACGGCAAACTGGCTGACACTGAGGGCGGCGGTGCTCAAACGCTGCGCAGCTAGCGCCATTTGACGGCCAACACCGCGGTTCCTGGTGATTCCGCTGTGCCGTGAGTGTGATGATTGCTTGTACAGCTCTCTCGCAGTATCCGGAGCAAGTATGGTGGGTCTGACACACCGGCGTCAATGTGTTCTTATTTCCATTTCCAGGAGTGTAGTTCTAGAGATAGTTTTCATTTTCATGAAAATATCTTAAACGTACGGGTTTTCAAAGAAAATGGTTTATAGTCATTTTTGAGAAAATGAAAACTTCAAAAATATTTTCTACGTAAAGTTTGGTTTGGGATGGTGGTTCTCTTAAAATCTTTCTGTTGCCTCTTTAGAAGGTGTTGAATCTGTATACAAAATTAGGCTTTAAACCGACTTTTCATGTTTGGTTATACAGTACCAGATACACATACCTTGGAGTTTCCCATAAAATTTATTATTTTACTTCAAATCTCTCAAAACATATAATTCCGAGGAAGTTTTTGTGTTGAAGTTTTTGTCAGAATAAAACACGTCCCTACTTACTGTAAGTAAAAGTAGAAAATATAGATTTAAGTTTATAGATTGTTTAGAGATTAATTAAAACATTGTATATTTGTTTCAGGTTTATATTTGAAGATCCTGGGAAAAGAAGAATTGCTACTTTGGTATTAAGACCGTGAAGTGTTTGACAAGTCTGCTGAACTTTTAAGTAAGTCTTGCATACAAAACTTTTTAATAAAATTACTCTAAATTATGAGCGCTGTTCAATAAAGTATGATCATAATTTTTACGGTCATAATTTTTCGCACTAAAATTCAATCTTATATTATGTTAGCTTAATGTAGTTTCATTGTTGGTACTCCTGGTTCCCGCCTGTGAGAACCAAGGAAGTTCAGACATGTTGAGTATCGTCTACCGCTGCAATGGAGGTAACATGCAGTTACAGCTGATATTAGAGGAAGATCCGGAGATTCTTTCAAACGTGATCACTGCTGATGAAACTTGGGTACATCATTTTGATCCTAAGAGCAAACAGCAAAGCTCAGTGTGGAAATCTCCTTCATCACCAACCGCCAAAAAAGCAAAAGTGGTTGCTTCTGCTGGGAAAGTTATGGTCATCTCATTCTTTGATATTCATGGAATGGTTTATCAGCATGTTGTACCTGCACATACATCAGTAACTGGACAGTACTACAGTCCTGAAAACATTGCAAGTCCATATCAGGAACAAAAGACCACATTTACGTGAAGCAGGCTGGATGCTGCACCACGATAATGCGCGGCCGCATATTGCCAATGTTGTTGCTGAATATCTTGCAAAAATCAACGTGAAGTGCATCCCTCACCCTCCCTATATTCCGGATTTAACCCCATGTGACCCTTTTCTATTCCCTAACTTGAAGAAACGACTTCGTGGTAGGCGTTATCCATCATCAGAAGCAGTGGTGAAGGCTGCGGAGGCGATTTTGAAGGATCTCTCAAAAATGGTTTCCAGCATGTCTTTGTAGACTGGCAGAAAAGGTGGGACAAGTGCATCGCATTCAGGGGAGGAGACTATTTTGAGAAAGACCATCAAAATTATGAGGATGAGTCAAAGTACGTTGTCAAAAAAATTGTGATCATTCTTTATTGAACAGCCCTCGTACAGTGAATAAAATATACAAGTACCTACTGTAAGTATAAAGAGAAAATCCCAGAATCATTAATGACGTATTCTCACCGCCGCTTGATTCCTACGCTATGAACCGCATCAACGCCTTTTTGGAAATGCTGACTGTAACAATAGAAAATACGGATGTAAATAGATGTGCTCATTCAGATTTCGTTTCTAACAGCAAGCTTGACAGTATGGGCGAGAATTTAAGGACATTTTAATTTGAGTCAGTAAAATATCGACAGCATGATGAGAATACAAATTGGAAATTAATTGTTCTTTCACAATAGTCGTGTGTAGGACGCACTATGAAAGAGTAGAGCGAGACTGAAGAATTCAATGCCATTGCCGGGATTTGAACCACGGATCTTCTGGTCTCCATCCAGCCACTCTAAACCATTGAGCTACTATGGCCAATGTGCCAACATGACATTAAGTTCTCCAACTGGCTCTACCCTTTCATAGTACTTCCTGCACATGGCTAGTGTGAAAGAACAATTAATTTCCATTAATTGTACCTAATAGTGGTCCGAACTATAAAGCCCGGGCCTTCAAGTACTTACAGCATATTAAGTCGTCATTAATGTAGTTGGCTCATGTGTTTATGAGAACTCCTAGTGGTTTACCAGGAAAAACACGAGTCAGTTGGAGAATTTAATGTCATATTGACACGTTGGCGATTGTAGCTCAAGGGTTTAGAGCAGCTGGACGGATACCAGAAGATCCGTGGTTTAAATCCCGGCTATGACACTGAATTTTTCATTCTGGCTCTACTCTTTCATAGAATATAAATTGGTTTTGAAGCAAATCTTACGAAGATTTATGAGAAAATCAAAATGATTAAAAAATGGTTCATCTAAGGCTTAGTTTGAAATGGAGGAAGGGCTTCTCATCTTTGAAGAATATTGGACTGTATATACCAATTGGTATTTAAGTTTATTTTTGGAATTGTATTGTTCACAAAGGCACACAAATATGCACGCCTGAACCTTTTCCAAATTTTTGGATTAAGGGGACATTAAAACGTACATTTACAGTGAAATGTCGATATCAAATTTTTAGGTGGAATACGTGATAGAGACATAAAAAGATCAGAATTGGCTTTCAGTTTGTATTAAGAGATACAAAATCTTGTGTGATAGTTTTAGTGAAAGAAAGTGATGTGAATGCAACAGTTCAGGTGTGCTTCTGTTCGGAGAGAGTTTAGATAACTGTAGCTTTGTTCTGAAAGCAATAATACGTCACATTAATCAAGACAAGACCGCCTTGGTTGACATTTGGGAAGCCGAGAGGTTAACCTTATGATAATGAGTTGGACCTGCAGGGAGAAAAGCGCCTCGGGTTGGAAACCACACCCAAAAAGTCCCAATTTCGTGACCCTGTCGAATTTTCATTGTTTGACTGGGATCGGACGGAGTAAGCGTTGCCAACACCTAATGATTTCGACATTAGTCTTGATTGAGAACAGACCAAGCTAGTTGGAGAGAAACCGCGGACACCTGCTCCCGCGAATTTTTCTGGTATCCCCGGGTCGGAGGGCAAATGTGGGGTGTGACTCCCCATCCTTCCCTCCTTGGTTCATGGTAGATGCTCAAATACCGGAAAGTTTATGTGAGTTTCTCTCCGTTTATCTTCAAGGAACACTGTCTATGAATCTTCTAACTTTTGTCAAAAGCTATTTTCAGGAAACTTGACACATTCGATAATATTGAATAAAGAAATTACTGTGTTCAGTATCAAATTAATATGTATTTTTCCAGAAGATGCAATTAAATATTTATAATTAGTGAAAAGAATGCTGATTTTGTAACATAACTTTCAATATTCACAATACTCATTAACGGCATTAGTGATGCCTTCGTATACGGAAAATAAATGTTTGGTTGTATATCTGTGTGTGTGGGGGGGGGGGGGCGGGACAGGGTAACTAAAAAACGAACAAACTTTCAAGCCAACAATATTTAAGCTCAGCATCTTCCAAGAATGCCACACAAAATTTTCAGGAGAGCCCTCCGAACAGAGACTACCCTTTGCTGGAACCTGTCACAGAATTTTGAGTTTTTTAAAAAATGACTAACGATTTTAAGTATTGTATGTTTAAGACATTTTCATAAAAACATGGCAAATGAAATGTGCATCTTCAATTACCTGGAGCTATCCCCAAAAGTTTTTTGTCATTTACGTCCTCCAACGTTAAGTCATATCGGACGATGAATGAAATGGGTAAAATGATGCTCAAGTGAGCCCAGGGTCCATAGAGCTTAGAGTTACCCGACATTCGTCTCTCAGGATAAGGGAAATCCTCAGAAAAAAACTTATCCAGGTAACTCAACCTGACCGAGATTCGATCTCGGGAGCTCTTGAACGTGAGGCAGACATGCTACCATCACGCTACCCAGGCGGGCATCCTCAGAAGTCCTTTTCATTCTGATACACTGGTAAACTGTAAGACACAGACCTAAACTGTATATACTTAAAACCAGGGCCGTATTACTCATTTAAAAAAAAAAAAAGGTAGGGGGATGCACACATAAAAAATTTCCAGATACTGGAGAACCTATCAGAATTCTGCACTTGTAGATTCGCCTTCCTGCTTTGGTTGTCTTCAGCATGCCTATGACTTGTTATCCACTCTTTTATGCAATCCTCTGGGTTCCACATATGTACCGGAGGTCTGTTAATATCATAAACATTATTTGAATGTAAGTATATATTATGTATTTTTGTAGTGTTTTGAATGTTAAATTAAGAAAAGTAATGAATTATAAAAAGTATTAAAAATAACATTATTATATAGTAAGGGGACTGCGTCCCCCTCCGAAAAATAGTGGAGGGACGGCGTACATCCCCGTTTCCCCTCCACTACGGCCCTGGTTAAAACACATAAATTACTTTAAACGTTAGACTGTATGTGCAAATTTTCAGACAAACCATAGGAATGAACATTATCTTGCTGCACGGGAAAATAGGAATACAACTGTCAAATGTTTTAGGAACTGGTCGCTATGTGATGCCTTTGAAAATCCGTGCTGTTTGGATGGCTAGGAGATTATAAAAAACGAAAAATACATACGTAAAATATAAAGCTATTAACAGTGAAGCAAACAAATATATACAAATACAGCAATTTGTAGCTATAAACTTTACTTATCTTATAAGAAATGATGATATTTTTCTTATAAATTGTCCGGGATCGCGATTTCATGTAAAACTTTTACACATCCTCAGCGAGAAACAACAAAGCTGTCGTCAACATTACGAACGCTAGATGTTAATATGTTCTTGTTAGTACTGCCAAAATCTGAAAATAAAACAAATTTAAAAACACAATCGACTGCCGGTATTTCAAAATTCATTACGCGAGGTTTGTTTTTTTAAATAAATATATTTTCCAAAACCACTAAATCTATCGGATCATTTAATTGTTTTAATAATTTAACTTCTGGATTTATTTCACAGTTAAATGACCAAAAATGATCTGCTACGGCCGTTTTATCAGTTTGTTTGTACTTAATGTTACGTAATGTTCTTTCGTTCCGCTTTCTAAATTACGTTTTGTCTTTCCAATATAAACTTTATCACAATCGAAACAATTAAACTGATAAATAACAGTTTTTTTTTATTAGGAATTTTATCTTTTTTAGAGAAATGCAATAAATTTTTAATACTATATTTACTTTGAGGAACTAAAGCTATACCAAATTCCTTAAAAATTACTAACCCTAGGATGGTAAGTAAATTTAAAAAAATTAAAATCGTCTTCTATTTTTAAGGATGGAAACATGATTAACAGTTTTTTTTATATTTGTTTTTTTTCCTTCAATTTTTTATATATAAAGTCTTTATTAAAACCATTAATTAAAGCCGTATTAATAATATATTTATATTCTTTATTACATTCATCTTTATTCCGGGGTATATTTATTAATCTATAAATCAAACTGTTGAAAACAACAAATTTATGTGAAAAAGGGTTAAAACTTTGATTTTTTTTTATCTAATTATCAATATGAGTCGACTTCGTATAAATACCAAAGTTTAATATATTATTATTTTTTATTATCTTTAAATCTAGAAAAGGAATAAATCCATTAATTTCAGTTTATCTTGTAAATTTATTAATTTTAAAGCATCGTTTATGAGTTTATCAGGAACAGTTGCAAAAATATCAACAACATAGCTACACCAAACTTTAATAATTAAAGAGAATGCCTTAGTGACTTGCATTTCGAAAAAAAAAGTAATTAAAAGTTCAGCAAGAAAAGGTGAAAGAGGATTACCCATTGCTAAGCCAGAAGTTTGTTGAAAAAAATCACCATTAAAAGTGAAAAAAAAAAAAATTGATCTAAACAAAATCAGTAAGCTTAGCAAAGTAAACTATCAAGTCTTCAAGTAAATTTATTGAATTCAATCATTTTTTAGATAAATTAAAAGTTTTCTCTAGGAATACTAGAAACATATTATATAAATATATTATATATGTATATAAGTAGTAGAATATATATAATATATTCCTGTTTGGGAAAACTAGAAGTATTAGAAAATTTAACAAGTTAACTATCAATGTTGCGAAAATGGTTAACTCCTTAAAAATATTTATTTTACATAAGTTATTTTTTATTTTATTGTGTTTAGTAAGATTTTGTCTATTTATCATTTACCAGTTATTGAAAAGTCATTCAGAATGAAGAGGAGTTCTGAGGTCATTCACAAAACAATTAAAATATACCGTACATTTATTTGTCATGAAAATATTTTAAACATGTGAGAAAACCAAAATTTCGAAAACTTTTCCATGTGATTTGTAATCTGAAGTAAGGTTATTTTCTTGAAAATCGTGTCGTATGCTTGTAAGATCTGAACTTAAATAAGAAATGTATTATTTAAGACACTTTCCGTTTTTGACTTATGCTGTTCAGAAAGACGCTGACCTTTTTAAAAATGTTTTTATTTTTCTCAGTCAGTCGTAGTGAGTTGAAGCGTCACAACTTGGGGATGTGTTTAAGGTAGCAAAAAGGTTTTGGTACGTGACATAATGGAAATGAATTAGTTCCTTGCTCAGTGTTGGAGGACTTTAATTGCACGGGAGATGTTAAATCGTGTAACATTAATCATTAACGACATCAACTACAACCCGTTTTAATTTATGTAGCAGCAGATTTATGCACTTGCTGCTTTATTTAGTATGCTAATAATGACCTCGCTCACTTTACAGGCACTGAACTCCCTTTTGTAGGACGCGGGGTTGCTAAACTCTGGGAAAAATATAACCTCCACTTCCTTGCTTCCTCCACGTACCTAGCAAATCAATCAAATATTCGCCATCGACTCAGGAAAGAGGCCTTCAGAATTCATCCACATAACCGGTAAGTAGACGAACCTAGTAAGTCGGGATAGGATTTCTTCACCACCATCGTAGTTTATATTTCTTGCCATCTTTAAATTGGTCTTCCTATTATTCTACAGGGTGATCTGTTTGAGATGTCAGAAAAGTAAAACGTGGTATTTATTAGGTTAGTGTACATATCTCTGAGCAATTTTCTTAAATGTAAGCGGAAAGAATGGGTGTTCACAAATGAATGATGTTTCCAGTGGCATGTCAACGCTATCCTGCAAAGAAAAACAAATGGTCGTAAGTGCTTTATATGATCGGTTTTTGGTCCTTCAATTAAAGGAAGATGCGATACTGGACACTATTATCTATCAACAGGATGGCGCTCCACCACATTTGGCTCTCAGAGTGCGGAATCGATTAAATCAGCTATTCAACGGTCGCTGGTGTAGCCGTGATGGATCCACCCCATAGCATCCTTATAGTGCAGACTTAACAGCTACATTTGGGGGGAGGGGATGGCTAACGGTGTATGTAAAAACACCAATGAATCCAGCCGACATGCGGAGAGAGATTGCTGCGGCCTTTCAGCAAATTACTCCAAAATGCTGTAAGCCTTGTAACATGGGTGCGAAGTATGAACTGTGCAGCACTCGTAATGGCGGTCATGCTGAGTGCTAATATGCTGGACACAAAACTCCTGACTTTCCTACACAAATGCATGCCATTACAAACCAATAAAATTGATTAAGGTTCCAGAAACAAATCTACTCATCTAATCTATCTAAAACCAGTCTTTCTCCTACTTTACTGCTACTCCAACAATATAATTCAAGTCTATGTTTCTACTACAGTTTTAATTACTGCAACAAACTACGAAAGACTGTTTTCTACAATTTTAAAATTTCATCTTCTGCAACTGGTATCCATCTTCTAAAGGGACTGGCATCAGTAGATGGAGCTGGTTCTTCACTTCCAGATATCCAGGTTGTCATCTTTCCTCTTCTGGATAATTCTTCCGCTCTGATACTCTCCATATATCTCCTCTGGTTCTACTGGGATTCCCCTTCTTTCGGTGGCTTCTGCTCTTCTTTCCGATATCCATAATTGGCGTTTTCTGTTCATCGGTTGTGCGTTTTAAATTAGATCTTCAACTCTGGTAATCTGTATCTTCAGTTTCTCTTGGTCCTATTTCCCTCCGACGCTCACTTAAACAATATTCTTTTCTCCTAGATTTATATTGTCGCCGATCGCATTTTTGCGATATGCTGGCCGACGTACACAAAAGAGACAGATAGCGCAACGCGCAGATAAAAAGCTTGCCGAAACAGATAAAGATAGATAACTGGAAGGCGCTAGTGCCGTCTTGTTCATTCCAGAATCTAGAAATATGAGTAGAGGTATATAAGGAAGCCGCTACTCTCCAAGAGAGAGTCGAGTCTCAATTGGCTCGATTTGAAAGTGAGGACTGTGATTTGAAAGTGAACTCTTTTGTTTGTTTACGTGTGCAGAAGCGTCGAGAGACTGGGTTGGTTTATGTTACGTCATCTTGCTGCTAAGGGTGTACAAACAGTGTGTTTCTACGGAAATAAAGGGCATTTTGAATTTCTGCAACTTGGACTTTTAATGTTACCCACAAGTTACAATATGTTGCTATATTTATTTCTTGAAATCTTTTGCCACGAATCATATATTTCTCTAACGTCTTAGAGCAGTGTTTCACAAGCTCTTCTACCTCAAGGATCCCCTTATCATCTAACAACTTGTTCGCGGACCCCATAGTTTGGCAACTCAATTTATATGAACGAGTCGACTTTTGGTTGAATGTTATAATTGGAATTTAAATAATTACTGTGTGTATAATTTAAGATATTTCTTGTATAGTTTTAAATTGAATTGACAATAAATTAAAAATTAAAGTTAAACCAAATAAAACAAACGTGTGTATAAAATATGTGTATATATGTATTAAATTGTATTTAAAAAATTATTTTTTCTCACTTTGAAGTAAATTTTATGCAAGTTTGCCAACTAGGTTTCTATTTAACTTTAGCCTTACGTCAGTAAAAGTTTAAAATACCACACTCTTTGGATTACCCAAGAATTAATAACATTAGGCATAACATGTTATAAAAATGAATTTATTTTTCTGTAAAGAAACCATTTTATACATATAAAAAGTTATTCATAATGTTCTGAATCCACCATTTGACCATTTCAACAAAATTAGTATTGGGTTGCTAAAAATATCTCTTTATGTGGAAAAAGTTTCAAACTTTGTTCACTGGAATATATTAATGTAAACCATGCTGTTTTTTTTATTGAATAAGCTCAGTTAAGCTGGAATTAATGTTGGGGATGTTTACTCTTAAGTCCTTTGGCAAGTACATTGACAAGTCTGTTTCTCTTCAATTGCTTGATGTTGCTCAACACTGAAAATGTTTGCTCGCATAGATTGGTGGTTTTACTTTTCGCAGATTGGCAGAACAGCAACTAGTTAAACTAGTAGGCCCACTAGCCTCTTGATCACCAGTTATTGTAGGCTATTTTTAATTAATCTAGTCTGTAACCAACGATTCATATTGAACGACGCAAATATATTCTCAGGATTCACAGTTACTGTCAGCACAATCAAACACTATCATCACTGGCTTCAACGCAGCGAGAACGACTGGTTTACTGTGCGTGCGTATATGTAGCTGGTGCCAGTGACAGCGTTGACTAAAACCTGCGCGCGCAGGTTTGGCTGACTTCACCCGCACCGCAGCTAACCGCTCACGCTCAGTACGGTTGCGTCGCTGCTGTTATAACGCTGCACTACACGCTCCCAACTGTTATGTTGATTGCAACTCTTAGCTGCATTACATCGTTACGACATAGATGCATAAAGAATGTTAAGTAAAACGTATGTAGTTCGGCACCGAGCAGATAAGTGACTCAGTAAATACAATTTTACGTTTTTTATAGTTTTAATTAAACAATATTAGTTAAGGGATCCCCTAGCGGACATCTTGACATTCCCTCGCGGACCCTGGGGGACCGCGGACCACACTTTGAGAAACACTGAGACATATTGTGACTTTGCGGGTTCGTAGAATTAAAAGTCCAATTTGCCGAAATTCTAAATGTTCTTTATTTTCGTAGAAATACACTGTTCACTTCTCACGTAACAACATTACATCACATATACAACACAAACTTCCAAGGTCGGTGACAATAACAAACAGCTCTCGTTACAAGAACACTCTCAGCTGTTTACTGCTTGCCTCACTCATCACTAGCCATGGCTTCTTTCTATACACCCATTCATGAGTTCCAGACTGTTATCGTATTTTCTCTAACATGTCACCAGATAAAACACGAATGTTCTAGAATGTAGCCATATCGGTGCCGGCAAGTCTTTCACCTCTGTGATACATTATCCGTCTCTTGTTTATCGGCGCTATCGTTATTTGCCGGCTCTTTGTGAACGCTAGCCGCCTATCAGTTCCTTTGAGTAAACAAGCCGCGCGATCGTAGATAACGGCTCGCGACAATATTTTATAATTCGTAAACATTATCATAAACATTATTAATTCTATATCGTACACATATGATATTTTCTATAAAATTGTGAGTGCCGTTTTTGAAAAGATAAAAAAGAAATCGAAAATATTTTCTTCTAAGAAGTGGATTGAAATAGAGGAATTTTCTTGTAAACCTTTGCGTCGCATCCTTTGGTATACAACCCACTTTTCGTTTTTGAATTACAGTGTTCACTGAAAGACACACACACACACACACACACACACACACACACACACACACACACACACACGCACACACACGCACACACGCACACACATACGCGCGCGTACGTCCATTCTGTTTTTCATTCATCCACGATGCTTCGATACATGTATTA